>CM068297.1:18432917-19632917 GCA_034768395.1 Linum lewisii
CCCTATCAATGATTCATTCCCTGACGAGCTGTTGCGTGTTGAGACGTATGAACAGGTTAACAGCATAGCTATTGAGCCCTGGGCAATTCCTCACGCTCAAGATCTGAGTAATGCCGCCGATTCAGATGAGCCTTGGTATGCAACTCTGGCTAACTATCTCTCGCACGGCATTGTACCTCATGAACTGGATTTCAATGCACGCAAAAAGCTCTTTAAAGAGGCCAAGTCATACTTCTGGGATGAGCCTTTCTTATACCGCATCAGTCTTGACGGGATGATCCGGAGATGTGTCTCCTACAATGAAGCAGCGGACATCATTCGCAAATGCCATGAAGGACCGTTCGGAGGTCATTTCGGAGGCAACCGCACGGCGAGAAAGGTACTCGAAACAGGTTTCTATTGGCCCTCAATTTTTAGTGATTGCGATGTTTATGCTAGACGTTGTGATGCATGCCAGCGATCAGGTAACATCTCTAACCGTAATGAGATGCCCCAAACTGTTTCTTTAACTGTTGAAATCTTTGATGTCTGGGGAATCGATTTTATGGGTCCGTTCACGCCCTCCAACGGAAACAAGTACATTCTCGTCGCCGTTGATTATGTTTCTAAGTGGGCCGAAGCTGAGGCTTTACCCACTAATGATTCTAGAGTGGTGGGACGGTTCCTTACTCGTCTTTTCACGCGTTTTGGTTCACCGCGTTTCATCATAAGCGATAGGGGTACCCACTTCCACGGACAATTCGACCGGGTGTGCAAACGCTTTGGTGTCACCCACCGAATGTCCACGGCTTATCATCCTCAAGCGAATGGCCAAGCGGAAGTGACAAACCTGAGCTCAAGCGAATTCTTGATAGGACAGTTGGCCGGTCTCGCAAGGACTGGTCATCTAAGCTCAATGATGCCCTATGGGCATATCGTACTGCCTACAAGACTCCCATCGGTACCTCACCGTATCAGCTGGTCTATGGCAAGTCATGTCATTTACCGGTTGAGCTTGAGCACAAGGCATTCTGGGCTAACAAAAGTTGAATATGAGCTATGCAGTAGCAGGTAATCACCGCCATGACCAGATCGCTGAGCTTGAGGAGCACCGTCTCCACGCTTATGAGAGCACAAAGCAATACAAAGAACGCACGAAGCGAATTCATGACTCTCAGTTGAAGACGATCAAGCAGTTCTACCCGGGAGAGGAAGTGCTCTTATATAATTCTCGATTAAAGCTCTTTCCGGGTAAGTTGAAATCTCGATGGTCTGGCCCTTATACAGTGGTCCGACAGACACCCTTAGGCAGCGTCTACATTCAATTGCACGATCAAGAGCCGTTTGTGGTTAACGGGCATAGGCTTAAGAAGTATCTGCAAGGGTTAGCCGTATCCTCCATAGATGTGCACTACCTCGTCTTGGAATTCTGACACAAATCTAGGTATCGTCTGGCTCGCGGACGTTAAACAAGAGCGCTTCGTGGGAGGCAACCCACGGCTGGAGTCAGTTACTTTCATTTTGAGTCATTTTGTTTAAAAAAAAAAAATCAGTCGCCGGTTTTTAATGAAGTTTCGGCGAAAACCTACCAAATTTTCGCCGAGGCCATGTTTTCAATACTCCGCCTGATCCTCCTGTCCACACTTTTCGAACCGAAAACCCCACATTCTCGCCGAAACCATTCCCTTCATTAAAACTAAAATTTTCGCCGAAACTTTCCATTCATTTTCGCCGAAAATCCTGGTTCAAATTCTCCGGTTTACCATGACTGCCAGTTTCGCCGAAAATATGCCATAGTCTTCGCCGAAACACTTCTTGCCCCCACGTCGACTATTTAAATACCCCACCCTATTATTTTCGCTCCCACATCTGAAAACATTCAAGCCTTCGCCTACCCCCTACTCTGAGAGCAAATAACCCGCCGCCGCCCGATCATTCGACCGCCGCACCTTTTGCGCCGATTGCCCGCCGCCGTTGCCCTAACAGCCACCGCCGGTAGCCACCCAAACCTAGCCCCTTGCCCCTCCTGTTTCAATACCCTAGAATCGGAGCTTTTCAGCCTTGGTTCCGGCCGACCTAGTTTTCAAGTTTTTCATCGTTTTCGTGGACTTCCAATCGTCTTCTCGAATCATGTCTTCTCGGTTAGTTCTTCAGCCTTTGATTGTGCATCTTTTGGCTTTGTGACTTTCGTTTTCGATGTGGTTGACTTTGGTTGACTTTTTGGTTTCCCTTCATCCTTCTTGACTGCTTTGTCGGTATCAATTGGCTATGTTCTGGTATTAATTTGTGACCCTTGCAGTATCCTGACTTGTGTCTGTGAGATCGTATTACTAGCTCAACCAATTCTTACTGCTTGCTGGTTGAATTGACCGTTCTTTATTGCTCTGTCTCGATTCAATGATCTATAGGCTACTTTGTCTACCCCCACTTGTCACATTAAGTGTGGGGTAAGAGTCTTGTAATCTAATGCTGGTCATCTCTGAGTTATGTTTTATAGGCTCCCAAGCGTTTTAAGACTACCAGTGCAGATCGAGCACAGCGATCCTCAGCTCGCCTGAGCAGGACACCACCTCCTCTTCGTCGACCCGCACCAGCTGCACAGAGATCGACAGCTGTGGCCATCATTCCCGAGGATGCGCCTACCCCTGCGACTCCCATCTCCTTTATTCCTACACCTGCCAATGGGGCCGTGCATCCTTTCATCGCGCCCTGGAGCCGCACCAGTTCGAGGTCTTTCAGAAGATCAAAGACATCCCCCCGGCTAAGGTGGCAGTTCTGTCTCTTGACAGTCTCAAAGCACACAACCTGGCTTGGCACTCGACAATTGGCACCGCTCTTAATAAAGCCGGATTGCGAGTGCTGACCACTCATGGATCCCCGTACCCGCTTGTCGCCCTCCAGGAGTTCTGGTGTTCATTTCGGCGCCTCACCCCGAAGCCCTTTCATGAGCAGAAATTCGTTTCCTTTCGCCTCGGTGGTGTTCTTCATGAGAAGTTCCTTCGCGAGTTCGGTCGCTTGCTGGATCCGTACGTTAATTTCGATACCGCATTAGCTGGCTTTGAGGACACATACTCCATCACCAGTGCTCCTTACCCGGATGTGTGGAAATGGGCATGCTGCGAGGATGAGAGCTCACCTATCGTCCACCCCACGGTCGGTGACATCTTTCACCCTGTTCTTAAATTCTTGCATTATGTTTGGGTGCAATCTCTGTGTTTTTGCGGCAAGACGAGCCGCCACCACGTTTCTCTGGAGGAGCTCGTATTGTTCCGTGCTTTAGAGGAGGATGCCAACCTGCATCCCGGCTGGTGGCTTGCACGATTCTTTCACAAGCGCACTACCGCCAAGAAGCTTCCTACTGAGCTTCCAGGAGGCCCCTTCATTTCTATTCTGATCAACAACCTCCAGCTCGGTGATAAATGGGGCCCCGATATTCCTCGTATCCCGATTGAGCATGTAGGCGCTGAACTTGCCTTAGCACGGCGCATCGACCTTTCAGAGACTATTGAGCATTGCACTTCGCTCCCTCATCGCACGGCCCAGCCAGTTGACCGCCCACCGTCGCGAGCGCAGATCACAGCAGAGATGAATGAACGGCTGGCGCGCATTGAGAAGTGGCAACTAGACTACTCGGCTGGTTCGTTGCAATGGCAGAAGGACCGAGTGGCACATGAGGAGACTCAGCATGAGCGTTGGTCCACTCTACAGCAGTTCATGGCTGACCAATCAGCCAGACACATGGACGAGCTCGCATGGCGACGGCAGATGGAGCAGCGGTTCGCCATATCATCCATTCCCACTGCACCTCCACCTCCTCCTGCGGAACAGTGATCAGGTTGCTTCTATCTTTTTCCTTTCTTTTCTTTCTTCTTTTCGGGTCTCGACCCAATTTTCTTCTGTGTGGATTCGGGACACTTGTCTCGGTGTCCTTTTGTTCTTTTTTTTGTTGTTTGTGTTTTGTAGGATTTTGAGTAACTCTGCTCCGCGCCAGCATCTCCGTGCTCATCCGCTACACCACCCATCACCTTCCAGGTTCTTCGTAACTCTCTACTCTAGATTAGTCCTGTGAGGACACAGAACAGTTTAAGTGTGGGTAGGGTGTTAGATAACCATGCATGATCTTGATTGCCTATATCTTTGTGTGTGCCTCGTGATTCCTGTCCAGTTCTCTAGCATAGAATTGCTCAATTCTTGACTTTGGATGTTAAATTGACTTCAATTTTGAACAATGACGTCTAGACTGTTCCACTTAGAACCTGTAACCAACGTGTCAGAACTGATATTAAATGAGTCTAGGTCAGAACAGATCATAAATCACTTCTGTAGTTGGAACTGGAATTTATTGAATCAATTAACCTGTTAACAACAAAGCTCGATAACACCGTTCTAAGATGATAAATGCTAGCTTCTTCCATGTTTTCACCCCATATTTGATCACCTGTGATTGTGGCTTGAGATTAGACAGAAATCCAATTCGAAATCTTGTGTAAAAAGTTATAACTAGCTAGGATTAAGTGGCTAAATGGTGAAATCAAGTGATTGAGTAAATCAAATCAATGCTAAGTTCTTTAAAGTGCTGAAAATAAAGCTAGGCAAATCCGACACCTAAGTGAAGTGTTCGGTTTGAGCACTAGCATAAGCACAAATACTGTGAGCTAGGCAGGTCCAACACCTAAGTGAAGTGTTTGGTATCGAGCACTAGTATGCAGTGAAGAAATTAAAAGAAAGTTTGGACTTGAAATAAATCATTGTTTAAATCGGTCCTAGCTAGAACATGTAACGTACAGATCTAGAAACGGATGAAGTCGAGTCGATAGCCACGTCACTTTTCCTACCTCCGCATGCACATAATGGCTAGAGCTTAAAGTCTTTTTGATTAGAATTGGTGTTATCGTAGTCGGTTAATTATGATTAATTGTTTTACCAAGAAACGAGCTTTGTTAAAACCACTACTTGAAGTGTGCAGAAATTAGTGAGATCGAAAACTTGTTTCGTTGATGTTCTTGCATGTGTAGGTCCCTCTTTCTACGTGGAACAGTCTAAACCAAATTGTTAGAATTGAATGTCGGTTTAATCTCGTGTCATTTGTGATTTTGAGTGTGTTCTAGTTCAGTTTGCTTGAGGACAAGCAAAAGCTTAAGTGTGGGGTATTTGATGACACTCGATTTGACGTGATTATCAGCCTCATTTAAGCGACATTTCTTTGCTTAAGACATGGTTTTTAGGGTAGAATAACGAATATTCAATCAATTGCCCTATCTCGTGCCATTTGTGTTACCTTGGCCCTTTTCGGGTCTATTTGATGGTTTTCTAGTGTTTTTGCGTAAGCACAGGTTTTTGCCGTCAAGTAAAGTAACCATGGATGTGTCTGAAGCATTGGAACCTCGAGGAATTGAACCGGAATCGGTTAAAGAAGCCATTCAAGTTTGAACAAATTCTGCCCAGTTTACACACATATTTTCGGCGAAACTACCCTTTGGTTTTCGCCGAAAATGGAAGAAGAAACCACTGGCCGATTGAGAGGATGGTTTCGGCGAAGATACCATGGAAATTTCGCCGAAACCGTAGGAAGGAATCAACCACTTTAAGTATGAAGAAATTTTCGCCGAAATCACTCTACTATTTTCGGCGAAAATCCCAGTTCAAATCAGGAAATCTCGGATTAATATAAATAGAGAATGGGCGGCTGATTAAGGGGTCGTCACTTTTTACAACTGGAGCAGACACAAACGACGACAAAGAGAGAGACAGGACGAGGAACTAGAGTTCGAGGAGCAGGAACGGATCGTGACGCCTTCCGTCCATCTCGAAGAGCCAGTGCGAGGAGTGAAAATCCAGAAGATCTGAGCTGCCAGGAAACATCGAAATTAGGTTTTGCAGTTCTTCTCTGTCTTCCTACCTGAGATGTATTTCTTGTCTGTCTTCGATTCTTCTGTATTGAGTATGAGTAGATAAACTCGTGTAGCTTAGATTAGATGAACCCTAATGACCCAGGGCTTAAAGCGGTCACGGATCGGCGGTGATTAGATTCGAAGTTCATTCAGTTTCATCTTGCATGTTTGATTTGTTCTTCGTTTTCTGCTTTCTTGTCTGGTTTGGCCACCTAGATTAGATTCTTGTTAAGCTAAGGATAGAAGCGAACGCTCGCCTTACTTTAAAACATCAAATCGAACAATCAACCTTATAATTGGAGTGTGCCTTTCGTAGGAACCGATTAGGGTTGATCCATTGCTAGAGTAACTCATTAATCACTAGAATTTGCACCAGTTAAGTTAAGTCGTTGCGAGAGGCGACCGTACTCGGGCGGCTAATTAATCGTGGTAGCTAGATCGGATAGAGCGAACGTTCGCCAGTCTTAAACCTAAGGGTCAGGAGTTATGATGGTGTCTGTGAACTGAATGAACTGGAATCGAAAATCGCTGGTCTGTGACTGTTGCTGCCTTGGTGATCTAAGGGGAATTCAAAATCTAAGCTTGTCTGTCATCTTTCTAGTCAATTAATCAATCTTCAATCTTTCTTCGGTTTAATTTTCATTTCTTTTTTTTTTTTTTTTGCATTCTTAGCATAGAAGTCGTGGAACTCACACCACGCATAATTTGTGTTTGAGCTTGAATTAAAACTATCAACTCCCTGGAGTAAGGAAGTTGAGGAAACCCCTGGAATACGATCTGCTATAGCCTTTTATTAGCATTAGTAGTTATTTGGTTGAACGCATCACAACGACACGTTCCACCAGGCTCTATTAGTGAAATTAAAGCTTGTTCATTTTGAAAAAGACTTCGTTTAGACCGTGTAACTAATCTTTCTGAAGGTGAGCCAATTAATTGAGAGGCTGGGTGGCATTTCTGAATATGACGAGGAGCTTGAGTTCGGATGAATTATTAAAAGAGGAGTCAATAGTTTGAGGTTCGATATCTGAAGTGTCAGAATTTAAAGGAAGAGAAGCAGAAGGCTGATCATTATTAGGAGACAGAGAGGCGGAATTTTGAGTGGAGAGGATGGAATTGAAGGGGAGGGAAGTGAATTATCCGAATCCTCATCTGTTTTTGAAGACGGATTGGTTTTGTCTTGAAAAATGACATGAATAGATTCTTCTACTCTAAGTGAAGATTTGTTGAAAACCCTATAAGCTTTACTATGGATGGAATATCCTAGAAAGATTCCCTCAGAGGAACGAGAATCAAACTTACCCAAATTGTCTTTTGTGTTAAGTAAAAAGCAACAACAACCAAAAGGGTGAAAATAACTAATGTTCGGAGTACGTTGTTTAAGTAGTTCATAAGGAGTTTCGAGAAGAGTTTTACGGATAAGTGTTCGGTTAAGAACATAACAGGCAGTGGCTACTGCTTCTGCCCAGAACCGTTTAGGTGTATTATGATCTAGTAACATTGTTCTTGCTAAGTCAAGTAAAGCACGATTCTTTGCTCTACAACTCCATTTTGTTGAGGGGTTCGTGGTGCAGAGAAAGTATGATTAATACCTTTTGTTAGACAAAAGGAAGAGAAAGAATCAGAGGTAAATTCCCCTCCATGATCACTTCGGACTGAAGCAACCAAGAAAGGAAAAGCAGCTTCTGTTGTTAGAACAAACGATTTGAAAACAGAGAAGATTTCACTCTTAGAAGCAAGAAAGAAGACCTATGTAAACCTTGAAAAATCATCAACTAAGACAAACGCATAGTTCTTTCCTCCTAGACTAGAGATATCAGTAGGAACAAATAGATCAATGTGTAACAACTGAAGAGGTTTAGAAGTAGAAATAAAAGAGGATGTTTTAAAAGAAGATTTTGTTTGTTTTCCCTTTACACAGGAAGTGCAGAAGAAATCTTTTGAAATAGAAAAAGAAGGTAGACCCCTCACTAGGTTCGAAGAACTGAGTTTAGCAATCCTAGTGCTACTTATGTGTCCTAATCTCCTATGCCACACATTCTGCAAGGAGAGGTCAATAGCAGAGAAGCATTTTTCAGAAAAAGACACGGAATCCTTTAGATTTATTACATAGATATTTTCTTGTCTTTTTCCACTAAAGAGAAGTTTGTTATCTGAAGTTCTTATAATTTTACAGCATGAAGGTTCAAACACAACTTTGTTGAGACTTCCACAAAGTTGACTTATGGACAGCAGATTATGTTTTAAGTTCTGAACTAATAAAACGTTATTGAAAACAGGGTTAGGTAGCAAACCTACGGATCCTTGACCAAGAATCTGACCTTTTTTATTGTCTCCGAATGTTACTTTTCCTCCTCGTTTCATCTCTAAGTTCGAAAATAGCCTTTCATCACCAGTCATGTGGTGTGAACACCCGCTGTCCAAGTACCATTCATGGTTCAATGGTTGATGTATCTGCACAATCACATTTGGTTAGAATCTTAGGTACCCAAATCCTTTTGGGTAACCTTTGTTTGGACGAATAATTAAATGTACACATAGAGGTAGTGTGATCATGTGATTTACAGAAATAGCATTCTCTAGTGTTTCTGTATTTAAAAATTCTTGGCTTAGCCTTAACATATGATTCATAAACATTGATTTTACTTTTCATAACTACTGAGGATGAAAACATATCATAGTTTTTCTACGTAAGTTAGCATAAAAAAAGTCTTTCTTCAAGATTGAACCCTGTTTGGACACTCAGAACGCATGTGGCCAGGTCGACCACATCGAAAGCAGGTAATAACATCTTTGTCATCACCCTTAGCATCATCCTTTCCAACTTTAGTACTTGTTTTCTTAGAGCTTGATCCATTCCTTAACTTTTCTCTGTTTCTACTTTGTTTCTGTTTTAGAAACTTTCTAAATTTTTTTGTCATAAGAGCAATTTCAGTTTCAAAATCAGAGCTTGTATCCTCATCACTAATTTCGTCTCTGTGATTTGCTTTAAGAGCAATACTCTTTTTAGATTTTGTGTCATCAGTTAGATCATTTTGTCTTAACACAAATTCATGAGCAATCAAAGATCCTATTAGTTCCTCTAAACTTAAGGTATCCATATCTTTAGACTCTTCTATAGCTGTTTTCTTAGGCATCCAATCTTTAGTTAAGGATCTAAGAATTTTCATAACAAGTTCAGGTCTACTTATCACTTTTCCTAAAGATTTTAAATTGCTAACAATCAAGCTAAGTCTGTCATACATTATTTTAATGGTTTCATCAGGTTGCATTTTAAACATTTCGTATTCATCAACAAGTAGATTAATTTTGGTTTCTTTAACCTAGATGTTCCTTCATGTGTGGTTTCCAACATTTTCAGATTTCATTTGCAGTATCACAACCACTAATTCGATTGTATTCATCTCTGCATAAAGCACAGTAAAAGACATTCATAGCTTTAGCATTGTTTTGAGCCTTAGTTTTCTTATCAGCTTCCCAGGTATCATAATCTCTTGAGAGATCTACTCCCCCTTTGTCAACAATTTTCCAGATATTGAAATCCATACCTTGAAAGAAGACTCGCATTCTGTTCTTCCAAGCTTGATAGTTCGTTCCATCGAACCACGGTGGTCTACTATGTGACATTCCCTCGGCTCCAGGCAGCTGCCCTTGTTCCCCATCCATCTTTTAGAATCTTTTCTTCCGGCGATTGTTAATCCACACGAAATCCTGCTCTGATACCAATTGAAAACACGGGATTAGTCAGATTCGACTTTCAGACAGTATTAAACCTAATGATAGTAGTATAATAATCGAGAGAGACAGGAGATTCGAAGATTAGGGATTTGCTCTATTGCAACTCTTGCGCTGCAATGTGAATGAAAGCATAGTTGCTTTATGCGTGCAGTCAATAATCAGTTGGGCTTGAATGTTTAGTTTCGGCCCACACCGAATATGAACTGATAGTTGTGAAACGTCTTCTTCCTCGACCTGCACACTGAACTTAGCTAAGACTTTCACAGTTAGTAATCAGAGAACAGAAGAAGAAGGAACGCACAGACACGATTTTAACGTGGTTCAACACTAGCTATATGCTAGGTTTACATCCACGTCTCGAGACTAGCTCGAGAGAGTCACTAGATTGAATCACAAAACCAAAGCTTCAAACCGAAGCTTTGAATTACACTGCCTGAAACGTACAACACGCTCAGGACTTTTAACCTCACAGAAATCTCACAAACACTAGCAAGTGCTCTTCTATGAGTGACAACTTCTTTCAGCTAATTCAAGTCACTCTGAATCAACTCTCCGAAAGATGTTCTTCCCTATCTCTCAGTATCTTTAAATAGAGGTGAACGTTGGCTTCAAGGTTTTTGATCGTTGAGAGCAATCAGCCTTCTTTCCTTAATTTGCAGAGTAAATCGCTCCTGTTCATCTTCCCTGCATAATCAACGACACTGCAAATACTTGCCTTTTATGAAACAGGCGGTCAGTTTGGAAAATAAAACATTGCTGCTTTCATTTTTCTATTTTCCTTAGTTGCAGTTTAGTCAGTTTAGAATAAATAAGTTTTCAATATTAATCTTTCAGATTTCAACACAGTGTACACCAAGAGAGTCACCAACAAGGAGGTTATTCAGATTTGATGCAAGGTGGATCAATAACGATGAAGTAAGGAACATAATTTTAAATTCTTGGCATTTACCAACAACAGGTCTTCCAATGTTCAAAGTTGTGTCCAAATTAAAAAGATTGAGGTATGAGCTCTTTGAATGGGTAAGGGCATGTACATCAAATTCAGCAAGGAATATCCGGAGTTTGGAGGAAAAAATTGCTGAGGAAAAACTAAAAATCCCAATTGATTGGGAAATAGTAGTTGGCTTGGAAACAGAGTTAGGAATAATGAACGGCATGAAAATGCAGTAGCAAATAGTTAGTATTTGCTACGGCAATCACTATTTCATGTAGTAATTTGCAGTAGTAAATAATATTTGCCACACCACTATTTGCGACGGGGATACTGAGTGTAACAAATAGTGGTGTGGCAAATAGTATTTGCTACTGCAAATTACTACATGAAATGGTGATTGTCGTAGCAAATACTAACTATTTGCTACTGCATTTTCATGCCATTGTAATTTTGTAGTAGCTAAAAGTAAACTTTTTTGTAGTGAACTCATCCTAAAACTTCAATCTGTTATAGAGTGGTCCTATTACTATGAAATGGGTTACAGAGTAGTCCTAATGACGTCATTGGTAGACTTTTCCAACCATTTTGCCACGTCAACACTGACATGTCATCGAAAATATAATTTGAAATTAATCTTAAACGGATTCAAATTTAAAAATTAAATCAATCCAACTCACTAGATTTAGTTTTGAACCAGATTTTATAGGTTCGATGAGTTTAGATTTAGATTTGAATTAGATTGTTGAATTTTAAATTATGTTTTTGATGACATGTCAACGGTGATGTGGTGAAATGGCTGGAAAAAAGTACATTGATGACATCATTAGGACGGATATGTAACATATTTCATAGTAATAGGACCACTATTTTGTAAAAAATTAAAATTTTAGGACGAGTTTGTAACTCACCCTTTAGTTTCGGGACGTTTTGAGTATTTGACCCATGTAGAAGAAAGTGGGTTTGTTACAACTATGAGATTGCACAAAATCAGGAAAAATACTAACTAATGTTTACTTGGTCTTATCTTCTTATCACCCTCCCGCAAACGAATGGGCGGTAGCATACTTAGCTTGGCTATTAGAATATTGAATCTTGTCGTTGGTTGTGGCTTTGTGAGGACATCGACGATTTGATCCTTTGTTGAGATGTACGAGATAATGAGTTGTTGTGAAGCCACTCTTTCTCGAACGAAATGAAAATTAATTTCAAGATGTTTTGATCGTGAGTGGACGACTGGATTAGCGATAAGGTAATTCGCACCTATATTGTCGCACCATAAAGACGGCGGTCATGTTAGGGTATGCCCGGTTTCTTACAAGATTGGAGTCAAATTGCTTTTGAAGCCACCATAGCAAGGGCTTTATATTCAGCCTCTGTGGACGATCACTGTGCGTTGTTTCCGGCTTGACCAAGATATGAGATTTGTGCCATAGTATACTGGGTAGCCTGTCGTTGAGCGTTAGTCAATGAGATCACCTCCCCAATTGGCATCACTATAGGTTCTAAAGTCATGGGCGGAATTTTTACGAATCTGAAGTCCAAGTTCACGTGTTCCTTGTAAGTACCTTAACGTTTGAGAGGTATTGTAAGCCTCCCACGAGTTGACGATAGAGCGTCGGATCGGAGAAAGGGGCCTCTTCTAGCGTTGGAGTAGTCATTGTTGTCCGTATTGTGATTGGTTTGCTTTCTTACATTTTGGCCTTTGCTAATAAATCACCAATGTATTTTCTTTGGCTAAGGTGCAACCCTTCTTATGTGTGAGTTACTTCTATCCCCAAGAAGTAATGCAGAGTCCATAAATCTTTTATCAAAAACTTTGTCGCCTGATAGCTGAATAGATCAACCAACTTGGTTTTGTGTGAGCCAGTGATGATTATGTCATCAACGTAGACTAGTAAGAACAATGTGATACCCTTCTTGTTCTAAAAAAATAGTGGATGGTCTGTCTTGGAACCATCAAACCCATATGAAACCAAGGCATCTCGTAGACAAGCGAACCAAGCTCTTGGCGCTTGTTTGAGCATGTATAATGATTTGTGTAGGAGGCAGACGTGGTCTGAAAATCTCGGATTGATGAAGCCTGAAGGCTAGGTCATATAAATTTTCTGGTCCAACCGTTCGTGTAGAAACGCGTTGGAGACGTCCAGTTGGTGGATTGGCCAATTGTGCATAACAACTAGAGATAGGATTAGGCGCACACACGCCGGCTTTATGACAGGGATTGAATGTCTCGTTGTAGTCGATTCCTAGAACTTGATGAAATCCTTTTGCGACGAGACGAGCTTTGTATCTTGAGATTAATACCGTCTAGGTTGTACTTGATTCGAAAAAATCCACTTATTGCCTATGACTGATTGATGCATTGGCGGTGGAACCAGAGTCCAAGTTCGTTGTTGTAGTAATGCATTGAATTCGTCCGCCATGGCACTCCTCCATTTTGAGTCCTGATTTGCTGTTGTGAAACAACTTGGCTCTTTTCTACATAAGGGGTGGCGGCTAGGACTGGCAGTCGGTTGCCGGTTTTTTGGTCTAAACCAAAAATCGAGCCGAAAACCGGCGTGACCGAACCAAAAATAAACCGAGCCGGTCCGGTCGTCGGTTGAAACCGAAAAACCGGTGGAAGACCGAATTGAATTTTTTTAGTCACACACACAGGCTGATAGAGGGGTCTCACAGCCACTCTCTCATAATCTCACTCTCACGAAATCGGCCTAAACCCTAATCCATCTCTCTCTCCATACTCTCTCAATCTCTCATCCGCCATGGCCGCCGCCGTCGCATCCACCGCCTCCGCCGCCGTCTTCCTCCTCCTCATAATCTCAACCACGGCTCAGCCGCCGCCGGATCAAGCGGACCGCGTGACCCCTACGCATACCGTCGATGGCGATAATCATCGTCGTCCTAATCCCCGCCCTCTTCCTCATGGGATTCTTCTCGATCTACATCCGTCAGTGCTCGGAATCCATCTCCGCCATCGGCAGCATCCGCGGCCTGGCAGATCTCGCCGCGCAGCCGCTGCGGCGGCTCGCGGCCTAGATCGGGACGCAATCGAGACGTTTCCGACGATGGTGTACTCCGCCGTCAATGGGCTGAAGATCGGGAAAGGAGCTCTGCAGTGCGCCGTTTGTTTGAATGAGTTTGAGGATGATGAAACGTTGCGTTTGATTCCGAAGTGCGATCATGTCTTCCATCCCGAGTGTATTGATGCTTGGCTTGAATCTCACACGACTTGCCCTGTTTGTACAGCTCTACTCCCTTTCTGCATCTTCTTCAATTAGTTTGATCATTGTTTGTACAATCTCAACAGAATATGTTGCCTCTCAATTTGATGGCTTAAATGAATGCCTCTCAATCTCAATTTCATGTTGCCTCTCAATTTGTTGCTCTCAGAAGATGGGCAATTATTAAACATGTCATATTAATTCCAGAACACGGTTTTTAGGTTCCAAATTCGGTTTTGGATCGGTTTTGCGTGTATTTTTCGGTCTGAAAGTACTTGCCTCGATTTTTTTTGTAGCGGGTCGGTTCTAAACCGAAACCAACGGTTCGGCTCGGCCAAAAAACCGACCCAAGTCGGTTCGGCCTCCGGTTCCAATTTTCCCCATATTTTGGTTTCGGTCAACCGAAAAATCGGTTTGGTTTTTGACCGAACCGGCCCAACTGCCAGCCCTAGTGGCGGCAGTGAAGATGCATTTAGGTTTATAATTTCCGGTCTTGCCTTGGGCTTGAGCTAATGGTGTATTTGTTGGTTTATGTTTTGGGTTTGTGTCGTGTGGTGGAATATTAGGTGATTGGTTGGTTGATGGAGTTGGCTCTTGTGAGCTAGCATCAGGCGTAGGTGTGATGTTGTGTTGTGTTGGGCTTGGAGTTGGGCCCAGAATGGAGGGTTGGTCATTGTGTAGAGGTGAGGATAGTAATGTTGGCGTTGGGAGTTTGGGTCTGGGAAATAGCTGCACTGAACTTGGACTCGGCTGCGTCGATAGGAAAGATGGTACGTGAAAGGGTAAAACGGTTTCGTCAAATAGAACATGACGAGAAATATGTATTTTCTGGATAAGTACATTCAAGCAAAAATATCCTTTATGGTGGGTACTATATCCCAGAAAAACTAACGGCGCAAACTTTGGAGCTAATTTCTGAATAGTATGGTTTCAGCCAAGGAAAGCATAAACATCCAAAACTTCGCAAAGACAAGTAATCAGGATGAGAGTCAAATAAGCGATGATATAGGGTATCAAAATCAATAGTGGATATTGGCAATCTATTTATGGAATGCATATGCCGAATATTTGGGCGGCACATTAGCATGATGTAGAAGAGCGCGTCTAGTTTCCACGATGTGGCGATGTTTTCTCTCAGCGCATCCATTCTGCTCCGGGGTATGTGAGCATGATGTTTGTTGAGCTATGCCATGACTTGCAAGATAAGATGATAATTTTTGGTACTCCCGGCCCCAATCTGCGCAAAAAGCCTTAATCGGGCGGCCAAAATATTTTTCCACGAGCTTTCGAAATTCAATAAATGTAGCAAGTTAGAGCGATATCGAACAAAGTAAAACCAAACGTACACTACAAGAAATTGATTATTTAACAACAGCAAAAATGTAATTTAACAGTGAACGTGGCTGTTGTTAAATTGGCCAATGTAAAAATCAATTAACAATGGCAGAAAGTGGCCGCGGTTAAACTGTATATTTTAAAAGCAGCTACGGCCGCTGTTAAATTAATTCGAAGATTAAATGAATAGTCAGAGCTCTGGGAATAATAGCTGGTGCTTCGGCGATTGATTCTTCGGCGACGATAATGAAAACGAATCGTCAGTTTTCTAAAATCGTCAAATGAGCCAGTTTGAGCCATCTCGAATCGTCAGTTGTTGATGAACCGCAGTCGTTGTGCGTGTGTTCAAACAAATAACTAACAAAGCTAACAAGCTAGGGTAGATCGTATTCCACGGGCCTTCTAATGATTGACTACTCAAATAAACTAGCAAATTACTCAGGTTTAAACACTTCATGCGTGGTGTGAGTTCCACGACTTTTAATTCTAAGAAATGCAGAAAAATTAAAAATTGAAACTAAGAACAGAATGGAAAATGGTTGATTAAAACAGAGATGACAGACGAACTTAGACTTTGAATCCCCCTTCGTTCCCCAGAGCATTGGCAATCAACAGATCAGCGGATTTCGATTCTCATTCAATCAATTCTAAGACACCACCATAACTCCTTACCCTTAGGTTTAAGACCGGCGAACGTTCGCTCTATCCGTTCTAGCTACGAAGATTAATTAGTCGCCCGGGTACGGTCGCCTCTCGCAACGACTTAACTGGTGGAATTACTAACGATTTATGAGTTACTCTTGCAGTGGATTAACCCTAACCGGTTCCTACGAAAGGCACGCTCCAATTATAAGGTTAATTGTTCAATTTGATGTTTTAAAGTAAGGCGAGCGTTCGCTTCTATCCTTAGCTTAACAAGAATCTAATCTAGGTGATCAATCCAGAGAAGGAACATGAACAATGACGAACAAATCAAACATGAAAGAGAAACTGATTGAACTTCGAATCTAATCACCGCCGATCCGTGACCGCTTTAAAGCCCTGGGTCACTTAGGGTTCATCTAGTCTAAGCTCTAAGAGTTTAGCTACTCATGTTTATCACAAAAGAATCAAAGACAAAGAAAGAGTTCATCATCCAGAGGAAGAACAGAAAAGAATCTGAAAAACCTAATTAAGACGACTCTGGCAGACTTCGATCTTCGGTAAACTGCAATCCTAGCTCCGAGTCTTCGAGATGGAAGGGATGGCGTCACGATCTCTTTCCGGCTCTTCGAACTCTAACTCTTTGCTCCAGAACTCTTGAGAATCCTTGGAATTATGATTATGAAAAGTTATCTGATTTTGGGCCGCCGGTTAAGTATTTATACTTAACCCTAATTCAGCCGGATTTTGCCTGATATTTTCGCCGAAAATACTAGGGTATTTTTGCCGAAAATCTTGGTGTAAATGGGGAGCCCGCCGGTTGATTTCTTCTGTAATTTTCGGTCCAATAGTTTTCGACGAAAACTTGGTATTTTCAGCCAAAAACTCTCTGCAGTTGTCATCAGTGGATTTGTGAACATATTTTCGCCGAAAATACTAAGGTATTTTCAGCGAACACTCCTTTGTAAACCGGGGCAGGAATTGTTTCGACTTGATTGGCTCCTTGGATCGATTCCGGTGCAATTCCTCGAGGTTCCAACGCTTTAGACACGTCCTTGGCCACTTTATTTGATGGCAAAAACCTGTGCTAACATAAAAACACTAGAAAACCATCAAATAGACCCGAACGGGCCAAGGTAACACAATGGCACGAGATAGGGCAATTGATTGAATATTCGTTATTCTACCCTAAAAACCATGTCTTAACCAAGGAAATGTCGCTTAAATGAGGCTGATAATCACGTCAAATCGAGTGTCATCAGTTGTCTCAAATCTCGATAATGAACATTAACACGAATCTCAAATCTCGAATCCACTTCTCAAATCTTCGAATCTCGAATCCAAATTTCTCTGTTGAAAATTTACTAACGAAAACGAAATCAGCATGGGGGATAAGAACCCTAGCTAACAACTCTATCCATAGTCCAATCTTCATAGATCTAATCGGAAAAACAAAATGAAATCGAGAGAGAAGAAAGGATTGAAGTACCTGCCAAGATTGAGGGAGTAATCAAATAGCAATCACAAAACGGTTATCCCATTTTACTCTTTCCGTTTTCATGCAATCCCTAAATTCATCTAGGTTAGAATTACAACTCCTCAAATCGACCATCACTACCTATCGTACGCTAAACCCTCACCTGACAAGAAGACGAGGCTCTAAACTACTTCTAGAAACCCGAACGAACAAGCTCTCCTCCTCCAAAAATGTAGCTTCTTCCTTCACTCACTGATAGCACCTAACTTCGAAACTCCAGAAACCGAGATATGCGATCTCTTCCTCTCTTAGCCAGGAACGCACAGAGAAAATGGATCCTCGATCGACACCCGTTGCTCCCGGAATCAAGGTTTTAAGAGGGGGAAAACCTTGGTTCGTCAAAAGGATTTTCGAGGAGGAAGAGAGACGGAGAAATTGCAGGAATCCGTCCAAAACCCTTCTTTTTATATTCAGAGTAAAACACAAGGCGTGTTTTATAACTACACGGCGTGTTTCTTCAAACTACACGGCGTGTTTTCCAGACACACGGCCGTGTGTTTCCTTCTGTCAATTTCGACAAACTTTGCTGGAAATAGAGCACGGTCGTGTATCATACATACAACATGCTCGTTTATAACTTTAACCTGACCCAATTATGAACGTTCTGGACTTCGATGGGACCTCAAGAACACTGTTTCCAATGCCTCAATCTCCCAAACTCGAGTTCCAAACCGTTCGGTTGGTCGACGATGTTACATATGAACTGTTTGGATTCTGCTATGTTCAGTATATGTTTGAATGGTGGGATTATTGGCTACTTTAAGGCAGAGAAGAGTCTGATACAGGGAGACCCTCTCTCCCCTGGCCTTTTTGTGATCTGCATGGAGATAATGCACTGCCTTTTGGTCAGGCATGCTATAGCAGGGCACTTTCCTTTCCATCCAAGATGCAAGCATCAAATGATCACACATCTCTGTTTCCTAGATGACTTGTTGATCTTCACAAATGGGACTATTTGGGGGTTGAATCACTGTGTGTTATTTTGAAGGAATTCTATGTTCTCTCAAGGCTACAAATGAATCTAGGGAAGTCTGTTGTCTACTGCTCTTCTTCTGTTAGCCAACTTGCTAAAGATGTGATCACTCGGAGAATAGGGATTGTGGTTGAAAATCTTCCCATCGGATATCTTGGTGTTGCACTTGTTTCGGGGAAGCTGGCTGCAAAAGATTGTGATCAGCTTATTCATAAATAACGACAAGGGTTAAAGTTTAGTCTGCTAAGCTCCTAAGCTATATATGCATGGAGACTCCATTTATTTCAATCAGTGCTCACTTCCATGAGCCAGTACTAAATGGCTGCTTTCATCCTTCCAAAAAAAGTTATAGAACGAGTAAGCGAAAGGATTCTGGAGCACCCTTCGGTTTAGGCACTGCTATAAAGTCATGGAATGAATATGTAATGATTTTCTGTAGGGGGTGATGGCATCCATGGGAAGAAGGCAAAAATTGCTTGGCATAATATTAGTTTTCCCAAGAAAGAAGGAGGGTTAGGTATTAGAAGCTTCGAGGATTGGCATCTAGCTTATGTTATTAGACACATATGGAACATCATTACAGATTCGCTAGAGCTCACACTGAGGAGAAGCCTGCCTTGAAATGGAGTGGAAAAGAGATGAAAAAGTACTCAGTAAGTACTGTTTGGGACAACGTCGGAAAGCATGAAAGTAATGTGGATAGGTCTAAGCTAATTTGGGGAAAGCCTGAGATCCCTAAGCATAGTATGATATGCTGGCTAGAAGTAAAAGGAAATCTTGTGACCAAAGAAACTCGGGCCTCGTGGGGTCTGTCAGTCGATATTAGTTGCTTATTGTGTTCTGCTGGTGTGGATTAAAGGGATTGCATCTTCTACAATTGTGAGTATGCAAGAAGAATCTTCCAAGCTTTAGGGATCTTCCCAGTGCCTGCATATTGGATGGGGCTCAATCAAATGCTACAAAACGAATGGAGAGGGGGCTCGTTGACTAGCAAAAGAGGAAGGTTGCTAAGCTGTGCCACTATTATCCATGTTTGGTATGAAAGATGTCGTCGAAATGCTGGTCAGATTGGAATGGATGCTGGCATTATCCAAAACAGAATTATTGTTCAAGTTGATTGTGTGTGTTAGGAGTCTCTCTCGCTTCTTGGTTCCTCTTTACTAGATGTGTTCAGACACCCTTTTGGGGGGAGATAAAGACTCTAGTATTTAGTTTTTTTTCTTACTTTCTAGCCTTCTTATTAGTATTGCACCACGAACGGAAGCGAATCGATTGCACACCAACACACCCACACAAGCTAAAGGTAAGGGACACAAAGATTTAACGTGGTTTGGAGAAAATGTTCCTCCTACTCCAAGGGCGGCAGCCAACACAAAAATTCACTATCTTTAGTGATTACAAAGAGTAGGAAGTGGACACACACTCACCTATCTCCAATGTAGTCAAAATCGGATTTCACGTGGAATCGAAAATATGGGTGAAATCGGAATTGTAGTTTTTAATCGTAAAATCGTAAGATTTTATGAACTACTGTCGAAACATTGAAGTCAATACTATATTAAGAATAAGAAGACCAAAACCCAACTTTGAAAAGTTTAGATAAGAAAAAAAAAAGAATGTCGGCTCTTAAGCGGTCATTCGAGGAAGTAATAATTAGGTTTTAGACACTTTTTAGTAATAACTTCTAAATTAATTAATCAAATCTATAAAAAAACAATTTAATTTAATTATCTTTGTTCTGACTTATAAGTAATTGTACAAACTGGTAATTTCTCCTAGAAAGTGAAATCGTAAAATACAAGAAAAATCGTTGATTTTATAAGATTTTAAGATTTGATCGAGATTTTACTAGATTTTACGACCCATAGATTTTGCGTAAAATCAAGATCGCTAGAGACCAGTGAAATCGTAAAACCGTAAGATTTTAAGATTAAAATCGGGATTTTGACTACATTGCCTATGTCTGCAAGAGTTTCTCTCAACACACAAATGTCTAAGAAGACTCACACTCACTCTCAAATGGATGATGATGAGATTATTGATGATCTCTACCAAAGCCTTTAATAGGCACACACTCCACTCATTAGATGAGTAGATTCAAATTACATAATAAATCCAACCACTCATACATGGAACCACACAAATGCATTTTCCCAAGTTCACTCTTGAAGAATGTGTTCCATGTACCTAATAATGCATTCACAACCTACAACACATGAACCAATCTTTGATTCATGTTTCCAAATAATCCAATGCCTTTTGCCAATTCCCACAATCTCCACCTTGGCGAAAGTTCCTCCAAACACGAAACCAAGTTGGATGCCGTCAAAACACACGATCAATGTTGTGGCCCAATATTGGTTACAACTTCAATTATTGGGAGTGCATATGACACCATGTCATCAAATCGAGCAGGTCTTCGATCTCCCTTCTAGGTCCATATATACTTTGCGATAGACTAGTGTTCATCTTCTTGTGCATTTTGCTCCACCTCTTGTGAATATTCCTCCACCTCTTGTGAATTCTCCTCCACCTGTTGAGGATTCTCCACCTCTTACTCGATGACTTCTTTGACAATAGGGAAAATAACATGTTTTCCCTCACTTGGTGTGTCATCGGTGTGAACATAATCCAAAACACCATTGGTTCGGTGTATTGCAGTACCAAACTTCACATGTATATGCTTTTCATAGACAGAATGTTCACAAAATTCAATTTTTCCAGATTTTTCACCTTTGAGCACTCATTGGTTCACCAAAGTCTGAAGTGGCTTCTCTCCGGTGTGTCCAATGCTGACTACAAGAAAAAGATAATTTAACAGCATCAGTTTAACAGCGGCCAGAATTTGGCCGCTGTTAAATTATAAAAAACGGGGAATTTAACAGTGGCTAAGTGGCCGCTGTTAAATTATGCATTTTAACAGCGGCCCGTGGCCGCCGTTAAAATACTGCGCTCTGATTGGATGAAACATATTGACGCGGATAGCTCCCAATATTTTTTGAACTGTTGATTTAATCTCAACGGTTCTTGTTCTTCTTCCTACAAACCCTACTCAATCTCTCTCTCTCTCTACCACTAAACTCCCCGCTGTCGATCTTCTGCTACCCTAGCCACCGATCTTCTTCTTCTTCTCCTCCCTGCCGTTCCTTCTTCTTCTTCTTTTGCTGCTTCTACGTCTTCTTCTTCTTCTCTTTTTCTTCTTCTTCTTCTCTTCTTCTTATTCTTCTTCTTCTTCTCGCTGACTGGGATGTATGGCTCAACTGCCACGTCAGCATTTAACGGAAAATTTAGATGGAGTTGGACGGAAATTTCATTTCAAAATTTCTTGAAACGGTCGTGACTCGCTACAAGAAACTATGTTGTTGTAAGGGTTATGGATTGACACCGGTAGGGGTTATAACCCCTACAACGGTCGTTGTAGCGGTTATTCACAACCGCTGCTAAATCGTCTGGAATAAACGACCAGTTGTAGGGGTTATAGAACCGCTACAACGGGAACTTCGGTTGTAGTGGTTTCGTTGTAGGGGTTATAACCTATACAACCAGTAATAGATCAACGGTTCAGATTTCACTTCAAAAAATTGATTTATTAAATATTTAATTAATTGAATCAGTTTTAGCGGTTCAGAACCGCTACAATGGAATATATTAAAACTAAAAAAAAAGTCATCCGTCCAATAGCTCATGGAGCGTGTCAGAGAGATTCGAGAATCGACGACAAGGGGACGGTGAGGGACGGGGACACGTCGTTGCACGTAACGGCGAGGATCGGCAACGAGGGGACGGTGAGGGTTCTGCTGTCAAAAGGTGGTGCGAATAAGGCGGTGAGGAATGTATCGGGGCAGACGTCGTATGACGTAGTGGCGGAGAACAGTCACGCCCGGTTATTCGACGCACTGAAGTTTGGAGACAGTTTATGCGCGGCGGCGCGTAAGGGTGACGCGAGGGAGATTCAGAAGTTGACTGAGGGCGGCACGTTGGTCAACGAGAGAGATCAACATGGGTGGACGGGTTGCATAGGGCGGCGTTGAGGCGGCGAGGATTTTAATCGAGAAAGGGATCGATGTCAATTCGAAGGATGAGGATGGTTACACGGTGTAGGCTTAGCTGCCTTGGGAGGAGATGGATTGAAGGATGGTGGAGGATTCAGCATCGAGTGTGGGAGTGGTGAAGTGGTCGTCGGGGATGGTGGTTGACATGGTTGGTGGAGAGGTAGTTGGTGAACGATGAGATGAGATCTAATCGAGGGATAAATGTCGATGGGATAATTAGGGTGGGGAGAGAGAGAACGACATATTTGATGAAAAAAAAGAAAGGGTTTTTAAAAATTTAAGGGTTGTGATGAGAGTAAAGTGTGTTTGTTTAATTTAGATCTAACAGTTGTGTTTTGTTGATCCGCGTGAAACTAAATGAACCAATATAAGAGGAGATATGTATTGAATCTATACCGTAGATCTAAAATGTATGTTGTAGGGGTTCCGCTGTAGGAGTTAAATACCTCTGTAGCGTTTTCCGTTGTAGCGGTTTTTAATAACCCCTACAAATGGCCCGTTTTCGGATTCCGTTGTAGCAGTTGGTAAACCCCTACAATGGAACCCCTACAACGGACCCTGTTTCTTGAAGTGACTGAATTATAACTTTTGTAACGTAGTGTACCAAAATGAGATTTTGGTAAAACGTAAGGTACCAAAAAAGTTAACACCTCAGACAAGAACGAATAGTGCCGCAAGCTTGACGGTTCAACTTTGTCCACTCCGTCCTGACAATTCTTCGAGCTTCTCATCGAGTGTCAAATCAAGATTTTGCATAGCAAGCAAATCCAAAACTTCCCCTTGCCAAACTCCAAAGTTGTTTGTTCCATCAAACTTCTCCACTTCAAGATGAGAACTCGAAACCTTTAGACCACACTTTAATTGAGATGTCTCTGCCATCTCTACGAGTGATATGTGTAGATGTACCAAGTAGCTCAAAAGCCACAACCAAAGCTCTGATACCAATTGTTGCGCTAAGAATGGAAGCGAATCGATTGCACACCAACACACCCACACAAGCCAAAGTAAAAGGACACAAGGATTTAACGTGGTTCAGAGAAAATGTTCCTCCTACTCTATGGGCGGCGGCCAACACACAAATTCACTATCTTTAGTGATTACGAAGAGTAGGAAGTGGACACACACTCTCCTATCTCCACAAGAGTTTCTCACAACTCACAAATGTTTAAGAAGACTACACACTCTCAAAGGGATGATGAGATTGATGTTCTCTACATCATTCTACCAAAGCCTTTTATAAGCGGGGCCAGACCTAAGGGTGTGCTGCTGGTATGCCCTACGGCACAGGCCTCAAATTTTGGGGCCTCAAAATTTTCGTGTTAACTAGAAACACAAGACATATATTATAAACAAATCCTACAAAAAATAAACATAAATATAATGGTGGTTTAATTACTTAATTGATTATTTGATTTTAGGTGGTCAAGAGTTCAATTCTCAACTTTGGCAAAATAAAACTAAGATTTTTTTGTTCTAATCAATATTATTTTTTTAAGTGATATTTCTATTTTCATTATCATTACTTTTCTCTAAATTTATTATTAAATATATAAATATGATTAGTTATACTTTATATATTATTTTACTTTTTCATATTTTTTAATTGTTAATAAATTCATATGGTCTAGGAACGACAATGAGTCTAAGTTAACGTACCTCAACACCCAAAGCCCACATCTTGGAAGGTCGGGTCTGAGGAGAGTATATTTTTACGGACATAAGGTTAGACGTATATACCATCATGAATGGCATTATTATTGCCCCCAATCAATGGGTATACCCGCCCGATCAATGGGAACCACACAAATGCATTTCCCCAATTTCACTCTTGGAGGATGTGTTCCATGTGCCTAATGAATGTTTGGTGCATTTTACAACCTTCAATACATGAACCAATTTTTGATTCATGTTTCCAACTAATCCAATGACTTTTTCCAATTCCAACAGTAGGTTTTGTTAGGATGTCAATGAACTTGTACTTCCCATTAAGTTTATTGAATAAAATTACCCTAATTATTCATTGAAAAAATTTAGAGACTCACTCAACACAATTAATGCTCAATCAATTATTTATTTTCACATATAAAATAATTCTACCATTTTCCAAAATAAGAGTGTACGTTTATTTATGGCGAAAATGTAATTGAAGTGAAAACAAAGACTTGGTGTCAATCTCGAGCAAAAATGTTGAGTAATAATGTACACCGTGTTGAGTTTAACAAAAGGATTTGACCAAACTTATAAAACAAAAGGATTGGTAATCGATTAGCAAACTAATTGTGAGAATGCATAATACAATCAAATCAACATATCCGATTTGAAGTCAGAAAAAAGATGAAAACCATACACGACCATTGATACTAATTTCCATTCTTCAATAAAGATAATTGAAATTGACACAATAACAGTCGGACAATGAACAGAGGCAATGAAATAGTAATAATGGATATTCAAACCTAACAGCAAACTCCAGCAGAGGCCGATAATATCTAACAAACTTAAAGATACTACATCACATAACATCAAATCCTTGCAACTGTTACTCCACTACCCTGCTGCTTCAGTACTATCTCACAGAGAGGGATAAAAACCTAATACATCTCACTCATTCAAACAACCAAATACCAAATCATCATCTCAAGGATGTTAGTACCGGTCAAAGTTACGCCCTCCTCTGCTGCTTGGGCGATCGAAAGGCCCTGGTCTATCCCTGTAGCTCCTTTCACTGCGAGCTGGTCCTCCACTTGCATATCTATCGCCACCCCCTCGCATCCCTCCATCCCTCTCATAGCTGCTGTCTTTCCCATAACCATTCTGACCAAAGCGATCTGAACCACCACTGTACCTATCAGCTATAAAGCGGTCACCAGCTGGAGGGTACCTACATAATGCAGGTGAAACATCACACAACATTAACAGTCAAGTGGTAAATTAAAGAACCAGAGAATTAGACGATCGATGGTTGGTGAGAAAAGTATGACTTGTGTACAGTACTGCCTCCAGGGTTTCCTGAATCCCCCACCAGATTAGTAAATGGCTTTTTGAAGATGAAGGTACATACCTGTCACTGGCAAAACGATCGCGAGCCACATATTTGTCTCGGCTCTCAAAGCGATCTCTATCCATATAGCGCCCACCGTCATAGCGATCATCTATGTAACGCTCACGATCTCCTCCAAAGCGATCCCCACGATCAGGAGGACCACCAAACCCAGATCGTGGAGGAAAGCACCTCCACCTCCTCGTCCACCTGATGTTGGGCAGTCTCGAGCCCAATGCCCAAGACGACCGCATTTGAAGCACTCATCCTGTCCAACAGGCCTGTCTCCGCCAGCATAGCGTCCCCTGCCACTTGATTGGAAGCCTCCCCTGTAGCGATTGTCTGAGTAACCTCCCCTGTAGCTCGGTTCTATGTCATCACCCACTTTTGGTTGGGCCTTGTTCACTGAAATGACACGATCAGAAAGCTCTCGACCATGCATCTCTCGGATTGCATCTTCCATTCCACGACGATCAGAAAAGGTGATAAATCCAAACCCACGGGAGCGTCCTGTATCTCTTTCCACCATGATCTACAGAAAAGCCAGGATTACAGGAAACCTCAAACCAGTCTGTATAACCTATAGAATCAACACTCTGTATCTAGACTTCCATGTGCATAGATGACAGAATGCCTTCTGAATCAAATCAAGCCAATTTACATGACCAAAAAAGAACTAGCTAATCATGCAAATGGGATGGCAAGCTCGAGTAACACTTAGAATAACAAAATACGGAATCCTAAGCTGGCACCCAAGAAGATCTAACACAAACCTGGACTATAACCACTAAGTTTGTCCAAAAGGAGAAAGGAAACAATTGCCGTTTCTACTGGCAGACCATACTTGAAGAATTGCTTCAGAAGGATTTTATAAGGAAAAATCATGTAACAAAACAAATTGCTTTTCAAGATTTATACAAAATGTTTCAGAAACATTCCACAAGGGAAAACTATGTAATAAAAAGAATTGCTGCACACGCAATGACGATAAATGAATATAAAATCAAAAGTAGTACGGATAATGAGTTGACTTACTTTGACTGTGTTATCATAGAATTCAACTTAGGCATCTGAACTTGTAAGATTTGCAAAAAGATCTTAAAACAGAAAAAGAAGATCTTGAGGAACCAAGCCTGGTAACTAAATAAGATCAATCCCTGACCTTCAATTCCCACAATATCAAACTCAACTTCCACGATGAAGTCTCAGACACAGAAAAACACATCCCACTTAACCAAAGAATTATTATGATCTCTTCTACCCCATCAAATCTCAACTTGACGATACCAAAAACAATTACATTTAAATCTTTCTTCAGCCGTAGCACAAGTAGCCCAGTTTCTTAAACCAGAATTTATCATCTCAAACCTTTAACCATTCAGAACTCCGACGAAAGCATTTGTCCACTTTTTTTATAACCATGAGACTATTTCAGAAATGTATTTGGTTTTCCTTCCTGGTCTCATACTACCACAGCAGCACAAGAAAACAACTTCTAAGAAACAGAATTGAGAAGCAGAAGTGCCACTGAATGGAGATCCTCTGGCATATAGCAGTCATGTAGAACCAAACAAAAAAAACTGAGAAGCCACCGACAGTTCACCTCAACACAGAACATGTAACAAGTACAAAACATAGGTGTCAGGCACCCAAAAGCCAGGTTGCATCCTTTGAACATATCTGAAAGACGATCCTCAGACTCATCAGCAACCATTTGAATCAACAGCAATCATATGTAAAGAGTTTCGAGTAACTTAGAAACATTCTAATGAGACAGCATCATGATTTCCTTTGTTCGTATGCAGCAATGGTTACCAAAGGATCCAGCAGAGATGGGACAATGATGCAAACAAAAGGCCAGCAAGATTCCAGAGCTTGAGATTAAGACACAATTTTCCACCAATAGTTTGGTCTTTAACTATTTGACTGATTTTTCCAACTGCAGTGATCCCTATCAGCAACCCAAACTGCTTTTCTTGACACATTCCTTAATCAGTTGCTCATCATTCAAAACATCAAAGTGAGATTCTTGCCAGTGTTGGCTTTTAAAACACAAAAAGTCACAACCAAGCAGTATAAGTAAAACCTGAAAGAAAGCTAACTAGGTTGTGAATTGATGAATCTAGCGACATAATGTCTCCTATTCCTTTTAATATCTCTAATTTAGAATCCAAGACTAGAAGACATCAAAGGGTACAGTTAAAATATTCAAAAGCACTAATGTCTGAAGCTGGCACCAGTGTCTCCCTACATTAGTACATCTGACTTCCACAAAAGGCAGACAAGTATGACTCACTTGCATCACTATAACTGAAAGCAATGCATCGGATCTGAGATGATTGTCGTCCAGGAAGGCTATAAAAAACAACGAAGCAGTCCAACATAAAGAATAGGGAACACAACAGAGAAAGTACGAGCAGGAAGGGTTACTAAACTAATCAAACGTTATGGTCAATGCACATCTTCAGATTGAGTATGACAGCACAGCCCATGAGTAAACCTCGGTCATTTCAACCAATACCATGAAACAGAGAAGAAGAAGACTTGAACAAAGTGGGGAAGGTCCGTCACCAATACTGAACTTTCAGCTGTCACGCGTACTGTACTTTCAGCTGTCAACCATACTGAACTTTCAGCTTTCTCACATACTGAACTTTTCATTCTGCCATTCAAGAGTGTCACAAACCATATCATCAAATTTTATCCAATTTTTACAGTGCCCTGGTTGGCGGTTCACGGGTTAACTGAGTTGAATCAAAATTCTTCTTCAACCAGAAACAGTAGACACAGATGCTCTGAAACAACAAACCCAGCTATACAATTTCATCTGGCTTCTCTCAATCGTGATGATCATGGATAACACAATAACAACCCAATCAGCTTAATTAAAAAGACATCAGCAGCTCGACTCAGCCAACAGTTACCCCAAAACCTCTTCTACCAATCCAGCTACCTCATTTCTCAAAACATTATCCCAAGAAGGTCCAGAGATAACACTATAAAAAAAAACATAAAGATGATGAGAGAAGAAAAGCAACAATAAACCACACCCACCATTTAGCAACAAACAACTAGTATAATGTCCTGCTCAAACAAGGAGCCACCAAAAGAGAAAGCAAGCATATTTTACCCATAGGACACAAGTGCAGTCACTACCCATATGGCCAATAACCCATTCACCATATATATGAGAAGGAACTTATACATTTCAGCGGTGCGGAAATTACAAGGAAAATCTAGAACGTAATAGGAAAAGCAGCGGGACGAAGAGCAGCAGAAGCAAAAAATAAAAAGGGTTACCTGAGTGTGGATAATTTTGCCGAAACGGCTAAAAGCTGTCTCGAGCTGACGTTCAGACATTTCCCAACCTAAACCTCCAACAAAAATTCGATAGTCATCCTTGGTAGACATCCCGTCGTAAGATTATAGCAGCAAGAATTGTCCTTGAAAAAGAAAACAAAAACAAAAACAAATCAGGCGTCGAAGGAAGCAGAAACCCTAGAACAAGAATTGGAGGCGAAAGGAGGTAGAGAAGCTCATTTCATCAAATAGTAGTAGGTCACGGTTGAAATTTTACCTGTAATTGATTACAACACGAAATCTTTCAGCACCCCAGTAAGGATTTGCCCTTCTCTGATGGTTTTCCTTTCCTTTCCTTTCCTTTCCTTCCTTCTTGGGACGAATGTTGTTTCGTTTCGATCTTTCTCTGTCAGCCTCTCTCGGTTTTAAACCTACTCAGATAAGATGGATCCCGTGAATTTATTCATTGGGCTTTTTCTACCCAAAGCTGGCTAATAATAGTAATACAGATTGTGGCCCAATCTATACAAATATTATAGGAAATTACCCCTTTAAGAAATTAGGGATGGGTCGTGGTTTCCGGTAAGGCGGTAACTTTGGGCCATGCTATTTATGACTTAGCCGCTCAATCTAGTATTGATTATTAGTAATGAGTCAGGTCAATATAAGTCTCAAGTTAAAATAATTCAAATTTTTTAAATCCAATTCATAAAACTAATAATTTTTACCTAAGTTTGGTTGCTTTGCTTGTCAGTGAGATTGATGTCTGCGCCTCTGCTTAGTGCTATGAACTGAAATTACGATTTTGAGAGGTAATACTAGTTATTGAGATTTTGTGATGGAGGTGAGGTGAATATGAATAATGAGATAAGTAGGATGAAATGATTAGTCAACTCCCGACTGTTGATCTAATTCAACGGTGTTGGGATAGGTTTCGCCGCGGCGGACAATAACAGAGGGGTCAGTGCCAATTTTTTTATTTATTTTTGTTGTGTGGAGAATCCAGTAGAGTAAATGATGATGAAATTTTGTTGGGAGAAAAAAACTGGAAGAGTTTATAAGGAAAGAAATGATGATGCATGGAAATAAAAGAAATTAATGCATGCTTATCATATTTTATATTTATGAGATTTTTTTTAGTTGAAATTAGTTTAACTTAAGTCATTGATCAAGTTGGGTCATGTTGCATAAAATTAGGGTTGGTTACCTAAATAGTCACTGAACTTTGGCCAAATAACCCGGAAGTCACTAAACAAAAAAAAAATTGCTATTGACATTACCATACTTTGACTCATTATCCAGAAGGTCATTGTTAGCTACGGACATCCATTATTCTGTCCATCCGCCTACGTGGACTTGCCAACCCCACTGCCACGTCACACAAGTTTGCCACATCATATTAATTTTTCCCAACATACCTAGTCATCCGACCAAAGAACCCAATCTGATTAACCCCAACCCAATCAAACTCAACTACTCAACCAAACTAATTACCCAGATCTACCCCTTCACTCTCTTTCCCTACACCATCTCCGATGCACCAAAGGAGGAAACATCTTCACTCCTCTGATGACTTCCACCACCGCCGCATCTTCCGCTCCCCTGAGCATCCTCCACGTACAGCACCACCGCCGCATCCTCGTTCTAATTGTAGGAATCGGTGGGCAGCCATGTCAGCAAGTTTCTCAAAGAAGAAGTGCTCGGTGGTGGTTTCGTCGCCGGCGGCGGCTTCTTTGACTTGCTGAAACAGAGTGGCATAACCGCCGTCGGTGTCCCATTCAGCTTTTACTTTTGATTTCGGCTTCATACTCGTCGAATTCCGTTTCCTCCTCCTCTCTCCTCCATGCCAAAAATCACATCTGAAGTTCTGACTCTCTCCTCAACCAGCCATCCCTGCTGGCAGCCAGCTCATCTCAAACACTCTCCCACGCTTCGTAGTCTCCGCGGATGCGCCGTTAGCTGAGGAAGAGCTCGACGTAGAGGAGTAGTAGATTGGGTCATTAAGACAAGGCATCTCTGCAAATCTCGCCCCTCCTCCATCATTTTCCTTATCTCGGACCATATCAGATGTCTGAAGTCGGAGTCGGCTGACCAGATGTCATTGGCGCTGAATCTGTCACTGCCATATGATCATAGGGAATCATCGAGGCACACAAGGTTCCAGATGAGGAATGGGGATAGCACTGTCAGTGTAGCTTAAATTCGGGGCGGTCATAAATTAGGTTTAAGATTGGGGATAATGGAGGATAATGTTCTGAGTTCCAATCTTTTGTTGAATTATAATGTACAGACCAATGGATTGGGGAAAAAAATCTAGTTATGGAGGAGGAGAAGGAGGAAGGAGGAGAGAGAGAGAGAGGAGGAGGAGGAGGATCTAATTTTTCGGTCAGATTTGATTGGGTTGGGATTAATCGGATTGGGTTCTTTGGTCGAATGATTAGGCATGTTGGGAAAAATTAATGTGATGTGGCAAACTTGTGTGACATGGCAGTGGAGATGGCAAGTCCACGTGCGGATGGACGGAATAATGGATGTCTGTAGCTAACAGTGACCTTCTGGATAATGAGTCAAAGTATGGTAATGTCAGTAGTAATTTTTTTTGTTTAGTGACTTCGGGTTATTTGGCCAAAGTTCAGTGATTATTTAGGTAACCAACCCCATAAAATTATGATTTCTATTTGGATTATTTAGAAAAAAAAAACTTTATTCCAATTCTTATAGAATTAGAGTATTTTGGTTTGCATATAATATAATTCACTCGACCACAAGTTATATATGTTGTATGTTCATTGGTTTATCAACCACTTTAGGAGTCATTTGCATGTAGTGAAAATGTAGTTGATTTTGCCATAGTTTGGTATGCATTTAGAAATGTTGTGCGACCCTACTTGATTGAATTTCAGTTTAGTTAAATAGAGGTGAATGTTAATCATATTATGATCTCATTTTATTATAGGTTTGAAACGAAATTTATCTCGCCAACGAGTTGGATACAAAGCTAATAAGAAGAAAAGAAATAGATGACAACCACCGAAGAATAGATTTTGTTTGAAAAAATTAAGGTGGAAAAGAAAAAAGGGGATTTAGGGACAAAGTTAGTAGGGAGGGGAGGTGATAGTCTTCCGATTGAGAGAATGATGCGTGTAAATGATGAGAGAGATATGGGAGGTGGAAGAGAGAAGGGGTGATAGATGTTGGGTTCGTGTCCACGTGTTAACTTTATTGGTATCTAATGTTTTGATGAAATCTCATTTTGGTACATATTATTTTAAAATTTTTGATTTCGATCATTATAGTTTCAAAAAATCTCTAAATGATATTTCCGTCCAATTCCATTTGATTTTTTCTATTAAGTGTTGATGTGGCAGCTAAGTCTCACATCCCAACCAACAAAAATAATAATAATAAAATAATTTTATTATTTTAAAATTAAAAATGACATTTTTCTTAAAATAAATCATGTTTTAATTAAAATTTTGATTTTCTCATTTCCCCCTCTCCTCTCCTTTCTCCACCCACCCTAAAAATACATATATATCTAAACGTTTCACGATTTCAGTACTAAACGTTTCACCACTTTTCATTTGGTACTTTTTGTTTATAGATTTGAGTTTTTTGGTACTTTTTATTTGTATATTTTAATTTTTTTGTATTTCTTCCACCTCGGACCCTCCTTCTCCCCTCCTACCCTCTTCCTCCTCCCTCCACCTCTCCTCTCTTCCTTCTCCCCTCCCTACGCTTCCTCCTACTTTCTCCATTCGCCTCTCCTCTGATTCCTCCTACCTCCTTCCTCCGCCTCTCCTATCTTCCTCCTTTACTCTATTTTTCTCTGTCTTCATATGTCTGTTCCTCCCTCTTCTCTTCCTCCTCCCCCATCTTCCTCCTTAGAAACTCAGATCTGAGTTTCTCATATATGAGTTTTTTAGGGGGGGGGGAGGAGAGAGGAGGGAAGGAGAAAAAGGGGAGAGGCAAGAGGAGGGAAGGAGAAAAAGGGGTGAGGCAAGAGGAGGTAAGAGAAATAGAGGGGAGAAGGGAGAGAGGAAAGGTGAAGGGAGGAAGTAGGAGGAAGCATAGGAGAGAAGCGAGGGAGGATGAATCAGACGTCAGCACTTAACAGAAAATTTGGACGAAATTTGATGAAAATACTATTTTGAGATTTTCTGAAACAATAATAACTGAAATGAAATTTTTTGAAATGATGTGTACCAAAAATCGGTTAGTGTTACAGTGAGGGTGAGAAGATGAAGTGAATATTGATGTCGGCGACTATGAAAAGATGAAGTTGTAATATGTTAATAGGATTTGTCTTCTACGGGTTGAGAATAGTGGTTGGATTTTTTCGATAATAGGGCTACTCAAAAAATTTATTCCCAAAATAGGGTCTTCTTTCAATCAATTCCAAAGGTAGGGTAAAATATGCTGACCATGCGCCTAAATCGCCAAAGTGAATGGCGATCTACATTTAAATAATATAATATAGCTCATCGCCAAACATATTGGCGACATTCCTATTTACATGTCAGATACATTCTTTTATTTCCTTTTGATGTTTACTTTTTGGTTTTCTTATCTTTTTGTCTTTTTTCATTTTCATTTGTTTATAATATGTACAATTATTTATTTTTAATTGATTCTTGTGACGTATCATTTTATCCGATCTAAACATTATTATCATGTTCGAACTAAACATTTTAAACTTTGAATATTTTTTCCAACCGACCTAATTCGTTAAAATAACATCTACAAAATTACATAAAACTTTTGCTAGACTAGAACCTAACCCGTAGCAGTCAATCAAATTCTCATCACTAATCCTACTATTTAGAAAATATCACCATACTATTATTTATTTTACCGACTATGTCTAATAGTAGGATTAGTAAACATTAGGGTTGTTAACAAATAAAGTTACTCGAAGTTCGCTCGACATTTAGCTTAGAAAAATTACGTCCAGTCAGGGCTCGTAATTTTCACAGTCAGCCCATCTCGAATCGAGCACGAGCCAGTAATTTTCTCAGTCGGCCCATCTTGAATTGAGCTCGTGCTTGATTTGTTAATATTTCGAGCCGCCCCATCTTGAATCGAGCTCGAGCGCGATTTGTTAATCTTTCGAGTCAGCTCATCTCGAACTGAGCCGAGTCACAAACGTAATTTTTTCTAAGCTAAACGTGTGTGAATCTCAAGCGACTTTTTCGTTAACCGTCATATTTTAATAAATTAGATCGATTGGACAACAGATTCAAAGTTTAAAATGCTTAGGTCAAACATGATAGTACTATTTAGATCGGATAAAATTATACGTCACGAGAGAATTAAAACAAATAATTGTATATATCAATATATGATAAACAAATGAAAATGAAAAAAAAGTAACAAATAAGAAAACAGAAAATGAAATCGTAAAAGGAAATTGACAAAATATTACTGACATGTAAATAGGAAAGTCGCCAAACATATTGGCGATGAGTTATATTATATTATTTAAATGTTGATGGCCATTTACTTTGGCGATTTAAGTGCATGGTCAGCATATTTTACCCTATATTTGGAATTGATTGAAGTAAGACCCTATTTTGGGAATAAATTTTTTGAGTAGCCCTATTATTGGAAAAAATCCCTGATTTGTGGGCTTTGTGGCCACACTTATTATATTAGTGGTCAGCAACCACATGAAATGATACAAAATTAAGTTATTTAATGTAAAATTGTTAACACTGGGTCGGGCTAGTTCGAGACCAAATTTTTTTCCAGGTTTAGCCCGAAAAGCCCGAAACCTCTGATTTTTACAGCCCTGGCCCGACCCTAAACATTGTTGACTGAATATTCGGGTAACCCGAAATCCAGTTTGACTGGGCCAATCCGATCAAAGCCTGGTCAAACGGTCTGGGTTTCCCACCCCTTGCTATAGTGCAGGGAGGGCTTGTTAGGACCGGGTTGGCTGCATGTGGTTATTGGGATGTTGGGTTCGTATAGAAGAGGAGATCAATGAGGGTATGAATTAAAAATAAGATGAGCATATAAGAAGAGAAGAAAGGATGATGAAGCAATAAAAATAAGGAAGAGAAGAAAGGATGATGAAGCAATAAAAATAAGATGGATTGTTTGGGAGGAGAAAAGGAAAGAAAAAAAATGAAAGTCTTGTTTCAACTACATACTACATCATTTTGTAAGTTCACTACTCGGAGTTTTGATCTTAGTAGTAACAATTTTTGTCCTTGATGGGTTAAAAAAAATATTTTTCACTCGATAATTTATTAAGAGAATTGAATGTCGATAATTTCGTTTTGGACAAACAAATAAAAATATACTTTATCTTAATGCGATGGGTTAGTGAATAGATTCATGGACATGTTGAACTCACTCATGTTGTCGCATAATATCGTGATTGTGAGATTAGCTATCACAAAATCTCCAAATATTGTCTTGATGCATCAAAGTTTGGATAATTCACATAAACGGTTCCTAACATTTGGCCCAAATAACAAGCTTGGATGTTTTGAATCGTTCAAATAACTCCCTTATACTAATAAACAAAGAGGTCTTCCATCATATTTCATCTAAATTTTATCATTCATTGTTGACATGAACATTGATTCAACTCGTTCTATCAACACAAATGATAATAACAATAATAAATAAACAAAAACAAAATCATTTTACTATGTCATTTCACCTCTTTCTCCCCCAGTTAACCTTTCTCCTCTCCTTTGTTCCAAAAGTTTCGCTAATGCCCAAATCAAAGAATTCAATGACATTTTTCACGCGTTGCCTCTTTTTACTCAACGAAGCCTCGTCAATATAAATATCTCTTTCCCAATAATTGATTTGGAAGGTGCCAACCTACATACAAAGAATAGAAAGAAAATCATTGAAAATATAAGCATGGTAGTGAAAAATTGGAGTGTTTCAAAGTGGTTAGTAATGAAAGAAACGATATATTGATATTGTGCAAAAGGAAGATGAAGGAGATCGACTATGGTGCTCGAACACAGAATAAAAAATGTGTGCAGACTATATTTTCTCTTCCTCGCATTCCTCTTATTCCTAATGTTGTTTCAAGTTCGTTTTAAGAAAACTTATTGCCTATTCTTGAACTCCATGCCATAAAATTGACTTTTTTTTTTTTTTTCGAAATGCCATAAAATTGACTTATTTGATAGTGAAAGGGCAGTCAAACGATTATTACTCTTAGGCCTTGATTTTCTATTTTGCATCATTACCCAAGCCTTTAGCTAATAGCGATAGAATCACATTCATGTTTTGACTGTATTTGGGCGACCGAGGCTTCAGATCCACGTCCAAACTTTTAAGTTTGGAACGTCCAAACCAATATAACGGAGGGGTATTTCCATCTTTTTGAAAAAAATAAATACCCTAACCCTAAAACTAAATTCAATCAATGTCACTCCTCCGTTATTTCTTCTTTCAGCTTCTCCTTCCACACCAAAACGAGAACGACGATCCGATGCCGATTTCGAAGGAGGAGATTGGCTGCTCTGGTGGTGACGATCCAACGCTGAGAACGATTTCTCCGCTCTTGGGGTTATTTTGGTTGTGGTTCCTACTGCTTTAGAGTTTCCTCCTCCTTCCGCCGCCTCCTGATCAGTGAGGCTGATGAGGATTAAGCTACTCCGACAGACGGATAGTCTCACCCTCGACCACGCTCACGGCCTCATTACAAACCAAGGTAATTTGACCAATTTATTTTCTAATTCCCAATTTGAATCTGTTACTTCATTCCCCTTTTTATTCCCCCCAAGTCTCGACCTAGTTTCATTGACTAAAGTCTAAACAAGGAGTTTAATTAATCAAGTAAAGAAGAAGGAAAAGTAGAAAGGGATGGTCATCATCGTCATCATCATCTATATCGGAAGGAAGTGGAAGTGGAAGAGGAAGCGGAGGTGGAGATTAAGAGCATCATCATGGAAGTGGAAGCGGAAGTGGAGATTAGAGCATCATCATGACAACCATTGCTACAACAACATCTTGGAAATCCGCATCAGGAAGTAACAACGAATCTAATTAAAGTTCATCATTTTGTCAGAGTAGCTATGTTTTTCTCTCTGGTTCAGTAGGAAGCAATTATTTTAATGGGACCCGATGATTTGAGAAGAGGAACCCGAGATCCAGATTACAAAGTAGTATTAATTGGTGATGGTGGTAGTAATTATTATTTTAGGACTGCAACTGAACATGAACAGACTAGTTAACCGGCTTAATATCCATTTTGGTCATTAACGTATAGGGTTTGTAACAGAATGGTCATTAACCTATAATTTTTAACCTACTTCTCATTAACCTTTAATTTGTAACCTATTCTCATTAACCCTTAATTTGTAACCTACTTTCATTAACCTATAGGGTTTGTACATTTTGGTCAATCCGTCAACTCTCCCTCCAAAATTTTCATTAAGTGTTGATATCAACATGCCAACTCAACATTTTATTCCACCTCATCCCTTGCCATGTCACCTATTTCACCCTAACTCAACCCAACTAACCAACCCAAAACCGAAAAACCTCGTTCTAACCTAACCTTCAACCCATCATCTTCCCCACATCCTCTTTCTCCGCTAGTATGTGAAACGACCCATTCATCGTGAGCAGAAGGAAGGAGATTGGGTTGGGAACCCATCAGAACTACTTATTTGTTCATTCCGATTATTAGCTCTAATCAACCGTTGCTTATGTGCAGAGCTGGCCTCGAGTCGGTGTCACACTTGTTTTTGGATTGCCCTTTTGCCTTACAGATTTGGTATACCTTCAGTTCCAAGCTTGCCATTTGGGGTCCGGAACATTTTGATGTCCGGGAAGTCATCCGCGGCTGGCAGGGTAGGAACTGTGATGGTAGTTTTGCGGAATTTAGATCTAGACTCCTCCATGATCTCTTTTGGTATATTTGGGGGGAAAGAAATAGTAGGATTTTCAGAGATAGAGAGTCTTCCGTTGTACAAGTGGTCAAGAAGATCGCTTGGGCGGTTGGCAGATGGCTTGTAGTTGCAGATAGACTTTCTCGGGATGTGATTCGCTCATGGTTTGCCTTGTGGCGTCTGGTGTTTGATCCCGACTGAGAGGATGACTTTGGGTAGGGTGGACAGAACGTGTTGATGTTTTCTTAGTGTAGGTTTTTTCTTCCTTTCTGACCTTTGACAGAGTGCTTGATGCCTCTGTTTTAGTTTCTCTTTTGCATGTAGCTGCAGATTTTTGGGGTTCCAGCGATGTTTGGTTTGTTGGGTGGGTGGAAAACCTTTCGGTCTTTATATTTTGATTGGAGGTGTAAATAGGCAGAGGATGTTTTGGCATTTTGGCTTATGCTTTATGGGGAGCATTAGTTAGGTTATTAGTTTGTTATCCCGGCTCACTTGTACTAAAGGTTCAATGATATATATATTATATAATGGTCAACGCTCCGGTACCCACTGGGTACCGGTACCCTATCACTAAAATTTCATCACAATTATGTTTGTATTTTAAAGTTTGAAGGGTCTTAATTTAGTGTTCAGGTGCAAGTAGGGCTGGGAATTGGTTACTGGTTAGTGGTTATAACCGCTAACCGCACCGATTTTGGCGGTTAGGTTACCACTAACGCAGTCGTTGTGGTAGTTTGCGAAGCAATTTAGGGGTTTTGCGGTTAGTGGTTACACCGATAACCGCATGGTTAAACCACAAATAACCGGAATAACCGCACAATAAAATTAACCCCTAAAAAAATAATCCCACATGGCCACATACCCACACATTCGGACATAATCCCACTTTCCCAGTTCCCTTCCCACTCTCAAAGTTCAAAACCCTAAATCGAAGAACTTCGACGGCTTGCCTTTCGACAATCGACTGTCAGTCGACTCCCTCCGACTCCGCCGATAGAGCTCCGACGATTGTTCTCCGGTTCAAGTTTGAACTCCGACGAGGCAATGACAGTTCTCCGATTCTCCCTAGTTCGTCCGTTCGCTGCCCGTCGCTGATTGATTCTTCGACTCCGACTCCGACTCTCCGACTCTCCTCTCTGACTCTTTCTTCTATCTCCCATTTTCATAAGGTGAGTATTCTGAACTCCTGATACATATCCCACTTCCTAGTTCCCAGACCCTAACAAAACCTAATTTGAGCACTTGCTGTTCTTAGCTTCTTCGAAGTTCAAAGTTCAGATATGATTTTGCAATTTTGCTCTGTATTCTGTTATTCTGCCATATTGCTCTATGATTTCCAGCCTGATTTTCTTGTTTCCTTCCTTATTTCCAGCATTGTTATTGACCAATCTATGTAGTCTGCACTGTAATGTAAATCTGTAATGCAAAGTTCAGCACAAGTCTTAGAATATGGTCTCCATATTCTAAGACATGTGCTGAATTTTGCATTACAGATTTACAGTACAGGACTAAAATGTGTATTACAGATTTACAGTCCAGAAACCAGCTCATGTGTTTCAAACTTAAATGTGTATAAGATTCTAATGTGTATAAGATAGTGTTAGTATACTGTCCATAGTTTCATAGTTTTCTTATTCTATTAGTTTTCTTGGATGTGCCGACTAGGTGGAACTCAACCTATTTGATGCTACAGTCGGCGATTCCATATGAGAGAGCTATTGTTTTGTTCAAGGATTTGAACAAAACATATTTGGATGAACTAAATCAGAAGAAGCACGATGGCTTGATGCTTGGCCCCCCAACATTTGAAGATTTCGAGAAGGTGAAAAGGATGGTTGAGTATCTACATCGTTTTTACTTATTAACCAACCTTGTTTCTGGTACTGCATATGTTACATCTCACTTATTCTTCAAAGAGATGTGTGATCTACTTGACACAATCAGCGGTTTTGAGATGAATGCAGAAGAAGAGATAAGAGCGATGGGTGTTAGAATGAAGAAGAAAATTGGGAAGTATTGGTCAGAGGAACATGAGTTGAATCCTAGATTGAACAAAATCTTGTACATAGCTGCTATCTTGGATCCAAGACAGAAGATGAAGCACATTGATAAGTGTTTGAAGAAAGTGTATGGAGTTGATAGGGCAATGGACTTGGTTAAAGAAATTAAGGACGCGCTTTATGAGATGTTTGATGCGTACAAGAAGATGTTGACTCAACCTCCAACATCAACTTCAAATTCAACTTCAAGGACCAATGCTTCTGATTTGGATTCTTATGCAAATGATCAGTTGCAGACAGTTGTTAGAGGCTCTTGTAGTACTCTCCTTGTCGATAGTGACGATGAAGATGAAGAATCTGAAACTTCTGATTTGGATTTGTACTTTGCAGAAAAGCAGTTTAAGGAGCCAAATCGAAAGGATTACGGGAACTCTGTGGTTGACAAGTTTGATATACTGGGTTGGTGGTCTTCACACCATGGTATGCGTTTTCCTATATTGTCAGAGATGGCTAGGGATATCTTGGCAATTCCAATATCAACAGTTGCGTCAGAGTCTGCATTTAGCACCAGTGGTCGCGTGCTCAATGATTTTAGGACCTCGTTAAGTCCTCAAGTTGTAGAAGCTGTGATTTGTTGTGAGGACTGGTTGAGGGACAGTCCAGTGACACCATTCATTACAGATGAAGAAGACATACCTGAAGAAGAACAAAACGAAGAATATGAAACGAGTAAGATTAGATTGGATTTCGTGTTTGTTAGTGTAATTCAATAGTTAATTCTTTGTTGTTAGTACTTACTTTAGTTTATTTTATTTGTATACAGTTCTAAAATCGTTTAGAACGGGAGGTGAAGCCTCGGTCCCCGGTTAAATGAGGATGAAAGACATTTCCCCATGCCTCCTGTACGTCTTCTCTTCCTTATTTTATTTCCTATCCTGAATTTGATTTGGGGATTACATATATATATATATGAATGGAGTACCTACCAACATGCTTATTGTGCCTGAAATTACTACAGCAGTAGCATCAATAGCTGCTGTGTTTTGTACTTTTGTTGATTAATACAACAGCAATAGCTGTTGTGTTTTGTATGATTAACATAGCAGCAATAGGCCAGTAGCTGCTGATTACTATGGCAGCAATAGCTGCTATGTTTGGCTGATTATTAAGGCAGAAAATAGTTGCTGATTTTTGTATTTCTGTTGATTACTATTGCAGCAATAGCTGCTGTGTTTTGTTGATTAATATAGCAGCAGTAGCTGCTGATTTTCAGTAGCTATTGCTGCTACTTTGATCAACAAAACACAGCAGTAGCAGCATTAGCAATTCAAATCAGTTTTGTTGTTTTGTCCAGATCATCGGTTTCTCTACAGCAGTAGCAGATGGTTTCTCTACAGCAGTAGCAGATGGTTTGTCCAGATTATCGGTTTCATTATTTGATATATGTTTTGTTGTTCTTTCATTAATAGGTTGGAATCACCGAATCACTACAAGTCAACAACTCTGCAAGGCTAATGAAGAAGGAGCTTGGAATTGACGATATTTTGAATTTTTATCGTTATGTTTATTTGCTTTAGGAGGCATTTTCAAACTATTAATGTTTATCACGTGTTGGATATTTCTGAATTTATGGATTTAGACTTGTGGAGTAGTGGTTATCTGGATTGGATTGAACAATTTCGAGTTAATATTGAGTTTTAGGTCCTCGTTGGTTCTTAGTTCAAAACATAAGATTTGTTGATTTTTTTGAATTGCGGTTAATTGCGGTTAACCACTAACCTAACCGCATAACTGCGGTTCGGTTAGTGGTTAACCGCAACTCAAAGCGGTTCAGTTAAGGTTATCGATTTCATTGATTTTGCGGTGCGGTTAACCGCAAATCTCGGTGCGGTTAACCAACACCGAACCGATTTCCAGCCCTAGGTGCAAGGATAGAGTGTTGGGGGTTTCGAGTTTATTTTTGGGGTTTATGATATTTTAATTTAGACTTTTGGTCAAAAATTAGAGTTTTACATACGATTTAGGATTTGAGTTTATGAAGCAGAATTTGAGGGTCAAAATTAAATGTTTAGGGGGTAAGCATTATATATTACTCCTCATGATTTATTACAATGAATTTATGACTCATTATTTGAATTTTAAGCATTAAAAAAGTGAATTTAGAGTGGTAAGGTACCGGTACCCCATGGGTACCGGAGCGCTTACCATATATGTATATACGCTCAATCATTCATAAAAAAGAACCCATTCTCCGATTATTTGCCATCTACAATTTCCTTCTTCTTCTTCTTATAAGAGATGGAAAATGAACCATTCATCTCTGGTTCAAATTCAAAGCCACTCTTCCAACTAATCCTAAAGCACCATGGCCTCTCTTACTTTTATTCTCTCCCTCAACCACTCTCCACTCCCCTTCTCTTCCATGAAATCCGCCGTCCTCCCCATCCACCAATAATCTCATAAAATTCCGCTCCCTTCACCGCTCCAGGACAGCTCCTACCATGGTTGTCATGCAGGATTTAAAACCCATCATCAAAACCCCTCAATTCCCCCGAACCAACTCCGATTCTAGACCCCCCTAATTTAATTTTTGTTCAAGTTATTCCTTGAAAAATAAAGGAGAGACGATGAAACAAACAGGCAGAAGCAAAGAAGAAGCGATTATTCTTCCAAGGGGATTTCATTTTTTAGAATCGAATTGGAGAAGAAAGAGTCATTCATTCCCATCTCAGAGTTGGATTTATGAATTCCAAAGATTAACCACAACACCAGTTCCTGGGAAAAACTTGAATCTGGAAGCTCACTTAGCCATCTCCCCATCACAGAGCGTGCCATAGAGAGAAACAAGGAGGAAGAAGAGTTGTAGTAGAGGAGGAGGAGAGTGATGGCGAAGCTTTTATATATAAAGAGGATGTGGGGAAGATGATGGGTTGAAGGTTAGGTTAGAATGGGGTTTTGGGTTTGGTTGGGTTGGGTTGAGTCAGGGTGGATATCTAATATGGCAAGGGGTAAGGTGGAATAAAAGGTTGAGTTGGCATGCTGATATCAGCACTTAACGGAAAATTTGGATGGAGAGTTGATGGATTGACCAAAATGTACGAACCCTATAGGTTAATGACAAGTAGGTTACAAATCAAAGATTAATGATCATTCTGTTACAAACCATATACGTTAATGACCAAAATGTATATTAAGCCCTAGTTAACTAGTTATCTTAGTTGTTAACTAGTTATCTAATAATAATGATGTTAACTAGTGATTTGATCGATTAGATAGCTAGTTAACTCGATTAGATAGCTAGTTAACTCGATTAGTTAATTAGTTAATTCGATTAGATAACTAGTTAACAACTTTTTTTGACAGAATCTAGTTAACAACTTGATAACTAGAATTCATAAAAAAAACAACTTGATAACAAATTAACTCCGGTCACCAAAAAATATTTATATTTAAATTAAATATAATAATTAAATTAAGTGTGTAAAATCCTAAATACCCCTAGCAAATTTGGACCATTAGATTGGTCAAAAGGTCAAACTAGATCTAATGTTTATGAAGGGTTTAGAACTTTACAAACCTAACAAAATCTTGGACGTTGATCTTCAGTCTTATATTAGAAGATCACTCCGGTTGACATTAGCTTATATTGTTCCATGATAGTGGACATTATTTTTGTCTATCAAGCCATGTTGAATACCTAAACTGCCTCTACCAATGATCGAGTCAAACACAAAGGCTCATGTTTTAGAGATAAAATATAATCCTCAACAACGACATAGATGGTGATCTAGTTTTTCAATAGAAAGTGCATAGGTAATTAACATTAGAAGTACCATTTGTTTGGGGTTTGGTGTTTGTACGAAATCTTCCATACTTATAAAAATAAATTGATAAATCGCATACGTTTCAAAATCGTACAAAGTCATCTCATCAAAAAAGTACAACTAGAATGTCCAACTCAACTTTATTAACTCAATCGATCATGTATCGAACCCTAGGGCTGTAACTTTGGCCCATACTATCCATGACCTGGCCCAACTTAGTATTGACCCTTAGTAATGGGTCAGGCCAACATGAGTCTAATATCAAACTCAAACTGGATCAAGATAGAACCAAATAGTTATTACTTAGGCGATGTTTTCATGTTAAAGATGAAATTCCGTTGGAATTATGGATTCCGCCGGAATTAATGCAAGGCGGAAATCATCTCCAAATCCTATACACAATTACTTGTTTTCCTGTTAAGGCCCTATCTTGGAAATGAATTTAAACCTTGTATGAAATGACTAAAATGTCCCCCTTGCAAGCCACTCATTATCTCTTACACTCATCCACCCCCTATTTGCAGACAAAGAAATCAAAACACCTGCGCAGATCCGTCTTCCTCGTCCGATGGTCTTCCTCTATCGCCGACTTTCATCTTTAACAGGAAAACATGACCTTAATAATGGAAGCAAATGTACTTCTTTTTGTTCTTAGTTCTTCATTAGGTCGTTCTAAAATATCTGCACCATGTTCGAAGATGGTTGCAATCTTTTATTTCATTCATCTTATCTAGAGCTTCGCAAGCCTTCGTTCTCTGTTAGCCTTGCAAGACTCGAACTGTGCTTAGGGGTCGTATCTCTGTTTCAATTGCAGGTTCAAATTCGGCTAGAATATTATGAAAATTGAGGAAAGACGCTCACTTGATGGATGAGTTTAGTTACGAGGATGATGATGTTAGATGCTTCTGCCAATAACGAGCTTCACGTCGCATTTCACGAATGGAGGAGAATCCAAATAGGAAGTTCTTCGGTTGTCGGTTATACTATTCGACGGTAATTTTTTGGTTCATGCAGAGGAATAGGTTCCTTTTAATAATCAGAATTTCGATCATGCTTGTTTGTCTTATGCTACCTTTCATACAGGACGACAAAGGTTGTGATTTTTTCCTATGGTATGATAGCAAGATACAAGAAGATGTGCGGAAACTAGCCTCGTCAGTTAGCGAGCTTACCTTACAACTACATGAAGTTTAGGGCGAGAAGAATGAGTTGGAGTCAACACTTGATCGTGTCATCAAACAATCGTGTGACGTAGGTAGTAGCAGTTGCAGTCATCCAATTTCAGAGTTGAGCATTATGCATGAGCTACAAAGCGATTAAGGCTCGCCTATCACGCTTAGAGGGTGTTGTCTTCTGTCGCGTTAGCTTCGACATAGATTTTTCACGTATTAACTGTATTCCTCCAAATTTGTATTGTGTTATTTGGGTCATTGGGGTCCTGCAAAGTGTATTGAACTGCTGTTTCCTCATATACTTATTGTGAAGTAAAATCTCAATTGTTGCACATGCGGCTCTCATTAGTTTAATGTGTCCTCTGAAGTGTTGCAGTCCTTTTTCAGTTGTACATAGGTAGATAGATATACATCTTAGCAGCAGCTACTCTTCTGCATTGTGTCCTCTGAAGTGTTGCAGTCCTTTTTCAGTTGTACATAGGTAGATAGATATACATCTTAGTAGCAGCTACTCTTCTGCATTATATACATCTTAGCAGCAGTCCTTTTTCAGTTGCTCATGGTCTACACATCAATTTCAGCAGATGGTTGCAGCAGTAGAGCATAAAACTCGGTTGCATTGTATAACTGGGAATGAGATTAATAATGTAGATCATGACCCGTTACTACATTTTTGTAGTATTCTTCTGACATTACACAGGACTAAATATTATACTATCCATGTTCTTATGAGTAAGGATCTGCATTCATCACATTCATCCTTCCAAGTCTTAACAAATATCCAGAAACAGTTACAGAGACTGAGTTTGGTAAGACGCACTTGTTCTTCCAAGTCTTAACAAAAACCTCTTTTGACCTAACAACATTTCATAACAAAAACAAGAAAGATCATAATCAGAAAATGTATCCACTGTGGCTAGCAGCAGTCATTACATCAGATATACTTCAAAAGGATGATATACTTCAAAGGACCGACACACGGTGCAAAGCTGAAATCACCTGCTATCCAAGCTGAAATAGGTCCAATGCCACATCGTACAGTCATTAATAAGTGTCACATAACACTTAAGCAAAATAGAACCACCTAAGTACCAACTGTTCCTAGACACAAACACCATTGAACGCCATACTTCAGACTTCAACGAATTACTCGCTCAACGAAGCGCTTCCGTGCTTCAGGATCAACCATGTTAAAGAATATTTGGAGCATTCGGTCATTATTCCCAAGACTCACAGTTGCATCCATTACCTGCTCATACGTTAGTCCATCAATTTTCAGAAGTTCCTCGTACACCGTGTTCCTCTGGTTATGGACTGTATCAGATTCCACTAGCATTGACTTCAATGAACTGACAACATCTTCAAGAATTGGCTTCAACTCTAATACCTCGCTTCCACTAGTAGCCATGGAGCGACGCATCCTCTTGGGTTGGCTAGATGCCTCAGCTTGGGTTGCCTTCTCCGTCGGTGGTCTTGGGGTGGGTTTTGCAGCTTTCGTTGGAGGGCTGGTATGATCATTGGGGTTGTTGCCCTCGGCGCCAGTCTCATGTTCGACATTGCATTCTTCTGAGTTCATCCAGTCAAACATGAATTGTTGAGGTTCCTCGATTGGAGGACACACGTTGTTCAGTTCTTCGATCCCGATAGCACTCTTGCCAGTTGCTCGGACCTTTCCGAACACAAATGCTAGGCCGTCAAACAACAGAAACGACACACGGTTCAGCTTGGTGCAATGAGGGTGGCTCTGCATATATATGAACACAACAAATGCACAATGTCAATAACTGCTCACCCTACAATCAGCACGGTGTAAAATACTCAGAATGTAGTTGGCCTACTTACCTGAACGTATTCAACATACACGGTGTCGTCAACATCAACCATTTTACCAACATCATCCCAACCTGCTCCACTCAGCCCACATAATTCTTGAATTGCGAGGAACTTCGCCTTAAGAGTTTTCACTCGCGAAATGATGTTCGGATCAGCCTTGATTCCACATGTTGGTCTGTCTGCCAACATCAATCGCTCAAGTTCATCATAAGCTCCAGGATTAAACTTGCCTTTCGGATCAATCTTCTTGTCAACCACCAAAGTGTTCATGTTTCTAACTAGGATTTGATCCAACTCGTCACTCCAAGGAAAATACTTCCTCTTCGATTCTCCGTTGTCGTCTTCTTTACGCTTTCTTGACATTGCCGCGAAAATGAATAAACAATGAAATAGCTGATGCATTACAAACTTGAAACCGGAAAGAAGATCACCAGAAGGATAGATTACAAGCATAATACTAACTTCATGTAAGTAACTCTGTATTAGTTCTTACAAACATTGCTACTCACTCAGAACCAAATTTGAATGAACTTTGAATTATCTATTGATTGCTCAACATTAAGCAGCTACTGATGAACTACTCCTGTAAGTTTGATGGTTCCTCCACATTAAGCAGCTACTGATGAACTTTGAATTATCTATTAATTGCTCTACATTATCTATTGATTTCTCTACATAAAGACTACTGATGAACTATTGTTGCAAGTCTGATGAACTACTGTAGTAAGTGTTAATGAAGTACTGCTCTACATAATTATCTATGACATGTCATTTCTTTTAGGTTTCTGTACCCTTTGTCAATCACGACAATGCAAGAAATACATACTCAAGAAATACAAGACAACAAAAACCAATATCAGGACGGGTACAACATAATTCAATTGTTAATTAGGTCAACCATTCAACAATCATTACATACTCAAAATGGTATGAAGATTCAATGGTCATTACATAATCCATACCTAACACATAAATAACCCTATGATTACCGCCTAATCCTATTACGCCACATTTGTTGAGCTTTTTGGTTTCTAAAATTAGTCCACTCTGGACTCGGTTGCATGGTAGAGGATACTTCTTCCATTTCTTCTGCCATGGATGGTGGATCCGGTAATGGTTGTTGATTGTAGTCTATCTCCAAAAGGTCAACACCTACCTCTTGCCTGATGCAATTATGCAATAGACAACACGCATGTACAATTCTTCCAACCACTTCAGGGGAAAACCAAGTTGTGTGCGTAAGATAGCCCATCTCATTTTCAATAAGCCAAACATTCTCTCAATGACATTTCTAGCACTTGAATGCTTCATATTGTAATATTCTTCGGGTGTGCGTGGTCGGCTAGATCCCCCCCACTACAACAAATATTAAGATTTGCAGCGGATTCACTACTGGCGGTTGCAGAACCGCCAATATTGTTTATTGATAGTGGCGGTTACATATTGGCGGTTTAAACCGCCAATATGTTAATTTTACTATATTGGCGGTTTAAACCGCCAATATGCAACCGCCACAATCATAAAATATATATTGGTGGTTCAAACCCTAATCCGCGTGAAACCCCCCTCTCTCCCAACCAAAGTCATCTTCTCCCTTCCTTCCTCCCAACCACACAACTCTCTCCTCCCTTTCTCTGAACCACACAGCTCTCTCAATGTCGCCGCTGCCATTTCTTACCTCCTATTTCTTACCTCCATGTCGCCGCTGCCATTGAGTGCCCCCATTTCCCTCTCCATTAATCATCGCCGAAGCCGCGCTGTCATGTAGCTTCCATGGAGTCGCGACGTCGCTAGATCGACCTCCGCTGCCGCCCAGCGATCGGTCTTCGCTGCCGCCACTCCATCTCGTCGTCGTCGTCGATTCGTCTTTGCTGCCGCCGCTCCATCTCGTCGTCGCCGTCGATATGTCTTTGCAGTCGCCACTCCATGTCGTCGCCACCAAGCTCCATTTAACTCCACCGCCGCCTTCTGCATGTAAAAAACCTAAGACGATTGCATCTATATTTGCTTAAATCGCTGGTTATTTGATTTGGTTTGCTTATCAATCAGTGTTTTTTTTATTGTTGGTTCAAGGTAGATTTGAAACCCAGACTAAATCATCGGTTTTGTTCTTGTTTTTTTCCAGATTCGTCGCTATTATCCTACGGGATCTAGGAACATCGTTGCTATCAGCCGATTCGTCACTACTATCAGCCGACTCGCCGGAATCTGTGTTTTGCGCCAGCGAAATTTTTATTTTTGAGAAAATTATAATCAATAGTGGCGGTTTTAACCGCCACTATATATCATTTGTGTCGGACAGTTTTGTGGCGGTTCCGCCTTCCAACAGTGGCGGTTGTGCAACCGCCACATATATTCAACAGTGGCGGTTATAACCTCCACTGTTGAGAGAAAAAACCGCCACAAATTGGCCGTTTTGTTGTAGTGCCCCCACTCCTTTAGATGATAGCGTTGACCCCTGAACGGGGCTAAGAATCCTTCGGTATTTGCGTATCCGACATCGCAAAGGTAATATTGTCCTGTGTGAAGGCAAGTTTATGGTGGAAGATTTAGTCAACTGTACATAATGGGGTAAATGTGTTGCTAGTGGGAATGATATTACCTTTGGGAACCTTCAACCCATTAGGTCTTGACACAGCATCTCGTAGAACTCATGCATCGTGTGCAGAACCTTCCCAACCAGCTAGACAATATATGAATTCACCAGAAGGATTGCACACACCAAGAACGTTAATAGATACTTCTCCCTTTCTATTCCGATACCTAGGCTGGTCGCGTATTTTAGTACGGACCTTGACATGTGTCCCATCTAATGCACCAAGGCAATTCTGCAGAATATTTGATTTATCTTGTAAGTTACGAGTGGTGAGGAACGAAGGAAACTTAGAGAACAGATTGGGGACTAAACACGCCTTAAAATGTTTCCAATTCACTGTTGATAGTGGTCGGGCACAGGGACAGCTTTGCGAAATGTTTTATGCAGACAAATAATAAAGGTGAGGATTGCGTGGAGGATTGCACAAACCATTTTTCCTGACCGACCGAACCTTTTTCGCAATATCCTATTTTTGACGTTGTGTCTTAAGGTGTACAAGAACATAACAACCAATCTCATCTATGTTAACCGTTTGTGTTCTTCGTAAGCCGCCTTCATCCACTAGTACTTTACACAACTTCTCAAACACAGTCATATCCACCCTAATAGTATCAAGGCTCGACGATGACTGAATTTGGTTGCTTCGTTGATGAAATTCTGCTCTAACATGGCCCCACGCACCAACCTATCGAGCAAGGTTCTCCCGAATCCTCGACGGACTACGGGTCAACGACGTCGTTCCAATATGTAAGCAGAACAAGTACTACACTGAAGATGAAGAACATTGTGCCCAACATTCTCCTACGGTGTAATGACAAGTCCATCAACCTCGCCATAGGTAAGGTTGTATACCCTAGACCCTATTATCATAAGGAACACGGGGATCATCAAAATGAGAATGAACATGCAAGAAAGTGTGGAATAGTAACTTGCAAACCCCCTCCTAATATCCTAATAGCATGTAAGAAGTTGTTGTCACAAGTCTGGAAGAATACAATGACTATTGAGAATGATTACACAACATCTTGGCCAATTAACATCCAAATGAACCAGCCAGCAAAAACCTAAACAATTCTAACCCAATAACCCATTCCCAGATCATACACAAATATAAGAAGCAGCATTCACAAAAGAGTCAACAATCTATAATAGGACAGATTTCGTACACAGTGCAGCAGAACATGAATGGGGAAGCTGTAAAATTATAATCTGTAAAATAGGAAACCCTAATATGACATATTTCGTACAGCAGAACATGAATGCATTGCAGCAGAACATGAATGGGGAAGCTGTAAAATCCTATAATCTGTAAAATAGTGTGTGCAGCAGTAGAAGAAGAAGTAGGTTACCTCTACCTTGCAATAATACAACCCTAATGTTATTCTAGTATGAAGAATAGAAAGAAGCAACAGAGACGACGAAGAAGCAAGGGGAAGGTACAAGATGAAGAAGAAGCAACAAAGACAACGAAGAAGAAGCAAGAAGCAAGAAGAAGAATAAAAAAAGCAGCAAGGATGAAGAAGAATCGTGTATGGTACAACAGAAGAAGAAGGGAAGGGGTACTTACGTCCAGCGATTAAGGGACGACGACGGTGGAGGCGGCGTTGTGGTCGCCGACTAGTTTGAGGGGAATGGCCGCCGACTCCTCGTCAAAGGGAAGGCTACTGAAAATTTGTTTAGCTGTGGAAGAAGAACAGTTTTAAAAAGGTAATTGTGAGATACCGTAAAAAAAAGAAGCGGAACTAAACAATCCTACCTATTTAGGCGAGAATCATTAAATGGGCTGTGGGCGGAATTTAGGCCCGCAACGGAATCAAATTGCGCTGGAAATGGGCTGTCGAAAAATAGCAGGAAAACTGGGAATTGCCTGATTCCGCGGAATTAGTTAATTCCAGCTGCCAATTCCAAGCAGGAAAACATCGCCTTAAGTTTGGCCCGCCTGGGCCACGGAGACTGCTGGTGCTGGCTGCTGCTCGCTGAACTGAGGGAGCCTCTAGTTAGGGTTTCAAACTTTCGATCACAGACACGGAAGAAGAAGCAGAAGTCACGAACAATCGAACAAGTCATCTTGCCACGCCGTTTCAGAGCGATTGAATCTTTGATTAGGGTGACAGCGAGCTGGCAGGTCCTGAAGTTGTAGATTACGACGACGAGGAAGTGTCGACATCACCGGAGATATCAACCCCTAAAACCTTGTTTCTCCGTCCAGCAGTTCCACAACAGCAAGTGGATCGAGTAAACCACCTGGTATATCCCCCCTGCTTCATTTGAGTAACGTGTCTGTTCTGATATTGATTAGGTGAACAAGGGGACTGCAAGTGCAAGTGAAATACTAGCTGGTACATTGAAGGACAACAAACGAGCTGTGTTGTGTTGAGAGCCCACCTTGGAGACATTGATTCTCCATCAATCTGCTTCTCTATCTCAGCAGCATCATCCCTCAAGTTGCTCACTTCCTCACCCAAGTTTCTGTAAGCATCATCAAGAATTGGCACACCTTCTTTCTTGTTCTCATTCATTTGTTCTATTAACACTAATAGTGTGCTTCATTCTTGCAGATTCTTAACATTAGATGAAGCCACTAGCAATCCTACAAGAGAGACTGGGAGTTCAAATAGTGCACCTGTGGGTTCGTTACAAACTCAAGAATCACAATGTACACACACAACTTCAAATGTGTGGAATCATTACACTAAGTTGAATTGGGATGAAAAAACTAATAGGAAATGTGTTTGTAACTATTGTGGAAGTCAGTTGAAATGTATACATGGGACTAGTAGCTTGATCATACATTTAGAAAGGTGCAAAATATATCCCTATAGCAAGTTTAACACTACTCAAAGAACTCCTAGGTTTCAAGGTGTGATCAACTCGACTCCCGTCTTTCCACCTCGCGTTTTTTATCAAGCAACATCTAGGATGAAACTTGCTAGGATGATCATCATAGATGAGTTAGCCTTTAGACATGTTGAGCACGAGGGCTTTCGTGACTTTGTTTATTCACTAAGATCCGAGTTTCAAATCCCCTCTCGATTCACAATAGCTAAAGATTGTTTCAAGTTATGGTTGATTGAGAGAGAAAAATTGAAAAGTTATTTCAAGCAGTCTAAAGTGAGAGTTTGTCTCACAACCGATATATGGGCTAGTAGACATCACTTCGACTATATGTGTCTTACTGCTCACTTTATAGATGACAACTGGAACTTACAGAAAAGAATTTTGAATTTCTCTTGTATTCCGAGTCACACGGGTGTTACAATTGGAACAACTATTGAAACAAATTTTATTGAATGGGGGATTGAGAGGGTTTTGACTGTAACCATTGATAATGCTAGTTCAAATGATGTGGGGATGCAGTACTTGAAGAAGGGGTTTAGTAATTGGAAAGAGAATGTGTTGGATGGAAAATTTCTCCACATGAGATGTTGTGCTCATATCTTAAGTCTAATTGTGAAAGATGGAATGAAAGAAGTAGATGATTCCATTTATCGGGTACGATCAACGGTTAGATTTGTAAGGTCATCTACTTCTAGGTTGCAAAGATTTAAAGCTTGTGTTCATGAAGAGAAGTTGGACAGTAAAAAACTTGTTTGTTTGGATGTAGAAACAAGATGAAACTCCACATACTTAATGTTGCAATCAGCTGTAGGTTTTCAGAGAGCTTTTGAAAGGTTAGAGGAGAAAGATCTTGTTTTTAGAAGTGAGTTACAAAAGTCAAAAGGGACACCGATGGAGACTGATTGGGTTTATGTGAAATCATTGTTGCCATTTCTAAAATCATTCTATGATGCAACATTAAAAGTCTCTAGTTCCCTGTATGTTCATGTAACGAGTTCTTTCATCTTGTTTTTGGAATTGGTGCTAAGTTGAATGATTTAGTGAATTCAACATATGAGAGCACCAAGTTTATGGCTCAAAGGATGAAACTGAAGAATGATAAATATTGGGGGAATATTGATAACTTGAACCATTTATTGTTCATTACAGTGGTGCTTGATCCTCGATATAAGCTTCTATATGTTAAATTTGGGCTTGAGTTAGTTTATGAGAAACAAAAAAGTGGAAGAGTTGCTCATGAGGGTGAGTGTCTCTTTGGATGCAATGTTCAATCATTATTTAGTGATAGGAGGAAATGGTGTCATAGAAACAAGTTGAAATGAAGAGAGTGTACTGCTTAATGATGAATCTGAGAATGATAAAAGTATAGAAGAGTATTTGAAGGGAAGGTATAAAAGGCAGAAGTTAGTAGAGGAGGCAGAAGAACTATCAAAATCAGAACTTGATAGGTACTTGGGAGCAAAGTGTGTGAACCAAGATGAGAAGAATTTTGATATACTAGCATGGTGGAAAATGAATTCTTCTGATTATCCAATACTAGGGTTGATGGCAAAAGATGTTTTGGCGGTCCAAGTTTCTACCGTAGCTTCTGAATCTGCATTTAGTACTGGTGGTCGGGTGCTTGATGCATTTCGTAGTTCATTAACACCAAAGGTTGTAGAAAGTCTCATTTGTACACAAAATTGGGTTAGATAAAGTACTCACCCGATTGACATTGAGGAAAAGTTTGAGGAAATAGAAGAACTTGAGAAAGGTACCTGATGCTGCAGTTTTAGTGGTATCAAATACTACCAAGCTGTGAAGCTAGGGTAGATCGTATTCCCCAGGGTTTCTTCTAATTGACTACTCAAAGAAGCTGGCAAATTACTCAGGTTTAAACACTTAGTGCATGGTGTGAGTTCCACGACTTCTAATCTAAGATGCAGGAAACTTAAAATGAACTTAAAAGACAGAATGATTTGTAGGTTTAAACAGACGACAAACAAGCTTAGATTTTGAATCCCCCTTCGTTCACCAGAGCATTGGCAATCAACAGATCAGCGGTTTTCAATTCTCATTCAATCAATTTCTATACACCACCATAACTCCTGACCCTTAGGTTTAAGACCGGCGAACGTTCGCTCTATCCGATCTAACTACCAAGATTAATTAGCCGCCCGGGTACGGTCGCCTCTCGCAACGACTTAACTAACTGGTGCAATTACTAGTGATCTATGAGTTACTCTTGCAGTGGATTAACCCTAACCGGTTCCTACGAAAGGCACGCTCCAATTATAAGGTTAACTGGTTGAATTGATGTTCTAAAGTGAGGCGAGCGTTCGCTTCTATCCTCAGCTTAACAAGAATCTAAACTATGTGATCACGAAAGACAAGTTTTTTGATGTTTTAAAGCAGGGAAGCTGTCTGGCGACAAACCCTAGCTCACACAAACCCTAATCTAGGCGATCAGCCAGAAAAGAAACACAAGAACAACGAAACTAATCTAGGCGTCAACTAGACGAGAAACGCAGAATAACAATCAAGAACAAAACAACCATGCAAAGAGAAACTGATTGAACTTCAAATCTAATTACCACCGATCTGTGACCGCTTTAAAGCCCTGGGTCACTTAGGGTTCATCTAATCTAAGATCTATGAGTTTAGCTACTCATATCTGACGAACAAGAATCCAAGACGACAGAAGGATTCATCTTATACAAACGAAGAACAGAAAAGGATCTGAAAAACCTAATTCCGGATGATCCGTGAAGCTCCGATCTTGAGAATCTTCAATTCCTAGCTCCGAGCGTCTTCCGGGATGGATTGACGGCGTCACGATCTCTCCGATAGCTCCGGAATACTCTCTCAACTCTCCTCAAGTCGTGGCTGATCTCTCTAGGTTGTATGTTAACAAATCTGGCTTTGAAAAGTCTATTAATACCCGCGAAAACCCTTTCCTTGTTGGAAAAGTTGAGAATTTTCCGTCTGGGAGCTTACACGGCGTGTAAGCTCACAGTGTATTTAGCTTACACGGTGTGTAAGCTCCAAAACGCAGCGTTTTGAGCTGGGCAGACTTCCAACTTGTTTCGATCATTCCCGCTCCGTTTGAACTCCGATTTGGTCTCCGTTTGAAGCGTTGGACTCGTGAGAGAGTCCTCTATAATGTGGTAACCTGGGGCTCAACATAAAAGCTCACAAAAAGGGTGAAAATAGCCGAGAAATAGACAATGTACGCACTAGGAGCCGATAATCACAAAGTTATGACAAATGCACCAAATACTCATCAAAATGGCATCAAAGGGTATGAAATGTTGCTTAAATGGGGTTGATAATCACGTCAAATCGAGTGTCATCAGTACCATCTATTCAATACACTAGATTATGGTGGCCGCGCGATGCCGCGAGATTTAAATAGGAGTTGGTTTGACGTTGCTTGCCCGTAGATAGAGTTTTAAATACATACATAATTATGAAAGTAAGATAGCAAGATGATGAATAATTGGTTGAGTAGATTGAAAATAATAATAAGTTTATTTCAAAATATGAATGTCACATAATTAAACGATTACATAAGTGTTAGATCAGCTACAATGACGTAATTAATGTCAAATAATGAAACTTGAAATCGTGTAATTCAAACCTAGTTTATATTAATTTACATGTGCGTTTTAATGAAAAAACAAATAAACCTATGTACTTTAATTAAAAAATAAAAAGAAGAAGTTGTTAGGCTTAACAACGGGTACCCACGAGTCCGAATATCACATATACATTCTAACTCGTTTATTAAACGGCTATTATCCGTATCCTTCCCGCGAGACTACATGGGTGAAAAATCTAAACAATCTTCACTCTAGAATGGGTATAAGGTTTCTATCAGGTTGACCCAATACGTAGGGAATCTCAAATATCTTTGCATCTGGACTGCAAAGAGTTTTTTTAATTTAGATGGAGCTAAGATTTTCAGAGCATTAGGGTTCGAGACGGAACGACGGACTACTTGATCGATGAGTTGAAGTGAAGAACTGATTGTCTCAAAGAGATATTGGGGTTGGCGTCGTTTCATACCAGGTACTCATTGAGTTGGGTATGTGACAAATACCTTCAAACCAATACCCACATTACTGGTTATCCGCTCGAACGGGTATCAGATTTGCCCGTACCTGTCAACTTTACTCGGTCAGTGGATAATTCCCGTCCAAATAAGCCGGATTTTGGTACCAAACCTAATTTTTCTATCTAATTTATATTAATGAAAATTCAACACAAAATGGGAAAAGATATATGCATTGGACAAAGGATTTAAAAAATTAGAGAAAAAGGCAAAATGCATAAAAGACAAAGATCAAACATTAAACAAAAAAGAAAAAGTAATTAATTAGATAAAAGTAGGAACTATTCATTAAGGAATAGTAAACAACAGTAAAACCCCATCCGCTTTTATGGTTTAACTAGATTATAGTGGTCGCGCGATGCCGCGGTTATTTAGACCAGATCTTGTAAGACGTAACTCACTCGTAGGTGAAGGTATAAATACTTATATAATTATGAAAGTGATAAAAGGGGATTTTACCAAGGTCGTATTCCACGGGGTTCTCTCATAAACCAATACTCACACTTCTCATAGACGGTCTAGACATTTGAAATTGGTTTGGTTTGATTTAGAAATTCAGAAACAAAGGCAAAGAAATGCAATACTAACAAAGACTAAGCAAGAGAGAAAGGTGGTTCAAATCAAAGACAAAGGGGGCTCTCTTGGTGGGTAGTTTCATCATGCTCAAGAGGACTAATTGAACAAACAAGCTAATCAAGATCGAGTTTGCATTCGGATGACCATGCATTTCACTTCTATAGACTCAATGCACTTTCGTAGCACCTAATCCCTATCCTAATGCAACTCAACTTAGGCTCTCGCTCTCAAGCTAAGTGAAAAAGGATGCATTCTAAGTGTTTGATGAAATGCCAAGACACAAGATACTCTCTTAAGACTCTATGACCACAAGGCTAGGCACAACACTCTCATATCAATGCCCTAACACTAAGAGATTCACCAAAAAGCCTTCTCAAACTCAATTGAATGAAAATCCACATGCACACCAAGTGTTCGATAAAATGCCCAAGAGAGAAATCAAGTGAAAATGGTTGAAACAAGATGATCTAATCTCTTAGAACACACTCACTTCAATCCCTAGACCTACAATCTATGAAATCCAAGCACTCTCATGCATCAAATCACATTGAATGGACCAAATCAAGCAAACATGGCATAAAATGGCATTAAGAACAAGTCTAGGAATCATCCTCATACAACCAAGATCAATCATGGCAAGTTCTATACAATCATCCCTCTATCATAGCACAACTAATCTACCCATCCAAGATGAACCCTAGAAACTCAGCCACACATGGCCAAGGGAGTAAAGAGAAAAGAAGGAAGAATGGTCACCAAGAACACCATGGATGAATCCTTGAGATGATCTTCACTTCTCCACTTGTAAGCACTTCTCCCAAGGTTTGTTGGCTTCAATCCTAGCTCCAATGGCTTCAAATTGCTCCAAAAATGTGTTCTAGGGTTTGAGGGTTCGTGGGTATGTGTTTGGGGTTCAAGAGATATCATCTCCTCCTTCAAAATGGCCAAAAACAAGAGTATTTATAGTGCAGGGGACAGTGCACGGCGTGCACCCCTGCACTCTGCAGAAAGCTCGATCTTGCAATGCTCATATCTCCCCCGTCCGGACTCCAAATGACCTCCCATTTGCTTATGCGCTCCTTGTCATCCGTACTTTGATGCCATAACCTGAAAATGCACAGAGGCAACTCCAATAGACCACGAATTTGGCTCCAAAGTGGCAACCGGACAACAAAATGACACTTTGCACAAAACTTCAATAAAAGCATATAAGTCATGTCATTTCACGAATAAACACGGGCATTTCATAGGTCAATCATAAGCTTAAAATGCACTAATTAGAGTCACATCAAATTCCCCTACGACTAAGCTTTGCTTGTCCTCAAGCAAATGAATTAGAAAACATCCAAGTTCACAAATGACAAGTTCGGTCCATTGAGATTCAAGCAATCACAATTTAGCTTAAACTGTTCCACGAACAAACTAAACCTACACATGCAAGAACATCAACCAAACAAGTCTAAACCTCACTAATTTCTGCACACTTCAAGTAGTGGTTGATTGGGACACAGCAAAACCGACCACGACAACACCAACTCTAATCAAAAGGACTTGAAATCGGGACATGGATCGTGAGTGGCGAGTGATTATGATGTGGCTGTCGACTCGACTTCATCCGCTTCTAGATCCACACTTTACAAACTCTGGCTAGGATCAAGGGCTACATTTGAGAACTTTTTTTCTTTCTTTTTTTTCTTACTGCATACTAGTGCTCGATTCAACACTTCACTTAGGTGTTGAACCTGCCTAGCTCACAGCCTTTGCCCTTTTGCTTAGTGCTCAACCCGACACTTCACTTAGGTGCCGAGCTTGCCTAGCTTTTCTTTTGAGCTTTTTTTTTTTTTCAAAATTTAGCCACTTGATCCTTAGCCCTTTACAACTTCCACACAAGATTTCGAATTGGATTCCGTCTAATCTCAAGCCACAATCACGAAGGATCAAAAAGGATAAAGAAAGACATGGAAAAGGGGTGAAAATTCTGATTGCCTTCATCATCTTAGACCGGTGTTATCGAGCGGTACAAAAACACGTATCAAACCAGTCAACCAACATACAAGAGTGATACAATCTCAGTTCTGGCCCAGACTCATTTGATATTAGTGCTAACATGCTGGTTATAGGTTCTAAGTAGGACAGTCTAAACGTCATTGTGAAAACTTGAAGTCAATTAAACACCAAAAGTCAAGAACCGAACGATTCTACAATAGAGGAATTCGATATTCAATTAAGATCATGCAACACATCAAAACATAGCTTTAGACTTCTACCGACAAATAATCACACCAAACCTCAAACTCCCCTACGACTAACATGAGCATTGTCCTCAATGATCAAGAGAGAGAGGATAAGGTGGAACGAATATACCGCGCGGTGAAGAAGAGAAGCCGGAGATGGAATCCCGGGTCAAGTAACCTGTTCAGGACGAGGACCTGAATCAGGGGTACCTGTAGAAAACAAGGGAGGGCACACCACTCAAACACAACCCATAGTCGACAAGATGAGAGTACGGATGAGATGGGGTGATCCAACAATATGACAAGTTCAAAGCCAGAAATTAAAAGAGAAAAGCAGAAGTCAAACACAACAAAACATGCAGTCATAAACAGAAATAAAAGAAAGGAAAAATCCAAAGTCCTGAGAAGTGGTGAGTGATCCTGTGGCTCTCAGTGGGGTGGTGGTCGTGGGTGCCCAGGCCACTGTGACCATGGATGGTAGCCGTCAAACGGGGGAGGCGATGGAAAGACTGCCCAAGTGCTGGAGGGGCCGGACTCAGAGTGGAAGCTCTCCTGGTAGTAGTAGGACTGATGCTGCTGCCAGTACTGAGAATGCTGAATCTGAGTAATCTGGATACCCTGAAACTGCTGAACCTCATGCACCTGAGCAAGCTGCTGTCCATAGAACTGCTGGCTCTCAAAGTCCCTAGCGTTGTACGCCTCTAGGTTCTGAACTCTCCTGTTAAGATCCTAGATCGCCGCACTGTCTCTCCTCTGTCCCTCACGCATATCCTCCACTACGGTGGTGAGGCGACCCATCCCCGAGATAAGCTCATGAAGTGTAGTAGGGTCGATCTCTCCATCCTCCTCATCACTGTCATCATCTGAGACCCGACAAGTCAGAACCAGAAGATCTGTGATCTGAGCTGTAGGTAGGACAATCCGCAAGAGAACTGGTCGAGGCTCGACAAATGCTGGAGCAGGACCAAAAGCATCAAGGCACTCATACCCACGCACCAACCTGGTCACAAATCCTCCTCCCAGCAGAACACCAGTAGTGTCACTAGCTTGTATCTGAAGGAGGGCTCCTAGCACTAAATCACCTAGATGCAGCTTGATGCCCCTCTCCAAGCAATAAAAGAGAAACAAATCTCTGAATGAGACTACACCTGGAGAGGAGGAAGACTTCCTGTGGGCGATGGAGTGCCGGAAGAAGTGATGGAGGAGCTTCAGCATAGGCCGATTCACTTCTGTGACCTTGGATGAGCGAGCTGAATAACCTCTAGTCCTCGGTGCAATTTCCTTGAAGAATGCACTCTTGGCGTCCCCCGCAAGAGAAGATATGAGAGCCAACCCAGAGAGCTCGCCACTTTGAACCTCCACCCACTCATAGAACCCAAGGCGGTATCCAAACTCGTCAATGGAGCACACACGCGCCATCCCGCCGAGCCTGAAGCGCACACAAACCTCACTAGTGGTCTCGTGACACTCCACGGTGAGAGTGCTCAAGAACTCCTTTGTAGGCCACTCATACGCCCTCTCGTCAACCTCCAGGAGCGGCCAAATACCGGCTCCATCAGCCAAAGTCTTCAAAGCATCCAACCAACCATCATGACTCTGCAACCCCTCAAAATCAAATCTACCCTGCCTCGCCACGGGCCATCTCGCCATAACCTGATAACGACTGTAAGCCCGATCTCTGGGGTCGAAGTCGAAGATCCTCTGAACCACTGACTCAGGAGGGTCGACGCCACGAGGAGCTGGAGGCGGCGAAGGCGACCGTGGTGGAGGAGCAGAAGACTCCCCAGTTTGTCCCTTCCGCTTCTTGGAAGCTGGTGCCTTGGATCGCTTGGGGGCGGAGGATGAAGAAGCTGCTTTACCCTTAGGAGGCATCCTGCAAAAGAAGTGCAAACAAAGAATCAACAAGAAGGGCATACTCTTAACACAAACCCTATCAAGGCGCCTAATCATAACACATGATCAAAACATTGAGCACAATTCAAAATCATCAAGTTCAAGTGCAACAACCTATGCTAGCAAAAATCAAATCATTGAATGCCAAACTTAAGCAAAAGGCATGCATCATGGATCAAAAACACGAATCAAGAACATATAAGCCTAAGTCCACACAATGTAAGGAGGAATACATAAAAATTAAACCAATGAGTGGTGATTAACCACACCCCTCCTCACACAAAGAATGGAATTCGGTCCCCGAATTCAGAACCTGTAGAAACAAAAGACACATCACAAAGATAGGCACGGAGTAGGATCACAAGTCAAACACTAACAACCACACCTAACTCCACCATTCAAATAAATCACGATAAAACAACATTATGCCCCCATCAAGCCACCACTAATCCTTTGCAACCATCCACCAATCAAGAATAATCAAATCAGCCACGAATCAAGAACATATAAGCCTACCAATCAAGAACAATCAATCAATCTCACAAAGCCAAAATCGGCTCAACAATGGACACAAGCAACGCCATAACCCCAAACCTGCTCACATGAAACCAAGCAAATCCCACACCCTAAACTAAGCAACCAAATCACACCCCTCACATCAAAATCCTAACAATCAAAACAATGCCCAACTCCACAAATCAAAGCAAGCCAACAATATCAAAACTCAATCAAACCACACTACCAACTGCCAACTAACTCAAGCAACCAAATCAGAAAATACAAGCCAAAAGAAACCTGAGATTGGGCAGGATTCGGTCGGAGTCGGCGGCGGGCAGGGCTGGGCAGATGGGCGGCCGGAGCGGCGGCGGCTGGCGGGCAGGTTGGAGGGAAAGAGATGGCGGCGGGATTGGGAGGGGTCGGTCGATTGGGGTTGGTGGCGGGCAGGTGTGCGTGGTCGGGTGGGGCTGGCGGCGGCTGGGAGTCGGCAGGCAGATGGAAGCTGGCGGTGGCGTCGGGCGGTTGAGGAAGCTTCGGCGGCGGGCAGGCTGTTGGCAGGTGGGCAGGAGTTGTTGGCGGCTGGGCAGGGCTGGGCAGATGGGCGGCCGGAGCGGCGGCGGCTGGCGGGCAGGTTGGAGGGAAAGAGATGGCGGCGGGATTGGGAGGGGTCGGTCGATTGGGGTTGGTGGCGGGCAGGTGTGCGTGGTCGGGTGGGGCTGGCGACGGCTGGGAGTCGGCGGCGGGATGGGGATCGGCGGGCAGGTTGGCGGCTGGAGCTGGTCGGGTTGCGTGGTCGGCGGTGGAATTGAGAGAGAGACGGGTGAGAGGGGTCGGGGTAGTCGAGGAAAGGGGATAAGGGGGGGTCGAGTGAGCGGGTCAAGTGAGATGGGTGAACCAAAACCAAACCGAACAATGACTCAAACCAGAAAATCAAGAATCAGATGAATCAACCACTAACCAAACCGAAATAAAGTAAAGGTGAAAATCAGGGTGCACGGCGTGCAGGGTGCACGGCGTGCATGGGTGCACGGCGTGCACCTTGGAGCTGAAAAAATTTTCGAAACCTCCTGGACAGCACGTGCACCAAACCGTGCACGGTGCACGGTGTGCACCATGGAGCTGAAAACTTTTCGAATCCTCCTGGACAGCCCGTGCACCAAACCGTGCACGGTGCACGGCGTGCATCATGCACGGCGTGCACCTCCTCAGCTTAAAAACAAATTTTCACCTCGACGAAAAACGACCAAAACACCGTCAAATCAACCCAAAACGGACCCCGAACTTCAGAATTTCAACGCCTACGAGACCACAAAGGACACCACAACAACTCAAGGACCTTGAACACCACAAAAACACACAATCATGCAATCAAATCAAGAAGAAAAGACATGAAAAACACTCGGGTTGTCTCCCGAGAAGCGCTTGTTTAACGTCTTAAGCTCGACGAAGCAAGGAACACTCAAGGCACGACCAAAGACAAGACCTCAACAGCACCTATAGTATCACTAACAGCATAATGCTTAAGTCTATGGCCATTCACCTTAAAAGGTTCGGTTTGGGATGGAGAGATTACCTCGATGGTGCCATAAGGAAAAACATGAGTTACCGTAAAGGGGCCGGACCAACGAGACCTCAATTTCCCGGGAAAGAGCTTGAGCCGGGAGTTGTATAGGAGAACTTGATCACCAACTTTGAAATCCTTGCCCGGCTTCAAACGGGAATCATGAATGAGCTTCGTCCTCTCCTTGTAAAGCTTTGCATTCTCATATGCATGATGGCGATACTCCTCGAGCTCATGTACCGGAAACTTACGCTCTTCTCCTGCGAGACTCATATCAAGGTTTAGAAATTTCAATGCCCAATAAGCTCGGTGCTCGAGCTCTACCGGCAAATGGCATGCTTTGCCATAGACCATCCTATAGGGAGTAGTGCCTATAGGGTCTTGTAGGCCGTGCGGTAGGCCCATAGAGCGTCATCAAGCTTCTTCGACCAATCTTTCCGTGATTGGTCGACCGTCTTCTCTAAGATTCTCTTAAGTTCCCTATTGGTCACCTCGGCTTGGCCACTAGTTTGAGGGTGATACGAGGTGGACATCCGATGAGTGACGCCGAACCGGTGGCATACTCTATCGAATTGCCCTTGAAAATGAGTACCTCGATCACTAATGATAGCACGAGGGGTACCAAAACGGGTAAACAACTTAACAAGAAACTTCCCTACGACTCGGGCATCATTGGTAGGCAAAGCTTGTGCCTCCGCCCATTTAGACACGTAATCTACCGCAACTAATATGTACTTGTTACCATGCGAAGTAGGAAACGGTCCCATGAAATCAATACCCCATATATCAAATATTTCTACCACTAACGAGACATTTTGAGGCATTTCATTACGAGAAGAGATGTTACCTGAACGTTGACACGCATCGCAAGACTTGACAAAGTCTTGACAATCTCGGAAGATCGAGGGCCAAAAGAATCCGGACTCAAGTACCTTGCGAGCCGTGCGATTTGCTCCATGATGTCCACCCGTAGGACCGGAGTGGCAATGTCGCATGATGTCCTTAGACTCTCCATAAGTGACACATCTTCTAATCATACCATCCGAGCCAACTCGAAATACAAAAGGATCGTCCCAATAGTAATGCTTCAAATCCGTAAAGAACTTCCTTTTGTCTTGAGTGGAGAGGCCCTCCTTCAAGTCTCCACTAGCAAGATAGTTAGCCAAATCCGCGAACCAAGGTTCCTTGAACTCTAAAGTTGCTATAGCGAATAATAGCTCATCAGGGAAGTTGTCATTGATCTCTTCATTACCATTGTGTACCATTTCCGCCTCTTCCAAGCGAGACAAGTGGTCGGCGGCTACATTCTCGGACCCCTTCTTATCTCGAATCTCAATATCAAACTCTTGCAATAGAAGGACCCATCGGATCAACCTTGGTTTAGCATCGGTCTTAGATAGAAGGTACCTCAAAGCTTGGTGGTCCGTGAAGACAATAGTGTGAGAAAGTACCAAGTAGGACCTAAACTTATCAAAAGCAAACACTATGGCCAAGAGCTCCTTCTCCGTAGTTGTGTAGTTCCTTTGAGCATCATTGAGAGTTTTACTTGCATAGTATATTGGATGGAATCTCTTGTCGATTCGTTGGCCTAGAACCGCTCCAATGGCGTAATCGCTAGCATCACACATCAACTCAAATGACTTTGACCAATCCGGAGCAATGAGTATAGGGGCATTCGTGAGCTTACCCTTGAGGAGTTCAAAAGCTTGCAAGCACTCTTCATCAAAACGAAATTCCACATCCTTCTCAAGAAGCCGAGTCATAGGAGTAGTTATTTTCGAGAAGTCTTTGATGAAGCGCCTATAGAAACCGGCATGCCCCAAGAAGCTTCTCACGGCTTTCACGGATGAGGGTGGAGGAAGTTGAGAGATGGTCTCCAATTTTGCCTTGTCAACCTCAATGCCCTTGTTAGAGATCTTGTGACCAAGAACAATCCCCTCATTGACCATGAAATGACACTTCTCCCAACTTAATGCAAGATTGGTCTCTTCACACCGACGCAAGACCTTCTCAAGGTTCCTCAAGCATAGGTCGAATGAATCCCCAAAAACCGAGAAGTCGTCCATGAACACTTCCATGATATCTTCCACGAAATCATCGAAAATGGCAAGCATACACCGTTGGAAGGTGGCGGGAGCATTGCACAACCCAAAGGGGATCCGTCGATAAGCAAAAGTACCGAAGGGGCATGTGAATGTGGTCTTCTCGATGTCCTCCGAGGCGATCGGGATTTGGAAGTACCCGGACATACCATCCAAGAAACAATAGTACTCGTGACCGGAGAGACGCTCGAGCATTTGATCCATGAAAGGTAGAGGAAAGTGATCCTTCCTAGTGGCATCATTGAGTCGACGATAATCTATGCAAACACGCCACCCGGTGATCATCCTTGTCGGGATAAGCTCATCCTTGTCATTAGCTACCACCGTGATCCCTCCTTTCTTGGGAACAACTTGCACGGGGCTAACCCAAGGGCTATCCGAGATAGGAAAGATAATCCCCGCATCCATAAGCTTAATAACCTCTTTCTTCACAACCTCCTTCATGTTAGGATTTAGCCTTCTTTGTGGTTGCACAACCGGCTTGAAATCTTCCTCCATAAGGATCCGATGTGAGCAAAATGTGGGACTTATACCTCGAATATCCGAGATGCTCCACGCAATAGCTCTCATGTACTTCTTGAGGAGCTCCACTAGACGGTCCTTTTGCTCGGGTAGAAGCTCAGAATGGATGATGACCGGTAGCTTAGAATCTGGCATGAGAAAAGCATACTCCAAATGCGCGGGAAGAGGCTTGAGCTCAAGAGTAGGTGGTTCTTCATAGGAGGTCTTTACCCTTTCCACCTTCGGGAGAGCAACAAAAACCGTTTCACCCTCTAACTTGTCTCTCCCTTCATCAAGGTAAGCCACTTGAGCTTTTAACTCCGGGGTGCCTAAATGTTCCTGCACATCCGTTCTAAGGCAAACATCCAAAGAATCTCGACACACGAAGTTAGAAATACTACACACACTAGCCGAAGCAATAGTATCACAAGAGTACTCTAAATCATTTTGTGCGTGAGCAAACTTCATGCCATCGGCTATGCAAAATGTGACACTCTCTTGTCCTACTCTCAATGTCAATTTTCCGTCATGCACATCAATCAAAGCACGAGAAGTAGCTAGGAATGGTCTACCAAATATCAATGAGACATCCACATCATCGGTATCTATGACCGCAAAGTCAACTAGGAAGACAAAAACTTTAACTAGCACATCATCAACAATCCCCCTAGGACTCTTGGTCGACTTGTCCGCAAGTTGAATGTACATACGAGTAGGACGAAGATTAGACAACCCTAGCTTCTCAAATATGCAGTAAGGCATGACATTGATACTAGCACCTAGATCCACAAGACCATTAGCAAGAGAAATATTACCAATAGCACAAGGGATAGTAAAGGTACCCGGATCCTTGAGCTTTTTGGGTGGACTTTTGAAGAGAACGGCGAAGCATTCCTCATTAAGGTGGACTAGAGATGTCTCCGGTAGCTTTCTCTTGTTGGTGTAGAGTTCCTTCATGAACTTAGCATATTGGGGCATCATAGTCATTGCTTCGGGAAACGGAAGAGAGAATTGCATTTGACTAATACGCTCCACAAACTTCTTGAAAACCTTCTCAAGGCCATCCTTCTTCAATCGAGATGGGTATGGAGGCTTATGCTTGTATGGAGATACAACCGGTGCGGGAGGAGAGACCGGTGGTGTACTCGATGTAGCCTTACTAGGTTCCTTGGCAACCTTAGTGTTCACATTACCCGTAGGAGGTTCGACTTCAACCTCAACTTCATCCGAAGGAGGATCATTAATATCATCATCATCAACCATTAGATTAGGATCTTGTACCTTTTTAGAGTCAATTGGGGTAGAGGTTGTATCTTGCAAGGGTCTTCCACTTCTCAAGGTCACTACCTTGCAATGCTCCGGACCTTTGGGGTTGATCTCGGTATTGGAAGGTAAAGTACCCGAGGGTCGCTCCGAGAGTGCCTTAGAAATATGTCCTAATTGGTTCTCCAAATTGGCAATTGAAGCTTGTTGATTCTTGATGAGTTGGATCATTGCCGCATTGGTGTCTTCTTGAGAGATCGAAGAACCACCCTCCTTATTTTGAGGAGGCTTGTTGAACCCGGGTGGTCCTTCACCTCTATGGTTGTACATTCCCGGTGGGGTAGGACCTTGGAAACCTTGACTTGGATGTCCACTTTGATTCCATTGATTGCCCCCTTGGTGCCCTTGACCTTGGGGTCCTCCTTGAGTCCCTTGGCTACCTTGGTTTAGGTTACTTCCTTGAGACCATTGGTTGCCTTGATAACCCCTATAACCTTGATAACCTCCTTGATTTCCTTGGTTGTAGCCCTTGCTATAACCACTACCTTGACTCCCTTGGCCTTGGTAACCTTGGTTAGACTTGTTGTACCAAGGTCGGTTATAGTTACCTTGATAGTTACCTTGGGGGCTGAAATTACCATGGAAACCTTGACCTTGTGCGAAGCTTACCTCCTCAAGGTCGCCTTGGCCAAGTTCAGGAGTGGCAGAAGGACAAGCACTAACATCGTGGCCTTGACCCCCACAACCTTCACAACATAATACCGAAGCAACCGGTGGATTACCCACTTTAGATGGCTTAGAGGGAGGCATACTAAGATTGCTTACTTGTGAAGCCATGGCGTCGATCTTAGACATAAGGAGAGCGATCATTGGATCATCTTCATCTCGGTGCCCCGGTAACTTAGGCTTCTTCCCATAGCTAGACGACTCCTTTGGTGCATCAACACTTACGGACCGAGAGTCATAGTGCGTGTCACTTCCATACTTAGACTTAGGAGGTTGTTGTCGAGACCAACTCCTTGTCTTGTTGGCCATCTCCGCGAAGAGTTCTAGAGCATCTTCGGGAGTGAGCATCCTTAAGTCACCTCCGGCGGCTTGGTTGATCATCCTTGTATTCTCAAAATCAAGGGACCTAGCAAAGATGTCCGCCAAGCTCCATTCGGCGAAGTTGTGATGAGGACAAGACCGAAGAATGGCTTGGAACCTATTCCAAGTCTCATGGAAGAGCTCTCCCTTGTGTTGTATGAAGTGGTTGATGCGGTCTCGGATTGCATCCGTCATATAGGGAGGAAAGAATTCTTCAAGGAAAGCTTCGGCTAGGCCCTCCCATGTGGTGAAAGCTCTACTCGGTTGATTCTCCAACCATGACTTAGCTCTACCTTTGAGTGAGAAAGGAAAGAGCCGGAGTCTCACACAATCCGGGTGAACTTGGTCATTCTTAACCGTGGCACATATCTCCAAGAAGTCCTTGAGATGCCTAGATGGACATTCACCATCAATGCCATTGAACACCACTCCATTTTGAACCATTTGGATCATATTAGGCTTGAGCTCAAAGTTCCTAGCATTGACGGGTCTTCGAACAATGCTAGAGGCTGCCCCTTCAAGAGTAGGACGAGCATAATCCGCCAAGGTACGTCTTGTACCCCTTTGTGAGTGATCATCATCATTGGTATGGTGAGAATGTTCCGAATGGTTATCTTCATCCTCGTGATGAGACATAGTGTGGTGTGAGATGCGATCAACTTCTTCTTCTTCAACTGTAGGAGGTGGGGAAGTGGTAGGTGACTCGAGCAATTGTTCTAGTCCTTGGATTCGTGCTTGAAGACGAGCTGAACGCCTCATGCACTAACCCAAAATCTCCTGCAAACAAGCACAACAAACACACCCGAGTAATACAACGATGCGGGATAATAAAGTAAACAAAGAGCAACAAGGAAGCAAAAAGTAAAGCGGAAGGAAGTGAATAGATCGGTCCACTACTAAGTGCTTTCAAAGGAATGAGAGAGTTCCCCGGCAACGGCGCCAAAAACTTGATAAAAGGGGATTTTACCAATGTCGTATTCCACGGGGTTCTCTCATAAACCAATACTCACACTTCTCATAGACGGTCTAGACATTTGAAATTGGTTTGGTTTGATTTAGAAATTCAGAAACAAAGGCAAAGAAATGCAATACTAACAAAGACTAAGCAAGAGAGAAAGGTGGTTCAAATCAAAGACAAAGGGGGCTCTCTTGGTGGGTAGTTTCATCATGCTCAAGAGGACTAATTGAACAAACAAGCTAATCAAGATCGAGTTTGCATTCGGATGACCATGCATTTCACTTCTATAGACTCAATGCACTTTCGTAGCACCTAATCCCTATCCTAATGCAACTCAACTTAGGCTCTCGCTCTCAAGCTAAGTGAAAAAGGATGCATTCTAAGTGTTTGATGAAATGCCAAGACACAAGATACTCTCTTAAGACTCTATGACCACAAGGCTAGGCACAACACTCTCATATCAATGCCCTAACACTAAGAGATTCACCAAAAAGCCTTCTCAAACTCAATTGAATGAAAATCCACATGCACACCAAGTGTTCGATAAAATGCCCAAGAGAGAAATCAAGTGAAAATGGTTGAAACAAGATGATCTAATCTCTTAGAACACACTCACTTCAATCCCTAGACCTACAATCTATGAAATCCAAGCACTCTCATGCATCAAATCACATTGAATGGACCAAATCAAGCAAACATGGCATAAAATGGCATTAAGAACAAGTCTAGGAATCATCCTCATACAACCAAGATCAATCATGGCAAGTTCTATACAATCATCCCTCTATCATAGCACAACTAATCTACCCATCCAAGATGAACCCTAGAAACTCAGCCACACATGGCCAAGGGAGTAAAGAGAAAAGAATGGTCACCAAGAACACCATGGATGAATCCTTGAGATGATCTTCACTTCTCCACTTGTAAGCACTTCTCCCAAGGTTTGTTGGCTTCAATCCTAGCTCCAATGGCTTCAAATTGCTCCAAAAATGTGTTCTAGGGTTTGAGGGTTCGTGGGTATGTGTTTGGGGTTCAAGAGATATCATCTCCTCCTTCAAAATGGCCAAAAACAAGAGTATTTATAGTGCAGGGGTGCACCGTGACTGCACGGCGTGCACCCCTGCACGGCGTGCACCCCACCTGCACTACTCTGCAGAAAGCTCGATCTTGCAATGCTCATATCTCCCTCGTCCGGACTCCAAATGACCTCCCGTTTGCTCCTATGCGCTCCTTGTCATCCGTACTTTGATGCCATAACCTGAAAATGCACAGAGGCAACTCCAATAGACCACGAATTTGGCTCCAAAGTGGCAACCGGACAACAAAATGACACTTTGCACAAAACTTCAATAATAGCATATAAGTCATGTCATTTCACGAATAAACACGGGCATTTCATAGGTCAATCATAAGCTTAAAATGCACTAATTAGAGTCACATCAGAAAGTAATGTGATGAATAAATGAGTTAGTAGAATTAGAGCAATAATAACATTAAAAACATTGGGTTGGCGTCGTTTCATACCAGGTACTCATTTAGTTGGGTATGTGACAAATACCTTCAAACCAATACCCACACATTACTGGTTATCCGCTCGAACGGGTATCAGATTTGTCCGTACCCGTCAACTTTACTCGGTCAGTGGATAATTCCCGTCCAAATAAGCCGGATTTTGGTACCAAACCTAATTTTTCTATCTATCTACACTATATACTAAGAATTTTCAAAAGAGGGTACCAAAATCCTGCATTCTCCTTCATTCTAGGCTATCATCCAATCATATTTTTTCTTACTAAACAAATTTATTTAATTAACAATATTTTTTATTTATTAAAGTTTAATAATATTTCCATAATAACTATTCCTTTTCCTCTCTCCTTCTATTTCCCGTTCCTTCCTTAACTGTTTCTTTTCTTCTCTCCTTCTATATTTCAATTCGGCAGACAATTGATTAGGGATTGGTGACATAATCTAATTGATTAGGGATTGATTAGGATTTGAATATCAATCTGCCATCTAAGTTTACAATTCTGGATTAAGCAAGCTTCTTGATGATAGTCTGAACGAGGACGAAGCAAGCTGTCTGACGATAGTCTTCATTAGTCTCCGATCGTCTCCGCTACTTGCGGCCGCTGCAATCAGTTCTCTGCTTCTGGGTTCATTGAATTGAAGGTAATTCTTTATCTTTTACTTTAATTCAATTTTCCATGCCAAATTTTACTGTTTCTTAATTCAATCCTTAACCCTCAATCTTTCTTATTTATTCTGTACAGCCTTGACGTGGATTGCAAGCCATCTGAGGCTCAACACAGCTTGAGTCAGCAGACAAGACGGGGAAGAAGACTATCGGCCGACTGTGTTCAGAGGCTTTTTCTTCGTCACCGCCATCGCCCCCAAATTTAGTTCGTTTCACGACGACCTGAAGGTTTAATTGAGCATCAGCGTCACCTAAGGAAGGTACATCCACAGATTCTTCTTCTTCTTAGTTCTCTTCCATTGATTTCGTACTCAATCAATCGGAACGTTTTTGTTTTGGATTGCTTCCATCTATGATCTCAGTTTCAGCCGTCATTGCTAGGTTTTAGTTCTTCTGGAAGCATCATTGACGAATGTTCTTGAATTCAGCATATTGTGGAAAATTTGGCCGTACATAATTAGGTTAAACGGAATCAATTTTTTGTTTTCTACAGACAAACTAATTAGCTCTGATTCCTCCGTTTGCATTCTTCTACCAGAAAAAGTTACATACAACTCATCCTGTATATCTGATGTTGACCTTTTGATTTGCCTTCTTGTGTTTCGATTTTCCATTTTGGTGATTCCCCGTTAGAAGATGGGTTTATTGTATCTGCCGTCGGTTACTAATTTTCCAATTTTAGCCTATGCTTTGAGCTCCTGTGATCGCTGTTCCGGGAAATAGGGCTTCTATAACAAGATTCCGAAATTCACACGATCTGACCTTTGTTTATCACTTCTCTGCTTCTGGGTTCATTGAATTGAAGGTAATTCTTTATCTTATACTTTTACTGGTTTCAATTCAAACTTTAATTCAATTTTCCTTGCCAAATTTTACTGTTTTTATCATTGTACAGAGTGCCACTGCACAACTTATATTCACAGGTTCATAGCATTCGTTTAGGATCATGCCTCGAAAAAGGAAACTTAATCCTACTGTTGTGCTTGAAGAAGGAAGCTCTTCTGGCACGAAAACTGAGTTGCCATGTACGTGCTGATCATACACAATAAGAGTTATGAGATATTGTATAACAATTGACAACTACAAACTTATATTTCATGGACAATCTCTTCTTATTCAATAGGGGTTGGACGAGCTATTTTCACAATTCACCCAATCAACCATTGGAAGAAACCACCTCCAGGAGGTTGTTGTTCACTCACACTTTTGTTTTGAAACATTGTAGCAGTTTGTTGTATGTAAAATTATTATGTCATTAACATTTTCACATCATGCAGTAATTCATTATTTTGAAGAAGCAGCTAATGCTAATAAAAAGGAGTTAGCTACTATACGTCGTCAGAAACGTCGTCATATATTGGTACACCGACAAACACAACACCCGATCAATGATAATGAGGGTAACTATGTTTTCCATATTATCTCAATGACCATCATTTTGTCACAACAAAATTACAATTAAATTCATAATTTTGGCCTATTTTTCTGAACTGTGCAGCCTCATTTGAGTCCCTAATTCATGGCCTCACTAGAAAGCTCAATCGCATATCACGAAAGCTAAATTTGCTTCATCTCAGATCACAACCAAGGATAACATGTATGTTTTTTGCTTAATACTTTATTGTCCACATCATATATACGTTTATGCTAATATATTGTCAATAATTGTATTGCAGGCTTACTGATGCGCAGATTAATGCACACTAGTTTTACTCACTAGATCGCTCTAGCGAGATCGTTACTTCCCAAGGGTCTTTCTGTTTCTATTACTCAACTAATGTGGAATAAGCTATTCGGGTTTAAACGTTTGGTTTGGAAATGGTGGTGAATGAACTAAAAATCTAGAAATGCAAATTAAACCAATCAAGCAGGCAAACAAGATGGAGCTTCAAGAATTGACTAAGGCGCTTGTCCAGACTCGAATCCGCTCTAGCTCGACTAAGACGGATGATGCAATGCAACTAAGGTTTTAACAGACTAATTCCTCGACGCTTCCTTTGGCAATCTCTACTCCATGGTCAGGACGCAGAGAAACTATCCTAGCAAACCTATGAGTTCCTATGGTCAAGATAACTCATAAATCTCCAAGAATGCACGAAGAACAATGAAACGCCGCACAGAAATGCAAAGAGATTAATTTCACCGGCCCTATGGTCAAGACACCGGGTAATCTTAATGACCTTCTAAACCCTAGAATGACTCACGTCCATGGTCAGAACCGCAAGACAAAGATGAAGCAAATTCTACGATATGGTCAATCTGCGAATTCAAGAGCTTCAAATTAGGGTTTTCGAAAAATCTAAATTAAGTCTGAATAAACCTCAATTAACATAAACGGGTTAGAAACCCGACATCATCCATACAAAGCTTTGCTAGAACTTCATCTAATCTGAACAAACTAAGAGTTTAGCTCGACATCATCGCAGAAGCAATCACAGAAACAAAGAAGAAGAAAACTGGAGAAGAAGACATCTTACTCCGAGTAAACCTAATCCTGTCGAATCCTAGAAACTCCTGAGCTAATCCTCGCTTCTCCTCGCTTAATCGTCACTTCAAAGCTTCAATATCCTCCTCCGAGAGTGTCTGGTTCGTCGAAATTAGAATCCAGAATGAAGTCTCTCCGTCTCTCCCTTGAAAACCCTGTTTTACTCTCCGAAATCCGTCCTGGGAAAAAGTGCGCCCGGCGGCACTTAAAAAGTGCGCCGGCGCACTTTTCCATGAAAATGGCGCACTTTTTGTGGCCGATGGAAAATTTACAGGACGCCAAAAATAAAGTGCGCCTGGCAGCACCAGAAAAGTGCGCCGGCGCACTTTTCATGGATTTAGGCGCACTTTTGCCCCTGGAAATGACCTTCAGCTCTTTTGATGATTCCCGCTCCGTTTGAACTCCAAATTGATCCCCGTTTGAAGTGCCGAGCTCGTAGAAAAGTTATCCACAACGTGGTAACCTGAAATCTCAACAAAAACAACTCGAAACAACATCAAATTGCCCAAAAGAGGGCCAACGGGAGATAAAACATATTTTTCATAAAAGTCATTCAAGTTCATCACAATTCGAAGTCAAATAAGGGGAATGTCGTTCAAATGTGGCGAGATAAACGCGGTAAATCTAACGTCATCAAATCACCCCACACTTAAACGTTTGTTTGTCCTCAAACAAGAACTTTACCACAACAATGCACCAACTTGAATGAGCAAACCGAAAACCTCTTGGTTCCTAGAAAGATGTATACGGTGCTTCTACCAAACAAGATGATTACCCAATTAACCACACAATTAAGAACCAAACTTTTGCCAGAGCGAAAGAGGAACAAGACTTTAACGAGCTAGTGAACAACCTGACTTGGTAAAGGCAAGACAACGCTTACTTCCGCGACACTTACTCTAGAACGCAACCGGACACTTGCTAGATAAGGAAACACGACTAGAACAAAATTAAAGAGCATTTCATTTTTCTCTTCATCTTTTTTTTTTCTTTCTTTTTTTTCCTTTTTTTTTTCGAATGGGCGGTACAGTGTGGATACTACCGGGTACGGAGCAGCCGGAAACCTTTGGAATTCCGTGTTATCCTAGACCCCAGCCACGATCGGGAGTAGGTTAGAAGAAGAATGCCACATTGAGACTTCCCTTTGGGACTACAGCAATGGGCAGGCACGTATGCCAGCTCGTGAATCGACCCACAACTTCAATACCAAACCATTCATTTTTCAGATTTTCTTTGATTGGGAAAATCAAAAACAACTTAAAGCACGAAATTAAAAGATCCCTTATCTAGACTCGATCCAGGCATTGAACTAGAGAATTCGAGCATCAGACAGACCAAGTCTTACACATTAACAAGTCAACTGTTCACTAACACGATAAGGGCAAGCTCCTAGACTACTAAGAGCAAGAAGAATGGGAGATGGTCATAATTCAGGTTCTCACACACACATTTGGTTAAAACCAAAGCACCACATCAATCTCACCATATGGAAGACAGTAGGCAATCCAAGAAGTTATTAAGCAATGTGGAAAATTACTTGCTACCGAGAATGGGAAGTTGTGAAAGAGTGACAAAACAAGGCACAATCACCGCCCATTACTTGGCAAAACATGCAAACAAACACCCCACCCCACACTTAAATTTGGATATTGTCCTCAATGGACTGCACAACAGTGAAGAAAAGTGTAAAGGGGTACCGAGAAGTAGATCATGAGGATGCCAGTGGAGGCAAGAGTGAAGTACCGACGGACAGTCATGGCGGGAGCTGAGGATAGCCTGAAACTGGAGAGAACCTCACAACACGATTAGAGTATTCAAAGTACAGAATAGACCACTGACTCAAGAACTACAACAGTTCGACACAAACTCAAAATTAAACAACTAATTCAAAAACTCAAAACAGACTCCAGACATGGGTTGCCTCCCATGAAGCGCTCTCCTTTAACGTCCTTGAGCTAGACGATACCTGGTTATGCACCCCAACTCAAAAGTTCCTTGAAGTCAAACAGCTTCTTCAAGGCTGGCGGTTTAGTTCCAAATAGCACGTCAGAAGGAGCAAGATGCAGTCGATGGTGCTCAAGTAGATCCTTGTTCTGCTCGGATGACCTTTTCTTCTCAAACTTTCCTACTGGAGGAGGAAAGAGATAGTATGGTGTGTTATAATCGATGATTGCAGTCTGCTCCACACCAATGTCATCCAAGTTGCTCTGGAAGTTGAGCTCATACACCTCAGAATCATTGCCCTCCTCAGTTTCAGTTGTCTGAATTACCAATGTAGGTGACTCCTCGATATCCATGTGCTCATCTCTATCTGGAACTACAGGCTGGCTCGACGGAAGCACAAATGAGGATAACTCCTCAATATCCAGATGCTCATCTTCAGCTTCAATCAAGAGATGGATAAGCTCCACATCTTCATCTACCACCATTGTCAAAGATTCTTCATCAGGTACCTCTAGCTCACAACAGTCATGGGCTAGGTTATCATTTTCTTCTTCGACCAGCTCTCGAGAATCTTCTTCCATCAGTTGATACTGTTGCTCAATCTCGACGTTCACAACATTAGGAGCTCGTAGAGTCGAGAGGATCTTATTCAGCATAAAATCTGTATAAGACTCCTGTTGTTGGTAATGGTGCGAATGTAGATATTCCTCTTCGTAATCTCGGTAGTAGTGTGTAGCTTGTGGCTCTGGCCAAGAAGCCAAGGGTGGTGGTTCCTCATTCCAGTTTGGCATACATGGTTGCCATGATGTACTCCACTCTTGGTTGTAATCATTAAGTGGCATTCCATTATTGTACCATCCTTGGTTGTTATCGAACCTGTAGTCCTGCATCTCAAAACACAAGAGCACTAACCAAGTAAATCATGAAAAAGATGGGGAGAAAAGAGATGATAAAAGAGTGAATGAAAAGCTTAAACGTACAATGCCTTTCCTAGAAAAAGAAAAGTCCCTGGCAACGGCGCCAAAAACTTGATGCGCAGATTAATGCACACTAGTTTTACTCACTAGATCGCTCTAGCGAGATCGTTACTTCCCAAGGGTCTTTCTGTTTCTATTACTCAACTAATGTGGAATAAGCTATTCGGGTTTAAACGTTTGGTTTGGAAATGGTGGTGAATGAACTAAAAATCTAGAAATGCAAATTAAACCAATCAAGCAGGCAAACAAGATGGAGCTTCAAGAATTGACTAAGGCGCTTGTCCAGACTCGAATCCGCTCTAGCTCGACTAAGACGGATGATGCAATGCAACTAAGGTTTTAACAGACTCAATTCCTCGACGCTTCCTTTGGCAATCTCTACTCCATGGTCAGGACGCAGAGAAACTATCCTAGCAAACCTATGAGTTCCTATGGTCAAGATAACTCATAAATCTCCAAGAATGCACGAAGAACAATGAAACGCCGCACAGAAATGCAAAGAGATTAATTTCACCGGCCCTATGGTCAAGACACCGGGTAATCTTAATGACCTTCTAAACCCTAGAATGACTCACGTCCATGGTCAGAACCGCAAGACAAAGATGAAGCAAATTCTACGATATGGTCAATCTGCGAATTCAAGAGCTTCAAATTAGGGTTTTAGAAAAATCTAAATTAAGTCTGAATAAACCTCAATTAACATAAACGGGTTAGAAACCCGACATCATCCATACAAAGCTTTGCTAGAACTTCATCTAATCTGAACAAACTAAGAGTTTAGCTCGACATCATCGCAGAAGCAATCACAGAAACAAAGAAGAAGAAAACTGGAGAAGAAGACATCTTACTCCGAGTAAACCTAATCCTGTCGAATCCTAGAAACTCCTGAGCTAATCCTCGCTTCTCCTCGCTTAATCGTCACTTCAAAGCTTCAATATCCTCCTCCGAGAGTGTCTGGTTCGTCGAAATTAGAATCCAGAATGAAGTCTCTCCGTCTCTCCCTTGAAAACCCTGTTTTACTCTCCGAAATCCGTCCTGGGAAAAAGTGCGCCCGGCGGCACTTAAAAAGTGCGCCGGCGCACTTTTCCATGAAAATGGCGCACTTTTTGTGGCCGATAGAAAATTTACAGGACGCCAAAAATAAAGTGCGCCTGGCAGCACCAGAAAAGTGCGCCGGCGCACTTTTCATGGATTTAGGCGCACTTTTGCCCCTGGAAATGACCTTCAGCTCTTTTGATGATTCCCGCTCCGTTTGAACTCCAAATTGATCCCCGTTTGAAGTGCCGAGCTCGTAGAAAAGTTATCCACAACGTGGTAACCTGAAATCTCAACAAAAACAACTCAAAACAACATCAAATTGCCCAAAAGAGGGCCAACGGGAGATAAAACATATTTTTCATAAAAGTCATTCAAGTTCATCACAATTCGAAGTCAAATAAGGGGAATGTCGTTCAAATGTGGCGAGATAAACGTGGTAAATCTAACGTCATCACTTACCTAATTGTATTGCATATATACCTTTTACTCTTGGTGCTCCATCATGTTTATGTGAATTTTGTAAAGCTTCGATGTGGAAAGAAGAGAGTACTCATGTATCGCGTAACATGTCGCAACCACATTTCTAGTTATGTTGTAGGGATGGAAATGTCAAGCTACCAATGGGAAGAGAACTCCTTTGTATTTGAAGGAACTATTACAGTCTGATAACCAAAATGGTAATCATTTTCGTAAGGAAATACGTGGATACAATGCTGCATTCTGCTTCACTTCATTAGGTGGTAAAGTGAATCGACAACTGAATAATGGGACTGGACCTTACATATACTCTATTGGGGGTCAGATATTTCATCGTATTGGAGCATTATTACCGCCAGAAGGGAATGATCCGCAATTTGCCCAGCTATATATTGTTGATACAGAAAATGAGGTTCAATATCGAATGAACTCTGTCTGCAAAAGTGTGGATTCGAATAAACTTCGAGAGAGTATTATTAGCAGTTTGAAAGACATGTTTGACGAGCACAATAATCTGGCTAAGGTTTTCAGGTTTGCTCGAGATCGCATTAATGCAGGAGGTGTTCAAAACGTAAGGATCAAGCTTCGTGCAGGTCGTGCAAATGATGGTAGAGAATATGATTTACCATCTGTTGATGAGTTGGCTGCTTTGATTGTAGATGAAACTGGGCAAGATACATTTCAACCAGATATCGTCATCGAATACCTGACTGGGCAACTAGAAAGGATACTTTATTATCACCCAAGTTTGATGGCTTTGCAGTATCCAATTTTATTTCCCTATGGCGAAGATGGATGGCATGGAGATATTATATTTGGTGAAGATTCAAACACAACTAGACGACTTTCACAGTGTGATTTTTATGCCTATCGTATACAGACAAGGGCTGGAAATCAACAACATATATTGCTATGTGGGAAGCTGTTTCAGTAATATATTGTTAATGCATATGCATTAGTTGAAGCAGAAAGATTAGACTGGATGCGAAATAATCAACGAAAGTTGCGTAAGCATTATTTTCATGGGTTACGAGATGCATATAATAGAGGTGACATGGATTTGGAACAAACTGGAAAACATATTATCCTAGCAGCAACATACCTTGGCAGTCCTCGATGTAAATACGAGAACTTCCTAGATGCCATGGCGATATGTCGCATACTTGGTTATCCAGACCTATTCATTACATTCACATGTAATGCTGGCTGGCCTGAAATTCAACTTATGGTTGATTTAGTTACAAATCATGGTTGAGCAGATCCAAATCGAGCAGATGTCATGGCTAGAGTTTTCAAACTGAAGCTTAATCAATTGATGTTGGAGGTCAAGCAGAAAAGCATATTTGGCCAATGCATTGCATGTAAGGCTTTCTTAAAATCTCTATTGGCACTTATCTTGAACTAATTATTACTAATGGTATATAGTAGAGGTTTTCTTTAAATATCATTATTATTCATTCTTAATTTACATGCTTCTGCAGTTGTACATGCTATTGAATTCCAAAAGCGAGGTCCACCGCATGCACATATATTAGTGTTCTTATCTGCAGAAGATAAGATCCATTCTCCATCCCAGATTGATTCTATTATTTCTGCAGAGATCCCAAACAGTATAACAGATCCTGAGTGTTATGCTGCAGTTAGTAAATTTATGTTTCACGGCCCATGTGGTACCCTCAAGCCAGATGCTCCATGTACATCGAGAGAGAAAGATAAATATAAATGTAGCAAACATTTTCCAAAAAAGTTTTGCTCGCAAACATCTATTGATGAAGATGGATATCCAAAGTACCGACGTACAGAAAATGGTATATCTGTGTCAAAACATGGAGTGTCATTGGATAATCGCTATGTGGTTCCTTACAACCGCTACTTATTGTTGCGATTTGATGCACACATCAATGTCGAGTATTGCAACAAATCACGGTAATTTCATAATTCTTTTTCATTACTTACATTTTGAAGTTTGATTCATTATACTTTTTTTGGGTCTACCTGTTATGTGTGACATTCAATTAGTTTATGTGATTTTGTTATGCTAATGCAATTTTTTTTTCAGAGCTATAAAATACTTATTTAAGTATATCAATAAACCTCCCGATCGAGCGAAAGCTACTGTTATTGGAAGTCTCTCCTTTGGCATCTACCACTACCAGTCAACCTACAACAGAATTATTGAGTGAGGTAGATGAGATCAAAGCATACTTAGACTGTCGTTATTTAACAGCCGGTGAAGCATGTTGGAGATTATTCAAGTTTGAACTATATAGTAACACGCCTGCAGTACTCCGACTCTCCTATCATTTACCAGATGAACAACAAATATATTCAAATCTTAATTCTACAATGGAGGAATTGGTTGAAGATGAACTTTGCCATACATCAATGTTGCTACAATGGATGAACATGAATCAATCAGATGAAGAGGCACGACAATATACATTTATTGAGTTTCCTCAACACTATGTATGGGTGCGTACCTCCAAAACATGGAAGCGGCGGAAAAGAGGAATGTGCATTGCTCGAATGTATTACTGTCATCCTGCAGCAGAGGAGCGCTTCTATCTGCGAATGTTACTTCATGTTGTCAAGGGTTGTACAAGCTTTGACGATATTAAAACTTTAAATGGGGTAACATTTCGTTCTTTCAAAGAGACATGTAACGCATATGGATTTCTTACAGATGATGGAGAGTGGAATAATTGTATTCTTGAAGTCAGCCACACAGCCACACCACGCCAGCTGCGAAAGTTGTTTGTGACAATCATTATGTACTCGCAAGTAGCAAGTGTTGGTGATTTATGGAATAAGAATTGGCATTTATTGTCTGAAGATATTCAGTTCTTGCGTCGACGTGAGTTCAAATCACCACATTTGGAGTTATGTTCAGATGATATTCAAAATCTTTGCTTGGTTGAGATTGAAAAGCTACTGCGCACATCCGGGAAAAAACTATCAGATTTTCCAGGTTTGCCAATTCCTGCTACTAATTCCCTAAATCTTTTGTCCAACACATTGCTGGCAGACGAACTACAATATGATAGTGCAGCTTTAGCTGCTGCATTTGAAATACAAGTGAGAAAATTAAATGCAGAACAACATAATGCTTTTGATCAGATAATTGAATCAGTTCATCAAGATCAGCATAAATTGTTCTTCGTTGATGGTTTTGGGGGCACAGGAAAGACTTTTTTGTGGGAAGTAGTGAGTATGAAGTTGAGGTCTGAGAAAAAGGTTGTCATATGTGTTGCCACTTCTGGTATTGCTTCGCTACTTATGACCGGGGGTCGAACTGCACATTCACGATTCCATATTCCGATAGATGTTCATTCTACATCAACATGTCATATAGAACAGGATAGTGAGCTGGCTGAATTGACTCAACACACATCTTTGATTATTTGGGATGAAGTTCCTATGGCCCATAAGAACTGTGTGGAATCTCTTGAAAGGACTTTACGTGATGTTGTCAGCAAAAAGCACATGACTAATGGAGAACTACCTTTTGGTGGAATCACAGTTGTTTTCGGCGGAGACTTCAGGCAGATTCTACCTGTAATTACAAAGGGTAGTCGGACTGAAATTGTCAACTCCTCAATCAAGAGATCAAAATTTTGGGATTATATGACAGTCATAAAGTTATCTCAAAACATGCGTTTACGACAACTACAGTGTACAGTGGCTGAAGCTAATGAGATAGCTGCATTTGGGAATTGGATATTAGACATTGGTAATGGTGTGGGTACATCAGAATATGGCGAAGCTGATATTATTGTTCCTAATGATCTAATTGTGGCAAATAGAGTTGATCCGGTTTCTGACATTGTTGCAGCAGTGTATGCTGACATGTCTAATCATTTCTCTGATCCTGGGTATTTTTCAGGAAGAGCCATATTAGCTCCTTTTCATGAGATTGTTTCTCAAATAAATTCTTATTTGCTGGCCCAATTTCCCGGAGACCAAATGTGTTACTATAGTTCTGATAGTATTGAAAATGATGTCATTCAGCCTACTACAATTGCAGGAGAATTTCCAACTGAGTTCTTAAATTCCTTAGAGATTGGAAATTTTCCAGCCCACGAGTTGAAGCTTAAAGTCGGAGCGCCAGTGATACTATTAAGAAATATTGATCAATCAGCAGGGCTTTGCAATGGTACTAGGCTGATTATAAAAACGCTCGGGACATGGTTCATAGAAGTGGAGATTTTGACAGGTACTCATACTGGGGAAAGAGTATATCTCCCTAGGCTGACATTGACATCTCATCAGAAAAGTCTTGATTTCACGCTACTCAGAAGACAATACCCGATTGCTCTTTCCTTCGCCATGACAATTAACAAAAGTCAAGGACAAACTCTGGATCATGTTGGAATCTGCTTGAAGAGACAAGTATTCACACATGGACAATTATACGTCGCTTTGTCACGAGTATCAAGAAAAAATGGTTTGAAGATTATTAGTTGTGATGAACATGGTGATCAAAGTTATTCGATGACAAATATTGTATTTTGTGAAGTCTTTGACTAGAGATTAAAGCTTGATATTTGTAAACATTAAAGCTTGATTACTGCATCATGGTACATTTTAGTGGACTAATTTTATGAATTGAATAATTACTTAACATGTTTTGAATGAGGGAAGTAATAGATTTGTTGGTGGTAATTTACCTAGAGAAGAAAAAAGTAAATATGCCTTTAGGCATTCACGTGCACCACACAACCATCCCCAATTAATGCTTCTTCTCTTCTCTTTCCAGTCCATTTCCTTATCTTTATTGTGTCCATTTACAGAAGAGAGAGAGAGAATGAAGATGTTTCACTTTCCCTTCCATTCCCATTCATCAAGCATCAAGCCCAACCCTTCTCTAATGTTGGATTCTTCAGAGAAACTGCTGCAATTGGAAAGCATCTCAATCTTTGGTGGATTCTTCTTCAAAGCTATAAGCCACGATTTGATCAATGGTAAGTGGTAACCAAAGTCCGCATTACCTAATTCAATCTTCATATTGATGGCTGATTCAAGCATCTGTTGTCCATGCTTCATTTCATTTGGAATTCATTCCAATTACTCCTCTTCCCAAAGGTGTTCGGCGACAAAGACTTTCTTTCCCATGACATCAATCTTTACCTCAGATGTAAGTATTCAGTTGTTGACTCTGTAAGTATTCATGAAATTATCAAACACAAATCTATTAGGAAATGAAAGCTTCTTATTTGCTAATATGCTGAATCGCCATTTTGAAATATAATTCTCTGAAGTGTCATGGGTTGTAGGTTTCAATTCACAACGAATTTTCGTTTGGGTTCAGTTACGAAAATGATGAGTTCATCCCCATCTCTTCGGCTCGGTATGGTGGCCCAAAATCCTATATCCATACAGGTCATGTTTTTGAACTTATACCTTATGTTAATTAATTATTTGTCATAAGTTTATGACATGTATTTATTTTGATTTAGTTAGGTGGACCAACCTTAAATTAGTGGATTTACAATGCTTTAGCCCAAATAAGCCCACCAACCTTACTTTAACACATTAATGATCCAATTTCAAAAGCCCTTTATTAATAGACGGGAGTCTTGCTAGTTTTTAATATTAGGTCATTTAACCCTAATCCCTTAAATATAATCACTCATAAGCCATTACACTTTAACCTAAAGTGTTTCGTTAGCTCCATCTCTCCAACTTTCTCCACCACCTCCGATAGATTATCACGTTCCTTTGTTATTTCTTTCTGGATAATCCATCTTGCCATAAAATTTCCCACCACATGGATGAGATTGAAGGTGCCGTTGGTTTAATCCTCACCTGTAATTCTATCTTACATGGGATCGTGGGTCAACCTTCCCCCACTACCTGGTCTCCGCATGAACTATTCATTATATATTTAGAGCTTCATATGTTGCTTCTATTCCACAAACATTTCATACCTACAAGCCATCTCAGTTTAATTGGATCATTACTCCTTCACGAGGCAAGATGAAGTTCAACTCCATTGACGAAATAATGACTACTCAGCCAAAGAAATGGGCGCTTCAAGTTCGAGTTAGCAGGTCATGGATGGCCATTCATCCATTCAAAGATGTTGTGCTTCACAAAGGATTCATTCTTTTGGATGGCAAGGTACATATTTCAACACTTTTGAACCAGAACTTTGTTCAACTTTTCTGCCTCTAATCACAAGTTCATGACCTTTGTTTATCATTTTGGCTTACAGGGTGATGATATATGGGCTCAAATACCGGTGTTCCTGCTTGACAAATTCACAAATCTCATGGTAGATCGAAAGACCTACAGCATTCACCAGTTCAAAGTTCTGGCAGCCCCTAAAGAATACCGTCCCATATCAAACAAATTCATCATCCAATTCTCTGCATTGACTACTGTTGAGGAGATACCAGACATCCCATCCATACCGTACTATAAGTTTTCCTTTATCAAGGAAACTAAAATAGGGGCAAGATGTGAAAACCCTTCACTTTTATCAGGTGATGTTTCCTATACTAGAAGTTGCATCTTACATTAGTTTCCAATATACTGTGATTGGGGTACTAATAATAATCATGTTATTGTATTGGTAGATGTTATGGGTCATGTAATTCACTACACCAAAACTCAAGTTGGTTCTTCTACCCTCCCGAAGACCATCACACTTAAGCTTACTTAGTATTAGTTCTCCCAACCCATCCAAATTTGTTGATGTTTATCTTTCATACCTCTTAATTCTTGCTCATTCTACCTGTGATTGTAGGAATTGCCAGGTGCAGGTTTGTTTGTGGAACAGGTTTGCTGCTATGATGGATGAAGTAATTGCTGCTAATGCTAATAAACCGTTGGTCCTTATCGCAACATCTGTTTACATTCGCCTTCGTAATGGTTAGTAACTTAGTTGTACATATTATACATCTAATGAATTATAGTACACTACTAACCAGTAATTATCTTAATTGAACAAGGAAAACCTGTTTTTTATGCGTCGAGTGCGACACAATTGTGTGGAAACCTTCAAATTCCAGAAGTAGTTCACTTCTTTAATTGGTACTTCTAAAACTATTCTCCAGTAGTCTTAATTCATGTTTCTATTGGTGTATCACTTTACAAGCTGATGTATCTTTTAAGTTAACCGTTTTAATGGTGTCGTTGTCTTTGAAAATCAGGTATGCTTCTGAAGTTGCTGCACCAATTCTTAATGATCCGTCTGACATTGCGAAATCTCCAGTCTTCACTATTAAGAAATTGAATGATCTAACCAAGGATAGCAACAACCAGGTATAATACTATCCTACTGATTGAGTTTACGGTTCTCCATTTGAGGTTTAATAAATGAATTGTGTTTTATCTCATTGTTTTAGAATAATTACTACATCGTGGAATGCACGATTAAGGGATTGAAGAATGGATGGTGTTATTTTGGCTGCTCAAACTGTTCGAAGAAGGTTGAAGAGGGTGTTGATGAGTACTTTTGCTGCAGATCTGTCCGAACTGAAACTGCACTGAGGTACTTCTTAATCAAACCATAATCAACTGACCTTGATATACTCAGTTGATATGCGTTCATGTTAATATATTTAAGATGTTTTATGCAGATACCGAGTACAACTTCAGGTGTCTGATAATACGGCTGAGGCAGACTTAGTGATTTTGGATTCTGAAGGACAAAAGTGGATCGGCGAGACAGCCCAAACACTGTTTGAGTTCAACGGGCAGAACAGTAGCATTCCACCACAGAAAATCAGCATTTTGGTTGGCAAGGAACTGAAGGTTCAAGTTCAAGTGAACCGCTACAATATCAGTAACACAAGAAATGAATTCACCGTAACCAAAATACTTGCTGGACCAAATGAATTGGACACTGTACCCCCCATGGTTTGTACCTCAACATGTCTACTGTACATTATATCATGATTTGTCTTTCTTTTTGTGCTTATACCCTGTTATTCTTGCAGGAAACTGTAATAGCCACAAGCTATCCATCTTCTGAGTCTATTAGTAGTAGCATCTCTGTGCTTGGCACCTCCCAACCACCCAAATTGACAGGAAATGATGCTACAGAAGCTGCAGTTGAGCAAGGTGCAACTGATGCAGATGTAGCTGCAACTGATACAGCTGCAACTGATACAGATGTAGCTGCAACAAGCGACCTCGGTGATGATACTACAATGGCAGCAATGCAGAAGACTATGAAGAAGCGAAAGAAGGAAAGTGATGATTCGAACTTGGAGTGATAGAAACAATGGTGTGCGCATGAACTATTAGTTTTTTATGGTTTGAGTTTAAGGTCTTAGTTATTTTCAATTATCTTTGCATACAACTTTCATGGTTTTAATTAATGTAATAGGTAGCTTTTAGTTGTTTTAATGTTTATCTCTTCGAACAGTAATTTGTGTTTCTTCTTTACTTTCAAGTCTACTGTATTTAGAATACAAAGAAATTTGATTCCTTTCCCACTTTTGAAATCTCCTTTGTATTCAGATTAATTGATGTTTGGCGTGCATCCCATGAGAGCTGGGTTTCTTTTGTTTTCTGATGCTCTGTTTTCTTATCTGGTGTTGGACGCATGCAGGGTGTTGTTTTTGCCCAGGTACTGATAAGTGCTGGGTGGGGCAGGTTAAGTAGTTGCTGCGTAGGTTTGGGGGCTTTGTTTCATTGGGATGGGAGATTGATTTTAGTGGGGGTTGTCTTGGTTGTTTCTGTCCTGTATTTATGTATAGTTTGTTCTTATTCATACATCTTTCATTCATATAATATAAAAAAAACTCCTTTGTTTTTTCTACAGAGTATAGTTTTGTCTTGCATGCCTAGCAATAAGAGAGCCTAATTATTAATTCATATACACATTGGTTTATGGTATTACTGTCTTGATGAACTATTAAGTGAATGCTGGCTATCAAATTCACCAATCATGTGGTTTAAGCTCCATCTCAAGTCCAATCTCAGTTTCACTTTAAACTATATAATTTGGTATTCTAAAGTTTACGTTATTTTAAATTAGCCAATATTCCAAAGGATCAATAGGCATTGTTTTGGCTCTGATTTGAGAGGGCATCTAGACCTCCTATTTGGCCCTTTTGGGTTTTGGTTGGGAAGCTTGGGTGAGGCCAATGGCCGCCATTTGTATAATGTTTAGGGTGAGTTCCATTTTGTGGTGATTTTTTTACGCACTATATTCATCAGTAATATAAATGAAAAACCTAACAAATGCCAAATCAACAATACAAAATTACATAATAAAAATTTAAATTAATTGTGTTTAGGTTAATAAGGAATAACGATTCGAATAACGGGCCGGCAAAAAACTAGTTTATATTAATGAAAATTCAACACAAAATGGGAAAAGATATATGCATTGGACAAAGGATTTAAAAAATTAGAGAAAAAGGCAAAATGCATAAAAGACAAAGATCAAACATTAAACAAAAAAGAAAAAGTAATTAATTAGATAAAAGTAGGAACTATTCATTAAGGAATAGTAAACAACAGTAAAACCCCCTCCGCTTTTATGGTTTAATAATGTGTTTGTTCAATTATATATTCTTAAATTGGAATTTCACTAATATTTTTATTGTTATTTTATAGAGTTAAACGAACTCGGTTTGGATGATGCCACTATAGTTGAGCCTTGATTGGTATTAAATAGGTCAGTTTTCTTCCACTTCTATCCATCATTCTTGAATATAAGTTACTGTTTTACTCGAATGGGTTTCAGTTTATGCTTCTACTTCTGCTTTTGTATGTTCAACAATTAGAATGGGATTTAGTTTATGCTACTGCTTCTGTTATAGTCTATGCTACTGCTTCTGTTATAGTCTATGCTACTGCAGTTTGCTTCCTAAATGATGCTTACTAAATGTTACTGCAGTTTATGATGCTTATTTTACATACTGTTCTTGATAAGCATGATGCTTAGTTGCTTACTAAATGATAAATGACAAGTATATTATTATTGTTTCATTGGAAAAAAGAAACTAGAAAAGTACACACCAGTGGTGTACTACAAGTAATCTCTCAAGGCATTCATGTCATAGTATATTAGTATTAGGATCAACGAGTACATACTTCATCTATGGTACAATACAAACATGGATCTTTACTTGGATCAAAAAGAAAATGTGGGACAGGTAACTTATCAATTTTGGCAGGGTAGGAAGCCAGAGATGACGAATTGCAGGTGAACACAAGACAGAAGAATATGGAAAGGAAGATGAGTTGTAGCAAGTTTGGAAAGAAAGAGGTTGGTGATCAGATCATAAGTCTTTGTTTGATGTGTAGGGGTTACTGGGTCAAGAAGGAACTCTGCTCAAAGTCTATTTTTGTTAGTTGAGGCACTGACTTTAGTTCATCATTGCAGGTGTCCGATAGAACATTCTGATTCTAAAGTTTGGCAACGATACCTATCCAGAGAAACCAAATGAGTCAGCTGGAGCACATTTCAGAGAAATTGGGGTTTGAAATGCATACAGATGGGAGTGATGGGTTTAGTTTCCAGATTCTTAATATCATTAACTTTGGCCCACGGGTCTGTAATTACCTTATATTAATTCTGAACTTAACTTGTGGGTCGAAATTTTAGATTAACACTACCCTGTTTGTAACCCACAGTTTGGCCCACGGGTCAAAGTAATACCTTATATTAATTACACCAGGCCAAACTTTTGAAAAGTGTGAATTAATTCGCTTTGGGTCAGGTCTGGATCTAATGGGTTTGGGCCAGGTCTGACCCATTTACACCCCTATCGAACCCTACTCAAACCAACTCAATTTTGGGTATTTTATTTTATTCTCTCAACTGTTTGAGAAATGTTTGATACATGATCGATTTTAAAATGTATGAAATTAATCGATTTATTTTAAGGATATGAGGTAATTTTGTACACACGAGATTAGTCATGCTAATTAGCCAAAAGTAAACATAATAAACAAATGACTGAAAGTTTACTCCTAATAGATGAGTGACCATGATAAATATTTACACAAAGCTACCTTTCCACAAGCGTTTATACGAAAGTTTGCATGTTGTGTCAACTCGGTCACTTGACTTTGAACTCAGTCAAATTGGTTTTAATTTTGTTACAACGTGGTCACTTTGGTCCAATTTTGTGATGATTTTCGTTCAATGTGACACGTAGACATGTCATGTCATCCATTATATTTGTTTTTAAGTCAAATTAAACCACAAAACCAATCATCTAAACTAAAAAAGTTACAAGTCGATTCACTTCCCTCCTTCACCCGAATAAAATAGATAGATAAAACTCTTTCAATTATCGAGATTGTTTTCTGGTTTGATTTCAAATATAATGGATGATATGTCATTTCTATGTCGCACTTTGAACGGAAATCATCACAAAATCAAACCAAGTGACCACACTATAACAAAGTTAAAACACAAGTTACCAATTCGACTGAGTTTAAAGTTAAGTGACCGATTTGAAACAACAATGGAAAACTTAGGTGACCATTTTAGCCATTAAAATTTAAAACACAGCGACTTGAAAACTTGTTATTAGCTGCGAATAATTACAACTCATCACCGTTCAACATTCAACTCCTTTGGATTTTCTTCCTTACCTTCCCTGTCAGCCTTAGCCTTGCATGCAGGCTGCAGCACTACCACTTGGCCTAATCATCAGTCGTCTACGTGTCCCTCCACCGCTACATAATCCAACTTCATCACTTTCCCCCATTTCCAATTCCTCTGCCTCCTCCCAACCAAAAAAAAAACAAAAAAAACAGAGCACCCACTACAAACAATGATCCCGCAAACCATTCACCGCCGCCGGCCTCAATTTCCGACGACCATCGCCACGGTCTCCGTCCTTATCAATCTATTCCTCTTCTCATCGGCTACTCAACTTCCGGGAGAAGATTCCAACATCTTCCAAGTCACTGACACTCCCAACAGGAAATTCTTGAAAATTGGAATCGACCACCTGCTGGGAACAGAGGAAAACTTCAAGCTGTTCGTTCAGAAGTACAACAAGGAGTATTCCGACAGCGAAGAGTACGCCCACAGACTGCGGGTGTTCGCGGGGAACTTGGTCAAAGCGGCTGAGCATCAGGTGATGGACCCTACAGCCATCCACGGGGTAACTCCCTTCATGGACTTAACTGAGGAGGAGTTCCAGAGGTTGTATACGGGAGTCTCGATGCCACCGTCGATGATGGAAGGTGGACCTCATGAAGGTGTGTTTGCGGCGGAGGAGGCGGCTGAGACGTTGGACACTAGCGAGTTGCCGGATGACTTCGACTGGAGGGAGAAAGGAGCTGTAACCAACGTTAAGATGCAGGTAATGCTTTATGAGGCTATTATGGGCTCACCACTCTTTTCCTCAATTTCTGCATTCTTCTTCAGTTTCCCAGCTTGTCAAACGGCTCCATGAATTTTTTTTTTTTTTGAGTGTGAGTCTTTGCTTCGAAAAATTCTACTATGCTGATTGCTGACTCAGTCAGTTGTAAGAGCATCCACACACCAATCACTTTGGTCATTGCAAAGTAAATTATATCAGTATATATGTGAACTGATGAGATGAGAGCTTGTCATAGTGGCAATTCGGTTTAGTTTAACTGTTAAAGTCGATCGAAATTGGTTAACCAACGATTAGCCGATTGATCGGTCGGTCATTGGGTGGTTAAATCTTTTTTAGCAAGTGAGTTAATGGTTAAATTACCGTCGGTTAGACCGGCTTTGACCAAAATAATAATGAAGTAATGAAGTAAGAAGTTCTGATGCTAGTGCTTAGTTACATTGGTGTATAATGTATGATATTATTCCATATACATGAAATTTCAAGGTTAAAAGTAAGTTAAATTGGTCAGATTGGTCAAAATTGCTTAAATCAATCAAAACTTGGCAAATTAATTCGGTAAAAAATTGGTAGGTTAAACCAAAAAATTATAGGTCATGGTTAATTTTTGGTTGACTAAATTTTGGTTGGTTTTGTTACAGATTTTTTTTCCGGTCTTCAATCAAAGCTTTTGAAGGTAGGTTAGTTAACTGATTTAGGTCAATGACCGAATCAACGACTTACATCCTTACATGCCTGTAACATTTGGGAATTCAATTATAGCTGTTCATTAGGGTTCGGCTCGATTGATTATTTAAGAAAATGTATATATTAATAATATCCATGCTAAACCAGTTTCTTTAAAAATGGTAATTGGTAACTGGAAATTGAATTTGATGCAGGGGACATGCGGGTCATGCTGGGCATTTAGCACAACTGGGGCAGTAGAGGGTGCTCATTTCATAGCCACTGGGAAGTTGGTCAATCTCAGTGAACAGCAGCTCGTCGATTGTGACAACGTAGTAAGTCTGTTTGACAAGTCCCTCATCCTCATCCTAATTATGTTCAACTCATTTACTGGTTTGCTGTCTGGCTTGAAAGTGTGACGAGAAGGAGAAGTTGGCTTGCGACAAAGGCTGCAGTGGAGGCCTCATGACGAATGCCTACAGGTACTTAATCAAGGCCGGAGGTCTACAAGACGAAGCTTCGTATCCCTACACCGGAAAGCCAGGGCAATGCCAGTTCGACCCCAGCAAAATTGCTGTTAGAGTTGCCAATTTCTCAACCATTTCACTTGATGAGAACCAGATTGCAGCACATCTGGTAAACCATGGACCCCTGGCAGGTTAGTAACTATCTTCATCACCATGATCATCTTATATAGTTTGTTATCATGATTGAATTAAGAGTTTCTGACTTGGGTTTTGGGAATGTTATAAGTTGGGTTGAATGCTATGTTCATGCAAACTTACCTCGGGGGAGTGTCGTGCCCACTGATATGCGGGAAGAAGTGGATCAACCATGGAGTTCTCTTAGTCGGGTATGGATCAAAAGGGTTTTCGCTGCTGAGGTTTGGATACAGACCATACTGGATAATAAAGAACTCGTGGGGGGAGCACTGGGGAGAGTCAGGTTACTATCGTATATGCAGGGGATATGGGATGTGTGGAGTGAACAGAATGGTTTCTGCTGTGGTTACTACAGTTTCTTAGCTTAGGATAGCATAGAAAGAATAATGGAATGTAGTATGTTTGTGAATCGTGTTGCTGCCAGATTTTATATGTTGCTGTTATAGTATTTTGGTACCCCTAATGTTTGTTAATATTAATTAGGGTTTTGATTGTTGGAAGATTGTGTTTTATGAGTTTATGTTAGGCGTCAATGAGCTGATCCTATGTTTCTGTCTATGGTTCTGTAGGGTTATTTGGTTGGTCCGAAGAGGGATTGGAAACGTAATTATTAAACTGATTTTTGTATTTAGATACTTAGCGGTTTTCGCCTCACAAGCTTGCAGAGCTCTTCTAGCAATCTTGTTTTGTAGGAGGTTAGAACTTGAGATGATCACTGGAGATGATTAAGAGATTGATCGTGTTTCCTTATGTGTTGCACTTCCGTGATTGAATTGATTAGAGACACGTCTTTTATTCTAGGTGAGGGTCATGTGTCGATAGGTTTTGACGATCATATTAGGAGTTTGCGTCGATAGGCTTTGTTGATCATGTTAGCAGTTTGTAATTTAACCGAGATATGAATTAAGGGTTTAACATGCAATCTGTGAGAGTAAAATTGGGAAAACATGGTTGGTGTTGTTTGATTGATGAAAATGCTATACTCTGCAATGTGTTGGGAGTCTAACAATATGATTAGATCCTAGGATGAAAAGAGAAATAGTAGTTTTAATGATCTAAGTTGGACTTGAACTCGAGTTTGACTCGTCAAGTGTAGTTAACGAGCTAGGTTCGAGTAGGCTTGAGCTCGTCACAAGCTTAAAAATTCTAACTCGAGCTCGTCTAAAAAGCAACGAGCCAAGCTTGAGCACAGTAAAGTTCGGCTCAGCTTGGTTCGTGAACACTCTCTAATTCTAATAACGTCGGTTGAAATAATGAAAGTCAGAAATGGTGAGATTTTCTATTATGAAACAATGTAGGTTCTAAAGTCAACAAAAGAAATGCAGCTAACAGAAATGGGTTGAAAAAATGCAAGTCAACTCTTTTTTGGGGAAACAAAATGTCAACTCACATATCTACATCAACGTACAGCCATCATCCCTGACTGACTCCTTTCCTTTTGCTTACAATTCAATTATAAAGCCATTTTTAACATTCCAATCAATTACAGAATGATTCTCCACTCCACTGTTAGATGGAGCTTCTCTATCTCTTCATCATCATCCTCATCATCTCTTTTACTAGCTCGCTGTCACCCATTTCTGCAACCGATGGAAACACAACAGACCAATCATCCCTCATGGATTTCAAAGCCAAAATCACCCATGACCCACTTCATATCATGCCTTCCTGGAACTCCACCACTCACTTCTGCAACTGGCCTGGTATCACTTGCGGCCGTAAGCACCGGAGAGTAACTGTTATCGACCTCCGTTCCTCCAGACTCTCTGGTTCAATCTCCCCTGCCATCGGAAACCTCACCTTCCTGATGCAGATTTACCTCCAGAACAACAGCTTCTCCGGCCAAATTCCACCGGAGATTGGCCGCCTTAAGAGGCTTGACTGGCTCAACCTCCGCAACAACTCCCTTAGAGGCCAGATCCCACCTCAGGTATTCAACTGTTCCAACCTCGTCTTCTTCACATTTGCTGGGAACTTGCTCTCAGGTACAATTCCTGACCAGATTGGGTCTCTCTCAAAGCTGAGAAGGATTGGTCTTGGCAACAACAGTTTGACTGGTATTATCCCTCAATCTGTGGGAATATGTCTTCTCTCGAGGAAATTTATGCCTACAGGAATCATCTTGTGGGCACTCTCCCTGGTGGTCTAGGTCAATTGAGGAACTTCTCTATTGTGTCTCTCTATGATAATGGTCTCTCAGGAACTATTCCTCTTTCAACTTTCAATAGTTCGACCCTCTTGGTTATGGATTTGGAACTCAATCAGCTGACTGGACAGCTTCCATCAGGATTGGGATTCACATTTCTCCCACAGCTTCAGTTCATCTCCTTGGTGAATAACCGATTCTCTGGTCCAATTCCGGCTTCTTTGTCGAATGCCACGGATTTGGGAACTATTCGATTGGGTTTGAATCAGTTTTCAGGAAGATTTCCCTCTCTTGAGAGGCTGAACAAGCTTCGATGGATGGCGATGGACTCCAACAATTTCGGAACCGGAATGGACGGTGACCTCGACTTCCTTACAACATTGACTAACAACACTGCTCTGGAGATCCTTACTCTAGATCACAATAACTTTGGAGGGCGGATTCCGGACCAAATTGGAAATATTTCGAGCAAGTTGAGTTTACTCTTGGTGAGCCACAATAAGCTATATGGAGAAATTCCACCTGGGGTTGAGAATCTCATAAACTTAACCCAATTCGAGGTTCATAACAATAATTTCTCAGGTACTATTCCTTCAAGCATTGGAGAGCTTCGGAATCTAGAAGGGTTGAACCTAGGAAACAATCAATTCTCGGGCCTCATTCCATCTTCTCTAGGAAATTTGACTAGATTGGTAGAGCTTCATCTCGAGACAAATCGTCTCCAAGGAACGATTCCTACTACTTTGGGGAAATGCAGTAGGTTGCTAGCCTTGAATATTTCTCAAAACTCTCTTCAAGGTACTATACCCACTGAACTCCTTGACCTGTCTTCCTTATCGATCTTCCTCGATTTATCACATAATCGCCTTTCGGGTCCCATTCCTTTTGAAGTTGGAAACCTGAAGAACCTAGGATTGCTGAGACTCTCTGATAACATGCTGTCAGGAAAAATTCCTAACAGCCTTGGAAGTTGCATAAGATTAGAGGCCATACATCTGGACTCGAACTATTTCAATGGCTCAATCCCTCAATCTCTTAGCTCATTAAGAGGAATCCGACGGTTCAACGTCTCGCGCAACAATTTCTCAGGCCAGATTCCAGATTTCTTCCAGAGTTTCACCTCGTTGGAGTCCCTTGATTTGTCATACAACAACTTCCAAGGCATAGTCCCAAGTGAAGGCATATTCAGGAACCCCAATTCGACCCTGATTTCTGGAAATGTCAATCTCTGTGGTGGTGTACCAGATTTCGGGTTGCAAAATTGCAATCAAAGCCCATCAGCAGGAAAATCAAATCGCGACCTAAAGATCATAATCTCTTCTACAACAGTCTCGATTTCTGCTGTTCTAGCACTAGCTTGTTTCCTCATTTATCGGTCGAGAAAGAAGCAATCGGAATCAACAATAACGAGTCTTCCGAACAGAGAGATCCTGCAGGTTTCATACGAGGTGCTCTTCAAAGCCACTGAGGGGTTCTCTCCGGAGAACGAAATTGGCAGGGGAGGCTCAGGAACTGTGTATAGAGGAATCCTGGAAAACCCAGATCAGGAAACGGAATTCAGTACCATCACTGTTGCAGTCAAAGTTGTGAACCTCCTCCAGCAAAGAGGTTACAAGAGCTTCGTGGCGGAATGCGAAGCGCTGAGGAACGCAAGGCACAGGAATCTAGTGAAGGTGGTGACAGTCTGCTCGAGTGTGGATCACCATGGGAATGATTTCAGAGCAATCGTGTACGAGTTCGTGGAGAATGGAAGTTTGGATGATTGGTTGCGTAATGAGAAAAGTGGTAGATCTCTGAATCTGATGCAAAGGCTGAATATTGCTATTGATGTCGCTTACGCAATGGAGTATCTTCACAACGATTGCGAGAGTCCAATTATACACTGCGATCTGAAGCCGAGCAACGTCCTGCTGGATCATTCGATGACGGGTCGGGTTAGTGACTTTGGGTTGGCGAAGCTTGTTGCGGAATCCAGTGCAGATCAGTTGAGCTCAGTTGGAGTCAGGGGAACCGTGGGCTATGCTCCTCCAGGTACACGATTGAGCTCAAGGACATGGTAGAAATTAGATAATTTAACTTATGATTAATGAACATTTTAAATGTTGTGGATGCAGAATATGGGATGGGAAGTGAGATATCTACAAATGGAGACATGTACAGCTATGGCATTCTGCTGTTGGAGATGTTCACAGGGAAGACTCCAACAGACGTGATGTTCAAAGACGGCCTCAGCATTCACAGCTTAGTGTCTTCTAAACTTTGTAAAGAAGGCAGCTGCGTCATGGACATAATCGACCCATTGATTCTCCTGGAAAAGGGTAAAGCTTCAGATGATGATCATGCGTCGATTGTTTATAAACAGTGTTTGAGTTCCATTCTAGGGATTGGAGTTGATTGTTCAGTGGAATTACCATTTGAGAGGCTTGGGATTAGGATTGTTGTAAAAGAACTGTGTAGGATTAGGGAAACGATTAGGATCCTAGGTGGTGTTAAGAATGTTACTTGAACACATGTACGATACATAGTGTCAGGTCGGCATTTATTGATTGACATTCAGTTCAGTAGACTAGAAACATGTAATTTTCACACGATAGTACAGATAGAGTCAGAGTCAGAGTCTTCGTACATGTAATCCATCTACAATAGTAAGAAATTAAACAAGCATTAGGTAACAATAGTGTCAATTAACCGATGTGGTCGTTAACTACCCATTGATGAAGCGCCATGCTCCGCAACTGTCACATTTGTCTAAATTTGGACATTTTTATAAAAATGTGCCACGGACAGTACATTCTTACATAATAAAATATGGTTATGATGAGATTGAAGAGCAATGACTTGAACTAACCTTTCCAATAAACGACTAAAAGATTCAACAAATTATCTCCTGCATTATTAAAAAAAATAATAAAAATGATGTGTTGATCTCATATATAGTAAAATGATATCATAACAATCCTTTTTTGTGCAAAATTGCAAACATAATATTGTTGGCGGTCACTCTCAAACTACTCCCTTCCTTCCCCATACTTAAAATTCTGAACTTATTAGAGTTGTTTGTAACCATTTCGACCACTGCAACGCCAACAACTTTGAACAAACATATACATCATCATCTTTCTGTAAGAAGAACAATAGTACTACCTACTTGTTTGTTTGTGCTTCAACACTATTGATGATCAACAGCTAAGCTTCGCTTTTGTAACTTGTTTAATTAATTATAATTTGTTTATGTTCATATTTCTATTTCCTTTATAAGCTTAGTAGTGCATGCATTTGATAATTGATGAGAGAAGCTTATTGCAGCAGCTAGCATTTATTCAAAAGCTGCAGATTTCAATTCAAAATTTAGACCAAGTACTGGAAACTTAAATTTTGTACATATATATATAGTAATATTATTGACGTACGATCAGGTCACATGTTGTTACATGGTAGTTTAGGGTATGTATGGTGTCATGAGTTGGAGTGTCTTTGGAGAGATTACCAAAAATGAGTGGTTAATAATGTCATTTTCGTCCTCTCTCTGTAATACTGCAACTTTCCATTTACATGAATTTCATTTACTGTTTCTTTCTCCAACTTCTTCACCACTGTATATAAAGATGTGATAAACAATAATCTTTCTATAAAATCTCTTCAGTTATCTGTACCTATCTTAGAGATATACGTTATGCTTCTATATATATTCTCTTCGGTTACTTGTACTTGTTTGTCTTAGAGATATACATTAGGGAAAATGGTACTTTGCCTCCTCTACTTTGCCAAATACTTGTTTAAAATACATCACTCATTTGAAAAGTTTGTTTGAACAAAACATATAATTGTTATGTTCTTTGTCCTTTGCAATGATTATAAATGAACCTATTTTATTTTAGTATGTAACTGAACTTAATTACTTTAAATAAAATTTATCAAAATTTGAATGTTATGTGTATTTTGATACTGTATAAATAATTATCTAGTTATTATTTGAGTATTTAAAATCAGAGGGATATGATTTAAAATCCTTCTTTTAATAATAGGATACTAACCAATCAAATTATTAATGAATATTTTAGTGTGAAATTCACTTTTTATTTTTAGTTTATTTTTATATATTTTCTACTTTAAACTAATTAGGTTCTCGATTAAGTAACCTGTTAATTATTTTGAGTCACTGAGTTTCAGTTTAATTTCAATCTTCCAATTCAAAATTTTAATCCGTTTACAGTTTTCTAAACATAATCTTAAATCTATCATTATACAAGATCGTATCTCATTTAATAATAATACTAAAATAAAAATTGAAATACCACAAATTGGTAATGCTAGTACATAATATAATGTTTGGGTTACAATTGTGCGAAAACCATAGACTTTATATCCTTTCAAGTCCTCAAATGTATTTTAAGTAGGTGGTTTTGATTGGAAGGCCTAATACACAAATTTTGTTAAATTGAATATGTCAATTCTAAATATTTTATTTTAATGACACAATTTAGATCAAATCATTAGCTTATATAACAAATATGTCTCGTTATCCAAATTGATCATTTGTCTCTTTAACACCTTTAGTGTCGTTGCATACAAAATTGAGGTGGCGTTCATTTGACCAATAAAATAAAGCCACTAGATGAAGTTGAGAGTTTGTCGAATACACTTTCCAAGAATCATCGCCATCGTTCCATCAATAGCATATGCAACAGGAATTGTGCCTAGAGACGAACCTCCAGGCGTTCACTTCTTTAGACTCAACAATTTACACAACAACACATTACACCTTGGCGACGGATCGCTGTCCACAAACTCAAACCCTATTGACAACAATTTTGTTGGGGAAGGAATAGAAAAAAGAGAAGGAAAAGGGAAAATAGAGGTGGTGACATCTCATACGCAAATCTATCCCAAACATTTCTTCTTAGGGGTCGTTTATTGCCTAGAATTAGATCAAAGAGAATTGGAATGGTTATAGATTCGGGAATTCTTGTCTATTTCGAGAATAGATTGTTTGGATGAGTGAACGTGGGAGATTCTTGGATTGAGAAAAATAAAAATAAATAAATCAACAAAATAAATAAATTTGACAAAGACCAAAATGTCTCAACCTTAATCCCTTCTTGCCCCTTAACAAGGATAAATATTCCAAATCACCATCAATTCACCCTAGAATCTGCACATGCTTGACATTGGTGATTTCGGAGGGGGTCCGAATTTTTGGTTGGACCCACCTCGAGAATTGAATTCTAGCCAAATCCCCACTCTTTTCTGCCAAATAAATGATACATTTGCCCCAATTCTCCACCCCATGTAATTGGGGACTAATTCTAGGAAATTCATCCACCCCAATTCTAGGGAACAAAAAACCGTTAATCTTATGAATGGAACGCAATGTGTTGGGTTAACTCAACATCGAAAGATGGAAGAGACAGGATGACAGGGTGCACTATACAAATGTGAAGAAAAGCTTCACCTCATGATAGTTTTTGGTGTGAGAAAGTCTAATAACACCCAACACAATGGAATGAAATGGAAATGGAAATGGAAATGGAAATGGAAATGCAGAGTGATTGATTAGTACTGAATACTGATTAGGGTAATAAACCTTGTAAAATGGACTTCATCCATCCAGTAGCCAAAACTTAAAACTATGTTAGCCTACTCTGTTGAATGAATAATGCTCTGCCTGCCTATGTTGAAACTTGGAATTCCAGACTCCTCTCTCTGCTGCTATTCTGGTATTATGGAGTATGGACTCTCCCTCATAAATACACAAATACGTACACGCATATCAAGATTTGTCTACTATTAATGTATCCCCATACCATACCCTCCACTCAATCAAATACTAATTAATATACACTGTCTGTCTACCATTATTCTTTCTTACATAAAATTTAAATCAAAATCATACAATTTTCTGTTTCAGAATTCCAGTATAAGTAACCCACATCCACAGACACTGCAAACAAACAGTATCACTGTAGCTCACTAACAAATACTGAACCCCTGCTTCCAATGGAGGTAAGAATCATTTCCATGGAGCTAGTAAAGCCATCTTCTCCTCAAATCATACAAACCAAACCTCCCCACAAGCTCTGCCTATTCGATCAGCTAACTCCCTTAACCTACACTCCTGTCATCCTCTTCTACACCAATCCTCATTCCTCCAATCTCCTCCACCACCTCAAACGCTCCCTCTCCGATACTCTCAACGTCTATTACCCTATCTCCGGCAGGTCCACCTCCGACAACTTGTTCATCCACAGCTTCAACCAAGGCGTCCCTTTCGTTCATGTCCAGGTTGATTGCCTCCTTTCTGACTTCCTCAAATGCCACCACCCGGATTCCCTCAACCTCCTCCTCCCTCGTCAGCCTTTCCAGAAAGAATCTCTCCAAAACAGAGTCTCCTCCCCTGTTTTGGAGATTCAGCTCTCTGTTTTCTCCTGCGGCGGATTCTCCTTATCCTGGGCCTGCTCTCACAAGCTTATCGACGCCTTCACCTTGAAATCCTTCCTCAATCTCTTCTCCTCCGTCTCCCGCGGCCGACATATTAGCCGGAGCGAAGTTGAATTTACTGATTTCGGTCAGGCGGCGAAGCTCTTCCCGCCCAAGGAAACGATTCCTAGAAATTTCACGGATCTGATGGAGAACGTGTGGTTCACCGAAGGGAGCTACGTAACGAGGCGATTCGTCTTCCAATCGGGAGCAATAGCGAAGCTGAGGGCCATGGCGGCGACATCACCGGAAGGGGATGGAACAGTAATGAAGAAACGATCTAGGGTTGAAGCAGTATCCTGCTTCATATGGAAATGCTACATGGCGGCGTCAAGGTCGCTCCCCGGATCTCCGAAGACATCAGTCCTAGTGCAGGCAGTGAACCTCCGCGACGTGACGGATCCTCCGCTGACCGGGGGAAATTCGATCGGGAACGTGTTCTGGTGGGCGACGGCGATGGCGGATTCAGAATCGAAGACGACGGAGCTTGGGGAGCTGGCGAGTCAGCTGAGTGAAGCGATAGAGCTGTACAAGAGTGGATACGTGAAATCGTCGATGCAAGGAGAGGAAGGGTTCGATGCAATGTCGAGCTATTTTGAGCAGCTGGAAGGGCTGCTGTTTGGAGGGGAAGAAAAACCTGATATATTGGCATTTACGAGCTGGACAGGGACAGGAATTGCGGGTCAGGATTTCGGGTGGGGTAGCCCGGTTCGGTTGGCCGTGATGGGTAAACCGGGTGATGGTTTTAGGAACATGACGGTGTTGGTTGATTCAACGGAGGAGAAAGGGAGTATGGAAGCTTGGATTACGTTGGAAGAGAAGATAATGGCTGTTTTTGAAAGGGATCCTGATTTCTTGGTATTTGCTTCTTCTTCTTCCGATAAGCTTATTGTCTCGAGCCTTTGAGTGATTTCATTTCAGAGCTTATTGTTATGCTTTGTTTTTAATTTAAGGGGTTTAGAAAGAAAGAAAGAAAAAGTCAGAAACTGTTCTAATTAATTAGGGTTGAATGATGTGGTTCAAGTTTGTTGTTTGGTATTGGTATTGTATTGTTATCAAAGATAAGATGGTGGATATTATTCTATTCTGTATTAACATAACTTTGTTGAGTTTGAATGGAAAACATAAAAAATATCGAATTTTGTTATTGAGTTTGAACAAGGATTCGGCGAGTCATACGATACGAGTCTCTTATACAAATACAATGTATGGCTACTGATATTTGTTTAGTATAGTGTCAAGTGATATTCATGGCATGTTCACGTCTTCCTTCTATGGGTACACTATGCAAAAATGTAGTGTCTTGTTTTTCTGCACTTGTAGCAGCAAGTGAATGATTCCTTTTTATATGAGAAAGAATCCTTGTTTTTATCTATCTTTGATTTTTTGTATGGCTTGTTGTAGGATGGAGACACATTATAGATACGATCACACCCATTCATATTTTTTATTTCTATGTTGTTGTTTAAACTTTTCACTTCGATGATTTTATTGGGGAAAAGATCCGGCTCCAACCATTAAAGGTTGGACCGGTCCAACCCAATTAAACGCAGGGGCAAAATAGGAAATTCAAAAAATCAACATAGACTTTTCCCTTCTCCCTTCCCCTGATCCCTTTCCCGATATACTTCAACGCCGCCGTCTTTCGCCGATCGAGGCAGCTCGGAAGAGGATGAGGCTGTGGGCGGTGGTGAGGGGTTTAATGAGCGATGGAGGAAGCGGAGGGAAGGGGACGCGGCGGAGGAGGAAGGTGAGGATAAGGTAGGAGATTACGGTGGCGGCGAGGAATTGTGGAGTGGAAGCGAAGGTTTGGCCTGGGGACCAAGTGAAGTGGAGGATTTGAGTGGTCGATTAGCCAGTAGTTGAGGGTGGCCTGAATCGGTAGCCGTTCCACTGCCCGCTCCGATAATCGAGGCTGTCGTTCAACGGCGATGGCTGCAAGATCTATGGCTTTGCTAATGTTAACATTTTCAGTCACTCAAGAACAAAAGTTAACATTTTCAGTCACTCAAGAACAAAAGTTAACATTTTCAGTCACCTAAAAATATGTTATTAACCTTTTAATATTTTATTTTATTATTTTGTAAAATTTTAAATATATTGAAATAACCTATAACTATATAAGTTATCATCTTAGAAAAATGTTAACTAGTTAACTCGATAAGTTATCTAGTTAACTAATTTTGATAACTAGTTATCAACTAAAAATCTCGTTAACTAGTTATCCAATAATCTCATTAACTAGTTACCCAATCACGATGTTAATAAAATAACTAGTTATCAAGTAAAATTTTGTTAACTAGTTATCTAAATCATGATGTTAACTAGTTACTAATAAAATAACTATTTAACATCAGAATAACATGTTAACTCATCTTGATAACTAGTTAACTAATGTTGATAACAAGTTATCACCTAAAAATGTTAACTAGTTAACTAGTTAGATAACCTGTTAACAAAAAATCTCGTTAAAATTATATGATTATTTGTTAACTAGTTATCAGGTTAAAATCTGTTAACAAGTTATCAAACAAAAAACGCTGTTAACTAGTTATCATTTACAAACTATGTTAACTAGTTATCAGTTAAAAAATACTTTTAACTAGTTAACAATAAAAAAAAAGGTGTTATCAATAAAAAATCATGTTAACTAGTTATCAATGAAAAAACATTGATAACTAGTTATCAACTAAAAATCTTGTTAACTAGTTATCTAGTTATGATGTTAACTAGTTAACTCGATAAATTAACTAATTTTAATAACTAGTTATCAACTAAAAATCTTGTTAACTAGTTATCTAAATCATGATGTTAACTAGTTATCATTAAAAAAAACACTGTTAACTAGTTAACAGCAAAATAAAGGTGTTTACTAGTTAACTAATTTTAAAAAAGATGGTATCTAGTTAACTAAAAAAACATTGTTAACTAGTTATTAGTTTAAAAATCATGTTAACTAGTTATCAATAAAAAATATTATTAACTATTTATCAGTTAAAATATGGTAACAAGTTATCAAACAAAAAACGATGTTAACTAGTTATCAGTTAAAAATCATGTTAACTAGTTATCAGTTAAAAACCATGTTAACTAGTTATCAGTTAAAAAATATTGTTAACTAGTTAACAGAAAAAAGGTGGTAACTAGTTTTTTTTGAAAGCAAAAAAAAAAAAAAAACTCGCCGAAAAGTTGCCGGCGACGGCGGCCGGTCGCCGGAAAAGTCACCGGCGACGGTGGTCAGCCGCCGGAGAGCCACCAGCTGTCCTTGGAAATATATTAATTATTTAATTTAAATATAATAATTAAATTATTTGTGTAATGTCCTAAATACCCCTAACAATCTAGACCATTGGATTGGTCAATGGGTCAATGGTGATCTAATGGCTGAGAATGGGTTGGACCGAATTCCAACCCAGGAAATGGTTGGAGCTGGATCCGGCTCCATTTTATTGTAATACTCCACTCTAATAAACTAATGGGGGTATCACGACTCTATAAACTACCAATAAGCATACATCCACACATTAAAATAAGGGTGTTGCTATTTGTCGTCCGTATTTTATCACAAACTGACAATTATGTCCTTGTAGTCCGTATTTACTAACGCAGTCCGTTTTTTACTAATGCAGTTCATGTTTTACTAACGCAGTCCGTTTTTACTAACGCAGTCCGTGTTTTACTAACACAGTTCGTTTTACTAACGCAGTCCGTTTTTACTAAACGCAGTCCGTTTTTTTACTAAACGCAATCCATTTTTTTCTAACACAGTCTGATTTTACTAACGAAAATCTTGATTCATAATATATTAGAAAAACAAAATCTTGATTCATAATATATTAGAAAAAAAAAATCTTGATTCATAATATATTAGAAAAAACGGGCATAAAATACAAATAACACATTAAACATTTAGAATAAATTAATAATATTGATAAAAATACTAACGAAAAATTATAAATGTTGAAATAAAACTAATTTTGAGAGAAAATATTGCTAAGAAATTATTTAATTTTAAAAACATACATATTCAAAACTATAGTTATATCCGTTTTTTCTAATATATTATGAATCAAGATTTTCGTTAGTAAAATCAGACTGCGTTGGTAAAAACGTACTGCGTTTAGTAAAAAAGGACTGCGTTTAGTAAAAATGGACTGCGTTAGTAAAACACGGACTGCGTTAGTAAAAATGAACTGCGTTAGTAAAAAATGGACTGCGTTAGTAAAAACGGACTGCAAGGGCATAATTGTCAGTTCATGTTAAAATATGGACTGCGTACAGTGAAACACGGACTGCAAATAGCAACCCGCTAAAATAAGAAGGAACATAACTTCAAACGACTCCAAAGTGCACAACATAATCTGTAACGACAGTAAAATCGAATGAAACTAAACATCAAACCAATGAAATAATGCTAAAAGTCAGGGGAAACAATCCTCCAAAATAAACAACTGTAAAAAGGATTTGCCTCTCTTTATGGGTATATACCTAACATTAGGGGTGGAAATTGCCAGTTAGTGGTTAACCGTAACTGGTCAAACTGGTTACCCGTAACTACTTCTTGACCAAAATATGAACCAAAACCATAGTCTAACTAGAGAAGCGGGTAATCGTAACTGATATTTGTTCGGTTACGGTTTCAATAGGGTAGCTGATTGACCAACATCACTTTTGCTACGACATGCACAGTTATTGTAGCCAATTGTGTTATTTGAATCCATGCGCCTATTCCAAAATTTACAACTAGTCTAGATTTAATGGTACAACTCCAAAATTGTAGTCCATATTTATTGTAGCCAAAATGTTTTTTGCAGTTAGTAGCAAAATCAGCACAACCTCAAGCTCAGCAGCAAAATCAACAATAATTAAAAAATAGCAATATAATAATGTTCAAACTATTTGTTTAGGGTAATACGTTTTTAGGGGTTTTGTTCTTTTCATTAAATAATATCACTACGATAATGTTTTCAACCATCCAGGTAAAATGTAACCATAATAACTTTGCCATAAAATCATAAATTCTAGAATTTTAAGTATACCGGTTAAAACTGGTGTGTGTCGGTTTAACCAAATAATTAACCGTAATAACCATTTGCCCAATTTTAGCCAAAAACATACATCGGAACCGATACAGCTACTAATTTTCGGCCATCCGATAACCTTAGTTGGTCGGTTCGAGTTCGGGTCTGGTTAACCCAAATTAACCGGAAACCGATTCCCACCCCTACATATCTAGCATGCGCATAATGCTCTATATCAGTTGCAATACAACCTCCAACATGGCTAGACTTTCTCGTAAGAAATCTCCTATACTAGATGAACAAAGGGCCACGTCACAACTTATAAGTTCTTTACTTGTGGGTTCTAGCATCAAGTACTAAGCAATTAATTATGTCTCACACTAAGTTTATGGTATGTATGCACAAAATAATACCATAATCAATAATGTCATATGGTTATTTTATTTCGAAATAGTTACATTGAGTTAACAAAGGCATACATACATCATACATGTAGACATGAATATGATTAGGAGGAATATAGAGACGAAAGTGCCCACAAGAAAACGAAATTGAGTAAGTTGGGCTTGGCCCATGACCATCTCTAACATCTTGCGGCTAGGGCAGCTCGGACTCCGACTCAGTTTTTCCCCAAAAAGGTTTGTTCGTGAGATCGGTTCATCGTAAGCGAGTTAGCTCATGAATAAGCTCGTCACCTAAATGAGCCGACCGACGCGAAATCACAATTGAACTAACTGGTTAGTGGTTCGATCATAAGAGATATAGCGTCGATCAATCAGTAGTTAGTGTTGGTTTGTATGCTCGCCGATGCTAAGTTTTAGCATCACCGGTTCTAGCGTCGGTCGTTGACGACCGACGCTAAATACTATTTTTTGTAGTGTATTGACATGGATCTTGTACTCGGAGATTTCTACCGACTGAAACACGACCATATTGTAACATCTCATACTTGGTTAACCGGTTGAAATTTAATTTATTTGAATCTTACCTCGTTAGTTTAAAACTTGGTGGAATTAAATTTGAATTAAATTATTAATTCGCCGGATTAATTTATCTCAAGTGTCGAAGGTTGGACTGTTCAAATTATTTAAATTCAGGTTGACCGTCGAATGAAGTTTCGAATCAATTGGCCGAACCAATTAATCCGGCCAAGTATTAATCGGCCAACCCATTTAATAGTAGCAAGAGGGTGGACGGGTTGGAAGAATGAACTGTTGGGGCTTGAGCCCGTCCAACAGCAGCAACATTTGAAGAGAGGAGCCTTGGGTCGGGAATTGGCCCACATTCTTGCAAGGAAGGTTAGAAGGTGGGAGATGGGTTTGTTAACGATAACAGACATCCATGGTCATTATGAAAAGGAATACACAAACTGCTGCAGAGGATAAAACAAGCCGGACAACAACGATAGAAATGCAGAGGGAAAAGGCTAGAATGGAATCATTGCACAGCTGTAACAAATTCCGTACATACACGTGATAGGCTGAGAAATTAGTTAGAGCATATTGTCTCTTTCTTTTCATTATTTCTGTATATATTGTCTTTACAACATTCATTTACAATCAATGAAACAGTAGAAAATTCCCCAAGTTTCTCCTCCGTTTTATCCCTTTCTCATGGTATCAGAGCTTTGAGCTCCATCCATTAGGGTTTCCACCATGACAGACCATTCCATTGGAAATAACGAGGAGTCAAGTATCTATCAATCAACCAAAGAAATTCCAGGCCCTTACTACATCAATCCCAATGAAAATCTATCCCAAGGACTCATCAACGTCAAGCTAGATGGAAGCAACTACCATCTATGGAATAGATCGATGCGAATCGCACTAAAGTCGAAGAAGAAGTTGGGGTTCATCAATGGCGAGCTGCCTACGCCGGAATCTGCAGATCCAAATTTGAAGCCTGGGACCAGAGTAACACAGTTGTGGTCGCCTGGATCATCAACTCTTTGAGCAGAGAGGTATCAGAGGTCGTCATTGATAATGATAATGCTCTAGATCTATGGAAAGAGCTTCAGGAGAAGTATGGAGAAGTTGATTCAGTACGAATCGCCCAACTGAGAGCTAAGATCTTCACTTGTCGTCAAGGTAATTCGACTGTTACTGAACACTACAATCGTCTCAAGAATCTCTGGTCAGAGTATATCTCGTTTCGACCCATACCTCCATGTGAGTGTGGTGGAGAGACTCACACTGGAACATGTAACACATATGCTGCTGTTAAGATTCATCAGGAAAATGATCATGTGATTGATTTTATTATTGGCCTTAATGATGAGCATGATAACACCAAAAGTCAGTTGCTCTTGATGGATCCGCCTCCTTCTTTGAAAACGGCTTCAAAGTTCGCTATGAAGCTTGAGAGGCAACTCAAGGGCATCTCCAAGGAAACCAAGGGAGTAGAATCTATTGCTCTTGCTGCTGGTAACTCAAGAGAATGGCTCAAAGACAAAGAGAACAAACAGAATGTTATCACTGGAGACGCATCTGGAACCACAGAGCTGTTTTGCAGGTACTGTAACGGACCAATCATAACATTGAGGACTGCTACAGACTGAAAAACAAGCGAAGGAATGAAAGGAATGGTGGGAGGCCAGGTGGTTTCCAGAGGTATGCAAATAACACATACTACGGTGAGCAGCGAGAGGATTTTCAACAGGAACAAGATAGACCTTCCAGCAGCAACAATGGACCATTACAGTTGTCTTCTGAAGATTGCAATCGGCTAATGTTGCTCCTCCAACAGACCTCGAACACAGCTTCATCATCCTCCTCCAGCCAGCAAGCCAATCCAAATACGAGAGCCTCTAGCTCTAACAATCAACATCATGCCAACTTCGCTGGTACAATAACTCTCTCTTCCTATAATTTACCATACCCCTTTCGATCTAATGACATGTCGATTGTGGACACTGGTGCATCTGATTATATGTGCAATTCTTTGAAGCATTTCATATCATATAGGACTATCAATGGTGTTCACTACAAGAAAATGTTAGTTTAACAGCGGCCATTTTTTGGCCGCTGTTAAATTACTAAATTCTTGTAATTTAACAGCGGCCACTTAGCCGCTGTTAAATTAGACAGTTTAACAGCGGCCACGTCTAATTTAAACGCGGATCGTGGCCGCTGTTAAAATAAAACGTTCTGATTGGTTGAAACCGCTAGACGCGGATAACCCTAAATCTAATCTCATCCATTCATTTACTCACGGTCAATCTCAGCCGTCGATTTACTAAAAACCCTAATCAAGTCCAATCTTATTTCGGAGCCGCCGCCGCCGGAGTTCGAAAACAGAACTCGCCGATCGTCCGGAGTTCTTTTTCTTCTTTTTCTTCTTCTTCTTCTTCTTTGCTGATTCTTTTTCTTCTTCTTCTTCTTCTTTGCTGATTATTTTTTTTTTTTCTTCTTCTTCTTCTTCTTCTTCTTCGTTTCTTCTCTTCTTCTTCTTTCTTTGCTAACAGCGGTCGGACTTCGAGAATCGAAGGGGTTCCTTCCCCATCGCCGTCGCCATCACTGGTTTCATCTGGAGGAGGAAGAAGAATTGCCAGAGCTCGCCGGAACAAAAGGAAGAGGAAGAAGAATCGCCGGAGCTTGCCAGAACAAAAGGAAGAGGAAGAAGAAGTAGTGACGGACGGAGGGGGAAGAAGAAGCAGCGACGGAAGGAGGAGGAGCTCGCCGCGTTCCGGAGTTCCTAGGACTGGGGGATCTGGACTATCATCGGAGTTCCGGCTCAATCGCCGGAGCTCCGGCTATTGCTTTAATCGGCGGAGTAATTTAACAGCGACTATAGGCCGTTGTTAAATAAATCAATTTAACTGTGGCCTATTTAACGGCGGCAGTCGCGCTGTTAAATTGTTTTAGCATTGGTCATTTTAACAGCGGCCACGGTCGCTGTTAAACGTTGTTTCTGCCGCTGTTAAATGCAGCGTTTTTTGTAGTGGTTCTAGTTACCTTACCTGATCATACTAGGGTTTCAGCCACTCACTGTGGTTTAGCTAGGACACCCACTGGAATCCTTCTCCATGATGCTTTATACATTCCCTCTTTCTCGTTTAACCTTATTTCAGTTAGCAAACTCACAAGAAACCTACCTGTATCTCTCTTATTTGAATCCAATGCTTGCACCATTCAGGACCTAGCTACACAGAAGATGATTGGTTTTGCAAAAGAAAGTTAAGGGACTCTACCACCTCCACAACTCATCCACTATACCAGATCAAACTCTTTCCAGTTCCACCAAACACCTAGTGGCATCAACCTATAATTTTCAACCACAAGACATCAATCTATGGCACAACCGCCTTGGACACATTTCTAATACCAGAACTAAGCTTTTCAATAAATGTAATCCAGACCTTTCTCTTCCTTTAGTAGTTCATTGTCAAGAATGTCATTTGGCTAAACAGAAGAAACTTCCTCTTTCTATTAGCACCTCTGTTTCACCTGAACCTTTCTTCTTGATACACACTGATATTTGGGGGCCTTTGAAAATTAATTCCTATGATGGATATTCATATTTCCTAACTGTTGTTGATGATTATTCTAAAGCTGTTTGGGTGTTCCTTATGAAAAATAAGTCTGATGCTCGTGCTCTTCTTAAGTCGTTCTATACCATGGCTCGAACCCAATTCAATAGTAGAATCAAAACAATCAGGAGTGACCAAGGAATGGAATTCCATATGCCAGATTTTTACGCAGAACATGGTATAGAACACCAAATGTCTTGTGTGGAGAGACAAGAGCAAAATGGCAGAGTCGAACGCAAACATCAGGATACCCTAAACATAGCTCGACCCTAAGATTCCAAGCTGACCTACCTCTCAGATTTTGGAGTGATTGTATTCTTCATGTTGTCCATATTCTAAATCGCTTACCAACACCTTTGCTGTCAAACCAAACTCCCTTTGAAAGGCTTTATGATCATCCACCAGATTATTCCCATCTTAGAGTTCTTGGTTGCTTATGTTATGCTTCCACCATCGATAGAAACAAAACCAAATTTGATGCTAGAGCTAGACAAGGAGTCTATCTTGGTGTCACTCCAGGCATTAAAGGACACAAGATTTATGATTTATCCACCAAACAAATATTTGTTTCCAGAGATGTGCAATTCCATGAAAACATTTTTTCTTTTAGAAATGTTCCTCTTTCTCCTGCACACACAGATCATTATCATGCATCACATCATGATCCTTTTGCATCAGTTCCACTTTTCCATGTCTCACCATTGCAGGGAAATCGTTCACTCCCTCATGATCCAGATCATGAAGCATCTGGGGGGCCATCCTATGCACCTAGTGCAGGAGATGACCAAGTCTCCCAGTCTCACACTAAGCTGCTTCAGGAATCAAATCATGAGGTGATTGATCAAAGTACTAATACCTCTCCATCACACCATGCTCAACCATCACCAACTCCAGCTCCCAGACGATCTACCAGGCATACCAGACCTCCCACTCACTTGTTGGATTATATAACTGGCCAAGTAACCTCTCAATACCCAATCACTTCTCACACCACTTATGATAATCTATCCAAAACTCACAAACACCTTGCCATGACCATAACCAATATGACCGAACCTACAAACTTTGATGAAGCAGTGAAAGAGGAATGTTGGAGAAATGCAATGAAAGCTGAGCTGCAAGCTCTGAAAGATAACCAGACATGGGACATTGTGACCTGCCCTGTTGGAAAGAAACCAGTAGGCTGCAAGTGGGTTTATAAAATCAAACTTCACTCTGATGGACAAATTGAAAGATATAAGGCCAGGTTGGTGGCCAAAGGATTCACTCAGATATACGGTATAGATTTCTTGGATACCTTTTCACCTGTGATTAAAATGAATACTGTGAAACTTCTATTGGTTGTGGCAGTAGTAAAACAGTGGCATTTAGAACAAATGGATATAAGCAACGCTTTCCTTCATAGAGACTTAGACGAAGAGGTATACATGGAGCTACCCCAAGGAATCTATACAGAAGAAACCAACCAAGAGAAGGTCTGCAAGTTGAAGAAGTCCTTGTATGGACTAAAGCAAGCAAGTAGGCAGTGGTTTGCTAAATTAACAGAAGCACTACTGAAGTTTGGCTTCATCCAATCCATGTCAGATCACTCCCTATTTACCAAGGCAACTTCATCTGGAGTGGTAGTTATGCTGGTATATGTTGATGATCTGATCATATCAGGTGACAATATCGAATTGATAAATCAAGTAAAAAGCTTTCTTGGAACAAAGTTCAAGGTAAGAGACCTAGGTCAATTGAAGTATTTTCTAGGATTGGAGATAGCCAGAAGTAAAGCATGGATATCAGTTTGCCAAAGAAAGTATGCTTTAGAGTTGCTCAAGGAAACTGGTTTCATGAATTGCAAACCAGCAAAAACACCTATTGACATGAAGACCAGATTATCCAGGGAAGATGAAGAAGCTTTGGCAGACATTACAGATTATCGAAAGCTGGTTGGTAGGCTAAACTACTTAGTCACCACCAGACCTGATATAGCATATTCGGTGCAACAGCTATGTCAGTTTCAATCAGCACCATATACTAGTCACCTCCAAGCAGCACACAAGATCTTAAGATACATTAATAGCTCACCAGGCCAAGGCTTATTCTTTAGCTTAAGCAATGAATTGATCCTACAAGTTATTGTGATGCTGATTGGGGTGTCTGCCCTGACACCAGAAGGTCGATTACAGGATATTGTACCTTCCTGGGGAGTCATTGATTACCTGGAAGGCTAAAAAGCAAATCACTGTGTCGAAATCTTCATCAGAGGCAGAATATAGAGCTATGTCACAGCTGGTATGCGAAGTTCAATGGCTCAAGCAGGTTCTACAAGATTTATTTGTCACGCACGAAGCAAGCATTGATATTTATTGTGATAATAAGTCATCAATCCACATGGCAGAGAATCCTGTATTCCATGAACGGACGAAGCACATAGAAATCGATTGCCATGTCATCAGGGAACGAGGTGAACAGTGGATTGGTGACACTAAGGTTCGTTGCTCAGACAGAAACTTAGCTGACATATTTACAAAAGGATTGAGCGTGCAGAGGTCTCAATGGATTTTGCTCAAACTAGGAGTATATGATATATACTCACCAGTTTGTGGGGGAGTGTTAACGATCACAGACAGCCATGGTCATTATGAAAAGGAATACACAGCTGCTGCAGAGGATAAAACGAGCCAGACAACAAATGCAGAGGGAAAAAGGCTAGAATGGAATCATTGCACAGCTGTAACAAATTCCGTACATAGCACATGATAGGTTGAGAAATTAGTTAGAGCAGATTGTCTCTTTCTTTTCATTCTTTCTGTATATATTGTCTTGTACAACATTCGTTTACAATCAATGAAACAGTAGAAAATTCTCCAAGATTCTCCTCCGTTTTATCCCTTTCTCAAGGTTTGTTGCCCAACCGAAGAAGAGAGAAGCTGGCCCGTGGGCCGTTCATGCCTTGAGGACAAACAAGTTTGGGCGGTGGGTTTTGTGTTGTGTGGGAAAGGGGTTGTTGTTGGGGGGTTTCAGTAGCAACGCACGTAATTCGAGGTCGACTTGGCCGCATTTAACAAAGACAGAGAGAGAGGGTTCGGTGCTCTGGGTTCGTGGGAGAAGGGATGGAGGTGATGATAGGGGAGGTGATGATAGGGGGTGATGGAGGCGGTACTGTTGGGTTGCTTCCAATTAGAGGAAATTGTTGGAATTTTGGATTTCATGATATAAGTCACATGGATAATTTATATTGATTTGGGTATTAATATAAATTCATAGTAACACTATTTTTATTAGTGAATCTTTGAATGATAAATTATATTAATAAATTACAGTTTTGAGTTTTAAATTTAGATTTTTCAATATTTTATGCGGTTTGAAAATTTGGTTAGATTCGAAATTCAAATGAACTGATTTTTGGTTTGGTTTTGACCGGTTTTGGTGGCTCATTATTTGGGCTGATTTTTGAAATAAAAATCAGGCCCAAATTCTCTCCTTAATGTTGTCGTACATGAGAGAAAGGAGGCAATTACTAATATGAGGACCCCATAAGTGTCCTTATATAAGAACACCAATTTACACCGTTAATTTATTTAATATAGATCCAATGATTAATATGAAATGGGTATTAGGGTAAATTGTTTAATTGATACTGGATTTTTAATTCTCATTTTGGTTCCACTTTAATTAATTACTCTATTTTTTCCTTTTGCTCATACTTGGTTCCCCGCAGTTAGATTAGGATCATCATCCAACGACTGTAAAGAGTGTCCTCATATAAGGACTCTTAATGGGTCCTCATAATAGTATATCCCAGGATCTACTATTACGAGGACCCCCTTAGTGTCCTTATATAAGGACACCTCTTTCTATCGTTGGATAATGATCCCAATCTGACGATGTGGAACAAAGTAAGGGTAAAATTGGAACTAGAGATATTTTAGAATCGGTATATTAAGTTAAAAAATTTAGGGTTTTGACACAAACCTATCTCACATATCATTCTACGAAAATAGCGTCATTCCCTTTTCTCTCTTCTTGTACGCTCTCGCTGGAAACCTAATCAATGCCGCCGCCGCCAAACGCCAATCTAACGTCGCCCTCTCATCAAACGACCACTGTCCATCTCCAAATGGACGTCGTTCTGATATCCAAACGGTCGCACGTCCATTTCCAAACGACCATCACACACTCCTCGCCAATCATCCATCAGATGCCTCTTGCCAACCAGCAACTGTACCCTCGCCAAACGACCGTTGCGTCATCGCAAACCAGAGGAAGGGACACATCCACCGCGTCTCTCAACAGTAGCTTCTTATCAGTTTTCCGCTTCTGAGTTGTTTGACAGGAATCTTTTTTATTTTCGATCCGGGTTGAGATTTGGTTTGTTAGTGGTAGATCTAGGTATGATGGGATTGGAATGCCGTTTTATGGTTTCTGTTTTCGATTTTGTAAGACACTAGGGGGTAGCAGTTAGGTGCAAAAGGGTTGTTGTTGTTGGGTTTCTGCCCATGTGCCCTGCTTCAGTTCTTAGGGGCCTTGGATTATATGCTCTGGCTTGGCGTTTTTTCCTCTCTCCTTCTATTGCGTTTTGGGAAGATTGGAAGTAAGCTTGTACAATTTTTGCTTGTGCCTTTGTTTATAATACAACACAATTATCTAAAAAAAACAAGAGCTTCTTATCATTGCTAGATCAAAAAAGGACGGTTGCAAAAGGTCAGATCCGAGGTTGTTTCGATTTTGTAGTCAATTTAGAAATTGATCATTTTCGGTTGATTTGGTACATGTTAGTGAATTGAAAATCAACTGTTAATTTGTGGTTGATTTGGTACATGTTAGTGAATTGAAAATCAACTGTTCCTTTGTGGTTGATTTGGTACATGTTAGTGGAATTGGAAACCAGTTGTCCCTTTTCTTTTTGGTATGTGTTTGTGGGATTGTTAACCAATTGATATATTAATTCCAATCTTTAGCAACAAGTTATTTCATTATGTTGATTTAGGAATATGTTCATCTTCTCGGGATAGGTTTCGTTATGACGATTAAGAACATGTTATGGGTTGACGATTTAGGAACAGTGAAAAAATAGTATGATGATTCCTTTTGAAAACTTAATTAATTTTAATGAGTTTTTTTTTTAATTTCCACAAGTCATAAATTAATTAATGAAAAGTAAATTACCCTAATGCCCATTCTAATTTTAACCATTAGATCTTCATTAAAAGAATGAAAGGTGTAGATTGGTGTCCTCATATAAGGACACTTAAGGGAGTCCTCATATTTGGTCTCAAAGGTTCTTCAATTTCATAAGCCTTGATTTTGAAGGTGTTAGTAGTTTTATCCATAAAGGAATTCCTTGTAACCCTAGGCTTTGGAAAAGGGTAGGAATGTTCTTTATAGAAAGTGAGTTCGTTCACTACTCTACTATAATCTGAGTCACAACTTGGTTCGAGTTGATTACAAGCCAAAGCCTCTCTACTTTTCGACTAGAGTGTCGTAAGAGAGCGAATTCTAAGGTTGAAGGAACTTAAGTGATCATGTGATCCCCCTTTCCAGTCTGGGTACACGAACTCACGTTGTGTTTTGTCAACAAGAATTCGTTCTTAGGAAAGTCCTCATTTTCCTACCCGGTAAATCAAAACGTAGGTTCCAACAGTCGCAAAGAACATTCATCCATTGTGATAACTTGGAACAAAATTTGTGGATTTGCTTTCATGTCAAAACACAAGGCCAGTGACACTTCTAGTAAGAAGTTTTTGGTGTGAAACTTTAAATGTTTCAAAATGTTTGTCTTGACCGATTGAGATGCAAATGCAAAGTAACTCTAGATTTTGAAGTAATTCAAAAGGTTTCGTGATAACATACTCTAAGTATGATTATCATAAAAATATATACTAATTATATTAGTATATATGGTAAACGCTTCGGTGCACCCACTTCCCACTGACGTTTGTGCTATCTAGAGTGATATTTCTATTGAACTAATCGTTTATATCAATAGATTTAATCTTAATAAGTCTAAATTGAGCTTAATTACAATTTTTAGTCATCATAGTATAAGATTATACCTATTGTTCTTCAGGTTTCTTTCTACAGCTGCATTTTTTCTCAATATGATAGATTATCATCTCTACCAAATTAGTTTCTTGTTCAAATCGTCTTATATATCCTTTAACAACATGTAGATTATTATACTCGAAAAAAAAAGATATTAAAAACATGTTTATCTATCAAAATGTTAGTGGGTGTACCCGGTGCACCCACTTTTAGTGGGTGCACCGGAGTGTTCACCATATATATATATTACTCAAAATTTATCTAAATTTGGGAGCAAGTTAGTATTTTTATGCTGAATATTATTGGAGTACTAATAATATTGTTGGATATTATTGAAGTACAATCATTGAAGTACTATTAATATTGTTGAATATTATTGAAGTAAAAATAATATTGTTAGATATTATTGATATATGAATAATACTTGTAGATATTATTGAGGCATTACTAATATTGTTAAATTATTATTAAGGTACTAATAATATTTTTGTCACTAATATTTAGTTTTGGAAAAAACTAATATTGGATGTTATTAATAATATTGGGTTTACCAATATTTGGTTTATAACCTAATATTGAATATTATTATTAATATTGGGTTTACATATATTTGGTTTAGAATAACCAAATATGAATATTATTAAAGCATTAATAATATTTTTTTTCTAATATTTGGTTTGGATATAATCAAATATTTAATATTATTATATTTTAATAATATTGGTCAATGATATTTGGTTTCATGATAATCAAATATTAAATATTATTACGATGTTAATAATATTGTTAGTTTCTAATATCTTGTATATACTGACATTGAATATTTTGGGTTAAAATATTGAATATTATTAATCTATTAGTAATATTGGTTTTCAAGTTTTGGGTTATGTATATATTAGGATATGTATCAAATACTTGAAAGTTGGTCTTAACACATTGTTAAAATTGTTAAAAGGTAGTTAATACCTTTGGTAAAACAATAAGACAAAGTGTGAAGTAAATCATCATAAGACCCTCTTCATGATGTTCATGGGAAGATACATACATTAAGATAACATTGAGAGTGTGACTTGTTAATGGTAAACTAGCGAACCTTGTATGAACATTGGATAATAATTAGACAAGTGTTTTCATGATTGTAAATGTGTCTCAGAACATAGTCGACATTGTGTGTGGTGTATTAAGACTACTTAGTTTTTACCACGGGAGAGCAATTAGACTAGTGTTTTGGTTTGGTAAAAAAATGTTAGTGATATACTAAGTAAGTTAGTTCCACTACTAGTAAGTAATTTGGAAATTAAATTGATGAGTGTCACAAGTAGCAACACTAAGTTCTAGTGATGGCTATTTGTGATAAGTTTAATTTACTTGGACAAATACTTGGATTTTTTTAGGCAAAATCATGAAAATCATATTTGGTTCTGATGGAAATTATCTATTGGTTTAAGAAGATGTTTAGTTTGCAAGATAGATTACCAAGATAGAAAGTTTATTCTATAAGCGGTAATGTGTTGTTGCTTGGGGGAGGTGCCATATTATGGATGTCAAAGAAGCATATCTTGCATTTTCGACAGATTATTGAAAGTTAATCATGTCAAGAAATGATCGAATGACTAAGGTTTGACTTACGAGTTTTCTTTTAAACTAAATTTCACCAAAGATTATTGTAGTTATGATCTATAACTAAATATATCAATTTGAGTCTTGGAACTTAACCACGTTTTGTTTAACGAGGTAAGTGAGTTGACTCTTGGGGTGAAATTAGTTTTGAGTATTATCAGTGTTGTCATAACCGGACCGGACCGGCCGGTCCGATCGGGAAACCCGGGAACCGGTGCCCAGCCCGGTCCGATTCGGGGTTAAAACGTCACCGGTCCAATTGCCCAGATTTTCTGGGTCGAACCGGTAAACCCGGAAAATCGTTCAAACCGGAAATCGCGGTTTTTCCCGGTCCATGTATAATCAGATGAATGAATGATTCATCTCCTTCTCCACGTTCTTGTAAAAAAAATCACCTCCTCCACGCAATAAGCCTCGCCGAACAACAACAACCAATCAACAGGGTTTCCGTCTTCTTCAAAACTCTCTTTTCATTTTCCAACCTTCACTGTTTTGATTTTATTTTACCACTTCTTAGATCTATCCAGTTTCTGGAGAGTAGATAAGGTGAATGAAAGAAAAAGAAAAAGAGAAGAAGAGAGAAGATAACGCAGATAAAGTGAATGAAAGAAAAAGAGGATGAAAAATAAGTGACTGGAAGAAAGAAGTGACTATACTGCTGGAGAGAGTAAAGAAATTGGATAGGTTGAAGAGAGTGGCGGCTGGTGAGTAGTGAGAGGCTAGGGTTAGTTTTTTTTTTTTTTTGACATAGATAGCTCCGCGAGGAGAATCAAAGTAGTAAGCAGTAAAATAACTACAATCTACCCAGGGAGTGAGGACTACCGGCAACACCCCTGGGAGATATCTAAGAGCCAAACGTGCCATAGAATGGGCGGCCCTGATTGCTGAACGGTGGACCGTAAGCAATTTAAACCTTGAACTGGAACCCAGCAAACAAAGGATCTCCTGGACGATAATCCCCCCAGTGGACCTTAGCCCTTCATGATCACGAACTGCTTTAGAAACTAACTCTGCATCTCCTTCGAAATCTACATGTGAAAGACCAGAACCAAGCCACCGCATCTCTACAAGCTAAAAATTCAATAATGAAAGGATCCAATATACCGGGGATGTCCAGAGGGGATGTCGGGGGAGTAAGAGGGCGGGCGAGCGAGGAGGCTGGGGAGGCGGCGGTTGACAGAAGAGAGGTAGTTCGGATAAATGTGAGGCAAATTGCTCGTATAGGGCCTCGATACGAAATTGGGCTTGATTGAAATCTACATGATTTCTACCCTTCCAAACCCTCCACCAGGCTAGAACCCAAACTGGGGCAAGGTCAAATTGATGTTGGACGATGGATCTCCAGTAGACCGCAAAATGGGTATTTAAGAATACTGGACGATGGATCATAACCTACAATTAAGTGAAACCAAATCTACTCCAGCAGCAGCCATCGACACTTACTCCTAAAAGTATTTATATAGTAATATTAATTACATTTGGATACTCCAAAAGGTAAATATAATTACAGGTCATTCACTAATTTATATTAACTTATAATTAATAGTATGACCGGTTCTTTAGAACGGTTTTTATGGTTTGATCTCGGTTGAACCTTTAACCCTTAAACCTCTGACAATTCCGGTTCAATGTCCGGTCCGGTCCTGACAACATTGAGTATTATCACTATTAATGAGTGACTTGACGAAGTGACTTATTAGGGAGTTGGTGCACAAGTCAAGTGATGAGGGATGAGAAAAGTCCACTTAAATTTCTAATCATGGGATACCCAATTCCCCTCTAGTACAACGCTAGAGGCTGAATTCAATGTGAAAAGCTCATTCCTAGAAATTGAAGCACACAAATACATCATACCGAAAGGATGTGCTTGTTACTCTGCATGAAAGGAGAGTATGAAGTTTAAAAATACTTCTTAATTGATTCTTTGAAAAAATGTACGTATGCAGATACACGAATAAAAGAATCAACCTACGTGAGCATGAAGTGTAGCCGCTTCAAGAAACTTGGACTTTGGTTTCTTGTGCGCTCATGAGACGGATTGGGACACATGACGGAAAATAGTGTCAAGGTTGCCTTTTGAGACAACTATAGAACTTTTCATTTATGCATATGTTTTATGAATCGAGGAACGATGGAATGATTACCAAGGTGTCTGATGAGATAATAAGAAATACATTGTTTCTTTATTGTAATTAAGTCAAGTTTGTTAGGTGTAAAAGGCTATAAAAGCCACGTGTATCAGACCTTTCATTTTTTCACCGTTTGGAATAATATCATTCTTTTTCTCTCAACTGATATGGTATCAGAGCAGTGAGCATTGCTCCTACGCTCCCGTTCTTCCGCGTTTCTTTTCTTCAGTCAGATCTATTTCTTCTAATCAAAGCTTCCATGGCATCATTCGTCAACAATGTATTTCTTATTATCTCATCAGTGTCACATGTGTTATGTGACTTTATGGTGATTTTAATGGATTACAAGAGTACACTAAAATGGGGGAGAATTGTTGGAATTTTGGATTCCATGATATAAGTCACATGGATGACTTGTTTGGTTAAGTCGACATGTGGTATTAATATAAATTCACAGCAACACTATTTTTTTAGTGAAAGCTTGAATGATAAATTATATTAATAAATTACAGGTTTGAGTTTTAAATTTTGAATTGTTAATATTTTCTACTATTTGAAAATTCGGTTAGATTCGAAATCCAATGAACCGATTCTTAATTTGGTTTTTGACCAATTTTGGTGGCTGATTTTTGGGACTGATTTGGACTGATTTTTGAAATAAAAATCAGACCCAAGTTCCCTCCTTGATGTTTCCGTACCCGAGAGGAAGGAAGGGAAAATCAAATCAAATCCATGTATTTTGGTTTTTGAATTTGATTCAAATAAATGATTGTGTTTATCCATGGTTGAACCAACACAACTCTTCACCCTCACACCCTCCATGGACTATAAAAAGAGGTATCCTCCTCATTTTCTAGACACACCAATTTACACATCTTCATCTCCTACCAAAGGCCTCAAAGGTTCTTCAATTTCATAAGCCTTGATTTTGAAGGTGTTAGTAGTTTTATCCCATAAAGGAATTCCTTGTAACTCTAGGCTATGGAAAAGGGTAGGAATGTTATTTACGGAAAGTGAGTTCGTTCACGACTCTACTATAATCCGAGTCACAACTTGGTTCGAGTTGATTACAAGCAAAAACCTCTCTACTTTTCGACTAGAGTGTCGTAAGAGAGCGAATTCTAAGGTTGAAGGGACTTAAGCGATCATGTGATCCCCCTTTCCAATTTGGGTACACGAACTTACGTCGTGTTTTGTCAACAAGAATTCGTTCTTATGAAAGTCCTCACTTTTCGTACTCGGTAAATCGAAACGTAGGTTCCAACAAAAATCGTTGGTGATGACCATCATCCCTTTGAATCGAGAAGAGAGAGAGTCGCTTCATTCGGAAGTTGGGTTAATCGGCGGTCGTGACTTCGAGGTTGATGAGCAGATGTTCAACGGCTGTCGGAGAAAGATAAAGAGGCGACAGATGTTGAATGAGCGATGTCGGCGGTTGGAAGTCACGTTCCAAGAAAGTAGGAGGAGGAAGTGGTGTCTCGCCGGCGACCACGAGATGACCGGAGAAGAAGAGTGGTAGAAGTACAATAATTGAAAAGTCTGGTGACCAAACTGATGATAACAGAAGTTAAGTGATCTACTTTTAGCATCTGGAACTCTAATGGTCATTTGGTAATATCTGTTGAATTTTCATTTTGACTCCCCTAACTGTTGGAATGTTACAGATGAGGTCCTTAAATATTTTTGGTAACAAAATAAGTTTCTGGACTCAAATACTTAACTGTGAAAGTTAGAGATCTGGTGCTGAATTTATGGGATAAGTGCAGATCAGTAGTTGTAGGAAGTTGCAGATAAGTTAATTGGTCATATCTCGCTCGTTTGAAGTCCAAACGACAAGCCGTCAAAACCTGTGGTACCGGGACGATGAGACGGATCTTATCAACAGAATTCAGACTCTGAAATTAGGCAAAGGTGAGGGATTAGCATCGATAGGTAGCTATAATGTGAGGAATTACAATTAGACTTAGTAATTAGTAGGGATGCATGAATAGGAGAGTTGGAAATGGTTAATTTTTTGTTATGAATAATTATGTGATGTATTGGTTGAATTGATTGATTGAATGGCTGACTTGGGTGATTGAATGGTTGACTAGGTGGTTAGAATGAGAGTTTGATTTCTTAAATGTGCATAGGTGATATGGTGGTGAATTTTGGTATTGTGGAATGTTGGATGTTGGAGGATGATCCCAATGAAGTATCATCCTATAAGGACGAACATGAGGGTGACCCTAGACCTTGCGACATGATCACCCCTTTGATTTTACTATTACAGGTGGGGTGGTCAGTAAGGCTAGCAGCCCGCCCGTAATAAGTTTGAATTGTAATGTGGACATTAGGACATGGAATTGGGACATAGAATTGGGATAGGGAATTGAAACATGAAATTAGGACATGAAATTGTGATGTGGAATTGGTATAGGGAATTGGGACATGGAATTGTTATGTGGAATTGGTTTAATGGAATTGTTTGGTTGATGTGTGGTAATTGTTGTGATTGTGTTAAATGGAATTAAAGTGACAGAACTGGAAGGAGCCAATGTTACACCACCCGAAATACTGGTTGTGTTTGAGTCTGATTCATTGGGGTGAATCCCTTGGTTGGGTTGCCAAGGTTGGTTGATTTTCTCCTTCGTGGAAGGATCCTCTTGAGGATGCATCAGGATGATTACTCCTTCCACTACAAAAAAAATTTTGATTTTTAGCTACTGCAAAATTACAACGACATGAAAATACAGTAGCAAATAGTTGATATTTGCTACGTCAATCACTATTTCATGTAGTAATTTGTAGTAGCAAATAGTATTTGTCACACCACTATTTGCGACGGGGATGCTGAGTGTAACAAATAGTGATGTGGCAAATAGTATTTGCTACTGCAAATTATTACATGAAATAGTTATTACCGTAGCAAATATAAACTATTTGCTACTGCATTTTCATGCTGTTGTAATTTTGCAGGAGATAAATGTAAACTTTTTTGTAGTGTTCAAGGAAGGATCCTATATGGACGCGTCTGGATAATGTGATGGCCGACGGGGTAGTGGGGAACAACTCCTTATGACGCCTAATTAAATCACCTAGATATAAAACTGAACTTGATTGTGTGAATGTGCGTGTGCGTGTGTGTATGTGTTTGGAAATGTTTGAACATGTGGATTAATTGTACTATTGAGCAATGATGTTGATTCTGAGATTTTATGGTATGTTGTGATGATGATGTTTGGGGTGATGCATGATAGGAATAGAGGTAGATAGAATTGGCTGATCACTTAGAACTACTAGGCTAAGATATTAAAATGGATTAGACGTAAGTATGAGTCCCACTGTTGCTTGTCAGTGCGGGAGTCTGGGATGCTCCCTAGGTAGTTCGACGCATAGTTAGGCCTAGTGGGTTCAATCAGTTTCATTAGGAAACTGATCCCCCTCCTGTCTCTCTTTTCAATTAGAAGTGGTGGTGAGCGAGCTTGGAGCAGCAGTTGATGTGAGTGGAGTTGAGCTAGAAGACTGATGGTCATGACTGAGGATTGGAGACCGCTTTACTTTATTTATGTATATTTGACTTTTGGGAATTAGGTAATTATTCATGATGATGACATTTGGTTTCTAACCGTGAGTAAATGTTGATTTTGATTTTATAAATGGGAGCTCCCTTCTATTGAATTATGTTATTTATCGTGGTTTAAGTTATATTTTAAATCTAATTCATGTTTTGAGTCAAACCGTAGTATCGGTTCCGGATTCGAGATGGGTGTAACACATATCATCACAAAGTTCGCAAGAGATCGTTTCACAATAATGTTGGTTTTAATCAATCGGACAACTCCCAGATTGTCTCGGGTGGTGGGGAGGGTCCTCAATACTCCTTATGGCGCCTAATTAACTCACCTAGCTAAATGAAGTGTGATATGTTGAGTGTGTGTATTTGACGTGTTGTATGTGTTGGTGATCTAATATATGTTGTGATGTGGTTTATGTTGGATTGAGCTGTGAACTGAGTTGTGTTGATGTGATGAGCTGTGGGATTGATGTTGAATGGTTTATGCTTACATTGATGATATGAATTGAGAATTGATAGTATGGAGATCCAGGGCCGTTCCTGAAATTTCGGAGGCCCTGTTCTAAATTTACTATGTGGCCCTATTAAAAATGATTGTTTAAACTCAGTTTGTTTGTATTAACCTAAGTACCTAGCTTGACTTGGTTGGGCCGGTATACCCATTGATTGGGGGCAGTAATAATACCCATTCATGATGGTATATACGTCTAACCTTGCCCGTAAAAATATACTCTCCTTAGGCATGACCTTCCATGAAGTGGGCTTTGTGTTGAGGTACCCACCTTGACTTAGACTCATTGTCATCCTTAGACTATATGAAATTTATTAACAGTTAAAAAAAATATAAAAAAGTAAAATAATATAAAAAGTACAACTAATCATATTTATATATTAAATATTAATAATAAATTTAGAGAAAAACAATTATAATGAAAATAGAAATATCACGTTAAAAAAATATTGATTAGAACAAAAACTTAATTTTATTTTGCCAAAAATGAATAAATTAAACCACTAGGCCACCATTACATTTTTGTTTATCTCTTGCCGGATTTGTTTATAATAAATGTCTTAGTTAACCCGATAATTATGAGGCCTCCGAAAATTTGAGGCCCTGTGCCGTAGGGCATACCAGCACATCCTCAGGTCCGGCCCAGTGGAGATCTACTCTTGGGTGATAATTTAGATGGCTTAGGGAAGTCTAATATCTCAATTAGTGGATTGAGGTTGTGAGCTGTGAATGTGTGCAATGTGAATGCGTATGATTGATGTGTGTGCTGAATGGTTGAATCGTAGTCGTGAGATGTATTGTGAAGTGATGAAGAATCGGGTGCATGAAGACTTGGTTACATTGTGTACTTGTTAATTGATGACTCTGGTTATATTGTTGTAATTTCGTTTGTGAACGTCGGATTGAGGAATGCACCTACGTGATCACTTAGACTGTTTAGGGAATTAAAAATGGTAAAGGTTGAGTCTGATTCCATTGTTGGTGTTTCTTGAGGAGTTTGGGATCACTTCTTTTGGATAGGTTCGGCGCATAGTTAAACCCAGTTGGTTCACTCAATTTCAATAGGAAATTGATTCCCCCCCCCCCCCCCCCCCCGTGTTTCTCTTTTCATGTGTGCGTGGTTAGAGTGTGTGAGTTAAAGTTCAAGAGCTTTTTTGTGTGTCGAGTGTCAAAGTGTTATTGGCGTGGAGAAGATCTTCGGAGGCTTGGACAGGAGTTGACCATCTTTTGGATTTATGTTGACTATTCTGGGTTGGGTTGTTTTGTATCGATTGATTTGAATTTCGGGATTGTAAAGGAAAACTTGGTTTGGATTGTATCTTTGTATTTTGGTTTTGGATTTTAATAATGGAGGTGCTTCCGATTTGCTCTTGCTTTGTTTTTATTTGATTTTAAAGGTTGTTTTCGCATTTATTTATTGTTTATTGTTGTATCTTCGAGTGATGTTCAAACTGGTTCGACCACGGGTTCAACCCGGGTCAGTTTGGGATGGATATTACAAGTGGTATCAGAGCCTGGTTTGCCTCTGCTGCATAGGTGAGCTGTTCTTTCCTGTTGTTGGCGTGGAGAAGATCTTCGGATTCTTGGACAGGAGTTGACCATCTTTTGGATTTATGTTGACTATTCTGGGTTGGGTTGTTTTGTATCGATTGATTTGAACTTCGGGATTGTAAAGGAAAACTTGGTTTGGATTGTATCTTTGTATTTTGGTTTTGGATTTTAATAATGGAGGCGCTTCCGATTTGCTCTTGCTTATGTTTTTATTTGATTTTAAAGGTTGTTTTCGCATTTATTTATTGCTGTATCTTCGAGTGATGTTCAAACTGGTCCGACCATGGGTTCAACCCGGGTCAGTTTGGGATGGATGTTACAAGTGGTATCAGAGCCTGGTTTGCCTCTGTTGCATAGGTGAACTGTTCTTTCCTCTAGGGGATTAGCTACCTTCTTAATGGAAAGAACGGAACATCGATGTAGTACTGGCATTCCAGAGGTTTTTAAATGTTTTAATCGGGTTGGGATTTTAAAGTGAAAGTGTGTTTTGAAGAGCAAAAGTGATTTGAAGAATTTGTCAACTGAAATTGGTTTGTTCCCGGTCCTCTTGAGCTACAAAGAAAGTCATGGGATGAGAAGTTGTAGTGCGGAGCAGGGGTTGAGTGAGGATAGCGTGTCGGGTTAGGAGAGTTACTTGACCTTTAGAAATAGAACAGAGGTAGGATGTTAGGTTGTGGTGGAAGTTTTGGATGTGTGTTTTGTGAGAGAGTTGGAAGTCGGTTGAGGAGAGGAGTCAAGGATTGTTACATGAACATATCTTGGTTTTTGATATAAAAGTTTAAGAGAAGGTTTTGATTTGTGCAAATTTTGTCCTGCTTGTTTTCAACTGTGGTTTGAATATGATTTTAACCTATCAAGTGCGTTTTCATTTTTGTTCCATGTTGGAAAAGTTAGAAGGATTTAAGGATTTGAGCTTTTGGGAAATGAGTAACTCTTGGTCCGTTTTGAAAATGTGATTTTAGTGTCGAGTCTTGGTATTAGATTCTTTGAGTAATTGGTGTAGCGGATTTGAAAAGCGTTTTAATGATTTGATATTTAACTGAGATGGAGCTAGGTTTTACTAATTTTGGTTTTGGAGTGGTAAATTGTTGTCTAGGGTTCTTGGTTGATTTGAAAGAAGTTTGAAATTGCTTTTACCTTTTTAAAGTCGAGTCATGAGATTTTGTGGTTTCATTTTGTTCAGGCGTTCTTGCTTCGAAAGTCGGCGAGTGTTTTTAATGGTACTGGTGTTTAGGAATTTGAAAGCATTTGAGTATTTTAAACTAAAATAGAGTTTGGTCTTAAGAGTTTGATTTTAAAGGTTTTATGAGTTTGATTTTAAACAGAGAATCTTGAATTTTGATTTTGAGTAGATTTAAAAGGAATTTATTAAAGTTTCGTCTTTTTGAAAAGTTTGCTTGGGTTTTGAAAAATCAGATTAAGGAAGATTTCTGTAACGATAGAGTTTAGATGTTTAGCTAGTGCTCGAGTGGTTGGGGGTAGTAGCTGGTAGGTTGAGAGTGGTTGGGAGAGCAGAACTCCGTTTGAATTCTGGCTAAGGTGGGTAGCGTGTTCGAACGGTGTAAGGTTCTAGCTGAGTGTGTTAGCTAAGTAGTTTCTTGCCTTGTGGAGTTGTGTGTTTTGGTTGTACTCTTGTGGCATGCTATGCATTAGGTGTTCGGTTCTGCGTGTATGATAGGTGGAAGTTCGAGTTTGAGTTCGTGTAGGTGAAGTGTGTTAGGATGTGTGTGTTGCCAGAGCCGTTAAGAGGGAGTTTCAGGTAGTGATGTGATCCTTGAACTGCTGCGTTTCGGCTGTGATTTGGTGTTTGGGTCGTGATTTCGGGGACGAAATCTTTTGAAGTTGTGGAGACTTGTAACATTCCCGCCCAACCGAATGATTTGGAACTCGATTTTGTATGGTTGAGACATTGGAAACAATGTTCTTGAGGCTCCATCGAAGTCCGGGACGTTCATAATTGAGTTGGGTCAAAGTTACAAGAGAGTACGTGAAAAATTAGTCGAAGTTGGCAAATCATGATACATGGTCGTGTATTAGAGATACACGCCGTGTATCATGATATACGGCCGTGTATCGTGGTACATGGCCGTGTATCATGGTCTGACTATAAAAAAAAGGATTTTTGACGGAAATTCTCAACTTCTCTCTCTCTCTTTCCTCCCGAAAACCCCTTTGACGAACCAAACTTCCCCTAACTTCAAACCTTGATTTCGGGAGCTACGGAGGTCCGATTGATAATCCGTTTCTTGTTACGCATTTTTGACGATGAGAGGAAGAGATCGCATGTCTCAGTTCTGGGTATTTTGGAGTTAGACTCTGTCAGTGGCAGAAGGAAGAAGCTACGTTTTTGGAGAAGTTGTTCGAGTTCTAGAAGTTGTTTTAGAGCCTCGTTTTCTTGTCAGGTGAGGGTTTAGCGTACGATAGGTAGTACTGGTCGATGTGAGGAGTTGTAACCTGGCTTAGTCGAAATTAGGGATTGCATGAAATTGGGAGAGAGTAAAAGGGGATAATTGTTCTGTGTGTTGATTGTCAGTTGATTGAATGTGATGGTTGCTTGTTGATTGTTTATGGATGGATGATTTATGCTGTGTTGCTATGATGTTGGGATTGGGGTAACAATGATTAATGATGATTAAATGGATCATAATTAGTAATGAGTGATAGAGGGAACGGGTCTGTGAACTGTTAATTGTGCATATATTCTGTAATTGTCAATTGTGGTTGCAGGAGGGTGGTCCTGCCAATGTGGGGTCGCCTATTAATGATGAACAGGTGGATGGCCCTGCCAATGTGGGGTCGTCCTATGAAGGATGAACAGGATGGTAACCCTAAGACTCACGGCATGGCTATCCATGTACTTTCAGGTGGGGGTGGCCGGTGAGCTAGCCGTTTACCCTTAAATTGTTTGTGATATGTGGGATGTTTATTGAAATGAATGGTAATTATGAGCATGGTATTGGATGAATTGATGCTATGTGTGATGGTGATTGATAGTGTGACTTGTGGTTAGTATAGTAAGGTTGGAGTCATGGATGTGAATTGAGAAAGGATTGAGGAGAATGAGGATGTCGGAATTGGATGAATTGTGGTTAGGAATCGTGTTAAATAAAATATGAGAAATAGATGGATTAGGGAGTTAAATATAGGATTGCATGAACTAGAGAGTCGAATCGGTAAATGGATGTTGTTGTGTTGGTGGCTGTTATGTGGTGTTGAGTGACTGATATGAATGAATGATCGATTTGTCGGTATGTATGGGTGATTATTGTGAATGTATGGTTGACTTTTGTGAATGTATGGTTGACTAGGTGGCTAGGAATGAGAGTGAGGAGTTGAAACTGGACTTAGGATGAATTAGGTCTTGCATGAACCCTTCAGAGTAAAACTGGATAATTGTTTTGTGTTTACTGTCTGATGGTTGTGCTAGTTGATGTGTGATGTGGGGACTGGGATGAAATATGATGGCGAATGAATTTGAACTAGAAATGTAAGATAAAATGGGATGGGATGAGCTGAATTTCTGTAATTGTACCTATTGTTGTCTGTTGTGGTTTAGTGTGGATTTCTAGCATGGAATTGGTATGTGGAAATGGCTGAATGGAATTGTGCTGTGTAATTGTTTTGTAGAATTGGTACGTGGAATTGGGAAGAGGAATTGACTGAATGGAATTGGTTAAATGGAATTGCTTGGTTGTTGTGTGTAATTGTTGTGATTGTGTTAAATGAGATTAAAATGATAGAATCGGAAGGAGCCAACGTTACCCCATGAGATTGTGTTTCACCCATCGACGGACTGGTGGTTAGGGCCTACCGACAGACTGGTAGATAAGCCTCCCGACGGGGAGTGGAATTGTGGATATTGTGACGTGTTTCCCATGTGACAGGGGAGCACGAGGACCTCCCATGCGGTAGGGAGGTGCGTCAGGTTGGCGGGGTAGCGGGGGAATAACTCCGTATGGCGCCTAATTAACTCACCTAGCTAAATGAAGTGTGATGTGTTGTGTGTGTGTATGTGACGTGTTGTATGTGTTGGTGATCTGATATATGCTGTGATGTGGTCTGTGTTGGATTGAGCTGTGAACTGAGTTGTGTTGATGTGATGAGCTGTGGGATTGATGTTGAATGGTTTATGCTTACATTGATGATATGAATTGGGAATTGCTAGTATGGAGATCTACTCTTGGGTGATAATTTAGATGGCTTAGGGAAGTCTAATATCTCACTTAGTGGATTGAGGTTGTGAGCTGTGAATGTTTGCAATGTGAATGCGTATGATTGATGTGTGAGCTGAAGGGTTGAATCGTAGTCGTGAGATATATTGTGAAGTGATGAAGAATCGGGTACATGAAGACTTGGTTACATTGTGTACTTGTTAATTGATGACTCTGGTTATATTGTTGTAATTGTGTTTGTGAACGTCGGATTGAGGAATGCACCTATGTGATCACTTAGACTATTTAGGGAATTAAAACTGGTAAAGGTTGAGTCTGATTCCATTGTTGGTGTTTCTTGAGGAGTTTGGGATCACTTCTTTGGATAGGTTTGGCGCATAGTTAAACCCAGTGGGTTCACTCAATTTCAATAGGAAATTGATTCCCCCCCCCCCCAGTTTCTCTTTTCAGGTGCGCGTGGTTAGAGTGTGTGAGTTAAAGTTCAAGAGCTTCTTTGTGTGTCGAGTTTTGAGGTGTTGTTGGTGTGGAGAAGATATTCGGAGGCTTGGACATGAGTTGACCATCTTTTGGATTTGTGTTGGCTATTCTGGGTTGGGTTGTTTTGCATCGATTGATTTGAACTTCGGGATTGTAAATGAAAACTTGGTTTGGATTGTATCTTTGTATTTTGGTTTTGGATTTTGATAATGGAGGTGCTTCCGATTTGCTCTTGCTTATGTTTTTATTTGATTTTAAAGGTTGTTTTCGCATTTATTTATTATTGTATCTTCGAGTGATGTTCAAACCGGTTCGACCACGGGTTCAACCCGGGTCAGTTTGGGATGGATGTTACACCTTTCAAACTACTGATGTTGTTTCTGTTCCTACTCTCCCAGCTTCCTTTAAGGAGGCTAACATGTCTCCCGAGTGGCGCAAGGCTATGGATGAGGAACTCAATGCTCTCGATGTGCACGAAACTTGGTCATTCGTTCCGCGTCCTCCCACATATCAGTCATTGGTAGTCGATGGGTGTACACACTCAAATTTTGACCTAATGATTCTATTGACAGGTACAAAGCTCGGTTGCTCGCTCAGGGTTTTCGTTAGGAGCATGGGATATATTATGATGATACTTTTTATCCATGTCGCTAAAATTCCTATCGTGCGTGCGTTACTTGATGTTGCTTCTAAGAGGGGGTGGCCACTTATGCAATTGGATGTGAAGAATTCTTTTCTTCACGAGGATTTGAAAAAATTGTGTACATGGGATGTCCACCAGGGTTTCCGACGATGTAGTTTGTCATCTCTGTCGCTCCTTTTATGGTCTTAAACAAGCTCCTCGAGCTTGGTTTGAGAATTTTTAGTCTACGATTCTTCAAAGTGGAATTATTCAAAGTGATTCTGATCCATCTTTGTTCACTAAACAATCTGATGGGAAGCTCACAGTCTTAGTTCTATTTGTGGACAATATGATAATAACAGGGGACGATATGATAATATCAGGGGACGATGCTACATGTCTTGACATGGTTAAACAGTTATTGTAGATCCACTTTCACATGAAGGATCTCGGAAATCTCTCATACTTTTTGGGTCTTGAGATTAAGAGGTCGGACAAGGGTATATTTGTGAGTCAGCAGAAATACATTGATGATCTTCTCACAACAGCGCGTCATGCTGAGTGCATGCTGTGTAGTACTCCTATGCATATGAATGCAAATCTTAGTAGGGATGAAAGTGAGATTGAATCTGACCCAACTCTTTATAGGAAACTAGTGGGAAGCCTCATTTATCTCACTACTTGTACTCATCCGGACCTCGCCTATTCAATACAAGTGGTTACTCAGTTCATGTCCGGACCGCGAAAACCACATCTATTTGTCGTCTATAGAATCCTCAAACATCTTCAAGGTACATGTTGGGTGGGGGTTTTTCTTCCATCCTCGGGTGTAGCATTACAGACTTTCCTGACGTTGATTATGATGGTTGTCTTGATACCATGCGTTCCACTTCTGGTTGGTGTGTGAAATTTGGAGATTTGTGTGTTACATGGCAGTGTAAGAAACAGGAAAGGGTAGCGAAATCATCAACTGAATCTGAGTATCGATCCATGTCCGAAGTTTGTTCTGAGATTGTGTGGCTTACTAGATTATTATTTGAACTCGGCGTGTCAGTGTCCTTACCAGCTACTCTGTACAATAGGGCGTCCCCTCTTCCCTCCTAGCTATCCTCCCGTCATCATCTGTAAGGCTAACTCCTAAGCTTGTAATAGGGACTTCTCCGAGTCGCTATTTGTATCCAACTCCCATCATTCGATTGGTGCTAATTACACCCCAAATCCCTTCAATCAATTGGGACTCTGTACCCAAATACTGTGATTTCACTGGGGTTAAATATACCCAACTCCCATCATTAAGTTGGGGCTCTCTACCCAACTACTATGATTCGACTGGGGCTAATTACACCCAACTACCGTGATTTGGTTGGGGTTCATTTCCAGTTATGTTCTCGGCGGAGGACTAGCTAGTGAGGCTTTACTTTACTTTCCACCTATACTAGGTGGCAAACATCATTGGATAACATCACAGATTAACCATAACTGAACCAAACACAGTTATGTATGTAACCATCAGCTCCGAAAAGATAGAACTTTCCTTAGAAACAACACCTTGTTGACAAAACTGGAGACCTTCCGTCTAGGTTTCCAAATAAGTAGGGGAGTCACTCTGACTACTTAAATCCCTCTAACCTTAGATATGTTTACTTTGTAAACCGAATTAATGAGGAGTCATGTCACTCATTAACTCATAATAACAACCTACAAGTGTTCCGTTTAATCACTGCATACAAGCAATACACACACCATAAGTCCATAAGGAATAACATATCTTTATGAAATCCATTACATTTATCAAAGCTAAAACCAAAGTACAACCGGTATGGTAAGTCATACATAATTACCATGACAATAACATGAACCTTCTTATATAGTAGTAGGAGAATTAAGAGTTCAATACCGGTATAACGTCTTATTTGTTAAACCAAATGTTTCAATTTAATGGTAAAACCAACTATGTTGTTACGTTGAAATAGCCGGTTAAAGGCATTGAGGAATCATGTCTCTTATGCGGAACAAGGAATCTAATAGTTTAAATCCCAATAACATATCACAAATCCATAATTATTAGCCACAATTTAGATCAATGCAGTTAATAACTCATTCCGGGTTGATACTTAATCTGTTAAATCGCTCCACCATAACTTCCTTCATTTCATCCATTTCTTTTTTTCCAGGATATCTCCTAAAGAGATATGGTAGACCATGAACCAATCTAGGAGCTAAAGAGAGAAACAAAAAAGAACAGGAAAGAAATAAAGAGGGGCGGGGGATGGGTTCAAGAAAATACAGGTCAAATATCATTTGTCTTATTTCATGTATAATTGCCCCATCCAAGGAATGTAATGCTTTATTATGCGTAGTTTTATTTTTAACTTATTCTGCATCACCTTCCAAAATGATACTTTTTAGGTTCGGTTCCAGGCACCAAAAATGGCTTTTCTAATGACTAGACATTCAATGGTAAACAAGTTAGTAATTCCATTCCCCCAAAAATATATGCATCCCATTAAAACATTTTACAATGAAGCCGATTGCACCACCCAAATTGTGGGTCGTAACGCCATTAACATGAACCCAAAAAGTGTTGAAATTCATCACACATTTACATAAAGGCTCGTTAGTATTTTTTAAAGCATTGTGGTTCACAATTTGTTTGTTTATATGAAGGAAATTTGATAGTTGTTCATTGATTTGAAAACAAAATTGATCGCTTTATTTTTTTTCAGGATAATCTTGAGTAAATTTGAACACCACTAGATTTATGCACTTCCAAACTCTCCACCAGAAAATAAGGAAAGACACGCTTAAACCCATCGGTTCTTTAGTTATTTTCCTCCATGCAAAAACAAATGTAGGACCTCTAAAGATATGGATTGGAATATTACACAGAGCAGCAACTTTAACAGCGAGAATACAGTAAAAAAATGTTCAATTGTTTCTTCTTCTTCCTAACAAATAGGGCAAAAGGTTGGTAATTCAAGCCCTCTATTGTTATGTTCTGATTTCACTGGGCGAGATCGATGTAAAATTCTCCAATGGAAGAAATGAAATTTAGGTTGAATTGAGATTTTCCATATTTCTTTCCAAACTTTTGTATCTACCACATCTGTTGGTTCAAACCAATGTTGTCAAGACCGGATCAGACATTCAACCGGTCTAGCGAGAGGTTCAAGGGTTTGAGATCAGACCAGGATCAAACCAAAAAAACGAGTGTAAAAAACTGTTCCCTCTTTTATATAAATAATTTATAATATGGTGATCAGAAAGTAAATACAAATAACTTTAGGAGTACATATAGTACTTCTTAGAAATTTAGTATGAAAAATAAATAAGCCTTTCACGAGTCGAACCGGAATATTAACACAATTCGATCAAACATGATTTGGACTCGAATCGGACCAAAATCAAGGCCGATCACCAGTTTTACCGATCCGACCGGCTGGTTTGGTCCGGTTTTAACTACGTTGGTTCAAAATGAGGAGGTCCTAATTTAATTTCTCTTGCAACCTCATACCCAGATTGGACAGAGTATTCTCTAGAAGTAGTAAATTGCCAAATGATTTTATCCATCAATTGTTTCCTAGGGATTGTGATAGATAGAATTAGTTTAACTGGATCCTCTCTAATACTTCTAATTTTATTGTTATCCCAACATCCTTTAATAATGAAACCTGCGACCGAATTGGGAATTTCAAATATTGAGTCCCTCAAATAAAGGGGTTTATAAGGTTTTCATTTCCAACTTGCCATCTATGGCCAATTTTAATAATTTCTCTACCTTTAAGGATGCTTCTCCAGCCCCAAGAGGGATTGGAGCCCTTGCATGCTTGCATCAATGTCATTTTTGGAAAATATTTTTCTTTATAAATTCTTGACAATAACAATTCAGGATCCTGTAAAATTCTCCATGTCTGTTTAGCAAGCACTGCTTGGTTAAAAGTCTTGACATCCTTGAATCCTAATCCACCCTCATCTTTAGGTAGACACATTTTCTCCCAAGAGACCAAATACATTTTTTTTCTTCTCATCCACTTGACCGCACAAAAATCTCCAAGGATCTAATTAAGTTTGTTGATGTTTTCTTTGGGGATAAGAAAAGAAGCAATTGCATACATTGGAAGAATACTAAGGACAGACTGTAGAAACGAAGATAATGAGTAAAGAGAAGATGAAGATTTATGTGGCTCACCGACGTTGTGTTAGCTAATCCACCGGCACAAACGGAGAGTATTTTATTGTTGTATGCGCCGAAAGTATATATTTTACGAGGAGGACTCCAACCTCTATATATATACTAATGTGTCTAACCCTAACCAGCAACAAATCATATAATAATAATATAACTATTATGGGGTCATTTGGTTGGAGTGATATTGATATTGCTATCTGCGAATATCATGATATTTGAGATAACAGTGTTTTTCTTTTACTGAAAATCATGGTATCCGGGTTCAAAAGTGATATCAATATCACTCCCCAGATATTCACCTCCCTCCATGAATATATGTGGAGTGATATAGATATCACTTGTCGATGACAATTATACCACTGCCTATAATACCCAGTTACTATGCCACTAACTACACGACAACATAAATTTAAGACCCCACCAACATTCATCTCCCTTATTTACCTAAACCCATCTGTTCTTCCTCCGTTGCAATTCGGAAGAGGTGAGTTGCTGCTACTTTCATTTCTCGGCCGATGACCGCCCAAGTGGAGAAGGTAATCCCTTCCGATTTCCCGACATCGTCGATTCTTCCTCCATTCATTACCTAACGAAATACTAGCCTCCATCGTTACCCAAGCGCAGGTGTTCATGCGCCATTAATACACAGAGGAGGCTGATTTGCTTATGTCCTTTATCGACTGATGACCGCTAGAGAGCCTAGGGTAAGTTCGTGATTTCACAATCTATACTTCGTCAAATTTTCCTTTCATTCTTTTTTTTTCTACTCGTCGTGATTCCCAAATACAATTCAGCAGTCGACGGGCTAGCGGGCTAACTCAATGAGTCAACAAACACCACCTCGATTAGTAAGGTACGTTCTTCGATAGTGAATTCATCTTCTTCATACGTTTCCATTAGAACTTCATCTTCTTCATACGCTTCCATTAGAACTTACTGAGCTGTAATTTGACTACGCTGTGGTGGTGGGACAGAATGGTGGAGGCGGTGCTGCTTCTCTGTTCGGCCGTCGTTGGAGCAAGAGCAGGTCAGCAACGTTTGGTAAAGGCGATGAAAATTGGGGGAAGGTGGCTTAAGTACTAAACCAGTGGGGGTGTTTTAGTCTATGTACCATTAATGTCCTAAACAATCATCATTCCAAATAAGAATCCAACCAAACAATGATATCATACCATCCTCATTTAGAATATCAATGTATTAGCATATCAATGTATGACACATATCAATATATTAAATATCCGGCAACCAAACGACCCATATATAATATTCAGAAGCCTCCCCAAATTGATGATGGTCTTGACACATCAATTTATTCGCAAGATACTAGTGTCAACTAGTAGTAATAGCTTTAGTGAGAAGATCTGCGATCTGGTCTTTTGTGTTGATGTACAATACTTTGATCTTGTCCTCTTGAATGAGATTACGAATATAGTGTACATGAGTCTCTATGTGTTTTGTGCGATCATGTAACACATGGTTAAATGCTATTTGTATAGCACTAGTACTATCCACATGAAGCTTCACTGGACCTGAAATCGGAGAACCAAGTTCAGTTAATAACCTGAATAGACAAAAAACTTCCGAACATACCTCCGAGATAGACCTATATTTTGCCTCTATTGACGACTTTGGAACCCTATCTTGTTTCTTGCATCTCCACACGATAAAAGACTCCTGAATTTTACACACCAACCCAATGTTGATCATCACGTGTCACAACAATCGGCATAATTTGCATCTGTATATGTTGTAACTGTCATACTGTTATTAGACATGAGAAAAATCCCAATCGTTTTAGTACCATAATATGCGATAAACTACCAAACTACCATAAGATGTGGATGTCTTGGTTGTGCCATAAATTGACTCACAACTGAATAAGCTAAATCTGGCTGGGTTGACGTTAAGTAGATGCGTGATCCCACTAACCGTCGATAAAGTGTGGTATCGGCCACAAGTTCTCCTTCCTCTCGACTGATTTTAACATTAGCTTCCATAGGTGTGCTACATGGAGTACAATCACAATGCCACGCTTAATCAAGAAGATCGTCAATATATTTCTTCTGGCTTAAGAACAATCCCTTGGCTGACCGTTGAATCTCCAGTCCAAGGGAGTAAGAAAGGTTACTAAGATCTTTCAACTTAAAATTTTCTTGTAAGGCGTTCTTGATGAAAGCAATACCATCCGAATCATCCCTAGTAAGCACCATATCATCCATATCATCCACATATGTCAGCAAAACTGTAATTCCTTTAGCTGATTTTTTTATGAACTAGGATGGATCATTTTACTTTGTGAGAAACCCTGACCGAGAATCATCCCTTGAAAAGTTTTAAACCAAGTTCTAGGAGCTTGTTTCAAGCCATACAAGGAATGATTAAGATGACAAAAAACTCATTTGTCTTGAATAGGATAGCCCGGTGGTAGCTCTAGGTAAACTGCTCCTTTAAGTGGCCATGCAAAAAAGCATTTTTAACATCTAGTTGATATAAGGGCCATTGTTTTTTAGAAGCAACGGCCAAGAGAGTATGAACTGTTTGCATTTTTTCCACCGGAGCAAAGGTTTCATCGTAATCAATGCCATGTTCTTGTTTATAGCCTTGAGCTACTAAGCGGGCCTTGTACCCGTCTAGAAATCCGTCTGACTTGTATTTCACTGTGTAAACCCATTTGCTTCCAATGATTGTTGAGTCGAATGGACATTATATAATTCGCCAGGTATTATTCTCTTCCAAGGCACGAATATCTTCTTCCATTGCATTACACCATTGAAAGTCCTTAGCTGCTTCTTTGTAGGATGAGGGAATTTCAGTCAGAGTTATAGAATAAGATACATAGTCAACAAATCGGCTTGGGAGTTGTCCACGAGTTGGTCGTGAGGACCGACGTGGCTGTTGAAGAGTGGATGAACTATCAACCGTGTCATCAGAGGAAGATGAGTTTGAAGATTCGTTGGAGGATTCCAACAAAGCTGTTGAATTACTATGATCCAATTCTGTTGAGATAGAAGCTTGAAAAGTTTGTTGTGTTGAATTTTCACCCATGTTTTTAGTATGCAAGTCATCATTATCATAGGTTTGATTTGGGAAGATATCCATTAAAACTGAAGATGTCACAGTAGGAGCGCTCATTAAAAAAAAGGAATTTAATGTCGCTTGGTGAGAAATTTTAGCATCGGTCAGCTAAAATTTAACACCAAACCGTTGACTCGCGTTTGACTAAGGATTTTTCGTCGGTTGATAGATGACCGACGCTAAGTAAACGACGCTAGCTAAACCCGAGTCTGGGCTGAACCAAGAACCCAACCACCCAGAATTTATCAAGTCTGGGCCAAAAACACAGAGGAATATAGCGTCGATTTCCTGTCTAGTTTGAGGAATTTATCTAGTCTGGGCCAAAAACACAGAGGAATAAACCCTCTCAAACCCTCTTCCACTCTCTCAACCCTCTCAAACCCTCCTCCTCAGGTCCTCCCACCACCAGCAACTCCTCCCACCACCAGCCCTCATCAGTTCCTTACCCCCCTTCCAAACCGATGGGTCATAGATCTATGCCTCTAACGAATAAAACCTATGTCGGAGTAGAGGACGGTAGTCGGAGTAGAGGACGGTAGTCAGAGTAGTTGAGAATGAAAAAAACACAGATCGGAGGATGAACAAAACCTAGATCTACCTGAAATTGAAAAATGAAAATAAAAAATGAAAAATTGGATTGGTCAGCCACCCATTCGGTCAACCCGTTGTTTAGCGTCGGTCGTGGTTGGCTTAGCGTCGGTCGACAAAGAAGTTGCAAGAATTGGCGTCATTTTTTTACCGACGCTAAATTATTTAGCGTCGGTCATTTTTTGTAGTGACTGGCCATTGACTTACTGAGGTAGTACATAGTATTCTCCAAGAAATAAACATGATGAGCACTCTGTATTCTTTGAGTGTGAGAGTCATAACACATATACCCTTTATGGACATCGGAGTAGCCCAAAGAAAGCGTATCTCGCCACCTTAGATGTAAGTTTGGAGCGTTCATGTCGAGGAAGAAGGATGAGACAAGTGCACCCAAAAACCTTGAGTCGTATGTAGTCGAGTTGTTTGCCATATAACGCAAAATATGGTGACTGGTTCTGAATTATAGAAGTAACTTGTCGGTTGATTAAATACACAACTGTGTGAGCTATCTCTAGCCAAAAGAAGTTGGAACTTGCGATTGAAGAAGAAGTGCTCTGGCCAATTCAAGAACATGCCTATTCTTTCTCTCGACGATACCATTTTGTTCTGATACTCCTGGACATGACTGTTGGAATAATATATTGTGCTTCTTGTAGAATTCGTGTACGAAATTGGAGGTGTACTCTCCATCGTGATCAGAACGAAATACCTTAATTGTGGTGTGAAACTGAGTATGTATCATCGTTACGAGATCCTGAACCACCTCAAATAAATCAAAGTTAAGGCGAAGAAAATAGATCCAAGTGAATCGGGTAGCATCATCCATGAAAAGAGCAAAGTATCTGAACCTTAATCGAGAGGTAACTGGCGAGGGGCCCCATAAGTCTGTATGAAGGAGATCAAAAAGCATAGAGAAACTAGTAGAGCTTGAATGAAAAGGCAATTTGCTAGCTTTTTTGCACTCAAACAATGTACGCACATATGCATGGAATCATCAATATCTTTAAATCTCACACGATCTGGTAATAAATTATTCTCAAACATAAAATGAAGCCTAGAATTATTCGGATGACCCAAACGAGAATGCCACAAGTTCCATCTTTTGGTCGAATTATTAAAAGTAGATAAAGAATCTGAAGATATAACTTTGTCCAAACTAGCAACTAAAAAACTCATAGGTGAAACTACTGACTCCTTGGTCAAATCATCTTGTCCCTTAGCTGCATCCAAAGCTGATACCAAAAAATTTCTACCGTCCTTCCGACCCATCCCTATCACCTTCCTTGTGCTCAGATCCTGCATAGAACATCCATATGGCGAGACCAAAATGACGCAATTATCATCAACTAAATGTTCGACTGATACAAGATTAGGAACCAGTGACGTCACATGAAGAGTGTTGCGTAAAACAATTGAACCAGCCATAACATCACCCAACCAGAAACAACTAGCAGCTAGTCATTGGCCACTTGAACATCCATATGACCAATAGCAGGACGATAAGTTTGAAACGACGAGAGATTTCCAGTCATATGATTGAAAGAAGTTGAACTGAAGAAACAATAATTAGAGTTACCTGAGGGAGTGTAAGCCGAGAAATCCATATTCAAAGCACAAGTCAGCACCTTTTGCAAAGCTGTTCAATATTAGTTTCATGTCCTCCTGTCTGAACGGAATACCCGCCACGGTTTGAGTTGGAAGAATTTCAACCGCCACCAGAAGAGTACTTTCCCCACCAGAAGAATAATTTCTGCCACCATTATATGAGTTATTACCATTATAAGAGTTGTTGTATCCACCCGTACAATAACGAGCTCGACAATCCAAAATAATATGTCTGGGCTGCTTGTAGTAATTACAGAAATTTCTTTTCTCGCAATGAGAAACAATGACGAAACGTTGTGGCCTGATTCGTTACAATGACGACAACGAGGCTCCGTCGATCTAAAAGAGAAACCAAATTGAGGACGAAACTTGGATTGAGGTCGGTGGGCAGCAAAGACACTTCCAGTTGGGGCCGATAATTCATCGAGAAGATACTGAGTTTTAAGTCGAGTTTCATCCCTAACCAAATCACCCAACACGCTATCAATGTCAGTAGTATTGGCCGAGATGAGCTGAGATCGCACGGTCTTGAACTCTGGATTAAGTTTCGTGAGAAATTGCAGAACACGAGATTGGTGGCGCTCCTTTTGAACTTCAGTACTAACAGTGGAAGGGAGAAGGGATGTGGACAAAACATCTTGTTCGGTCCATAGGGTTTGCGTTGTGAGATAGAAGCTTCGAATATCCATATGTCCTTGGGTTAATTTGGCCAGATCGTATTCCACCTCAAAAACCCTAGATGTTGCTAACGTGATCGTAGGTTTTCTTCAGATGATTCCATATTTCCGTAGCCGGGGTGAAAGTTCGGAGGGTGAGGGCAATATTTGACTCCATAGATCGGAGAAAAAACGAGATAACTTTGGCATTACCTGTGTTCCGTGCCCTTTTTGCAGCAACAATAGCATCATCCTTAGGTTTATCGATGGTGTTGTCGAGTATTGAAGAAGCTCTTTTCCCTCTCTCAGGTACTTAAATTCAAACGCCCAAATTTCATAGTTGGATTCATTGAAATGGATTAGTGAATCTCCATTGTCAGACGTCATATTGAAGAACCAGACGAGTGTCAAGACAAAATGGAGACGAAAGAGCGTCGGAGGAGAAAACGAAGGGTTGATGCAAAACCCTATGTAGTTGCAGCGGAGAGCACAATAAATAGAACCAGAGATGAGCGAAGACTGATAAGCTCTGATACCATGTAGAAACAAAGATAACGAGTAAAGAGAAGATAAGGATTTACATGGTTCACCGACATTGTGTCGGCTAATCCACAGGCACAATTAGAGAGTATTCTATTGTTGTATGCGCCGAAAGTATATATTTCACAAGGAGGACTCCAACCTCTATATATATACTAATGTGTCTAACCCTAACCGGCTACAAATCATATAATATTAATATAATTTTTATATAATATTCAATACAGATGAACTAAGTACATCCATGGCAGCCAGTGATAGCCATTTATCTTTCCAGGAATTTATTCTTTTATTTAGCATGTCTTCTAGAAATCTAAAGGTTTTGAGTTTTGGATCTTTTGATAATAGAAAGAACACCAAGGTAGAAGTCTTGATTATTTGAAATTGCAATATCGAGCATATTACTCCACCTAGGGTTATCAGGCGTACCTTTGCTAAAAGTTATTGCTAATTTAGCTAATTTGATTTTTTAGCTAATGAGATTGGCAATGAAATCATCAGATACACCGATGAACAAATATGTGTCATCCGCAAATATAAGATGAGTAAGAGTAGGACTCGCATTATTAAACTTTAGACCGACTAGCCTCTTATTCATGATTGCTTTATTAATAATAAGAGACGACCTTCAGAACAAATTGCAAAAAAGAAGAGGGGAGAGTGGATCTCCTTGTCGGAGACCCCTTGAGGGTGAGAAATAATCCAACGGTTGTCCATTTAAAACGATTGTCAATTTTGCTTTCATAAGACATTCGGAAATCCAGCCAATCCATCTTTCCCTGAACTTAAATCTTCGCATGAGAGCATAAAGAAAGGACCATTCGACTCTATCATATACTTTTCCATATCTACTTTCAATGCCATAAAGCTTGAGAGTTTGTAGTCCGATTTGTAAGGCATTGCATCACTTCATGTGAAATAAGAGTGTTATCTGAAATTTCTCTACCCTGAACAAAATTATTTTGAGTCGAACTAATAATGTTTGGTAAAAAATTTCCAAGCCTTGCTGCAAAAAATTTTGTGATTGCTTTATACAAAACCGTGCAGAGGCCAATTGTTCGTAAATCTTTCATACTTTTGACCTCATCTTTCTTGGGTAACAGAGAGACCCAAGTATAATTAATTGCTCTCAACATTATGCCTGATCTGAAGAACAGAGCAACCGCATTTGTGACTTCGCAACCCAATATATCCCAATAACCTTGAAAAAAGGCTCTAGTGAAACCATTAGGACACTACAAAAAAGAGTCTTTTGCCAACGGGAAAAATCGTTGGTAAATGTCCAAAAAAACCGTTGGCAAAAGTTTAGCCAACGATTTTCCGTCGTCGCCTAGAATCGTCGGCAATACCGCGTCGCCGAATGTATAAGCCAACGGTTTCTCAAAATCGTTGGCAAATCATCTACTTTCACCAACGATTTTTTTCATTGGCAAAGCATACACTTTCACCAACGATGTTTTTCGTTGGCAAATCATTCACTTTCAGCAACGAATTTTTTCGTTAGCAAATCATCTATTTTCAGCAACGATTTTTTCCGTTGGATAATCATCTACCTTCACCAACGACTTTTCTCGTTGGCATATTATCTAGCTTTAGCAACGAATTTTTTTGTTGGTAAACCATCTAACTGCATTAACGGTATAACACGACAAATTTTCAATTTCAAACTACCATATATCAACCAACCATAAATGTACAAGCAATACATAATATACATAATAATAGCCTTTCATTTATAGATTATGAAAACATCAATATTAGTCATATGTACATATGTTGACTCCTACACTTAATTTAGGGTCACTACAAAGTATACATATCTCAAATACCCAATATATAAGTTCACTTCTAAATTCATAAGAGCTTGAAACAACACTACATCTAAAATACCTAGAATGTTGATTCTTGATAACTTCGTGGCATATCATTGTTCACCATATTCTCTCAGCCACTAGTGAATTAAACAACTGCTATTAATTCAATCTTGTGCAACATCCTCTTGCTTTATGACTGATATCTCAAATTCCTCGGAGATCAATACAATCTGTGATGAGTACCGTCTTCAGATTGGGAACATTAGAAAGCTGCAGCTTCTTCAGATTCTTGATATTTCTGAGTTGCAGGGTTTCCAGAAGTGGATTGGCAGCAATCAAATTCAGAAAAACTTGCTCATCATCAAATGTCAATTCATCAAGACACAAGAATCTTAGATGATTTAGATAATCAGAGGAAATCTCACAAAAACTCAATTTATAATAACAACAGAGTTGCAGAACAATTCAGCTACGGGGCTATCATCAACAGGATTAGAATGCTAGATAGAACAAGTAAAATCCTTGCTGTAAACATGCTCCTCTTTGGCCTAGATACAAACTACAATCACTAGATCATCCATTCAAAGGGGGTTACCATACCACTGGAAATGAACAATCAACCAATTATAGTGTTCAAAATGGGTTATGTGGTTCGTGGTAGGATGTAAAAAGCAAACCTTAGGCCATGAAGTTGAGCAACAACATTTAACTGGGAGGAGTTATTCTAACAGCAACATAATAGCATATTTGAAGCCACATTTAACTTGTTGTTGGTGACAAAATTGTTGCAAGTTGCAGCAGCTATTTGTAGCAATCAACTGCTGCAATAGCAACTCCTTAACCAGCATCAATAAGTTTGATCTGCTGTTTAGGTGTTGCTGGCAGTTATTTGCTGCAGTTCCAGCTCCAAACCAGCATCAACAATCTAGCTACTTATAATTCTATAGAATCCTAACTAGTAACGAAAGCAAAGACGTAAATCCTAGTCAAATGAAAACCTAGGAAAAAGTTTATATGAATAGTTCCCTTACAATGTCACCAGCTTCATTGTCGGATAGGTTGCTAAGGTCTTCAAGAAACAAGTCACGGAGATTTAATTGAGGAGACAAACAAAACAAGAAAATAGCAATTAAATCCCTTACCCACGAACAGCCAACTCAGAGAAGCTTGTTTAAACTAAGTTCACGAGAAAGTTAGGCAACAAACATATATATAGAAGTTTAGTATCATCCATATACGGATTACCACAATGACGAGTAAAAAAACAAGCTTCTCATCTTGGTTACTACATTGCATATGTAAACAATAGTGTTAGCCCTTAATCTAAGGTTAGAGTGATTTTTATATACATTCAGCTTCTACAACAGAGAATGAAGTGATTGACCATGAAGGGAAAAGTTGTTTGCTTCTTCACACACAAACTTTATTGTCCTGGGAAGATTTTAGTAGGGGCTGCAAAACGTTTTCTGTGCATAAACTCACATCAAAATCAAGATCCACCATAAATCATCAAAACCCAAAATCAAATTCACTAATAGGTTTGGAAGCAAAAGCTCTTACTGAAATTTGTGAATTGCCTCACCTTGTTACGAGAAGAACAGAGCTTTACCCAGTCTTTTGACTATAAGCCCTCGTTCATAACCTGAAAATAGAATTAAAATGCATATTATCATTGAACTAAGCACAAAGATTCAGAGTAAGTGCACAAAAACTAACACTAACTCTTCATCATCGACATCACCGCCAAGGGACTTAATCGATGGATCCATTATTCTGGAAGGGGCATCGAGATGAAGAGCCACAACGATGGAGTAAGGACGTTGGATAGGTGGAGTAGCAGCTTCTACCTGCCGTCAAGACTGGAAAAGGAGGACTGACGAGGAGGAGGAAAATCGACCGAAAGGTTGTTGTGAAGAAGACGATAACAACGAGATGGCGGAGAAAGGAGAGCTCTCATCCATTGGGCAAGTGAGACTGTAGGAGAAGATAATAGTGAAGAAGGAAGACTTATAGAGATTTAATGAAAGAAGGAAGACCACTGGCAAAGAAGAAGGAAGAACACAGGATAGACGGAGGAAGGTTATTGTGCCGACGACGACAATAGTGAAGAGGAAGGGTTCATCTAGAAAATGATAAATTTAGGTTTAGGGATTTTGTTTTGAATCTGCTTTTCAATTTGGGGGGAAGATTGGCGCCCAATACAAAAAATTGGGTAGAAATTTTGAGCTCCCACCAAAATATTTAATTATTATTATTATTTATTATTAGGACAACTTTTAGTCATGAGTATTATATGTAGTATGTTATTTAACACTACTAGAATTCAATCCCATGACTATAGATCCTTTTCTTGTGGTGAGCCTTCTATAAAAGGTTTACTTTCACCAGCGATTTATAAAAAATCGTTGCCAAAAGATTTACATTCGCCAACAAATTTAAAAGCGTTGGTAAAAGCAAGACCTTCGCCAACGATTTATCAAAAATCGTTGCCAAATGGTTTACCTTCGCCAACGAATTTAAAATCGTTGGTTAAAGCAAGACCTTTGCCAACGATTTTCAAATCGTTGGCGAAAGTCTTGCTTTTACCAACGATTTTAAATTCGTCGGCAGAAAATCGTTGGTAAAGCTTCTGTTTTTTGTAGTGGGACCTGCTGCTTTATCACCACCAATTGAGAAAATTACATCTTTAATTTCCTCATTTGACACCTAGTTCGTAAGATGGTTATTCATTTTACTGGATTCTTCTTTATCTTCAGTTATAACATCCATAATGGAAGAAAGGTTAGAAGGGGGAAAGAGGTAGAGAAAAGTTCATTATAAAATTCAGAAGCTATTTGACCCAATTTATGTTGCTTAGTGTGAGTAACCCCATTCTTGTCATCCAATGAAGTAACAAGGTTCTTTCTCCTTTGTTGCGCCACCGATTGATGAAAAAAAGTCGTATTTTTATCACCAAGATTCAACCATTTGTTTTTATTTCTTTGTTTCCAATAACACATTTCTTGGCGATTTTGATTGATAAATCATTTTCAAGTATAGAAACTCGCTCCCAATCAATAGATTGGGCTTGTTTTGCAATATTAATTTCTCTATCAATTTCTTAAATTCTTTTTCTTTCAGAATTAGTGACGCACAATCTCATCAAATAATTTAATAATTAACTTTCAATATTATTAAACTTAACACCTGCCAACGTTCTTACAATCTGACCTCAAAATGAGGCAAGGAAACTGGAAAAAAGGTACGCAACCCAGCAAACCCAAAACAGCAAGGAAAAAACTGATTTAGCATCGATTCTTCTTATGCTTACTCCACACAATACCCAATTCCAACTGAATTCTGTCTAGCAGAATTTCCTTGGCCAGTTTGACTCCTTCATAAACTCTGCAACATCTCTCCTTCCAAACGTTCGAAACCACAACCCTCCAAGCAAGCCGGCTCCAACAGTCAGTCTTTGTGTTACTCCCAAACGTGTCCACAAACCAGTCTAACTCTACTTCCCAGCTCAATGAAGTATCAATATTGTTAAAAATACGCTTTTTGCTTTTTGATCCACACTGCATACTGGCAAGAACCAATAACATGGTCTCGACTATCTATTCCAACATTGCAGAAATAGCAATCAGCAATTGGTAACTTTATATCTAATTTCTTTTAGCTTTTTTGTAACTTTATACATTGGTAACCCAACCGTTGGTCTATTCCATTCAGTTTCAACTACATTTCCTACTATTGGAAGACCAATCCATTTATTATAAAATCTAAACAGTTTTTTAGATGGTGATTTTGTCGGAACCCTTTCAAGAAAAATTGTTTGATGATCTAATCCATTAGCTTTGATATTAGAGCAAACCGTTTCGGCCAAACATTTAACCATTCAATAGAAATAAGGAATCTATCTAGTGTTGATTTAATTTCTGCAACCCCATTCCTTTTATCCGACCAAGTATAGACCGGTCCCGAGAATTCTACATCTAAAAGTTGTAAATCATTGATGAACCCATTAAAATGATCCAGAGATCTAGAGTTTGGTAAATTGCCTCCATGTTTTTCAACGATTTTAGCCACAACATTAAAATCCTCAAAAATAATTTTCAGACCTTCATGGTCCAAAATTTTATTTTAAAGAACTCAAACTACGAACGTCTTACTACCACAAAAGTGAATAAGTAAACTCCTATTAGAAAATTCTTCTCATTTGGTGTTTTCTCCCATTCTAAACAAATTGAGAATAAATTTGAGAAACAAATGTTGACAAATAACTTATCCTTACAAGCCAGCACAATTCCACCTTTCGTATCATCACCGGACACATGCTTAAAATTCTGATAATGGATTGAAAATAATTTATCTCTTACATCATTAATCGTTGCATGAGTTTCACAAAAAAAAGAAATTTAGACTTAAAACGACCAACTAGTTTTTTTGAGTTCATGGACAGTCAAATCCGAACCATGTCCCTGAAAATTCCACGTTAGGATACTCATTTATTACATTAGGCTCATTTAAGAAAAAGCAATAATCCTTCCATTTCTCACAACATTAATCCGCAGCCCAGCTGCTTTTTGATCCAGGCCCCCATCCTACTTTTCAAACCCCGACCCAATTTCACCATTAGTTATCTGCAATAAAAAACAAGAAGAAACCAATTAAACTTCATTCCATGGCCCAAAAGTGTTAAAATAGTAGCAGCAAAGTACAACCAACATGTCGTCTCTTCCTTTTCCAAGTTATTTCGTGCAGAACCATCCTTGGAGACCTCTCTCTCAACATCATCTTCTATATATTCTGGTTCCTCATACTAATCCCCATCGTCAATATAAGAAACATCACCCCATTCACTAACCATAGGTTTCAGCCCTCCGTTATCGTCCATAGAAATCTCGTCGATCATATGGTTCACTGAGGAGAGAGGAGAAACAATATTTTGATCTGGTGCCCTCAATACTTCAGTTGGCTTCAAAGGTTCTTGATCATTGTTGTCCACATCATCCTCCATTTGAAAATGGGTTCCATTGATAGTCTGGCCAGCCTCCATGATTTCCAAACCCTTCTCAATTCCAAAGGAAGCTGTGTCTTGTTTTCACTCCTTTGAACATCAAATCCTGGCAAAACAAGGCCATTGATTTTGATAGAAGAAACCACTTCCCTCGAACTCTCGTTAATGGTAATCAGATTGAAATTAGTACCTTTCTTCTTTTCTCTCAAAGTTCATTTCCTTTAAGAGTTTTAGCACTCGCCGGCTCCGATCCAAGGACTCACCATCACGAGCAACTGATTGTGATTCAGTGGGAGTAGTTGAAAGAGGATCCTTGTCCTTATTCTCGATGAGAGTCTCATTAACTATTCCCTAAACCAGATTTGGCACTCCACTATTCTCCACTATAGCTTCTTGATTAGCAATTAATTCTCTGATCATCTCCATCGATCTTGAAGGAGGGTGGAATCCCTGATGCTGGAGAGCAGCAACAGAATGAAGCAAGTTCCCATATATTGTTGCAGATGCAACCACTCCTTAATTTTGAGTCCTCCTTGTGTGAAAATCATTACCCGACTCCATAACTGTAATTCTACGATTTCTCCTGACAACTGGTTTGGTGCTCGATCTCGCCTCCTCCTGAATCTTAGATTTTTACTTCTTGGATTCTGATTCGCAGCCCCTAAGATTGAGTTTGACGAAGTTGCGAGAATTGCTGGAGGGAGTTTAGCCAAATTCTTCTGATCCCGCTTCTTCTTCTCAGACTATTTTAGTAAATAAACCTCGTCCACCTTTTCACGATAGGCCTCAACACAAATCTAGTCACCTCGGGAATCCATATCTAGCTGAATTTCATGGTGAGGGCACCTCCTCACACGATGCCCAATTAAACCACACGTGAAACAGATTGCAGCAGTTGCTCGTATTGATAAAAACCCAAAAACTCATGACCATCTTCCATGATTGCCTTTTCTCTACCAACTTTTGGTGCTAGGATATCCAAAGTCACGAAACCCTTCGGGCTGAATCCCTTTATTTCTGCAGTAAACATCTTAACGACACGAACACTACCCAAATGTTGAAGCATAGAAAAACTAAATTAGATAGTTCGAACATCGATAGGGATTCCAGTAACTCTTACATCAATTTCATGAACTGCATAGAATCAAAGATCTCTTGAGCGGAGTGACGAAATCTCTCATGTTCATGAGATGTAATCCATACGACCAAGATTAGTGATCACAAACCCATTCTTTCTTATTAGTAGTTGGAAACTGGAAGACATATAGGTACCTACTTAAAAAATTTGGAGAGTCCCTTGACACTTCCAAATATTGTCGAGCACCTCTTGAACATGATCGAGCGGTCTAGGAGGAGACCAGAAAACTCAAACTAGAAGGAAATAATCATTTCTATTATTCTTCCAATCCGGTTGAGTTTCTATAAGTTGGTTTAGGCTTGGCAGTCGGACCCATGAATCAGGGTACCCGCCCAAAGCCCACCCGGATTGAGACCATTTAACTCGACCGGCTTGAGTATTTTCCGGGTCAGGGCAAACCCGGTACCCATTAATTGCCGGTTGCGGACGGGTATTGGATTGGGGCAACCCGTCCCCATTACCCACCCATGGGGTACCCTATGAGTAAAACGGCATCGTATCATGAGGTGGTATATAAGTGATATGTAATTTACCAATGCATAACCCCAACAGCAATCAGTAAAGAGCAAACCCTATATCCTCTCACTCCTTTGCTAAGCACGATTCACATTTCATAGCCAGCCACTGCCGCGATTCTCTCGGCAGCACAAATCTTCCCAAATTAGGCATCTCGTAGATTTCTCATCCAAATCCTCTTCGTAGAGTCGTGATGCAGAGATCATCGGCAGCGAATCTTCCAATCGTTGTTGATTTATGTGTGAAAATAGGGAAAATGACGATAACGAGAGCTCGATACAGAGAATCAAGCACAGATTCTCCGAGTCCAGATAAGCATCCTACTGATTCTTCTTTCTGTTTTCGTTTTCATAATCGAAGTCTAAGATACTAAGACTCCTCTTAGAGTCGGTGTTCATACTTGGTCCCAACCCTATAAATAGCTTGTTCGCTCTCAGCAGTTTGATTATTCTAACTTTGATCCCTGCTCTGTTATTCGATTTCTCAGCTTCAGCTTCTGGAGTCTGGAGTTCTGCACTCAAAAGCTTTAAAGGTAGAGGATGCTTATCTCTGTTTTTTTTTGTTAAGTATGTCGAAAGCTTCTAATTTGTTGTTTTCTTCTTAGTAACTTAATGTGTTGAATTCTTACTTGTTTCCATTGCAGTTGATTATCTAGTGGACTATGTTCTACGACTGAGAAGCCACCTTATCTGTCTGCAAGAGGTTAGGGTTTCTAGTTTGTTGGCTTGTTGCAATGTCCTGTTAATGCCATGCCTAAACTATTCTTTTGATATGTTATTTCCATGCCTAAACTATTCTTCTAATATGTTATTGCCATGTTAATGTCATGCCTAAACTATTCTTCTGATATGCTATGCTGCTGCCATGTTTATTTTATGCTTAAACTATTAATCCGAATATGCTACTGCCATGATAGCGTGTTGATTATCCAAGCTCAATTCTTCAATTCTTCAACTGTTAACTTCAATTCTTCAATTCTTCAAGCTCAAACTCTTTACTCTTCTCTTTAACCTCCATTATCTAGAAACTATAATCTAAACACCTAACTGATTTGTAATAATCTTCTTACTACTGCTAACCAACCTCATACTAATATGTTGCTGCAATGTTAATTCCACGCCTAAGCTGTTATTATGTTATGTTGCTTTATTCATACTTTACTTCATTGTTGTGAATGCTACTGCCATGCCTAAACTGTTAATGCTATGCCGAAACTTCATTGTTGTGAATGCTACTGCCATGCCTGAACTGTTAATGCTATGTCTAAACTTCATTGTGTAATGCCTAAACTGTTAATGTCATGCCTAAAATGTTAGAACTTAGGTGTGTTGTTCATTGCTCAAATCTCTTTACTTAATTACTCTTCTCTTTAATCTTCATTATCCAATAACTACAATCTAAACACTTAACTGATATGTAATTTTCTTCTTACTACTCTTAACCAACCCCACACTTCTGAATTTTAAACATAATCAGTTCTGAAATACACTTCTGAAGTTCAACCTAATCAGTTCTGAAACTAACCTATACTTCTCAAAGTAACTAAGTTCAACCTAATCAGTTCTCTTCTTCACTGCAACTAACCTACACTTCTGAAAAACAACTCCTCTCAAAGCAATTTCTACTCAGTTCAATGTTCAACCTTCTTTAGTCATTCATTTCGATTCATTATTTTTTTTTTTATCATTCTAAAACAGATGGAAGGAGTTAATAATGATCATGCTATTCAAATTGAAGCAATGCCTCCTAATACCGTTCCGCACAACCATCCCCAACCCCCTCCTGCTCATAACCAACCTCCACACCAACCTAACCCCATCCATCCTGAACCTGCCAATCCTGAAAATCAACCTCAACCTGCTGCTGTTGGAGGGGACGAAACTGTTGATCAAAGCAGATTAACCTCTGATGTTTGGGCCCATTGTAATAGAGTGAAGGTGAATGGGGTGATGAAGGCTAGGTGCAAATATTGTCGTAAGTTACTTAGTGGTGAATCCAATAGTGACACTTCTCACATTCGAAACCATATCTAAACTTGTATTCATAAGAAAATACATGATGGTCAACAAAAAGTCCTCGATCCAAACTTTATCACTAAGGGTAAAGCAAAACTAGTAGCCACTGAATATAACTACAAGGTCGCCAAGAAAATGTTGTGCTCAATGATCCTAATCCATGAATACCCTCTTAGTATCGTTGACCACTTAGGATTCAAGAGGTTTTGTTGTGCCCTTCAGCCATTGTTTAAAGTACCATGCCGCAACACCATTAAGAAGGAAATTTTGACCCTTTACGAATTGACCAAGATCAAAATGCAAAGGGAAATACATGGGAGTCGGGGAAGAGTGGCTGTGACAACTGATATGTGGACAGCCACTAATCAGAAAAGAGGTTATATGGCTATAACTGCCCACTATATTGACAATTCATGGAATCTTCGAAGCATTTTGGTAAGGTAATCCTCAAGAAATATAAAATTTGATTACTCCTCTTCGTTTCGTTTTACTCAATTCATGTAGAAGTGAACGACATTCACATTTTTTGTAGGTTTCTTTATGTTCCAGCTCCTCACACAAGTGCACGGTTGGCTAACCGCCTTTGTACTAGCTTGCTGGAGTGGAACATTGATAGCAAGTTGTCAGCTATTACGCTCGACAACTGTACTACCAATGACTCCATGGTTCGAAAAAAGCTCGTGTCATCTAATCTCCTAATGAATGGTTCTCTTCTACACATGAGGTGCTTTGCTCACATTCTTAATTTAATTATTAAGGATGGTTTGGATGTGATTAAGGATGGTATTGATAAAATTCGAGAGTGAGTTGCTTATTGGATTGCCACACCGAAGATAATCGAATTAGTCATTGAATCTGCTAGGCATGTTGAAGTTAATGTTAATAGAAAGCTGGTTTTAGATTGTCCAACACGGTGGAACTCCACGTACGAAATGCTTGATGTTGCTATTTCGTACAAGGATGTGTTCTACCGTTTGATGTTAAGAGACGATCAATATGGCTCGGTCCCTAGTAATGATCAATGGGAATTTGCTATTGCTATTGTAGAGAAACTGAAAATATTTGCTGAAACAACTGAGTTGTTTTCCGGTAGCAACTACCCAACAGCTAATCTATTTTTATCTAAAGTTTGTGATCTTAGGCTGGAATTAATGAATTGGCGTGTTGATTCCAATCCTATCATTAGTGCAATGGCTGAAAAAATGTGGCTTAAGTTTACAAAATATTGGGATGACATCCATTTAGTACTTGCTGGAGCTGTTGAGTTGGATCCGAGGTACAAGCTTCACCTCATTGAGTATTATGCTACAAAACTTTGCATTACTAATAGCGATTTGGTTGGTGATTCGGTGAAGAAGATAGTTTGTGATTTGGTTTTGACTTATCAATCAAAATCTAGTACTCAAGCTGGTTCTGGTTCTAGTTCTTCTTCTATTGCAACTGCTTCTGCTACTGATTTGGACTTTATTTATGAGCCAAAGGAAAAGGTCGAGGATCACATTAGTAACTACTAAACTTGACCATTGCTTGGCCGAGCAAATCATTCCTAGAACACCAGATTTTCATATACTTTTGTGGTGGAAACTCAATGGTGCCAAATATCCCACTTTGCAACAAATTGCAAAGGATTTTTTAGCCATTCCAATTACCTCTGGCGCATCTGAATCTGCTTTCAGCACTTGTGGGAGGCTATTAGATCCCCACAGGTGCAAACTACATCATTCAACTGTTGAAGCGATGATGTGTGCTAGAAGCTGGGTGAAAGACGAAATTAGTAGAGGTACTATTATATTTAATTTGGAACATTACTTATTTACTATAATTCATTATGTTATTTAATGGTTTAACTAATGATATGTGTTTTCTGTTTTACTATAGAAGCTGACACGAAACTTGCCGATTTAGAGAGTGTTTTCTCGGCATTGGCTGTGGAAGATGAAACCGGAGCAGATGAAGATGGTAAAGCTTATGTTTCTGGGACTTGTTTCTGATTTTTTAACTTATTGTCGTGTTATTGGTTTAGTGACTGAACTGTCTTCTTATCACTTATCAGTTATTTGGCCAGCTGGGACAGCCCCCCTATGATCTTCCTGCTTTGCTTTGGATTCCAGTTTTATTTTGATTAGGTAATTATTTGTATCTTTGAATCTGAGTTGAGCTGCTCCGAAATCTGAATTATTGTTGGGCTGCTTTACTGTTCATTTAATTTTGGTTAGTTATGTTGCTTGCTGGAGTCCTTGATCGGTGCTGGTAGACTGGTAGTTTTTGTTTGATGCTGTGTTGGAGTCCTGGAGAGCTGCTGATGGTGCGTTGCTGTTATTGGAGCTGTTGGAGAGATGTTGTCTTTGTTGTTGCTGAAGCTGTTGGAGAGCTGCAGCTGGAGCTGTTGGAGCTGCTGCTGGAGCTGTTGGAGAACTGCTGGAGAGCTGTTGTTGGAGCTAATGGAGCTACTGCTGGAGAGCTACTAGAGCTGCTGTTATTGCAACTATCACATGCTGCATTAGTCTTCATTTTTTCCAGTGGTTTTCATACATTAATTTTGTTTCCAATGTTTTCTTTCTAGTGGTTTAAGACTTTGATTATTAACTATCTAGGTTGATGCTCTCCATTACAACTTTGCAGAATAATTGGTTGTTGGTTTAGCTGTCGGTTAACTCATCTATTATTCTATTTTGATGTCCTATGTAGCTTAGAAAAGCTTCATTTGTGATTGTGTGTTATCTGCAAATCTGACTTCTGCACTTAATGTTATCTGTGTATTGGTTTGGTTGAGTTCAAATCTGCATATTAGAAAAGCTTCATTTATGCAACACTTTATTAATTTGAGCTTTTGGTTTGATTGGGCCTTTTGAGTTTTGTTCTTAAAATTGCTGACCGGGAATTACCCTGCAAACTCGTCCACCCGAGAGTGGGTGGGGATGGTTTCGAAATTGTACCCATTTGGCTTGGCCGGGTGAGTACGAGTAAAACCCGCCAAGTAAATGGGCGGGTATCGGATATACCAAACCCGTCCCCGACCCCCCGTTTGCCACCCCTAAGTTGGTTACCAAAATAAAAACTTTTCAAACAAAAAAATCAAATTCGTTAACGAATTCCCAAAGAAAAAGGGGGAATCATTATCAAAAATCAATTCTCTTTCCACATTTTGATCACAACATGCCAACATAATCAGATTGGGATTCCAATCAACGTAATCATACCAATTAACACCAAAAAAATCAAAAATAGAGAGATCAAAATAAAAATTAAGCCAATTTTCCATAAACGACAAAATGCCCTTAATCCTCAATCGGTAAGGAGGTTTTCTCTCCATATCTCTCCGTAAAAGAGAGGGAGCGCAAAAAAATTGCGAAAGAGAAAGGCACAAATCACGGGAGCCATAATATAACCAAATGAACGGCAATTAAATTTTGTAAATAGAATCCTTAATTAACCCTTGTCAAAATATTCAGAGTAATAAAAATCCATGCTCAAATTACTCCACAAATTCCTCTTAAAATTAACAAAGGCCATTAATGAAATTCTATTAATCGCTTTGTAAATATTCCAATAGTTTAAAAATTTTCCACCAGCGGAAGAACCCCTTAACAGCTTCACACCGAGCAGTAAGGAACTTTCATAAAACCTAAACAAAACCAAGAAAATTGAGAGTCGAGATAAAATGATGAACTTCTACACAGTCAATCTGCCTCAAAGAAGTTTCCAGAAAACAGAGGATATCTGATACAGTCATCCATTGTAAATCAATATGACACGATTGGTTAATCGGCACCCAAGTAATCAATAGAATCTCTTCAACATAGTACTCAAAGAACTTCGAAAGGAAAGATACCTTGCAAGAAAGAAGAACCCGACGTAACTTCTTAAAGATATCAATCCACTCCATAGGGGAATAGCTCGGACTCTTTCCGGCAATACCACAGACCACATCCGGGAATAAGAAATCGGAAAACCATGAAACTCGACGGCAAATGAAGTCCCCACAAGGGAACTTCATGCCAGGAAACCCCATGGAAGAAAAATCCAAACAATCTCCCTTTGATCCAGAATCGGCATTAAAATGCTGCTCACTTTTTCACAAAACCCAACCAAATTTTGAAAAGAAAACGACCCACTGCAGATCAAATGATAGAATAAAAAAGAAAGAGGCAGGGATTCAGTCCGAAAAGGCGGCGTCTGAGAGGAGGCTTACCTTCCGGATGACAAAAGAAGTAGGAGACGGCAGAAGAAGAAGGAGGTTGTGAGATCAACGGATGAGGGATGGAAGCGGCGGAGATCCCGAAGCATTTCCGACGGAGGTATATTAGAGACGAACAAAACCAATTCAAATAGGGGAGAAATGGTGACCCGTTTCCTTCCCCAAATCAAAGAGAAACAGGGGCAAAGTTACGATCAACAAGCAGCGAGCAATGATCGAAAGTGACAATCGGAGGAGAGCAACATTCCGTCCATTACTTAGTTAAAACATAAATAAATTAGGATGATAAAATAAAGGAATTGAAATAATAACAATAAATTAAATAGGGATAAATTCTGGATTTTACACCCTTAAACCAACCCACCTATAAATTGATCAGGTTGACTCAAAATCTGGTTCCATTGCTCGAATCGGAACGAAATAAGGAGTCAACAGGCTTTCGTAACCCTCAAGTTGAATTGCACTAATTGGAAAAATCAGCTTGGGCTAAATCTATCACGAAATAATAGCTTAGGACCACGTATGTAAATTAAACTCAAATGGAGGACCGAACCGTGACCTAGGAAGTCGGGTGACCAAATTAACAATTTTATCATCTTCTTTCCCATATTGCTAGACGTTGCAGGTGACTCCAGGGGACGCCGGTTGAGGCTCGATTCCTCCGATTCTTGAATCGAAACGAACTTTTGATCATTGGGAAAACTTTGTAGGGCATAGAGGAATAGATTGGTGACTTTGAAATGGCCCGACAAAGCCTTGAGCGTACCGACGCGAGCTTCAGAGGAGGAAGAAAATGGAACGGAGGCGGTGGTTCTGGTTCACTAAAGGGATTGGTTGCGTTTCTATAGTACCCTAGGGTCGATTACTTCAACGGGTGCTCCAGTTAAGGTTCCAACAAATGAGCTGGAGCTCAGGCCGTCGATTTGGACGCATTCACCGGAGTTGATAAGGTTACTGTCGATTATTGTCGATTTCTCGATGGAGTAGGAATCTGAGGCCGATTCGAATGATTTCTCACATGAATGTGGGTTCTAGTATCGGATTTGTCTTAAGAACGTACCGTGTGGTTATTGCAAGGGTCGCTAGAGATGCAACGCCAACAGCAGGGATCGCGACGGAAGTTTGCTGGGGATGAAGATGGTGCTGATGTCATTGTCCCGATGTGGCGTCGTTTTGCCGGAAGAGTTGAAAAAACATAAGTTGTTAATGTTGAGTTACAAACTAGTGACCTTCGGGTGACAGCGGCTTGCCATCAGGATTTGCCTTCCTTGATGGTATCAATAATCCATCTCAACCATTAATTCATTTTAAAATCTAATGGTTTAAATTAAAGGGAAAAAATGACATTTCACAATTTAATTTTCATTTTTTTAATTTAAGTGTTGATGTTACCAGAAACTCTCCGGTGATAGGAGCTCCGACGACTTTTTCGGCAACTTTTTTGACGACTGGAGCTTCGATTTCAAAAAAAAGTAGGCCACCGGACCACGATCGTCGGGCCTATTTTTTTGGAATTTTTTTTCGATGACGCTTCGTACTCACTTTTAATATGTGTACACGTTTCTATATATGTGTACGTGCACATTTCTGTACATAAATTGTGTACTCATTTGCACACATTTTTCGTACACGTTCTATACACATGTACACATATTTATATGTGTACATACTCATTGTACACGTGTACCTAATATCTTACATTTTTTAATGTACACGTCTACACCTATTCGTACACGTCCACACTTAATTTTTTTACACTAGTGTACACATACGTTGTACTCGTGTGCATATATTTTGTATAAATCATGTGCACGCTACTCAATAAAATAATGTGTGTACACCTATCGTATACATGCACACATTTTTTATATATTAGTGTACACATACTTGGTACTCATGTGGACATATTTTATACAAACTATGTGTACGCTAGTTGAATAAATAAGTTTTATTCTTATGTAATCACAATAATACTCAGTGACATAGTGGTAGGAGTTCTATTTTATAAGATAGAGGTCATAATTTTGAATCCTCTTAACAACTTTTTTAATAATCACTGTGATAGTGATTGGCGGCTGGCGGCGATCGGCGACGATGGAGGGGCGGTGGTGGTGGTCTGGTAGGAAGGGTTGACAGGTGGATAAATTTTCAAAATACCTATAATACCCTTGTATTTTGGACCGTTGAATTAATGAAAATTAATCAACGACTGTGATCGTTCCTTGATGGGGTCAAGGAAGCTCCTTCCTTAATGCTAAGCCGGACTCCCTTTGGTTGCTAGTTCGGTTACACAAACAGAATAGTTAGTTCAGATTTCCAAATGGGAAAAAAGCATTTTGGCCCCCTCTACTCTGCCAGCTTAACAAACAACCCCCATATACTATAAATCACTCTTTTTACCCCTCCTACTTTGATCGCTTTGCTTTTGGGTCCTCCTATTTCAACTAACGTCTCCATGATGTTAAATCTGGACACATATGAACACCGATGGAGAGAGATATCGAAGGAAGGACACTAAGAGTTGCCTAGAAAGATAAATTGAGGAGGTATCGCGAAGAGTATGGTGAAATACGAAAGGTTTTAGAATCATACGTTTTATTGGTCGTTTTCATCCTATGTGATTATATATACTTATATTCTCAACTAAGAAACACTTAGTAAGCTAATACATGGCTATTGGACCTAACATGTTGTACAGAATGTGCACCAATTAACATCATGAAGATGAAAGTTGGAATGGAAGGACCCAAAATGCAAAGTGGTCAAAGTAGGAGGTGGTAAAAAGAACGATTTATAGTATAGGGGCTATTTGTTAAGTTGGCAAAATAGAGGGGCAAAAGTATTATTTTCCCTTTCCAAATCAACCATGTTACACTCCAATATGTTTGGAGACTGACCACTTCCATAATTACCTAAAAACAAATCCTGTAAGGGTCTGTTTGGATAGGTGTATTTGTATTTGGGATTTTGCGATTTGGTATTTCAAATACCAAATTTAGTGTTTGGATACAAATAAGAAAATGTATTTGTATTTGAGTCAAATACACCCTTGAATTTGAGCTTGTTAAATCATGAATTTGAAATACCTTTTAAAACCTAGTGATTTGAAATTCACATCAAGCATAATCAATTAATGGCTCATATCTCAAGAATAATTTAAAAAAAAATATACACAACTACTTTCTTTCCTAGATAGCATATTCAAGCATAGAAACTTTGCCGACATATTTTTTTTCCGCCAAGAGTTCTGTCACAAGATTCCGTCGCCAAAATTTTTGCCGCCAAATTCTACCATTTAGGATTTAAGGTTCTGCCGCCAAATTTTTCTCGTCAGATTCTACCGTTTAGGGTTTAAGTTTCCACTGCCATAAAATTTCCGCCAAATTCCACCACTTAGGATTTAGGATTCCACGCCAAATATTTTCCGCCAGATTCTACCATTTAGGGTATAGATTTTCACCGCCAAATTCCACTCTTTAAGGTTTAGGGTTCAACCACCATTTTTCGCAAAATTCCACTTTTTAGGGTTTAGGGTTCCACCGCCAAATATTTTCCACCAAATTCTACCATATAAGGTTTAGGGTTTTGCCGCTGAATTTTTTCATCAAATATCACTCTTTAGGGATTAGGTTCCGCGTTCGCCGCCAAATTTCACTCTTTAGGGTTTAGGAATCCGCTGCAAGATTTTACCGTGGGCTTAGGTTTTTTGCTGCCAATTTTTCCCATCAAATTACACTCTTTAGGGATTAGGGTTTAGGAATCCGCCGCAAGATTTTACCGTTTAGGGTTTAGGTTTTTCGCCGCCAATTTTTTTCCCGTCAAATGTCACTCTTTCTTTAGGGTTCCGCAGCCAAATTATTTTCGTGAAATTTCACTCTTAAGGTTTAGGTTTTCGCCGCCAAATTTTTCCCTCCAAATTCCACTCTTTAGGGTTTAGGATTCTGTCTCCAAATTTTTTCCGCCAAAATCCACTCTTTAGGGTTTAGGGTTTTGCCGCCAAATCTTTTTCGTCAGATTCCACCGTTTAGGTTTTAGGGTTCTACCACCATATCTTTTCCCCTAGATTCCACCATTTAACGTTTAAGATTTCGACGCCAAATTTTTGCTGGCAGATTCCATCATTTAGGGTTTAGGTTTCTACTGCTAGATTCCATCATTTAGGGTTTAGGGTTCTTTGGCCAAATTTTTGTCGCCAAATTTCACCCGCTTAGGGTTTAGGTTTTTGCCGCCAAATTCCAATGTTTAGGGTTCAGGTTTTTGCCGCCAGATTTCACTATTTAAGGTTTAGGGTTCTGCTTCTGAATTCTTATAACTAGATTCCATTGTTTAGGTTTTACGGTTCTACCGCTAGATTGCACTATTTGAAGTTTAGGGTTTTGCTGTGAGATTCCACTATTTAGGGTTTAGGATTCTGCCGTCAAAATTTTTTACGGTAGACCTTTTTGCCGGAAAAAAATCGATCATCAAATATTCATGGTCGGGAAATTCCTTAATCAAACTTTTGGTCAGACTGCTAAAAATGTTTATTATGTATTGATTTTAAAATACACAGAGAATAACTTAACATCCAAACACATGAATTTCAATTGTATGAATTTTAAATACATGAATTTTAATTGCATGCATTTCAATTACATAAATTTCAATTACCAAATACAAATACATCTATCCAAACGGACCCTTAAAAGAATAATTCTTTTGATGAATTCTTAAGGTATAATCGGGTCCAGATCAAGGTCAACCTTTTCTTGGGTTGGAATCTGGTCCAACCCTTTCTCAGCCATTAGATCACTCTTTGACCTTTTGACCAATCCAATGGTCTAGATTATTAGGGGTATTTAGGACTTTACACACATAATTTAATTATTATATTTAAATTAAATAATTAATATTTTTTCCAGGGGACAGCCGGTGACTCCGGCGGCCGGCCACCGTCGCCGACGACTTTTCCGGCGAGTTTCCGGCATTTTTTTTTTTTTGCTTTCAGTTTTTTTTTCTTTAAAAAAACTAGGTAACACATTTTTTCTGTTAACTAGTTAACAGTGTTTTTTAACTGATAACTAGTTACCATGGTTTTTTTACTGATAATTAGTTATCATCATTTTTTGTTTAATAACTTGTTAACAAATTTTTACCTGATAACTAGTTAACAAAAAATTATATAATCAAATTTTAATGAGATTTTTTGTTAACAAGTTATCTAACTAGTTATGTTATCTAAGTAACTAGTTAACAGTTTTAGGTAGTAACTTGTTATCAACATTAGTTAACTAGTTAACAGGTTTTTATGATGTTAACTAGTTATTTTATTAGTAACTAGTTAACAAATTTTTTAATTGATAACAGTTATTTTGGTTAACTAGTTAACCAACCGAGTTAACTAGTTATCAAGTTGTTAACTAGTTAACTTTTCAAGTCGTTAACTAGTTAACAAATTTTTTACTTGATAATAGTTATTTTTGTTAACTAGTTATCAAGTTGTTAACTAGTTAACCAACCGAGTTAACTAGTTAACTTATCAAGTTGTTAACTAGTTAACAAATTTTTTACTTGATAACATTTATTTTTGTTAACTAGTTAACCAACCGAGTTAACTAGTTAACTTATCAAGCTAACTATAAACCATGAGTCATGAGTCGGCAAAAGCCCCAACAAGAAATGGCAAAAAACGCCTACTACAACACTACCAAAAGTAACAGTGTTTTTTTAACTAATAACAAGTTAACATGATTTTTACCTGATAACTAGTTAACATCATGATTTAGATAACTAGTTAACAAAAAGTTTAGTTGGTAACTAATTATCAAAATTAGTTTAGCTGAGATCAACGAAGAACTTAACAACAGATGGAGGATTCAAGAGACATATTGGGCCCCACGGGCTAAAGATCACTGGTTACGACTTGGGGATATGAACACATGCTATTTCCATAAATCCACAATCCAAAGGCGACAGAGAAACAACATACACTGCCTAAAGAACGAGAATGGTGAATGGTTGGACGACCAAAATGACATTGCCAACCATATCACTGAGTTTTTTAACTCCCTGTTCTCCGAACTAGGGAGGTAACTGATTTTTCTGTTTTGCAGGGATTTTCGTGTACGGTGTCGCAAAGGATGAATGATACACTATCAAGGAGCATTACAGACGGCGAGATCAAGACTGCTACATTCCAGATTGGGCCGTCAAAGGCACCGGGCCGATGGCTTCCCCGGAAGATTTTTTCAGAGGCATTGGCAGCTCATTGAAAAGGATTTCTGTCAAGAGGTTCGATCTTTCTTTGAATATGGGAGAGTCCCGGCAAATTGGAATGATACTCACCTTACTCTCATCCCGAAGGTTAGTCATCCGGAATCAATTACACAATTTAGACCGATAAGCGTAACTAACTTCAGGATGAAAGTTGTGTCGAAGATTATGTCCAACCGACTTAAACCATTCATCCTAGGTCTGGTTTCTGAGTTACAAGCAGCTTTTACTGGGAATCGGCAGATACAGGATAATGTTATTGTCGTTCATGAGGTTGCGCATAAGCTTAGAACAAGGAAAAAGGGAAAGAAATACGACTTTATACTCAAGTTGGATATGTTGAAGGCCTATGATAGGGTTTCTTGGGAGTTTGTTTTCGTGACTCTTCGAGCGATGGGGTTTAACGAGAAATGGGTTAGCTGGGTGCATAATCTGATCACGACAGTCAGATTTCTGTTCTAATCAACGACGAACCTACAGGGTGGTTCTCACCATCTAGAGGATTACGTCAAGGGGATCCATTATCGCCGTTTATCTTCATTCTGGTCTCCAACACATTGTCCTTTATGATGCAGAGAGCTTCGGACTTAGGGTTTGTTAAGGGAATTCAGCTAAATCGTTTCTGCCCTGTTTTACATCATGTGCTTTTTGCCGATGATACGGTCTTATTCGGAAAAGCTAACAAATGGGAGGCAAGAAAGTTGAAGGATGTGGTGGATTCTTATTGCCGAATCTCAGGACAGGCTGTGAATTGCTCCAAATCGGCAATGATGTTCTCGACGAACACCCCTAACAGTATCAGAGAAGAGGTTTTAAATATTTTTGGAGTCCCAAGAGAGGCGACGATGGGGAATTATTTAGGTATCCCGACGGAATGGGGGTCATCGAAAGTGGAGACATTCCGCTTCATGCTCGAGAGATTAGAGCTGAGAGCGCAATCATGGAGAAGCTCATTGCTTTCTTATGCAGGGATGGAGACAATGGTCAAGGCAGTGCTTCAGGCAATCCCAGCCTATCTGTTCTCATGTTTTAAGCTTCCTCTCACCCTTATCAGAAAAATGAATGATGTGATTATTAGGTTTTGGTGGAGCGGAGATGCGAAGAAGAGGACTCTACACTGGCTCCCTGCTAATAAACTGTGTGAACCGAAAGACAGAGGGGGGCTGGGGTTTCACAATTTCGAGGACTTTAATCTTGCCTTCATTGCAAAACTTGTTTGGCGAATCGTTACCCAACCAAAGATGTTATGGGTTCGAGTGTTGAAAGGATTATATTTCCCGAATGTTGAGTTCCTAGCAGCTGCAAAACATCACATGCCTTCATGGATATGGACGAGCATGCTAAAAGGCAGAGAAGTTATGGTAAAGGGAATGAGGAAGAATATCGGCAACGGTCATACCACGTTCTTGGATGAGGCATGGATTCCGGACTCTGTGGATTTTAAATGTGATTTCGATAAGGAGGCTAATTGCAGAATCTCGGAGTGTATCCTTTTACCCCAAAGATGTTGGAACTTGACAAAGCTTAGGAGTCTATTCTCAGAGGAGACAGTTAAACAGATTTGCACAATTCCGTTGGGACCTGAGGAGCTTGAGGATAGGTGGGTTTGGCACTTCGAACCAAAAGGAAACTTCACGGTGAGATCCTGTTATAAAGTGTTAAACAGAGGTCGTCTTCAAGGAACAAACGCTCAAAATGAACAAAGCTCTAAAATGTGGAAATGGCTGTGGGGGTTGTCGTTGCCAAGGAATTTGAGGTTTTTTCTATGGCGGTTATGCAGTGGAGCAATAGCAACAAAAGTAAACCTCTCAAGACGACATTGTGGATCGACGGAGAATTGCGTGTGCTGTGGACATGAGCGAGAAACAACTGAACATTTGTTTCTGCTATGTCCGGTCTTGCAGGGCTTATGGCAGAGGATAATACCTAATATGCAGTTACCAGGAGGTGACGTGATTTGGCTGAAATGGTTTGAAGCTATCAGAAGCTCCAGTATGAACACAGTTGCAGTCAATATATGCTATGTTCTCTGGATTATATGGAAACAGCGAAACAGAGCAGTCTTTGAAGGAGAGCCTCCTGATGTGAATACAATGGAAAATCAGGTGAGAAGTAATTTGAGAGATTGGTTGAGGAGCAAGTGTTACTATCCCTCTGTTGCTCCTAGTTCATATGTACCGAATCAACAATCTATCCCGCCCTCTATAGTCCATACTCGGAGGATTGTGTGCGATGGTGCTTTCAATAAGCACATCCAGCGTGGGGGATTCAGAGTCATCCTTTTCGACTCCGAGGGAAGAGTTGTTGATGGGCGAACTAGGAACTTCTTTTGTCGGGCTCCAATTTGTGCAGAGGCAATGGCGATCCTAGCAGCGGTGGAGTTAGCTTCGGGAGAAGACGACGAGATCACTATCTATTCGGATTGTCAGATGCTTACAAAGGCGATCTATGACCAACCGGATCAGTGGCCGTGGGAGGCGGCCGCAATCCTAGCCTCGATCACTCAGTCGATGAGAGATCACCCGGGAATTTCTATCACCCATGTTGGAAGGAACGAAGTAAGGGAAGCTGACCGTCTCGCAAAGTTGGCAAGGGATATGGATAGTCCCAATTTCTGGTAGCTTGTTTGATATTATGTCTCTTTCCTTTGCTGTAATTTCCGGTTTTGTGGTCATGCCCATTTGATTAATGATTAATCATGATTCTTAACCAAAAAAAAAAATTTAACACATTTTTTCTATTAACTAGTTAACAGTGTTTTGTTAACTGATAACTAGTTAACATGATTTTTAACTGATAACTAGTTAACAACGTTTAAATGATAACTAGTTAACATTTTTTAAAAATGATAACCAATCGAGTTAGTTAGTTAACCAATCGAGTTAACTAGTTATCCAATAGTGATAACTAGTTATCCAATCGTGTTAACTAGTTAACTAATCGAATTAGCTAGTTAACAAATTGTTAACTAGTCATATGAATGCGGTCGACCGGAGCATAACAATAATTGAAGAGAAAAGCCAAGTGTCCCCAACAAATTAAAGCACAAGACAAAAATGCATCATACAAAATGACTGTGTCAAATCTTTGTCTTTTTCAACGTTCAACCAAAACCCACTGCTCTGCTCTGTATACAAACGGACAGTACAAGAGTCTTTTTTAACATATGCATCTCCTTCAAATCCACTAGTCTCCAACTTCCTTCTACAAATTTCAACTTTGGTCCCCCATCTTCCATTCAATAATCAACACAGTCCTCAATCAATTATTCATTCATACGGCGGCGTCGGTGGCACAGGAGGTGTGGTGGCTCCTGAATGATCTGATAGCCTTGGCAGCTCCTGCTCTTAATATGGACTGGTAGTAGAAGGTTGCCCCTGCTGCTCCGATGAACGGTCACACCCAGAATATCCACTACAATCATCCCCATTTCATTAATTAATCTCATAGTACACTAAACAAATTAAAACACTGAATGGAAGATTACATACATGGTCATCCCAGACTTTCTCATCGTTGAAGATGACTGCAGCTCCGAAACTCCTAGCAGGGTTGATGCTGGTGCCGATCGGAGCATAACAATCCGTCGTAAGAATACAAAAACCACAGTCTCCACAAAGATCACGTGAATGCGGTTAATAGAAAAGGGGGAAAAAGTTAAACAGAGATTGGGAAGCTTACTAGGACGCTGATACCGGTGACGCTGGAGACAGAAACGGCTACGGCGGTGCTGGAGAGCTCGTCGAGATTCATCGCTATCATCGGTCCGGCTATGTATCCTAGTCGTTTCAGCTCCTGGATGAACACCGTCCACAGTCCGGCGCCAACGGCGGATGACTCGTCCGATCGTGATTTTATGGGGAGGAGGAGGCTGCTCCGTTTCGTTGCCGGTGTCCGGCGTCAACTTTTTCTTGAAAATGCCGATTTGATCGGCGACGGATGAAGGAAGAAGAGAAGATTGTAGATAAGTTTTTGTGCGGCGGCTATGTTTGGGGGAAGGGAAGGGAAGTGGACTTAGGGCTAGGGTTAATTTAATTTTTTCAAAATGTCGATTTTGCCCCTCCAGTTTTTGGTTGGAATCGTCCAACCTTGAAAGGGTTGGGTCCGGATCTTTTGCCAGGTAATCATGGGATCTACTACCATTAGGACACCCCTTAGTGTCCTCATATTAGGACACCCCTTAGAACCATAGGATTAGAAATAGAACTAATGGCTTAAATTAAAATAGACAAAACAGTCATTTGGAACTAGTATATATACTAAATCATATTAGGGTCACTACAAGAAAAATGGCTTTTAGCGACATTTTTATAGCGACATATAATACAAATGTCGCCGGATCATAATGTAATACAGCTTATACGACATTTAATATACGTCGGTAAAAATTTGTGCCTTTTATGACAATTTATTTCACTTCAAACGACGCTTAGCTAAATGTTGCTATTTTGTAAGTTATTGCGACATTTAGTATGACAATTAATATATGTCGATAAAAATCCGTGTATTTTATGACAATTTTTACGACAGTTAATATATGTCGGTAAAAAGTTGTGTCTTTTATGACAATTTTTATGACACTTAATATATGTCGGTAAAAATTTATGCCTTTTATGACATTTATTTCACTTTAGACGACGCTTAGCTAAATGTCGATATTTTGTAAGTTATTGCGACATATATTATGACATTTAATATATGTCGGTAGAAATCTGTGTCTTTTATGACAATTTTTATGACACTTAATATACATCGGTAAAAATTTGTGCCTTTTATGACAATTTATTTCACTTTAAACGACGCTTAGCTAAATGTCGCTATTTTGTAAGTTATTGCGACATTTAGTATGACAATTAATATATGTCGATAAAAATCCGTGTATTTTATGACAACTATCGAAACTGCCGATGATAGTGAAACTAATGAGCTAAGAGACTTGCAACTTGCAAACTTACCCTGTACCCAGTTTAAAGAAAATAATGAGATTAAATATCATACCAAATATTCATTCCAAAAAGCATGCAACAGAGGCCCTACAATCAGTTGAAATGTTGAAACAACCATCCATGTTCCAACCTATAGTAAATTTATTGTTTCTCAAGTGCAAAATTTATTTTCTTCTTCCAAACGTTTAAAACTAGAATCTCCAAAAGCTAAAAATACAGAAATATCACTAGTTAAGTGCAATTGTAAATTCTGGGTGTCCCAATAACAATGGCTTCCCTTCCAATGCTCCCAATTCAACCCTAACACTAGAACCAAACGAATGTATCATCCCCAAGGTACTTGGCGGTGTTATTTCATGGCTTTACTTTTCCAATCTCTCAACCTCATTAACTATAATCCAATTTTCTTCTGTGCCTTCTGGATCTGATTCAGGAATATCCATGTCATCTGCACAATCAACACCTCAGTCAGTACCCGCTTAACAAATCATTCACTGTGACATAGATGTCTAGCCATGAGTAAGTACAAAGAATGAGGATGGAAGAGTTACCATCAAATAAGGTCATACTAGTCTGTTAGGACAATAAAATGCATAAATGAATACTTGAGAATCTGATAGAAACATACCAAACTAACTATGAAGTTCTTACTCTTCGTCTTCTTCATTTGTGTGAATTTGAGCAGTTGTCACGGTTCTTCCTTGTATGTCATTTCGAACCCAGTTGACATCTTCAAAATCATCTTCTACATGTCTTGTGTCTTCACTTGAATTTAAATTACCATTGTGCATCTCCAATGATAACTCATCTCCTATTGCATATGTATCTCGAGGCTTCACTCGTACAACAACATTCCAATCTGACTGTATTGCATCTTGAATGTAAAATACCTGCTCAACTTGTGAAGTGAAGACAAATGGTTCATCACTTAAGTGCACCCCTGTGTGAACCAACCTGGAAAAGTTCACAAGTGTGTAGCCAAATTTATCTTTCTTCACTCCATTGCCTCTTTCCACGTCAACCCAATCGCATTTGAAAAGCACAACTCTGAATCTTTCATAATAGTTTAACTCTATGATATCATTTATTTTACCAAAGTAATCAATATCATCTTGAGAAGTCGATGTCTCGGAGACGACAACCACACCAAATGTTCTGAGACTTCCTTGATTCTTCTTTTTCTTTAGTGTGAAACCTTATTCCTTTTGTAATATATCCATTGAACCTTCGAGCCACGGTATTTGGACCACGAGCTAACCATGTGACATACTCATTAATTCTAGGATCATTCATACTTGATAATCGAGCAACCTAATAAACAGATTACCTTAATAAGTGTCATGGATGTGGAATACAAACTTATAATGCAAATTTATATCAAAAATAATTTCTTAAAATAATCGCAAAAATAAATAAAAATTACTTACATGACATTTAAACCATTCCACAAATTTCAAGTTGTGGGATTTCTCAATGTCAGCCTGAGAGATGCCACGCCTCCTATTTTTATTTCGTAATTCTCTTCTGATAGCATCACGATGATCCTGTACAGAAAAAATGTAAATATCACCATTCCGCGAGAACTAATAATTTAATAAAAACGTGTAATTAGCTATGATAGTTAATAATATATTAAAACTTGAAAAAGTTAACTTACTTGCGAAACTTGAAATAATTAACTTACTTGCGAAATGATGATATCATGTCACAGTTATATAAAACATAACGATGAGCTTGAATTAATGTCTTCTCATCAAGTATAATATCTTGAATCCCTCCTATTGGGCGACCTGGAAGAATATCAATAGGAGCCTCCTGGGTGGGAGTTAAATCTTCATCAGTTGTAGCATTGTCGTTATTCCTTGAAGCTCGATTAAATCTTGTTTCTACACCTTCGAAGTATCTAGAACAAAACGTGATACACTCATTGGCAATATACCATTCAGCAATTGATCCTTCTGGACGAGCTTTATTTCTCACATTCAAATATCTGTAAAAATAAGTTACATTATGTACATGCTAAATAATATGGTTAAGTAAATTTAAAAAAAATGATAACATATACTTCTTAATGAATAAAGAAGTAAAAAGTATAAACAAGTAAAGTAATAATTCAAAATTAACTTACCTCTCAATAGGATACATCCATCGATAATGCACTGGACCTGCCAGTTTAGCCTCTGTAGCAAGATGAGTTACTAGATGAACCATTATTGTAAAAAATGATGGAGGGAAGATCATCTCCATATTGCACAGGGTCTGAATTATTTTAGTCTCTAGTTCTTCAAGATAGCTAACTTTAAGAACCTTTGAGCACACTCCTTTGAAGTACGCACATATATCAAAAATGACTTTGCTTACTTTGTCGGGTAATGATCCTCTTATCGCTACCGAAAGTAAATCCTGCATTAGAACATGGCAGTCATGACTCTTCAGCCCTACCAACTTTCGTTCCTTAATTTTCACACACTTTGACACATTAGAAGAATAACCATCTGGTACTTTTTAACTGATTTCAAAACTCCAAGCATGCGTTTCTTCTCAATTTGCGACATTATGTAAGCAGCCGCTGGTAGTAACATTTTCCCATTTGGTTGTTCAACCGGTTGAAGATCTACTCTAATTCTCATGTCTTTGAGATCCATGCGAGCTTTCAAATTGTCCTTACTCTTTCCATCCATATCCAATAAAGTCCCTAATATGTTATCACACACATTTTTCTCTATGTGCATAACATCAAGATTATGCCTCACTAAATTAAACTCCCAATAAGGTAGTTCAAAAAAGATACTTTTCTTCTTCAGCCCCGCTGTAAGATCTTCAGCTTTACCATCCAAATCTTTAACTATTGTTTCCCCATTACAATAGCTTAGAATATCTTATCATTCCATTGGTCATTGCTGGTGCTTCTCTGTGCTCTTCTCTACCATCAAATTTTCTCTTGTTACGTCTAAATGGATGTTCTCTAGACAAAAATCTACGATGCCCCATATAACAATATTTTCCACCATGAACTAGCCACTTTGACCAAGTATTGAAACCACAATTAGGGCAAGCATATTTAGTTTTAGTGCGCCATCCAGACAACATACCATAAGCAGGAAAGTCGTTGATTGTCCACATCAATGCGGCATGCAATTGAAATGTCTCCTTCTTTAGAGCATCATATGTTGGTAGACCATGAACCCATAAATCAGTAGCTCATCAATTAAAGGCTTCAAGAACACATCAATCTTGTCCCCAGGTGAAGAAGGACCTGGGATGAGAATGGATAAAATGAATGAATGTTGCTTCATACATAACCATGGCGCCCAATTATATATTGTCAGTAATACAGGCCATGTACTATGAGTGCTACTCAATGTACGGAAAGGATTAAAACCATCTGTTGCCAAGCCAAGTCTAATATTACGAGGATCTTTCGCAAAATCAGGATACCGAATATCAAAGTCTTTCCAAGCACGACCGTCAGCAGGATGTCGTAAGTAGCCATCCTCTTTACGCTCATCAAAGTGCCATCGCATAGAAGAAGCTGTTTTTGAACACATGAATAATCTCTGTAATCTAGGTTTCAAAGGAAACCATCTTAACACTTTTCTTGCAATTCTTTTCTTCTTCTTATTTCCAGAAGCAAGTTGATCCCCATGTTCATTGTCAGTATATCTAGATAGCCCACACTCCAAACATGTTGTTTCATCTTTATTATTCTTCCAAAATAACATACAGTTATTCTCACAAGCATCAATTTTCTCATAATGGAGACCCAGATCGCGAATGAGTTTTTTGATTTCATAAGAAGACTTCGGGAGTGAGTCCCCCTCAGGTAGGGTTTCTCGTAAAGTACTTAATATGTCATCGAAAGCTTTGTTACTCAATCCATTCATGCATTTTTTATGATATAATTCAAGTACGAAAGAGAGCTTACTGTGCTTTTTGCATCCTTGAAAGAGCTCTTCGTCAGTTGCGTCCAAAATATCATAAAATTTATTAGCATCATTACTTGAACCAGCACCTTGTCCTGACAGTTGGGGATTCTGAGAGTTTGTGTTGGGTTCAGATTCTTCCAAATGAGTGTATCCAGTAGCCATGTCTTCTATGAAATCTTGTACATTTTGTTGCATATCTCGAGATTGCTGAAATCTTTCAGGTTCAGTATTATAACCTCTGCTCGGTGATTCTGCAGGTTGAAAAACCGTCTCTCCATGAAAATACCATGTCGTGTAACTCTTGCAGAAACCATTCTCTAAGATATGAGCTACCACAATCCCTGTTGTCTGATATATCCCATTAACACATTTTTGGCATGGACAAAGGATCTCTCCATCTCTAACAGTGTTATTTGCAAACTCCATAAAAGAAGCAACCCCTTCAATGAATCTTGAACTAAGTCGATTCGATTCATTAATCCAACTTCTATCCATGAATTAGAGCAGAACCTGGAAGTAGAATGAAATTTAGCTGAGATTAGGCTTACGGTAATTAAACTTAGGCTTACTACTAACATTTATAGTCTATAACCTTAAAGCTTGTATGAGCACAATGCAATGTTCATGTAGTCTTAGAAGCTGACTGAGTAAACGGATACAGTAGTATAGATTCAGATGATCATTCCTATAGATTCATATGAATCACAAAAGAACTACATCTAAGGAGCAGCACACCTGATATGATATTAACTCAACACAAAGACATAAGATAACTAATGTTTACTAGACTTGTGTCAATCTTAAGGAATCAAGAATATATACTGAAATGGTTAATAGAATGCAAACTGAAATTGCAGGTTCATTGGTTGAACACTCTTTGACTATATATATATTAATCTTCTTTTCAGTCGTTTCATAGCATGGCTGACCATTATGAAAAGGATCATTACAAAAGATAAGCCCATTCTGCGGGCAGTGTATATTCATGACTTGGGAGTAGGACATTTTAAGAGTGCCAACTAAGCTTGGTTCTGAAATGTATATTTATGAACAATGAACAAGCCATCAGCGTATAACCCACAAAGACAGACACAATCACACAAACGTATCAGAGTTGGTTCTGAAAAATCTCAAAACGAGAAAACTAGAGTTCCCAATACCCAACTCCAATAACAACAAGAGTTTACAACAGTAATTGCTCTAAATAGATGAACCTGTAATCGCTACTTAGCGGGCAATAATGCAAGTAATAGCTCTAAATCGGCAATTGAAAGGAGAAGAACCTGAGGAGTCGGAGACTTGGAGCTTCAAGGATCACGAATCGAAGAGGACGAAGAAGCAACGCTGACAATTGAACGATTCGATGCAGACAATTGAATGATTCGATGTAGACAATTGAACGAATCGACGAGTCAACGAATCGATGCTAAATTGGTTGAACGAATCGACGATTGAACGAGAGGACGAATTCGCCGACAGAGCTGGGAGAAGAGAAGACTGGTGAAGTGCTGTGTGACGGGAAGGCGTCGACGTCAACTGACGGCTCTGGGACTTTAGTTCCTCCCTATGCTTGGTGGTCGAATGTGATGGGAGAGCGATTCCGAAAGAGGGCGTCCGCAGGGGGTCTTCAAACGAGGACAGAAAGCAACTCGATCGAGAGTGGCGGTATGGGTCGTTGTTGGAATACCGACCGTCGATTGGAAGCGGATCGGCGTGGAAGTGGGAAGAGAGAGCAGCTTGTAGCTAGAGAGTCGATTAGGATGCTGGATATTTTTCAGCGAGCATGCTGTTGTTCAATGAAAATGTAGAAATTGGGGATTCGCGTGTGTTGTAATGACTGAACTTGCAAAAATAGTTCTCTCCGGCACTTAATAGATTATTTGTTTGGAGAGTGAATTCAATAAGGCTTTGGATAAAGAAAGCCCAACTTTAATTATTAAGCTGTACACGTCAAAACTATGGGTAAGTTTATTGATTTTGGGCTGATAAGTTTAGTAATCATGAGTACAAATATTGGTGGTCACTTAAGTTTGAGATGTATAATAATATGGTCACCTAACTTTATTTTGTAATAGAGTACTTATCTATTTTTTGGTCATCTATTTTTGTAGGTATTGGTTTGGTTTTTGAGTTGGATCAGTTTATTTTGAGGGCTCAACCGAGTTGATTAGGGGGGGTTAAAAGATATTATGTTTGTTGATGTTGCATGCTTCGTTGTCAATTTGGCTGAAATTGTCATCAAAAGTGCCCGAAATAATTACTCAGTTACCTTGTTTAAACATAGATGTGTGCTCTGTTACAAAACAAAGTTAGGTGACCACGCTGTTACAATCCCAAACATAGGTGACCACCAATATTTTTGACCCATTATTAAGCTTTACACTTCAAAACCATAAAGTTTAGTTGTAATGCGTTGTGATGTGTGATTACCGAGGTTCATGTGGGAATAGGAATGGTACTTATTATTATGGTTATCCTTTCGAACCTGAACTGGTCAAACAAGATTAATTTGAGTTGACTATATGTTTGTAGGGTATGGGTAAACCCGAAAAATGTTACATTCTGGTACGAATATGGTATGGATGTTGATTATTTACTTTTCATAATTATAATAATAAAATATTTGAATTATGTAATTTGAGAATAGTTTATTAGTAAAGTTTATGTGTACCATACCATCTTGATGAGTGTTTCACAGTTAAAGCCATTGAACCACTAGCACCCGTACAATTTAGAGAACATCAATTTTAGGTCCAGTATGAGGGGTATGTTACCATTGAGCCTTGGATATGATTGGGATCTCATAATGTGCATCATCACCGTTTATGATCTTAGACTTGTACAGATTACTTTGACAAAGTCTTTATAATTTTAATAAGTGTTTTGAAAATCATACTAATATCGAATGTTTTGATCTGATGGACTAGTAATCGCAAGCTAAAATCAGTGTTATCAAAATCGGATCAAATCGATAGCCCAATTGGCAAATCACCAATTGTTTTTATATGTTTTTAGGTGTTGTTTGTGATTACACAATGGGCATCGGGTAAACCCGTTACCAATTTGGGAATGGAGATGGTTGTGATTTTTTACACGTTTAACTTAGCGAGGTGGGTACGGGTAGAACCATTAGCTAAACGGATGCGTAGTGGATATAGCAAACCCGTCCTCATACATACTCGTTGCCAAGTCTGCAATTGGAGGCCATATAAGGGGTCAAATATTTAAAACGTCCCGAAACTATAGGGCGGGTTACAAATTCGACCTAAGACTTTAATTCGTTACAGAGTAGTTCTAATACTATGAAACGGGTCACATAGTAGTCCTAATGACGTTATCATGTGTACTTTTCAGTCATTTTGCCATGTCATAAAAAAATAATTCGAAATTAAAAAATGAGATTCATAATATGATTAACCCGCCCTATAATTTTGGTACGTTTTAAATATTTGACCCGTGATATAACTGTTTAAACTTGATCTTAAAAAAAAACTTCACGCCAAAAAATGCGTCTCAACTATTCTCCAAAATTTAGGCGGGATAATTTCCCTCCAAATAATTAAGTTTTTGACTTAAAATTTCATAACCCTAATTTATTTGTATCTGTGACCGCCGCCATCGTGCCGACTGCTATCAAAATATATACGGTATAACTATTTGGGAGAAGCTGAAGACGAACTGAAGAAAAAGCAGGCGGTATAATTATTTGGGTGAGGCTCTGAAGACTTCTTGAAGAAAAAGCATACTGAGGTTCTGTTTTCTTTACTTAATCCCAACTTTCTTTCTCTTTTAACTGTATTCAATTTTGTTTCATTATCTTCACTTCTATTGGCGGGCAGCTGCAGTGAATATGTTCTGTTTTCTTTTTCAATTTACAATAGCTTATTCATTAGTGGATTGGTTCAATGCTACTGTTGTACATATTAAAGTCAATTAACTTCCCTTCCATTGGCTGCAATGAAAAACGTTGTTTTCCCTTTTTCAATTTACAATAACTGTATTTGCTAGCGGATTTATTCAATGGTACTGCTATGCACATTAAAGTCAATTAAATCATGGTAGCAGAACAGTAATCTAAATCAATGGGTTTGTGCTAATTAATCTTAAAACAAATGTAGTTACCTTTGTTTCTTTTACAAGTTTGTAGAAAAGTTTCGGTCATTTAAGATGGGGTTAAATGTTATTTGATTTTTTTATGGACTGAAATGATGGTTAATTATTATCATGTTTATTTTTCAAGTGACTTGTGTTTTTTTGTTTTATATTTGGTAGGATGTTGAAAAGAATTGCAAAGAAAAATGCTGTTGCGGAACTACGAAGGAGAAAGATTGTTGCTAGCGGTTCACCGATTTTGGATTCTGATTTGAATCATGAAGATATTTCTAGTGAGACCCAGATGAATGCGCAAAATATAGAAACACAAAGTAATTTTCAATCTTCAGAAGGATTTGAGAGGCAATCAGAAGGGGAGGAAGACACGTCGTTTCTCAATGATATGAATACTGATTTGGATGATAACACAACTGAAGAGAGTAAGTGTCCCAAAATTAAAATGTAAGGATTTTTTTTTCCAGCTAATGATAGTTTTTCCTTTGTTCATTTCAGGACCACGGAAGACAAGAGGTCCTACTAAACTTGCAGATGTGTGGAATCTTACTCCGGGACAAGAGTTACCTGAAAAGTTTAATCGTTTCAATCAATGCGTAGATGACGGCGAACTTGGACAATTTTGTGGGACTATAGCAAGAAACCCAGAGTTGACACCACTTGAACATTCTGATTGGAGAAAAGTTCCACCCAAAATCAAAGAGGAAATATGGACAATAGTAAAGGTAAAACTCTTTCGATACAGTTTCATGATATACAATTCTCTAATCTTTTATTTTGGGTTTCATGTAGTCAAAATTCAAGTTATCACCGGGGAGAAAAAAAGCGGTTCTTAGTCAAGTTGCTAGATCCTTGAGAGAGTTCAAGCACACTTTGTACGTTGAAAACTTCTCCAAGTACAAGTCACTTACAGAGTTGAAGGCTAATAAAGATCCCAGAACTAGAGCTGATCAATGGATTAAACTAGCGGAGAAGTGGTATTCAAAGGAGTGGCAGGTTCACACTTCATTTCCAACATAATTATTTGCGTAGTTTTATAAATAACTTTTATGTCATACAATATTCAAACAAACTTTTTTCGAACAGACAAAATCTGGGAAGGCAACGACTACACGAGCTAACATGAACATGCCGCACACTTCAGGAACAATATCATTTGCTAGACGAACTGAAATGGAGGTATAATACTTTTTTTTTACTTTGCAAATGTTATATATTTAATTGAGTTGTGTTTGATATTTATATTGTTGTGATTACAGTATAAAGAAACTGGAAAAAGGCCAAAAAGAGCAAAGATATATTCAAAATATCATAAATATAAAGATGGAACACCTGTCTCTGAAGCAGCTGCAGCTCTACTTGTAAGTTTATCGTTGGTTTCTTACATTAATATAATTTAAAATGTTTATGTACTATTAGTTATTTACCTTCAATTTAGGTACTAAAAGTATAATAATGAATGGTATAAATTAACTATCTAATAACCTAAACCTAATTTCATTCTAATCAGCAGCCGCCTATTCTTATTCTCATCACCAAATCATGTGCCTTTTCTTTATTCACCATAGTAGAAACTAAAAACTGCTTCTTCTTCCTCGTCTTCTCTTCTTCTTCTGCCTCTTATCCAAATACTTCATTTCAAACCAATCGATTTCATTCGAAGTGATAATTATTAAATGTCGTTGTTTTGAAGTTGGACTGGTCAAAACCGTGTACTCCGGTTCGAACAGTAACTAAATAATTAATCATTTATTAACTAACTAATTAATCATTTATTAACTAATCATTAATTAATTAGCACTTATCTAGCTATCTAGTTATATTCTAATTATATATATTGATACTTTTCTCATAATTACCGTTTATATATTCTATTTTGTTATATATAACAATATGTTGTAATTATAATTTTTGTAGGAAAAAATTGATGAGAAACTCGAGAAAGAAGGTGATTCAATCAATGAGCAGGGTGAAGGTGAAGATGGCCCATTTGCTCCATTGGAAGGAGATATTTTGTATGAGGTGCTTGGACCAGAAAAAAAGGACGTGTGCGGGGAATGGGATTCGGTGTCACTCCAAAGATGTTCACCAAGTCAAATTCAGATGTCATTCGAGAGAATAAGCGAGCGAACGAGCACAATCAGAAACTGGAGGAGCAAGTCGCACTCTTAATGATAAAATTAATAAGCTAGGAGAATTTATTTTTAAGTTTATCGGTTCGGCCGATCCACAAATTCTCCAACAGGTATTAAGACTTTGTTCCTAACTAATTTTCCTCGTATGTAACATATGGTTCTTTATATATTAATTGTTATATTGGTACTAATTTAATTATTGTTTGATGATTAATTGTAGACTCCCAACATTGAAACACTGCTTAATGTTAGTTCTCCGACTACTAACCATGCTTCTACCTCATCTTCAGGTTTGTATTAATATTTTTTAACCGACAAAATTATTAAGTTTACATTTGACACTTAAAATTTTAAAGTTTTATTTATTTATGTTATTGATATTTGCAGGAGGGATGTAGACATGACAAAAGAATGGAACACACAAGATTTAGATATCATCATTTAAAGTAGTGGTTTAGATATATTAATTTTCTTTTCGTATAATTGAACATTGTATTTTACTATTTTCGAAGATGTTTGAGCTTTTATGACAATTTAAATTTTGGTTATATTATTTATGTTTGGCATTGTTTATGGTATGTTGGTAATTATACAATTTTTGTGATTTGTTTGTTATATTTAATTATAAAAGTTGGTTTCGTTTCTAATTGTCACTTTAAGATTTTTATTAATTTATTAAATTAAATAAAATACTACTTGAATTATACTAAAAAGTGACACAAAAATATTTATAGTGACATTAATATTGCTAGTACGACAATTTGAAATGTCATTTAATTAACTTTAACAACGTTTAAAAATGTCGTTTCTTGTGATACTTTATATGTCGTTAAAAAATATTTGTAATGCGACATTAAAAAACGTCGGGGAAATTGTTTTCTTTTGACACTATATGTGTCCCTGCAAACGTCGTAAAAAATTATTTTCTTGTAACACTTCATGTGTCGTTGCAAACGTTGGAAATAAAATTTTTTTGGCGACACTTAATGTGTCGTTGCAAACGTCGTAAAAATTGTTCTATTAGGACACTTCATGTGTCGTTACAAACGTCGTAGAAATTGTTCTCTTATGACACTTTATTTGTCGTTGCAAACATCATAGAAATTGTTCTCCTGCGACACTTTATGTGTCATTCCAAACATCGGAATAAATTTTTCTCTTGCGACACTTCATGTGTCGTTACAAATGTCGTAGAAATTGTTCTCTTGCGTAGAGCTGTCAAACGGGCGGGCTGGGCGGGCCACGGGTCGGGTTAGTCGGGTTGCGGGTTAGTCGGGTTGCGGGTTAGTCGGGTTGCGGGTTCGTCGGGTTGCGGGTTCGCCGGGTCGCGGTTCGCCGGGTCGCGGGTTCGCCGGGTCGCGGGTTCGCCGGTCGCGGTTCGTCGGGTCGCGGGTTCGTCGGGTCGCGGGTTTCGTCGGGTCGCGGGTTCATCGGGTCGCGGGTCGGGCGGGTCTCGGGTTGCCCACGGGTTATTACTTACTAGTCTCAACTCTCAACTACAATTTGCAAAATTTTATGTAAATTTTTTTATGTGATAAATAATTTAAAAATATATTAAATTTTTAATCGCGAGTAGGCTTAACTCTTAAGGATTGTAGCAGTTGTTCATATATTAAAAATAATAATTCATTTTTATAAATTAAATATACTTATAATAAATGAAATGAAATTGAATATACTTTAGCTTTTAAGGTCTAGGAGGGTTTAACATTGGACTCATTTATAAATTTAGTCAATTCTTTCAAAAAAGTATCAAATCTAGCGACTTTCTTTTTATGACATTTTTAGACCAAACGTTTTGATTTTATGTTAGATGACAAATATAGTCAACGTTCTTAAGATTTTTAACACTGTTACTGATGGTGCTAAGTGTTACTGATGGAGAAGACGTGAGTCTTGCATAGATGCATTCTAGTTTCTGGTTGCTGCAGGATTCATTGTTGTTGAGTGTTGACAATGCAGAATGAATATTTTGTTATAACACTTTTTCTTTATAATTTTGGTTTGAAGGTTGAAGTATGGATGAGTGGTTTAAACTTTAATGTTCATCAGTATTGTGTTTCTATATATCAACAGGTTTGAAACTTGACTTTTGGATTATTCTATGAATTATGAATGTTTGGTGTCGAATTATGTAGTGTTGCATACTATATTAGTTGCTTGTATTGCTAATTGGTGAAAGAACTTAAAAACATGGATATGGACATATGGTGCAGAGCAGTCGTGCTCGTTCAGGTAGATGGAAGTATTTACAACTATGATTGTCAATGTTATATATAATTGATTTTAATTATTTTGGAAATAAACTTGGTGAAGTCAGAAGTAGATTAAATTTTTTATATCCTCAATAATGACATAATGTTGATATTTGAAGCACTGAATATTATGAATTGTGTGACAATCGGGTTATTCGGTCGGGCGGGCGGGTTGCGGGTTAGTCGGGTTACGGGTTCGTCGGTTACGGGTTAGCCGGGTTGCGGGTTAGTCGGGTTGCGGGTTAGTCGGGTTGCGGGTTAATCGGGTCGCGGTTAGTCGGGTTGCGGGTTCATCGGGTTGCGGGTTCATCGGGCTGCGGGTTGGATTGTTGACTTTTTGGTCAATCGGCCACGGTCGGGCTGAGCCGGCGGGCTGGGCGGGTTTATCGGGCCGGGTCAGCATTTTGCCAGCTCTACTCTTGCGACACTTCATGTGTCGTTGCAAACGTCGTAGAAATGGTTCTCTTGCGACACTTCAAGTGTCGTTACAAACGTCGTAGAAATTGTTACTTGCGACACTTTATGTGTCGTTGCAAACGTCGTAGAAATGGTTCTCTTGCGACACTTCATGTGTCGTTACAAACGTCGTAGAAATTGTTTCTTGCGACACTTTATGTGTCATTACAAACGTCGTAGAAATTGTCTCTTGCGACACTTCATGTGTCGTTACAAACGTCGTAGAAATTGTTCTCTCTTGCGACACTTAATGTGTCGTTACAAACGTCATAGAAATTGTTCTCTTGCGACACTTCATGTGTCGTTGCAAATGTCGTAAAAAGTATTTTCTTGCGACACTTAATGTGTCGTTGCAAACGTCGTAAAAAAGTGTCACCGACATTTGGTGTAAGTGTCGCCAAAATATGGAGCGACGTTAGTTTAAACGACATTTAACCGACATTTCAATTAAGTGTCGGGGAAAAGTTATGGCGACGTTTTTTTAACTTGTAGCGACATTTACAATGTGTCATAATAGACCATTTTTCTTGTAGTGGGTTTTCACCACAAACCCTAATTCCAAAAAACTTCTCCGTGAGCAGTGGAAATCGGAGGCTGACGGCGGGGTTAGTGGGTTGTGTGGGATTGGCGCTTGGGGTCGGGAATTTCAGGGGGTTGGGTGCTTGTTCCAGATGGCGGTGGCAAGGAAGCAGGGGAGCAGCGGCGTCGGTGGGAGTCGATGGGAGGAGCTTCGGGGACTAGGTCGGAGAGTGGGTCGGCGAAGGCTTCGGCGGCTGGGTCGGTGGCGCTGATGGAATCGATGGAGCAGGCCGGCGGGGGTTGGTGGCTGGAGTAGTGGCGTCAGCGGGAGTCGACAGTTGGGAAGGAGCGGCGCGGAAGCAAGGCGGTGCTGATCGGCGGGATGGAGTGGCGGCAGGGGTGGTTGGTGGCAAGTAGAGAGAGGAGACGTCGGTTGGGGAGTCTTGGTGGTTTCAGCCCGGTGAGTTGTTTTGAACCAGTTGGGGTCTACTCGACCGGGTCGGATCCCAAGATGGAGTCCGCTACGACGTCCTCTTCCGCTACTGCTTTACTGACGGTGAGATTTGACCTTGTGTGGAATTTTAATGTTATTTGAATGAAATGCAGTGGTTTAGGATGCTAAGATTCTAGATCCTGAAGTCTGGGAATTGGGTTTTGTTCAGGGGAATGGTAGATCAATTTCAGCCAGTGGTGTGGAGGAGCAACTCAGGATTCCCGACTCAGTCTACGAAGAGCCTTCAGCCGTTGCAGTCCTTATCGTCGAACGCCCGACAGCCAGATGCACAACATTCACACTCATCATTGTTGAGACACGTTCTTTTTCTGTTGGTGGTGTTCCGATTTTCAAATTAGGAACAATGTTTTCTTCTTCTTTTTTAGGTTTTGTTCCGATTTGTTAATTAGGAACAAGGTCGTCTTCTTTGTCTTTCAGGATGTGTTCCAATTTGTTAATTCAGAACACGTTTTTTAGGGTTCTGTTAACAAGATTTTTCATCATAATTCAATTTTTTCCCCATTTTCAATTTGATTCAAAGTTTTATGTTCTTCTTTAGGGTTGTGTTCCGATTTTCTAATAAGAAACAAAATCGATTTTCAACTAGTTCCATTACTTTTAAAATGGATCACTGTTCCGAAACAATAAAAGAGGAACTGTTCCGAAACAATAAAAGAGGAACTGTTCTGAAACAATAAAAGAGGAACTGTTCCGAAATAATAAAAGAAGAAACTAATATCAAATAAAAACCACCGGAGATACACAACAAAAACCGCTGAGCATAGAGAAGAAGATGAAGAAGTAATTAAAAAAAGATAATTAATTTAATAATAAATTAAATGGAGAAAAAAAGGAGCAGAAAAGGAATAAAAAATCAGCAATGTAACTACAAATCCGAAAATTAATAAACAATAATAAAAAATCTGCAATAAATAAAATATTGAAATTACCCTTATGTCCAATTAATATAGGCCTTCCGATCTTTAAGATGAAATCCTACGACTCTAAAAGGTGTCCTCATATGAGGACACTTTGAGGTGTCCTAACGGTAGGATTTCCCGGTAATCATACATATTTAACTAAATATTTTTTTAGGGTAAAAAACACTAGCGATCACTTTAAGTATGGGTCATGTAACAGTATGGTCACCTAACTATATTTTGTAACAGCATGGTCACCTATGTTTGTAAATCATAACCGACATGCATCTCTGTCGATTTTTTACCAAATCTCCAGTGAATTTGCCAGCTCAGAGGGTCACATCAGCAACAAAATATTTTTATTCCATCTTCTCCATGTTAACAATATTATTTTTTGGCTGATGTTGCCCTCTGAGCTAGCAAATTCACAGGAGATTTGGTGAAAAATATCATCGGAGATGCCTATCGGTTATGTTTTACAAACTTAGGTGACCAAGCTGTTACAAAATATAGTTAGGTGACCACGTTGTTACATGACCCATACTTAGATGACCACCAGAGTTTTGACCCTTTTTTATGAAAATGTGCTTTTTCATTTTCATCAAATCATGAAGTACAAAACTTTTAGCTATCTAATTAAATATTTTCATGTTGTTTGCACTCGATAAATTCATATGACATAAAAAATAATGAGAAGGTTACGCATGCGTCCAATCCAAGTCAAACCCAGGTCCGTATGAGTCAAGTTGGTATGTTTACCTTCCACTTCACTGAACTTTTCTTGAAATTAATTGAAACATCACGATGCATTCCTTCATCAACTTGTGAAATAAAATACAAAACAATTTCGGTTCTGAGATTTGTGGCGTAAAACCTGAGATTGGAGAACAAGATCACCAAGGATTTGACCGAGGAGGAGCTCGTCACCTGGTTTTGCAGCAAACGACGGAGCAGCGGGTGGAGGGGCGCGATAGTCGGCTGGGCTACAAGAAGAATGGTTATTTTGTTAACTAAACTTAGTTTAGTGACTAATTTGCGGTTGCAAAAAATTGGGGATTGTATAATAACTTTGGAAGTAAGCATTTGCGGTCACTGATTTTCATGGGATTGACATTTTGGAATTTTTTGTCACTTATTAATTAAAAGTTTGAATGTAAGCATTGTTGGAATACCCTTATAATTATATAATGTGGTCATTGAATAACGTGTTAATTAGTTCGAATAATGTATTAACTAGTTCGTATAACTAGTTAACAAGTTATGATAACTAGTTATCAACTAAAAAATCTTGCATATTGTTATGAAAATGATGGAGAACTATGAACTATGAAGTAGAGAGAAAACACAAGAGAGAAAGAGGCGAGAATTGTTTCTTCTTATTCATACAAATTGATACAATGATGTGTTCTATTTATAGCACATAATATATAACTCATATAGGCTAATGTAATTACACATGAATAAAGAGAATAATGAGTAATGAATGGGCTCAAATAATGGGTCATGGAAGACATTGATTCTTATGATCAATGTTAAGGAAGCATCCTATGGACATTCACCACATATAATATTATTCATAACAGTTACATAGTTATTCAATCATGATGTTAACTAGTTAACTAGTTAACTAAATCTGATTACTAGTTATTAGTTAAATAAACCTGTTAACTAGTTATCTGAAAAACGTAGTTAGATAACAGTTCAGAGAAATCGAAGAAGGGTTTACCTTTCTTCAATATGAAAATGACAAGAGTGAAGGAGAAGCGACCTTAACGAGGGAGTTTGCAGATGTTTGGGCCTATGATACTGTTCAGCCCAAAAAGATAGAACTTATAGTGAGAAAAATGAAAGGAGGGCTTTTGGCCCGTTGCGCAGCTTTGAGTTGAAGATTGAGGATTCTTTAACTGACGATAATGGAGATTGAGAATGAGGTGATGATGAACGGAAGAGAGAAGGAGATAAGGGAAGAGAGAGAGAGACGAGACACAGGATTTACGTGGTTCCAGATGATCCCTACTCCACGCCCAAGCAAGCTTGGGATAGTCACTCTTATTATAGTACACACAACCACAACCCTTGAGCTACTCCACTCAAGTATACACTATGTTTTTCAACTCTCACGAAACGACAGACCAAGACACCAGCAGTTGACACTTCACAACCTTCACGCTCACTGTCTTGATTCCTCTGCTTTTCGACGAGGACTCTTTATAGTTTATGTGAAGCTAGCCGTTGTGCTCAATCCAAGTGATTGATTTCCAATCAAGAGTGATTGATGATTTGCTCCTTTGATCAAGGAATATCTTCTTGATTCTACATGGTGATCTTCTTTCCTTCCTTGAGAATATAATCTACAAATCAGAACACCAATCTCGGCTCAATGTGGCAAATAAAACTTTCCTAATTTGTTTGCAAAGGGTTTGAAATTTTCTTCTTACATTATCTAATCATGATACTAACTAGTTAACTAATTTTGATAACTAGTTATCAGCTAAATACATATGTTAACTAGTTATCTAATCATGATGTTAACTAGTCAAGAACAAAATAACTAGTTAGATAACCTATTAACCAAAATTCTAGTTCCCTGATCATGGTAATTCGTTAACTAGTTATTGATAGAATAACTTGTTAACTAATTCAGATAACTAGTTATCAGTTTAAAAACCGTGTGATGGGCCTCAGGGCAATCCACCCTCTAAACCCTAGGCGGCGCATGCGCCCTGCGCATTCCGCCCTCATCCTAGAACTGGAAGGCCTTGCGAGGACGTATGGGATGACTTCCATCAAATCACAGTACATGTCAGAGACACACTCCACGTCTATCAACCTCCAACTCTGTTGGCCATCAGTCAGAGCACATGTCATGTTGTTGAGACTGATGCAAGAGAGGTCCACTAAGGGCATGCCATGTGGATCCACCACCCATGTTTACATGGCCCTATAAATACGGGGTCATCCATTCAGATGAAGACAACACACACACTGGGACCACAAGCCTGATATTGCACGCCTATACGCTAAGGGCTATGAGATTCCGCCCTCACCACAAGGCATACCCTTGATACATCTCTGTTACCCGCTCTCTTACACACTTTCACCCCCACACATATACTTACACATTGAACTGACACCATTGGCATATGCCTTGCAAGAAACCGCCCCAAGGAGCCCAAGGCGCATCAAGGACGTCACCACTTTCAACCTCCAGTTGAACCAACTTATTGGTCCACCAGTCCAACTAGGCGGATCACCATGTTACCTAGTTATTAGTTTAAAAACCATGTTAACTCGTTATGAGTAAAAAATACTGTTAATTAGTTATCAACAAAAAAAGTGTTAACTAGTTAACATGCCATCGCCGGAGATGTCGCCAAAGTCTCACCGGAAAAGTCGTCGAAGACGGTGGCCGGTCATCGGAGAGCGGCGACCGGTCACAGGATAAACAATTGAGTTTTTAAAATAAAACAAAAATTAAATTGTTTGTGATAATATCCTAAATACCCTAGCAATCTAGACAATTAGATTGATCAAAAAGATACAAGGGTGATTTAAAAGGCCAGAAAATTGTTGGAGCAAAATCTAACCAAGGAAAGGGTTGGATGCAAATCACATACCCAAGGAAATTGGTAGGATTAGTTGCGAAATTAATATTTTGCCAAACCCTCTAATCAAATATGGAAAAATAGATTAGATTTAATTATAAATTATTTTCGTATTCAATTATCATATATTCATCTAATCTAAACCATTAAATTTAATCAAAACTAAAATGAATGATGAAGATTGTTGTTAGAACAGAAAATTGTTCTCACATCAAACTTTACCACAATTAGGGTTGTGTTTTTGAAAAATAAAGTGTGTTATTTGATCATAACTCCCGTCAAAGAAGCAGATGTACATTCAATGCTCAGCTAACCCAATAAATGCAAAAGCAGAGTAGCAGTAGTATGCTTGCTTTCATTTCACCATATTATGCAAAAACTTGGACAAATCTCAGCATCATATGCATTCCATCTACCAAGTCTTTCCCGATTAAGTTGAGATATGTTAGGAGCATTGCACTATCCATGCGCATAGCCCAAAGTCACTGTGTGGTTTCAAAATGTCAAATTTTTGCAGAAATCCCCCCCCCCCCCATAAGTCCAAATGCTGATTCATCAATTCACCCATATTGATTCCTGAAGTCGAATTTGTCAACAACCTCATTTACTCATCTCCCACCCACAACTCTTTGTCTGCAGAACCATAGTACAGTACTGATGATGAGTTGCACTCAATTCGAAACCCATATTTGAAAGCTATGAACGTTTGCTTCATAAGAAACCAAATGTGGCTGAGCTGCAAACCAATACGTGTCTCTCAATATTACATTTTGTCCGCAAGTAAACCCAAAACCATTAAAAAAGGATTATAGTAATGTGGATTCATTAGTTTATTAGTTTATTAACATACTTGTTGTTACAACTCAGACATCAGTATTCAAAACAAATAGTACTATAATTTTATATATATATATCCAAATTTATGATTTTCGAAAGAAACTAATATTCTTACCTAACTGTCTCACATTTCTTTAGGAACACCGGCACCTACCCAAGTACTATCTCAATCAAGTGTTTAGGGGTACCCATGTGTGATGTGTGTAGTGGGTATTCGAGGTGGTAGTTGATTGATTCGTTCAAAAACCAATTTTAATCAATTTGTTAAAGGTTAACCAAATTTTGATTGTAAGCTCTATCAATGTTTGGTGGAGAGAAGAGAACGCCAGTGCGGAGTCGTCGACGCTTGGGACTTGGGAGGAGGAGGGAAGGGAGAATCAGGATAGTTACTTGTTGGTTTGGTAGCCTCTGATTCCGAAATTGGGATGACAGAGGATTGGAGTTATGATCGCCACCTACAAGCTAGTTTGAACGAGCTTTGTGCTTCCACGGTAGATTTTCCTACCACAAAGTCTTTTCCATGTCCCTGCACACCTTTAATTCTATGTTCACAAAATGGTAGGACATTCCTAGTTTAGCATTTCCAAGCTACTTAGATGTTGAAGAAATGCCCTTTTGCATTAGAAAAATGTTCCCATTCACTCTTTGATTGCACTTTTGTAATTTTCACTAAAGGAGAGCAAGCACTTTGGGCACCGGCTCACGTGGCCGCTCAATTCTTGCATCGCCAAGTTTGGCCATGTTCCATGTGAATTTTGGACCCGTCAAATCAATCTTTGTGAATTGAAAATCTTCCAAGCAATTATCAAAATCTCTGCAACGAGAAGCACAAAACTCAGCACCCCCGAACTTATCTGTCATAGAACAAACAAAATTGAAGTCGCCACATAACAATCATTGCCCATCAACCCTTAAGTAGAGAGACCGCAAGTTTTTTTTGTGTGTGATAAATTTGAGAAATGTATCATAAACAGAAAGTAACCAAGAGAATGGTAGAAAGCTTGGGGTAGCTTGGGATTTCTACCAAACCCGTCTAATGCTACCCAAAACCCAAACAACATCCGGTCCCAATCCGAAAAACAAAGGGGACACAACAACAACAAAACAGAAACCATTTCCAGGAAGCAAAAAAACTAGACATCAGCTGCCCTAAACCGCCTAACAGCAAGCAGAAAGACAGGAACAACCAAAGATAGTAGGAAAATAAAGCACCCGGCAAATGCTTTCAACAGAAGCAGATCACACCTCCCCAACCCAGAAAACCCCAAAGAAACAACTCTCAACCCAGATCGAAAATAAGGGTGCACCACCGAATCAGTTCCTCTTGAGAAAATAAATCACCTCATCACTGTGAACTATTTCTAAGATCGAGAATTGAAACCCCTTTGGAGGCTTAACAAGCGAAGTCACCGTGCTGACTTTGTTGCTACTATTTGGTGGTGGGCGCTTTGATCTAGACTTGGGAAGCATCCACGAGCCAAATTCTTCAAAAACTGTTGATTTTTCCTTTGCTACAACTTCCTCAAGAAAGAGCGGGTTTTGTTGAACTTGTTCACCGTTCGGACCCAATGAAGCATGTATAGTAAAAAAATCTCTTTTTTGTGTTCATAATGGCTGCATTGGAAGCAAACCACATACAAACCTTCATACTCAATATTTCAAAGTCAGTGTAATTGGATAGGATTTTCTTCAAGAGATCGACCTGAACACATATTCTTGCATAGTTTCCTCTATCTATAACATTCATTGTAACATCAATGTCGACCAGTTGACCAATCTTATCGTCAATATGATGAAGGAGTTTGTTCATAAAGATTTCTAATGGCAAACCTAGGAGGCAAACCAGAATAGGGTTTGTGAAATTGATTTGGAGCCCGACTCGAAGCCTTCTTACCATAATCTAGGGACAATGTAGTTATCACCTATCTTTCAAGGATCATCCATGAGAGCTCTTTGGTAGTCTTTAGAATTATCAAAGGTCGCGGTAAAAAATCCCAACCTCATATCCGTAACACAAACTTGGCCAAAGACAGACCATAAAGTCTGGATGTAATTGTTCACAACCATGAAAGGAACAAGTCGGCTGAGTGCGTGGAAGATCATTACATCCTTAAGTCGAGAACTATCTTCATGATGTTCACCTCTAGTACATTCAATGATCAGGCCGTCCAAATGTTCTTCGTTAATACCCAAAGTCATATTAGCTTCTTCGTCTCTGAGGGGTTGTATGCAATTTCATAGAAAAGTGAGATGAGATTCCCTTGTCAATACTACATTGCACAAGGATATATATAGTTTCCCCTAGAAAGGTATTCGGTGCAACATCAGTTATGCCTTTGCCGTCGAGCTCCATCTTCCCTCCTCCGACTAAAGATTGTACCTGAATCTGACTTCGCCATTGCCGAGAAGCTGTCAGGATTTAAGGTCGGAATATTGGAGCCGCCGCCAACGACCCACCGGAGTTCTGCATACCAAAAACAAAACCCTAATTGATAAACAGTACCCATTTTGTAATAGCGGATACCAACAAAAAAAATAATTGAATATTCAAGCCAGCCCTACCAGCGTTGAGTGTAGCTAAAGCCGCAAGAGATAAATTTGAATCCCACCAAGTCATCACGACAATGGGAAACATTAAATGATGTTCAAGTACAAGAAACCAGAGTGTAGCGATCCACAGCAGTATAAGTACAAGCAACTGAAGGTCACCTCTATCATCACCAATCTAACTCCTCTTCAATACAACTATCAATTCTAAACCCCCACCACCACTACCACTGAATCCAAAATCTCCAATCTCTGTCAATGGATGTTAGAATCATTTCCAAGGAGCTGGTTAAGCCATCTTCCCCTGAGTCCATTCAAACCAAACCTCCCCATAAGCTCTGCCTCTTCGACCAGCTCACTCCTGTAACATTCTCCCCACTCATCCTCTTCTACTCCACTCCTCCTCCAAGCTTCTCCATCAACCACCTCAAGTTCTCCTTATCACAAACTCTTGACATTTACTACCCTTTCTCCGGCAGGACAAGCTCTGCCAACTTGTTCATCAACAACTTCAACGAGGGCATTCCTTTCACTCTAGCTCGAACCCATTCCCGCCTCTCCCACTTTCTCAAACATAACGACCCTGAGCTTCTCAACCTCCTCCTCCCTCGTCAGCCCTTCCAGAGAGAGAACACAAAACTTGACCTCCCTGTTTTGGAGCTGCAGCTCTCTGTTTTCTCCTGCGGCGGAATCGCTTTTGGTTGGGCCGCTTCCCATAAGCTAGTCGACGGATCCACCATGAAAGCCTTCCTCGACACCTTCTCCGCGATTTCCAGAGGCAACCGAAACGACATAGTTTCCCCTGACTTGTTCACCGCGGCGGAGCTCTTCCCCCCTAGGGTTCCTTCCCCTGACAATTACCTCAATCTAATGGAGACGCTCTGGTTCACTGAAGGCGATTACCTAACCAGACGATTCGTCTTCGATTCGAACTCGATCTCGAGTCTGAGATCCATGGCAACGTCTTCTAAGCTGTCGAGAGTGGAGGCGCTGTCGTGCTTCATCTGGAAATGCTGTATGTCAGCGTCGAAGGCGGTGGGGAGAACTTCGAAAACGTCGATCCTAGTGGAGGCGGTGAACCTCCGGAGCCAGACGGATCCGCCGCTGTCGGATGCGTCGATCGGGGACGTGTTCTGGTGGGGGACTGCAATGGCGAACCCTAACGATGAAGCGGAGAACGAGATGTCGGGATTGGGAAGCCTGGTGAGTGAGGCGATAGGGCTTTACAAGAGCGAGTACGTGAAGTCGTTACAGGGAGGAGACGGGTTCGAGTCAATGTCTGGTTATTTCGAGCAGCTGGAGGGTTTGTTCGAGGAGGAGAAGCCAGATATATTCGGGTTCACCAGCTGGTGTGGGTTCGGGTTCACGGGTGAGGACTTTGGGTGGGGGAAACCGGTTTGGGTAACGGTTATGGGGAAAGTGGGAAGGGCTTTCAGGAATCTAACGGTGTTTGTGGACTCAACGGAAAGGAGAGGAAGCATAGAGGCATGGGTTACTTTGGACAGGGAAAGGATGGTTGTTCTTGAAAGGGATCCATATTTCTTGGAGTTTGCTTCAACTAATCAAAGGATTTCTAGCCTTTGAACCTTTGACTAATGGATTAAGGGATGTCTAGTCTACTATCTATTCTATAGTTTGTTTCTTTATTTTACTATTTGTTTTTTTAAAAATAATTGTGGTATTATTACTATTAGTGATTAGTGAAGGCTCTTCTGTCTTGTTGATGTTACTCATTTACTTATCATAAGACTTAAGTTAAGTGGGTGTCCTTGATTATTTAGTTATTTTCCTTCCCTAGTCATGATCCTCTGGATAATTTCATTGCAACGCCATATGTTTTTTCCTTAGTTTTGTGTCAGTTTGGCTACAATTAGAAGAGGGATTTGTTCAGAGATTGGTAGGTTGGAATCGGGTCTGAGTCGTGTTTTCAAGAGTTTGGGTCCGATCTGAGCAGGGCCGGCCTTGAGGATGTACCAATAGGTCCTACGGCACAAGACCTTAAAATTTCGGGGGTCTCAAAGTTTCCGGGTTAACATATATTATAATAAAGGTAATCAAAAATATATTGGTGGTCGTTTAAAAATCAACCAACTCGATCTCAACTCAAGCTCGGCTCCGCCAAAAAAAAATTAAGCTCAAGCTCAACTCAAACTAAATTAGAGTTTGGATCAATTTAAACTCTTGACGAACTCAAGCCAAGCAAACTCATTAAAAAACCTTAACAAGCTCAAATTAAGCTTAAAAGCCCATAACAATTCACTTAAAACGAGTTCAGCCCAATGCAAACTCATTTGACAAATTGGATGATCAATGGTCCCACCCAAATCTCTACATTATGTGAGACTATTCATCTAAATGGTTAAGTCCTGTTATATATAAGTCTTAATGGATTCATTCCTTCACCTAAACCACCAATGTGGTATTACTGAAGCACTCCATCTTTTCATAACACCAATCTATTTCTCTCCATATTTGTTCAAAGTTGTGGAAGGAGGCATAGAGATTCATCAAAGCTATTAACCACTATCATTTCATTAACTATCTGCCAACTGCATAATTTTTATTAACTCAATTTCAAAAGTCATCAACATGATTTACTCACATGGTTGTTTCTTATGCAACAACAAAAATGAAGGCTTAATATATTTAAGCCCATTCAACTTTTGAATCACTTGGAACCAAATGGCAACTGAGCCAATGTGATTAAACGCTTCATCCTACTCCTATTTTATACACTCTAGATTCTCTGAAACTTAAATATCTTTCTCATGTAGTATTTTGAGTACAAGAATGTGTGCTCCTCTTTCTCTCTTAGCATTTCCAAAAATCTCTCCAATATATCAACCTTCTATATCCAATTTTATCATATATTTGACCAAATAAACCTAATGTTTGTCCTTCCCTATTCACGTCTAACATCTTTGTAACATAATTAATTTATAATCCTTACTGCTCAAATTTTTCATCTTCTTCATTTTCCCTTTGTTTCAATAATCAAAATCCCAACCAAACTCATCTATTCATGAAAAGAAAATCATTTATTATACCTCTCAAGCTCCACTTTAACCTCTTCCATTGTTTTTCCCCATTGCCAAACTCAATCATCATCATCTCGTTCCCCATCATCACAACATCACCCTTTGATTTAACCTCCTCATTGCTCCCATTAATAAAATTACTGATGTTGTTGAGTAGCAGTTACTATCAAGCATTTGTTAATTTTAATGTTGTTGTATATAAACTCTAAGTCGTAGCGAATTCTATCAACAAAAACCTAAATCTCAATACACTAAACTCTGTAATTTTTTATCCTTAAACGGCTCAACCCAAAATCATAATGTCAATTCTATCAACAAAACACTAAACCCTAAAAGCTAATACACTAAAATCCTAAACCTTGAATCCTAACTTAATTCTATTAACAAAACCTTGAACCATAATGTAGTAAAGTCTTAACTTTATTGAAAATGCCCTGAAACTAGCTATGAATGAGTCTATTAGCGAACATATATTCGAGCGTGTTCACGAACTCCCACACAAACCTATTTGCAAACATAAATATGAGCATGTTATCAAGCTCTTAGACGAGCATGTTCGTGAGCATTAAATACAAACTTGTTCTCAAATAATAAACGATACGGCTCTCGAGCAGAGCTCGACGAGCCACCGAGATGAGGCAGCTCGCTAATAAGCTAACTCGAACCCCTCCAGCTCGAGTTTGGCTCATTTATAATCAAGCTTATTTGTGAATCAGCTCATTTTGAATCGAGTCAAGTCACGAACATATTTATTTTGAGCGGAATGTCGAGCAAATTTTGAGTTACTCTGTTCGTTAACAGCCCTACCAACATAGTGCACTATTTTTTTAAAAGGCCATTGGTTCAGATGTTGTTGTCCAATGTACACCTTCTCTCTCCCTCTCCACCTAGATTAACTTGAAACTATCCATGTTAAACTTACATAGTTCATCTCAAAAAGTCAACATGCTACGGATTATGACTCCATCTCAAACACATATCAAAATCGAGTGCGTGAATCCAAAATATGGTAACTGGGAAATTTATAAGTTTTTAAGGTAAAAACTTAATAAGTGTTATATTCATATTTGTTGATTGTAGTTTACTTTTTGTAGATAGACTTTATAGGTGAATTGTTTGAAATTATATACTTGAAAGCATCTCAACAAGGAGAAACCAAATATTAGTGAGTTTGACGGCATAGTTCTTAAAGGTTTTCCACGCCAACTAATGGCTAAGACACACATTTTAAATAATTAATAAATTATATGTCTCTTAATTAAATTTATCTAATTTGGGGCGTAGTTCAAACCGACTTGTTAATAGGTACGAATACGAGTTGTGGGTGTGCTTGTAGACAATGTAGTCAAAATCGGGATTTCACGTGAAATCGAAAACATGAGTGAAATCGGAATCATAGTTTTTAATCGTAAAATCGTAAGATTTTATGAACTACTATCGAAACATTTAAGTCAACAACATATTAAGAATAAATATGTAATTAAAACATTTTCATGTTTCATATCTATGTTATTTGAGTTGATGAGACGAAAAAGAAGACCATTACCCAATTTTGAAAAGTCTAGATAAGAAAAAAGAGATAATGTCAGTTCTTAAGTAGTCATTCGAGGAAGTAATAATTAGATTTTAGACATTTTTTTAGTAATAAATTCTAACTTAATTAATCAAAATCTCAAAATAAACCAATTTAACTTAATTGTCTTTGTTCTGACTTATATGTAGTTGTAAAACTAGTAATTTCCCCTAAAAGATGAAATCGTAAAATACAAGAAAAATCGTTGATTTTATAAGATTCTAAGATTTTGATCGAGATTTTACTAGATTTTACGACCCATAGATTTTGCGTGGAATCAAGATCGGTAAAGACTAGTGAAATCGTAAAACTGTAAGATTTTAAGATTAAAATCGCGATTTTAACTACATTGCTTGTAGATAATAAACACTTTTACCATAAACAAGTACAATATTGCTATTAGTGGCTCTACATAGATGCATCTTCCATTGAATATTGTCATGAATTTTAAAAATTAGAGAAGGGAAACAATTACAGGACGAGCACTAAAAGATGGGAAAGAATGGACAAGCGAAGACTGACTATGCATTTGTTTATGTAGGATTGAGCAAAAAGTAATGTGCTTACGTTCATGTTTGCCAATAGTATTGTGGTTTTAGTTACATTAGCCTAGTTAATAATTCTTCATTTTTCTATTTCACATTAGTTAATGTCTATGGAATGTTGTGTGTTGCATAAACAAGAGTATATACAATATTCGAAGATAAAAAAATTGTAATTGCATACTCCTTAATAAAATAATTTTATTATTGTCCAATATCAATAATGATTAGTGTCATAATGGAAAGAGTTTAAACTTTAAGGAATAAGGTCATGGTTTCAAACCTTGTTATCACTAAATTTTACTTTTTTATTATTACTAAAAAGGCGGACCAGCGACCGACAAGGTGATGTGACTTTATTTAGTGAATTTTGAGCTTATGATTGACCTATGAAATGCCCGTGTTAGATCGTGAAATGCCATGGCTTAGATGCTTTTATTGAAGTTTTGCGTTAAGTGTCCATTTATTGTCCGATTGCCACTTTGAATCAATATTCGTGGTCTATTGGAGTTATCTTTGTGCATTCTCAGGTTATGGAATCGAATTACGGATGACAAGGAACATCTAGGAGAAAACGGAAGCTTAATCGGAGTTCGGACGAGGGAGATATGAGCGTTGCAAAATTGCAATTTCTCTGTTTGCACCGTGCACCACCCGTGCAGGGGTGCACGGCGTGCACTGTCCCCTGCACTATAAAAAACTCACGTTTTTTACTATTTTTGGGGCATTCTTTCATCTCCCTTGAACCCCAAACACATACCCACGAACCCTCAAACCCTAGAACACATTTTTGGAGCAATTTGAAGCCGTTGGAGCTAGGATTGAAGCCAACAAACCTTGGGAGAAGTGCTTACAAGTGGAGAAGTGAAGATCATCACAAGGATTCATCCATGGTGTTCTTGGTGACCATTCTTCCTTCTCTTCTCTTTACTACCTTGGCCATGTGTGGCTGAGTTTCTAGGGTTCATTCTTGGATGGGTAGATTAGTTGTGCCATGATAGAGGCATGATTGTATAGACTTGCCATAATTGATCATGGTTGTATGAGGATGATTTCTAGACTTGTTCTTATTGCCAATTTATGCCATGTTTGCTTGATTTGGTCAATTCAATGTGATTTAATGCATGAGAGTGCTTGGATTGCATGGATTGTAGGTCTTGGGATTGAAGTGCGTGTGTTTTAAGAGATTAGATCATCTTGTTTCAACCATTTTCACTTGATTTATCTCTTGGGCATTTTAGCGAACACTTGGTGTGCATGTGGATTTTCATTCAATTGAGTTTTGAAAAGGTTTTTTGGTGAATCTCTTAGTGTTAGGGCATTGATATGAGAGTGTTGTGCCTAGCCTTGTGGTCATAGAGTCTTAAGAGAGGGTCTTGTGCCTTGGCATTTCATCAAACACTTAGAATGCATCCTTTTTCACTTAGCTTGAGAGTGAGAGCCTAAGTTGAGTGGTATTAGGATAGGGATTTGGTGCTACGAGAGTACATTGAGTCTATAAAAGTGAAATGCATGGTCATCCGAATGCAAACTCGATTTTGATTGGCTTGTTTGTTCAATTAGTCCTCTTGAGCATGATGAAACTACCCACCAAGAGAACCCCCTTTGTCTTTGATTTGAACCACCTTTCTCTCTTGTTTAATCTTTGTTAGTATTGCGAATCTTTGCTTTTGTTTCTGAATTTCTTTTCAAACCAAACCAATTTCAAATGTCTAGACCGTCTATGAGAAATGTGAGTATTAGTTTATGAGAGGACCCCATGGAATACGACCTTGAATGTTGTGAGTTGAAAATCACACGTCAAGTTTTTGGCGTCGGGACCTTTCTCAATCCTAAGAAAGCATTTAGTAGTGGACCGATCTATTCACTTCCTTCCGTTTTAGTTTTTGCTTCTTTGTATTTGTTTGTTGGATTTTGTTATCCCGCTTTTTCGTGTTACTTTGGTGTCTTGTTGAGCATGTGTGTAGGTACCTTGTGCTAGTGTATGAGTCGATTCACTCGCTTCCAAGCACAACCTCAAGACCTCAAGCAAGTTATTGATCCACCAATCCGTTCTCTACCTCATTTAGTTCATGTGAGCAAGGTTGCAAGTAAGATGAACTCGTGGAATGGAAGTAATGGTTATGGTACCTATCAAGGTGGAATCCGTCTCCTAACCCATACTATGGTCATCCTACTTCATCCAACTACTACCAAGAGACTTTTGAGGGAGATGGCCAATGGTGGGATCAAGATCAGCAAGCTTCAACACCATTGTGGAATGAACAATGTTTCTCTTTACCTCCACTCTACCATCAAATCTTATCGGAGTATTGTCAAGAGGAATTCACAAGCCATGAACAACACCCTCAACCACCTTCCATGCTAGAGGAGCTCTTGAAGATGGTGAAAGAAAGTGAGTGTCCTCAAGAGGAGTTCGTAAGCCATGAGCAACACTATCTACCTCCCCCCACAATTGAGGAAATGTTGCAAATTGCGGAAGACAATGCGACTCGGATTAGTCGCTTAGCTCAAAGCATGGAGCTCAGCACGGGGATTCTTGAGAATGAACGACTCCCCAATAATTTGGAGCACGTCTATGGTGATGAGGATGACACTTGTGAACCGGAAGTATTTGACATGGATGAAGAATTGGTAGTGGAGGAGATTGAAGAATATGTTCTTCCCAAGGACACACCACATGACCGCAATGCTTGGATGAGAGGATCGAGGAGACGTGAGGATGATGACCCTTTAGATGTGGTGAGAGATGATTTGAAGACTCTTTAAGAAGAGGTGGTACCGAGAGTGGAGCACAAAAGTGAACAACACCACCCTATTGTGGTGCCACCAAAGATTGAGAGTACTCTTCAATCTTCTTGCTTGGTCATGAAGTATTTGTGCCAAGAGACGGACACATGCTTCTCGACCCCTCCTAAAGAAGTCATGGAAGTGGAGCAACATCTACTTAACCCGGAAGACTCCTTGAGTGGCATCACCAACTTGGAGACGATGAAGCTCAATGGTGGCCCCCTACCATACTATCTTCCTCAAGCTTCGATACTCAAAGGTAGTGAGCTAATGCGAGGTAACATTTGGAACTCAAGCTTTACTCAATGGCTAGTCTACCCTTTGCTTATGGCGCTACTTGACACTCAATCTTCGTCACGAAAAAAGCTACTTGACATCAAGGAGGTACTAAGTTGGACACCATAACATAGGTATCGTCGAGCTTAAGACGGTAACTAAGCGCTTCTTGGGAGGCACCCCATGTTATCTTTACTTTTTCGCTTTTAATTGTTCTTTGAGATTTTTGTGTTGTTTTAGTTTTTGAATAAGGTTTAGCAAGCATTTGGGATCACTCTTCACCAACGATCGTCATGGAAATCTTTCACCACTCTTGCCTCCTAACCCCTCTTCACCGCACGGTATATTCGTTCCACCTTACCCTCTCTCTCTTGATCATTGAGGACAATGCTCATGCTAGTCGTAGGGGGAATTTGAGGTTTGGTGTGATTGTTTGTCGGTAGAAGTAGAATGCTATGCTTTGATAATGTGCATGATCTTGTTTGAATGCCAAATTCCTCTATCGTAGAATCGTTCAGTTCTTGACTTTTGGTGTTTAATTGACTTCAAGCTTTCGCAGTGGCGTTTAGGCTGTTCCACTTAGAACCTATAACCAGCATGTTGGCACTAATATCAAATGAGTCTAGACCAGAACAGAGATTGGATCACTCTTGTAGTTTGTTTGATTGGTTTGATACGTGTTTTTTTTACCGCTCGATAACACCGTTCTAAAGTGATAAAGGCAATTAGAGTTTCACCACATTCAGCCAAAAAGCCTAACCGAATCAGTTTCCTATAGGATAACCCGTTGAGCCTTGGCTTGTTTGTTGGATCATACACATTTTCACCATATTCCATGTTTTTCATCACCTTTTTTATCCCTCGTGATTGTGGCTTGAGATTAGACGGAAATCCAATTCAAAATCTTGTGTGGAAGTTTTAAGGGGCTAAGGATCAAGTGGCTAATATGTGAAGAAAATGTTCAAAAGAAAATGCTCAAAAGAAGGTGTTCAAGTTGCTCAAATTCTTGAAGTGCCGAAAGAAAAGCTAGGCAAGCTCTGCACCTAAGTGAAGTGTCGGGTTGAGCACTAGTAATGGCAAAGGCTGTGAGCTAGGCAGGTCCAACACCTAAGTGAAGTGTTGGATCGAGCACTAGTATGCAGTAGAAAAAAAAGTGCAGATAGTGATCCTAGCTAGAGCTTGTAAAGTGCAGATCTAGAGGCGGATGAAGTCGAGTTGATAGCCACATCACGTTTACTCACCAATTCCCAAATACTTCATACTTTCACCTAAACCGCATCATATCCCGAGTTTAAGTCCTTTTGATTAGAGTTGGTGTTGTCGTGGTCGGTTTTTCTGTGTCCCAATTAACCACTACTTGGAGTGTGCAGAAAATAGTGAGGTCTAGACTTGTTTGGTTGACGTTCTTGCATGAGTAGGTTAAGTTTGTTTGTGGAACAGTCTAAGCCAATTTGTTAATGCTTGAATCTCAATGGGGCCGATCTTGTCATTGTGAACTTGGATGTTTTCTAATTCATTTGCTTGAGGACAAGCAAAGCTTAGTCATATATGGGGGAATTTGATGTGACTTTATTTAGTGAATTTTGAGCTTATGATTGACCTATGAAATGCCCGTGTTCGATCGTGAAATGCCATGGCTTAGATGCTTTTATTGAAGTTTTGCGTTAAGTGTCCATTTACTGTCTGGTTGCCACTTTGAAGCAATATTCGTGGTCTATTGGAGTTGTCTTTGTGCATTCTCAGGTTATGGAATCGAAGTACGGATGACAAGGAACATGTAGGAGAAAACGGAAGCTTAATCGGAGTTCGGACGAGGGAGATATGAGCGTTGCCAAATTGCAATTTCTCTGTTTTCACCGTGCACCACCCGTGCAGGGGTGCACGGCGTGCACTGTCCCCTGCACTATAAAAACTAACATTTTTTTTACTATTTTGGGGCATTCTTTCATCTCCCTTGAACCCCAAACACATACCCACGAACCCTCAAACCCTAGAACACATTTTAGGAGCAATTTGAAGCCATTGGAGCTAGGATTGAAGCCAACAAACCTTGGGAGAAGTGCTTACAAGTGGAGAAGTGAAGATCATCACAAGGATTCATCCATGGTGTTCTTGGTGACCATTCTTCCTTCTCTTCTCTTTACTCCCTTGGCCATGTGTGGCTGAGTTTCTAGGGTTCATTCTTGGATGGGTAGATTAGTTGTGCCATGATAGAGGCATGATTGTATAGACTTGCCATGATTGATCTTGGTTGTATGAGGTTGATTTCTAGACTTGTTCTTATTTCCAATTTTTACCATGTTTGCTTGATTTGGTCCATTCAATGTGATTTAATGCATGAGAGTGCTTGGATTGCATGGATTGTAGGTCTAGGGATTGAAGTGAGTGTGTTTTAAGAGATTAGATCATCTTGTTTCAACCATTTTCACTTAATTTCTCTCTTGGGCATTTTATCGAACACTTGGTGTGCATGTGGATTTTCATTCAATTGAGTTTTGAAAAGGCTTTTTGGTGAATCTCTTAGTGTTAGGGCATTGATATGAGAGTGTTGTGCCTAGCCTAGTGGTCATAGAGTCTTAAGAGAGGGTCTTGTGTCTTGGCATATCATCAAACACTTAGAATGCATCCTTTTTCACTTAGCTTGAGAGCGAGAGCCTAAGTTGAGTGGTATTAGGATAGGGATTTGGTGCTAGAGAGTGCATTGAGTCTATAGAAGTGAAATGCATGGTCATCCGAATGCAAACTCGATTTTGATTGGCTTGTTTGTTCAATTAGTCCTCTTGAGCATGATGAAACTACCCACCAAGAGAACCCCCTTTGTCTTTGATTTGAACCCCTTTCTCTCTTGTTTAATCTTTGTTAGTATTGCGAATCTTTGCTTTTGTTTCTGAATTTCTTTTCAAACCAAACCAATTCCAAATGTCTAGACCGTCTATGAGAAGTGTGAGTATTAGTTTATGAGAGGACCCCGTGGAATACGACCTTGAATGTTGTGAGTTGAAAATCACAAGTCACAAGGCAATAAGATAATTTTTGTGAATTCAATTCTTATTGTTTCTTGATGGTAAGACGGTCCCTATTTTGGAAGGAGTTTAATGACTGGTTGAATCAGGAAAAGTTATAAAAAATGTATTTGATATGTACTTGATGTTATTATGATGATCATAAGTTAATTTGATGGTCATAAATCTTAATATGAACATAAAATAAAAAAATATGACTATTTATTAATATAAATAAAGTGGAGTGATTTTTAGTTATTTTAATTTTCATTATTTTAAATTTAAGAAATTATTTAGTTATGGGTGGCTCAGATTAGATATTAAGAATGAACGAATGAGATTCAATTTGATTGGTTCAAACAAAGGGGAGTATCTGGTGCTTCGGGAGCACTGTAGTCTTCACCATATATATATATATGGGTAACACTTCGGTACCCCCGGGGTATCGGTACCCTAACATTAAAACTCAGTCGTATTTGTGATTGAACTTTGGAGTTTTAGGGCTTTAGTTTAATGTTCAGGTGTTCAAATATAGTGTTAGGGGTTTCGGGTTTATTTTTTTGGGTTTATGATTTTTTAATTTGGACTTATTGTCAAATGTTAGAGTTTGGAATACGATTTAGAGTTTTGAGTCTATAATGTAGTGTTTGAGGGTTAAGATTTAGTGTTATAGGGTTAGCACTATTAAGTAGGGCTCAGGTTTTATTGCAATAGGTTCATGACTCATTATTTGAGTTTTTAAAGTATAGAAATGTGAATTTTTATGCCAACTAGGGTACCGATACCCACGGGTACCGAAGTGCTCACCATATAATATATATATGGGGAACACTCCGGTGCACCCACTTGCGTTTATGCTATGTAGAGTCGTATTTTCATTGAATTAAACTTTTAAATCAATAGATTTAATCTTAATAAGTCTAAATTGAGCTTAGTTGAAATTTTTAGTCATCATAGTATAAGATTATACCTAATGTTCTTTAGGTTTCCTTCTATAGCGGTATATGATAGATCATCAGGTCTACCAAATTAGTTTTTCGTTCAAATCGCTCTATGTATCTTTAACGACATGTAGATACTTATCCTCGAAAAAACAAGATTTTAAAAACATATTTATCTATCAAAATGCAAGCAGGTGCACTCGGTGCACCGGGTGCACCGGAGTGTTTTCCATAATATATATATATATATATATATATATATATATGGAAACGACTACAACGCTCCCGGAGCACCACATGCTCCCCTCTATTTGAACCATTCAAGGAGAATCTCATTCGTTAATTTTGGAAGATCTAATCTGAGCCATCCATACATAAATTAATTTTATAATTTAAATAAATAGTAATTAAAAAACTAAAAGGTCACTCAACATTTTTCATATGAATAAATAATCATAACCCTTTATTTTATGTTTAAATTAAGTTTTATCAAAGCCAAATTTTATTATGATCATCATAATAACATCAAACACATTTTAAATAAAATTATTTTGTAACTTGTTAAGTCACTTCATCCCTTTCAAACATCTATCCATCCATAGTTTAATTGTCTCTAACTCACCCACTCATCTTACTCACTCATCCCAACTGAGTGTATGATTTTACTCCAACCAACTCACCCAACTCACCCAAATCCTATCACCTCATAGAACATGATAGAATGGGGTTTCCAAAACACAATGAACCCTAGAATTCCATTTTCTGCAATCTCTCTCAGTTCATTATCATTTCTCCTCCTCATTCTCTCATCATTTCTTCACCTCTCAACTTCATCTTATTTCGTTTCTAGAAACCACCCTCCCTCCCTGCCGATATTTGCAGTCGAGTCGAGATTACGCCGGTTGGCCGAGCAGAGACGAGGTGAGGAATGGGAGGTGGGTTTCAAGCTCCCAAGCTGGGACTTTTCTCGTAAGAAATTGAGGGAGATGGGATCAGCCAAGGGGAGATTTCTGATGGGGCAACGAGGGAGACGAATCGAAGAGTATTCGGCAATGACAACAAAGAACGGTTCGCTCGGACTTTAGATGTTTTCAATTTGTAATTTTGAGCTTAGTGCGATTGTGGATGTGTGGGATTTAATTCCCGTTTTGTATACCGTTGACTCCTGGACTTGGTTTAGAGTTTCTAATTCTATTTGTGCCTTTGTGGTTTAAAGCTGGAATAGGCAGTCGACATTCCGCACCCTTCGACAATCTGACGATTTCACGGCCGTAGACGACTCCAAGGTCGTGGAGACCGGGAGAGGGAAGGTGAGTGGATTAGAAAAATCATTCACTCAGTTGGGATGAGTGAGTAAGACAGGTGGGTGAGTTATAGACAATTAAAGTATGGATGGATGTTTGAAAGGGATGAAGTGATTTAACAAGTTACAAAAAAATTGTATTTACTATGTATTTAATGTTATTATGATGATCATAATAAAATTTGGCTTTGATAAAACTTAATTTAAATATAAAATAAAGAGTTATGATTATTTATTCATATGAAAGATGTTGAGTGACCTTTTAGTTATTTTAATAACTATTTATTTAAATTATAAAATTAATTTATGTATGGATGGCTCAGATTAGATCATCCAAAATGAACGAATGAGATTCTCCTTGAATGGTTCAAACAAAGGGGAGTATGTGGTGCTCCGGGAGCACTGTAGTCGCCACCATATATCAATTATTATAATATATATAGGAAAATAAAAGTGTACCCCTTTTATTCTTGCTCTCCTTAAGTGTAGCCATTCCACCAATCACCTTTTTTTTCTTTTTCTTTTTCTTTTTAATTTTTTCATTTCTATTATTACTTAACCTCCACCCACCAACGGGAAAAAAAAATAATCCCATAACAAAAATCCCCATAAAAACGGAAAAAATAAAAACCAGCCAAAAAAATAAAAACTAAATTATAGATCATTAACCCACGGATCCAAGATTTTCCTATATTTTATAGATAGACTATATATCAACACTCTATAATATGTATTTATATTTTTTTCTTTATGCCACGTATGCTAAAACCCACACTTCCACTTCTCCCCACATTCTTCTCATTTCAGCCAATCAGAGCCATTCTCACCAATTAATTTTTTTTATTCTTTTCATTAACTTTTTAATATTAATTCCCACTTTCTTTATAACCCCTCATCATGGAGAAAAAACTAAAAAGTATTCTGAAAAATAGTCCAACTCCTTTTCATGATTAAAATGAAAAATAAAAATAACTCATCTTCTAATCTTCTTCGTATTAAAAAATGTATATGATTTGTTTTACAATTTTAGTGTAGGAAAATAACTAATGAAGGAATTTATTTTATTTTATTTTCTATTTTTATTTCAATATTCATACTCTTTATTAAGATAAAAAAATAATATAAGTTCATGTAAGACGTGAGAACCGGGTTCTACTAAGGTTCATCTAAATTTGAGAATCGATTTTCACTAACAATGTTCTTGATATATTAAAGTCCATGTATGAGAGAATGATATAATTTCGTATAAGATATGAGAACCGGGTTCTACTAAGATTCATATAAATTTGAGAATTGATTTATATTGACGATATTTTTTTTCTATTAAAATCCATGTATGAGAGAATGATATAATTTCATATAAGGTATGAGAACCGGATTTTACTAAGGTTTATATAAATTTGTGAACCAATTTTTACTAACAATTTTCATGATCTATTAAAATCCATGTATGAGAGAATTATATAATTTCATATATGGTATGAGAGCCATGTTAAACTTCATGATCCCATTTATCATAATTCATAATTTTTTTTATCAATATGGTCTCCTTATACTATGGAAATATTGATTACTATGATTTCTTAAATATATTTTAACTCAATAATAAAAAAATACGAAAACTGGATTCTACTAAGGCTCATATGAGTTCCCGAAACCGTTGGTTCATTAAAATGAAAAATGAAAAAAAAATCTTTAATCAAATCTTTCTATTTTTCCTATGAGAATGGACACTAATAACAAATAAAAAGAGTGTGAGAATCGGGTTCTACTAAAGTTCATATGAGTTCTCAAAACCGTGTAAGGACATGATATAATTTCATATAAGGTATGAGAACCGGGTTAAAATTCATAATCCCATTTATCATAATTCATAGTTTTTTTTTATCATTATGTCTCTATTATTACTGAAAAAAATATTGATTATTATAATTTCTTAATAGAGTTCAAGTCAATGATAAAAAAAGATTATGAAAACCATGTTCTACTAAGGTTTATATAAGTTCTCGAAAACGTCGGTTCATTAAAATGAAATTTTAGGGAAAAAAAATTAAGATAATAAATATGAGAACCGGGACCAATAACAAATAAAAGAGTATGAGAATCGTGTTCTACTAAGGTTCATATGAGTTCTCAAAATCGTGAAAGGACATGATATAATTTTATTAAGATTCACATGATTTATAAATTTGATCAATGACATGTATGATGTGCCTTTATGAGTATGTATAGGCATGCACTTCACCTTTACACACAATATGCAATCATACACATCTAAACATGCATACAAGTTACAATTGATACTAACCTTCATACAATATTTTTAAACTGACATTCTGACGAGGACTAAAATTTTACCCCGCCATTAACAGATCTACATAATCTTAACGATTAAATATTTTTATAGTAAACTATTTAAACACATTAAATAAATTTATATTGAAACCGGCTAACAGGCCAGTTAGAAATAAGACATAAAGAGTTAAAAAAATTAGTTTGATATCAACCGGCCAACGGGCCGGTGATTAATCTAGTATATATATATATATATCATGGCTAAGCTCAAGCACGCTGCACGCCGATCGACTCCGGCTTGCCATCAAGGAAATTTGGCTTCCTTGATGGTATCAAAGATCAATCTCAACCGTTGATTAATTTTTTAGATGTAATGGTTTAAATTAAAGAGGTAAAATGTTCATTTCACCAATTATTTAATTTGTTATTTCTTTCTAATTTAAGTGGAAACTCACCGGTGACCGGAGCTCCGACGACTTTTTCGGTGAATTTTCCAGATGATCAGACCTTCGATTTCGAAAAAATTTTCAGCCACCGAACCACCATCGTTGGGCCTAATTTTCTAGATTTTTTTTCGGTGACGCTTCGTACTCGGTTTTGATATGTGTACACATTTTTGTAGATGTGTACGTGCACATTTATGTACATAAACTGTGTACTCAGTTGCAAAGATTTTTCGTACATGTGTTATACATGTTTACACATTTCTATACATGTGTACATGTTTTGTACACGTTTTATACACGCACACGTTTATGTACTTACATTTTTGTATATGTGTACACTTATATTGTACACATGTACACAATGTGTACACGTGCACATACTCTTTTGTACACGTGCATGCACTCTTTGTACACGTGTACACATATTTATATATGCGCACATATTCATTGTACACGTGTACACAATATCTTACATTTTTTATGTACACGTGTACACCTATTCGTACACGTGCACACTTATTTTTTACACTAGTGTACACATATTTTGTATAAATCACGTGCTCGTGTGTGCACGTATTTTGTATAAATCATGTGTACACGTTTCTATACACGTTCTGTACACGTATTATACATGTGTACACATTTATGTACTTACATTGTTTACACATGTACACTCATCTTGTATACATGTACAAATGTGTACACCTATTCGTACACGTGCACACTTATTTTTTTACACTAGCGTACATATACTTCATACTCGTGTGCACAATTTTTACAAACCATGTGCACACTATTTAATAATAACTTAATTTTATTGTTATCAAATATCAATAAGTGCTTAGTAGCATAGTGGTAAGAGTTTAATATTTAAAGAAAGAGGTCATGATTTTGAATCTCATCAACAACAAGTTTTTTAAAATATAAATTATTTTTATTGAGGATGACCGGGAGGTCCGGCTACGACCGGCGGACGATGGGGCGGCGACCGGCAACCAACAGACAGTGGGGCAGTGACCGTCGACCGGCAGACAGTGTGGCGGTGGCGGGCGGTGGCGTCCGGCGGTGGTGGGAGGGTTTACTGATGGGTGAATTAATTTTTAAAATACCCAAAATACTCTTTTATTTTGGACCGTTGGATTGATGAAAATTAATCAACGGCTGTGATCATTCCTTGATGGTATCAAGGAAGCCCCTTCCTTGATGTTAAGCCGGACTCACGCAGATCAGATATCGGAAAATTATGGGATGCTGAAGTTTCAGCATACCTTTTGTGATGAAACACCAATCGTGCGGTCCAGGATGCGTGGAATTAATACATGGCAGATCCAAAGGCTGGGGTTTGTCATTTTTGCATGGAAGGCAAGCTGAAAGTTAGTGGAGGGTAAAATTGTAAACTCACCCGGGGATTGAATGGGGGAACGCGCCGGCTGTCCAATCGGCACCAGGCTACCAAGTAGCCCCTATTTTTAGGCATTAATGGTGCCGATTCGAGCGGCCCAAAGGGGGGTTGGGCGGTTAGGTTTTTTTCAAATAAACCCACCGTGCAAATAAGAGAGGGGAGAGCAAGGGATTAGGCCATTTTCGTTTGAAGTCTGGATTTTAAGAAGTAGACTTAGAGTGAGAGTGAGAGTCGAAGTTGATGGAGATGGCGTCTATAGGAGAGGAGATGGCGTGGTTACGGAACAATGTCGAACCGGAAGTACTGAAGAGGCAGTGGCGGTGCTCGCCGATGAGGTTGAACGATTTATGGCGCAACAAACTGAAAAAGAACTGTATGGATTTCATCCAGTATCTTCTGATGAGCGTTTACAAGAGGCCCTTGATCTTGTGGATTCTGGATCGATTCGACCCCAATACTCTAACTCTCAGAGTCGGCGAGAGCAAGTCTTTAACCATAGACGAGTCCCACGTGTGTCGTGTGTATGGTATGAAGAGGGGGTCTAAGCGGGTTGCCGATTATATAGAACCCAACACGGCGGAAGTGAAGCTATGGGCTACCGATCTGGGTTTGACCGTTGAGAACAAAGGTTTTGTGTTAATGTCGACGCTTTTAGGATGCATGCAGGAACAAGAGGATGTAGATAAGTGGTTCAAGCTTTTCGTGGTATTCTTCGTTGGGTGTTTGGTCAAGCCATTGTCGAATCGCGACGTTTCCATGTCTTATCTGGGACTTTTTGAACGAAGGGATGCCCCAGATTTCAAAGAATACGACTGGCCTCAGCACATCATTGAGATTATCAGGCAGAATGCAGATAAATCGTATGCTGAGTACGATGTGTTCTTAGTCATGGTATGTTTTTCCAAATTCATACTTCTGTTTGGTTTAATCAGTCTCGATTCATACATATGTTGTGGTCTCTTCAGTTCAATGAGCAAATTAGTTGTTGATATATGTATAGGCGTGTGCTGAAGTCGGGTTAGACCAGACATATGACCCCTTTTATATGCAGTTTCCAACAACACATATGTTTTTATTTATAAATTCATACATGTAATATGGAACAGACATGCCGGACAGAGGAATTCATACATGTAGTAGGTTTCCTTTTTTTTGCCCAAGATTCATACATATCTCTCATTCGGATAAAAACACACATATGTTCGTATGCACATTTGTTAATACCACACATATGTGCATATACACAATTAATACATATGTTTTATAGAATCCAAATATATACATACGTTATTGGGAGTATTAATATGTGTTATTGTTGCTGCATAGCTTGTATGGGTTTGAATTCATACATACGAGTTGAATTTGATTCACATGCACCACATACTCATGTGTGGTAATTACGTTTTGTATAAATTGCAGGTTAGTTTTCTGGACTTGGCTGCTTCGAGGCCGGGAGACAAATTGCCTTCGTTGAGACCGACAATACGTAACTGGACGACTACGTCAATCAAGAGTCATGTAACGAGGCTGGGGGAGATCTATAACCTCCACAATGTCCACCTCATCCGGTGGATACCACCAAAGCAAGTCCAGAAGAGGCCAAGGAACGAGGAACAGGATTCTGGGACGAGGACTGTACGGATGAGGGATGCTCTTGGGGCCGGATCAAGTAATATTGGGGATCAAGCTACTGGTAATGCATCGGCCATTCCACGCCCCCCCCCCGTGCAACCAGTGTTCCATTAGATCCCCCCCAGCAACGACCATACCGTCTGTTCCTCCACATGCAACGAGCATTCCATCTGTTCCTCCACCTGCAACGAACATTCCATCTGTTCCTCCCCGTCCAATGCCCAACAGACCGCCGACTGATTTCTTTGATGAGCTGCCCCCAACCGATTGGAACATTAAACAGTTGCATGTAGAAGAGGTATGCACTTATTTTTATATGGTAGGCATGAGTGGGTATTTCCTTGAATATAGACATATATTTAGCTTATTTAGTTTTCCTGTTCTGCGTGTGAAAAAATGGCTGTACATATTTGAAGTTGAAGTATAGTCAGTGTGAGTTATAAAGAAGACATATGTGTGATTCAATCATATGTTTGGTTCAATCATATGATTCAATTGTACTATTTTTCTATATAGACATGTTTGCTTTTCTGATTCAAACATATGCAATCGCCCATTAATTCAGACATGCTGATGTACTATATACATATGTTTGTGTTCTGATTAATACATATCTTTAAGTCCAAAATTCAGACATATATAGTTTAACAGAATGCACACCCTGCCCAAAGATTGTGATACATTAAACATATGTTTTACATTTTTTCATGATGCATACTTATGTTTTTTGTTATTCATGCAGGCCGAACTCAGGGTCGACTGGTTTGACTGGTCCCTTGTTGTTCTTGAAGGTATCACTCGCACATTCCGTCGGTTCAGGGCAAGGTTTGCGGAGCAGGCAATATATGCGCGGGAGCAACGGGCGGCGCACCTGTCTCCGCTCATGGATCCCCAACAAAATCAGGTGGTTCATGAGGCCCCCGTGGTTGATAATGCTGACGAGGAGGATTCCGAGAATGAGGAGGTGGAGAATGAGGAGGAAGTCGGTCTTGACATGGAAGGGTTGGTTATTGAGGGCCAGGCGCGTGTGGATCAAGATAGGGGGAGGAGCAAGAGGGTGTTGAGGTCGTCGGACCAGAGGCTGCCAAGACTGGTGAAGGAGGAAATACAACGGATGATGGGGGGGCTGACCTGGACATCCCCCCGGGGTTTGGTCCTCAAAGTCAAGACGGGGCGAGTAATAGTGAGACCTCTACTGCCTTTGGGAACTTTGGATGCATTTCTCATATCGCAAAGGATGTTGTTGAAGGAGCAAGGCAAACTGGCGACGGTGAGGGAGATGATGATGAAGTTGCCAACTCTCAGAAAGGTGTGGCGATTGAGCAGGAGGGTGGGAAAGAGGCTGCTAAACAGAAGGTTTAAATTCTAAAGTTTGGCATTTTAAATATAGCCGTACAACAGGATGAGCATAGGTTTCATTACTTCAGACGTATGATTATTAATACGTCTCTATTTCATTTGGTGTGTTCGAATAATGTGTCAGTGGCCTATACTGGGCTTTAGGGTTGGTATCTAGACGTATGTGTCTATCGTATGTTAAACAATTCAAACATATGTACATACGTTAGACGTATGTACTCAGACATATGTTGTGAAAATTGCTTCTTTTATTTAACTTGCTTTGAAAGTTTTTTGTCGTACATTTTTTAATAGGGTGTGGCTGGTCGGCAAAAGCGTAGAAGGTCGGCCTCAAAGAGATCAAGAAGGTATCGTCATACCTAATCCCCATATGAAAAGATTCCCATTACAGGGAAGGTGGGTAAAGTACGAATTAAATTGCCGAAAGTTGATATAGAGGGTGAAACTCCAAGGGAAGTCCAGGGAAAGGGGAAGGAGGTTAGGATCCAATATGAGGTGGATGACACACCCGACGAATTGACACAGGAATTGTTGTCGATTGCTGATCTCGCTGAAGAATTCGGCCGAGATGTGTTTAAGGATGACAAACTCGCGTCTGAAATCCTCTCAGTACGTAAGTATTAATTCAAACACATCAATCTGCACATAAATAATACATAAGTTTCCTACCTAATACATACATACAAATTAATCAACCACAATGTACTCATTTTTATGTTTTATGGGGTCAAAGAAACGAGTTATTGTACAAGGCAGAACAGGTGGTGACTCGGTTTGATTTCTTATCGTGTGTAACCGGGGAGGAGGTCATGACGTTCTTGATTGATGCATACGCTGTTTTCTTGCTCAAACACCACCGCTTGACATCCGTGTCGAGCGGTGGTACTTGGCACCGATGTCTTCGTAAGTGTATAAATTTTTTTTGTCTAATACTTAATTCATATGCCCCTTGATAATGTTACTGCAAACATCCTAGACATATGCTTCCAATGCTAAGGAAGTAGATGATGGAGTAGTCAGTTACGCAGAAGAAAACATCAGAGGGAAGGAATGGTCAAAGGGAGTGAACTGGGGCTGGTGTGATTTTGTAAGTTCATTTTTTTGTTAAGTTATTTGTTACTAAATCAACACGTATGTCTCGTATGTTATTGAATGCATTAACTCGTATGTTTTAATCATACACAGACATATGTATTTTGTTTTAGCGTATTAATTCGTAATTAAAGACATGTGTTCTCTTCGCAGTGGTTTTTCCCGTACTGTGCTGAAAACCACTATGTGGTATACTGCGTCAATGTTCGTGATAGAGTCTTCGAGATATTAGACAGCGTCCCACGATCTGAGATTCCCGATGACTACATGTTCGTGGGACGACGTGTTTTGGAGTTGGCTGCAGGACTTATCCCAAAGTACCGTAAGGTGTTCACTACAAGAAAACACAAATTTAGTCACAGTTTTTTTGGCCCTTTAGTCACGGTTTTAACCGTGACTAAAAAAATTTGTCACGGTTTGTTAAACCGTGACTATATTGCCCCATTTTTGTCACGGTTTGAAAAGAAACCGTGACAAAGATATTAGTCACGGTTTTGTGGGAAACCGTGACTAACCTTTGTCACAGTTTCTTTAAAAACCGTGACAAAATCCAGTCACGGTTTTCCCCAAAACCGTGACTAATCTTTGTCACGGTTTTTAAAGAAACCGTGACAAAGGTTAGTGACCAAATTGTAATATCCAATTTTCCAGTGACTGAATTTATAATTTCTTAGAATTATTGTATCAGACCCTCAACTCTTTCCGTTATGCAATTTAATCCATACACTTATAAGGTTTACAAAAGGTCCCAATTTTATAGGTATGCAACTTGGTCCAGAAATTTTATAGGTATGCAACTTGGTCCAGAAATTTTATGAGTTAACAAAACAGTCTCTTGTCTTCTCCGGTGACTCTTTCGTCGCCGGTGAGTCTCGTCTTCCACCGGAGCTGACCTTCCTCTTCTCTTTCGTCGAGAATCATGGAATTGGAAGTCAAAATAGCGAGCAAGTAGCGGATTGACAAAAGGACGGAGGTGTTGGTGAAGCCAAATGCTCTGATGAGGCTGGGGTCAGGGTGCGGCCATCAAACGGCGGCAAAATTGAAATCGGAGATGGCTGCCGACTCCTCTTTCCCCATGTTCCGCCGATCTGTGGTTGACGGTGAGAGAGAAGAAAGTTTTTGAAACAAGAAGAAAGAGGAGAAAGAGGGAAGAAGGATGGAAGTTCAGATCTGTGGTGAAGGTGAAGGAAGAAGAAGAAAGAGAAGAAACTGTCGGATGGGTGGTGATGGCGAAGGAAGAAGAAGAAAGAGAAGAAAGAGGGAAGAAGGAAGATGGTGATGGAAGAAACCGTCGGATGGGTGGTGATGGTGAAGGAAGAAAAAGAAAGAGAAGAAAGAGAAAGAGGAAGAAGGAAGATAGCTTGGCACAGATTCCGAGAGAGAGAGAGGGGAGTGTGGCTGAATTAAATTGGCACGGATTGCCAATGTGGAGCATGTGAATCTGACTTTGTCACGGTTTTAATGAAAATCGTGACAAAATTAGTCACGGTTTAATAAAACTGTGACTAATTTTGTCACGTTTTCAATTAAACCGTGACTAATTGGTCACGGTTTAAAAGAAACCGTGACTAATTTGTCACGGTTTCAAAGAAACCGTGACAAATTAGTCACGGTTTCAAAAAACCGTGACCAATGGTCACGGTTTCAAAAACTGTGACTAAAAATCCGTGACTAAACCTATATTTTCTTGTAGTGGTTGTCCGGAGATCACATTAGAGGCTACACGTGGGTGTTCGCTGTTGGCATGGAGCAGAAAGACAACGTCTCGTGCGGGGTTTTTGTATGCAATTATATGGAATTTTGGCGTGGAACCGTCCAACAGTGGATGGTGGATAGCTGGGCCAAACAAGTGGATTTGCGTAGGGCCCAAATCACCGTGAAGATGATATTGTCCAGCCTGAATGAGGAGCACGAGAGGGTTAAACAAGCTGCTATTGCATATGTTCCGAATGTTGAAACTTACTCGCTATCTCAAAACCCTGAGTAAGGGTAGCGGGTGCATGGGAATCTTCTTTTGAGTGGAATAGATTTTGGGGGGTGCAGGTGTATTATCAATTCACACGAAGTACGATATTACTTATGAATACTTCGTATGAATTGATGTTTACCATCTGTTAATTTTTTTTGGGGGGGGGGGGTGGGAGGGGGTCCTGGTGGATGGCTCCACTGTGTATGAATTCTCACTTATACGCATGTGTCATTGTGCAGTATTGTGTAGCTATTTTGTGCAGTATTATGTTCAGACGTATGTCTTAATGTGTAAACATAAGTCTTAATGGTCCACCACAAAGATTCATACATATGTATTCTTGAATAGGACATTAAGTGTGTGTAATCCGGGATGCTTGTGTGTGGACCTTCATGCTAGATGACTGGATTGAGCCCTCTATGGCTGTATTTTTTTTTCTTTTTTCCATTCAGACATGAATGTATTTTTCTTGTATATAAGTATTCAATTCATACTTGATCGAAGTAACATACGTTTTAATCGCTACCCAGACATGTTGTACTGTTGGAATTTTTGTCTATCAGCATTTTTATGGTTTAACCATACGATAAGTACATAGGTTTAATCCAGACATTTTTATACATGCATATCAGCAAAGACTAAAATATACGCAAGTATTAACAATGCGCCTAATACATGTATGGATTTACGGTTAAACCATACGATAAGTACATAGGTTTGAAAAGTATGTACCTATGACAAAATATAGCTAGGGTACTTAACACGCCCCAACTTAAGGTGTCCCATTTTGAGGTCTACAAATGAAGGTCAGACCCCCCCCCCCATTCCATGATTCTCCATGGAAGTTTTTTTGCCTTTCCTTATGGAGTGGGAACGTGATGCCTTTTCCCGTTCGGACATAGGCCTTTTCTTCGGTTTATATGTCTCGGTTCTCTTCTTCATATTTTTGCACCTTTTTGGGTTGGGTCTGCTGGAGCATCAGGCACCCTCCTCCCAGACCCGATTTGTATTGATAGGGAGTTCGTGGCCTCTATAACTAGACTCATAAGGTAAGCATCCCCATCAACCTTGCATGAAATCGGAAGACAACACACACATGTCTGAATTCAGAATTCATACGCACATTAGAAGTTTTTTTAATAACACATACGTGTGCATATGCTGCGTACCTTTTCGCGCAGTAGACTCATCGTTGCATTCATTTATTATACTTGGCAACATCTTCACGAGGTATTGATGGTATTGCCGGTCCGAGCTCCAAGCCATCCAAAGCCGCTCTTGAGTACCTCCTCATTATCAAAGTTGGATCTACCTTCAAGAAATCCTCGTTCTCGATGTTGCCCAATAGCTCTCTTGCTCGTATAAGATGGTGACATAGCAGCCCTTCCATCTCGTACATATTGCATTTGCATTCCATGGCACTCCCATCAGCTGAGATTGCCACAGCCCTATTGTCTGTTGTTGTCCCATCCATTTGTCATTTGAATACATTGAACCACCTCGTCCCCTCATCGTTTGAACCGAGCGGAAGCATACTATATGACATGGTTGGTCCATATTCTTCACACCACCTTTTGAAAACAAGTGGCGTGTATACTTTCGCGAGCTGCGATGCTATTAAGCTGTCGGGGAATCTGCAACACATTTTTTACAACACATGTATGTATTAGGACATCAGACAACCGCCCAATACAACACATATAATTAAGACGTCAGCCAACCGCTAATTCACACATACGTATGTACGCGAAATAATTCATCACATGGATAACATAGACAACAAACATAAGTCTGGATATATATATAAACATAAGTATGAATATATAAATTCATACCAGAGCCAACTACAACATAGATAACAAACACAAGTATGGTTATATATATACATTCAATAAATATATACGTATGTACTCAAAATAAATCCAGTGCAAAGGACATAAAAAACACACAAGTATGAATTAATAAATATACATACCTGTTTATTGATTCAGCGGACATCATTTGGAAGTCCCTTTCCAGCTGTTTCCCTTGCTTGTTTTCAACAAGACGAATGAATTGGTTGAAGAACTCATCCAGAGTAAGGCTGGGCTTCAGGTAATGTCTCATGTTGCTATTTGATGACACTCGATTTGACGTGATTATCAGCCTCATTTAAGCGACATTTCTTTGCTTAAGACATGGTTTTTAGGGTAGAATAACGAATATTCAATCAATTACCCTATCTCGTGCCATTTGTGTTACCTTGGCCCGTTTCGGGTCTATTTGATGGTTTTCTAGTGTTTTTATGTTAGCACAGGTTTTTGCCGTCAAATAGAGTAGCCATGGACGTGTCTAAGGCGTTGGAAACTCGAGAAATCAAACCGGAATCGATCAAAGGGGCCAGTCAAAGTCAAACAAAATCCTGCCCGAGTACAAAGATATTTTCGCCGAAAATACCTTATTGATTTCGGCGAAAAAACATCACACATAGACTGATGCCAAGCGAAGGATGACTTCGGTGAAAACATTGTACTCTTCGGACCGAAAATACAAGGCAGAGAAAGCACTCCCGAACACAAAGGAATTTTTGCCGAAATTCTTAAGGAATTTTCGGCGAAAATAATACACTATTCCGGATCAGTTAGGGTTAAGTATAAATACTTAACCCGGCGGCCCAAAACGGGGGAGGGGGGAGGGGACAATCATAATTTACAAAAACACAACTTTTCGAGATCAGAATTTCTGAAGTTCTGGAGTGAAGAGCTGGAGTTCGAAGAGCCGGATAGAGATCGTGACGCCATCCCTTCCATCTCGGAGAACCGAGCTAGGAGTGTTATCTACCGAAGATCAGTCTGTCAGAGTCGTCTGAATTAGGTTTTTCAGATTCTTTTCTGTTCTTCCTTTGAATGATGAACTCTTTCCTTGTCTTTGTTCCTTTTGTAATAATCATGAGTAGCTAAACCCTTTAGAGCTTGGACTAGATGAACCCTAAGTGACCCAGGGCTTTAAAGCGGTCACGGATCGGCGGTGATTAGATTCGAAATTCAATCAGTTCTTTTTCATGTTTGATTCGTTCTTCATTGTTCATGTTTCTTGTCTGGATTGATCACCTAGATTAGATTCTGGTTAAGCTAAGGATAGAAGCGAACACTCGCCTTACTTTAGAACATCGAATTGAACAATTAACCTTATAATTGGAGCGTGCCTTTCGTAGGAACCGGTTAGGGTTAATCCACTGCAAGAGTAACTCACTAATCATTAGTAATCACACCAATTAATTAAGTCGTTGCGAGAGGCGACCGTACCCGGGCGGCTAGTTAATCTTGGTAGTTAGAACGGATAGAGCGAACGTTCGCCGGTCTTAAACCTAAGGGTGAGGAGTTATGGTGGTGTCTTAGTAATTGATTGAATGAGAATCGAAATCCGCTGATCTGTTGATTGCCAATGCTCTGGGGAACGAAGGGGGATTCAAAGTCTAAGTTCGTCTGTCATCCTTGTTTTCAAACCCTAATTCCCAATCTGCTTTAGTTTAATTTGTTTTAATTTTTCTGCATTCCTTAGAAGTAGAAGTCGTGGAACTCACACCACGCACAACGTGTTTACCTTTGAGTATTTTGCTAGTTCTGAAGTAACCAATCATAGAAAGCCCTTGGAATACGATCTGCTATACGCTTTTTCTTAGCACTAGTAGTTTTTATTTGGCTGAACCCGTCCGAACAACGACCGGGCGGTTCACCAAATTGGCCCGTTGCCGGGGACTTCTTTTGATTGTTTGAAAGAAGAACTGGCAATTTATTCTTCTACTTTCCATCTTTCATTTTTCCACCCACTTCGATTTTACACTGGTTTTGTTTGTCTTTGTTATCTGTAGTTTTACAGGTGTATGCCTCACCGTCCTTGGACTCACTCTCAAACCAAACAGGCTAATATTGCAGGGAATCCAGGCAGTTCTGCTACACCTCTACGATCACAGATTCTGAAGGAAGGCAGATCCAATCCATTCATCACTCCGATCAAGATCGAGGAACCAAAGGAGAGTTCCTCATCTCCGTCTTCACCGCACTCTTCATCCGCTTCATACACCGCATCACTTTCACCACCTCCATCTCCTACCATGGGCGATAGATTACCACCAAATGGCGATCAACCACCGCCGCCACCACCACCTGCACAGAAGAGTCTAGCAGATTATAACAAGCCGAGCGCGACTAGCGTTCGATCTGCCATTGCCGTTCCGCGCATTGAAAGAGATCCCGACTATGAGATCAAGATCCCATTCTTGACGATGATCTCTAGGGATTTACAGTTTGAAGGCAGGCCCCTAGACAATCCGTGCACTCATCTTGCAGACTTCCTTGATCTCTGCAGTACTTTTAAGAACGGAAACCTCGACAAAAACACCCTTTGTCTGAGAGCTTTCCCGTTCTCTCTAAAAGGCGCTGCTAATAGGTGGCTTACTGGCAAACCACCTGGCTATTACACTAACTGGGATACTCTGGCTCAGGACTTTGTTGAAGAATACTTCCCTCCGGCCAGAACAACTGCCATCAAGGACAGCATCGCCAGATTCTCCCAGAAAGAAGGAGAAAGCTTATATGATACTTGGAATCGATTCCAAGAACTTCTTTACACCTGCCCTCATCATGGATTCGAGCAGAGGCAGTTAGCTGAAATCTTCGCTCGTGGACTTCAAGAAGAATCTGCCAAGTGGGTCAATTCTCTAGCTGAAGGGGATTGCACTACACTCACTCCTGAAGCTGCTCTTCTTCACTTCGCAAACTGTGCCTCCAAGTCAAGGAACTGGGAGCGACAATCTGAAGGATCAAGGAGCAAGCTAGATCTTGAAGCTACTATCAAGGCAGAGGTAGAGAAGCATCTGAAGAAGTCTACCACACCGATCAAGACGCCGACAGCTTCTGTCTAGTTGCTGATTGCGAGTGGTGTGGAGCTTGCTCACATAATGGAGGCCGTTGTCAGAATTTTGGTAAGGCAGAAGTCTGGTCTGCCGAAGAGGTAAATTTCATACAACAAGGCTTCGTCAATAATCAGAATGGTTATGCTGGTTATCGTAACTTCAGACAGCAAGGGAACTATCAAGACAGACCCCCCTACAATGCTGGCGCCAATCATAACCAGAACCAGAATAACCGCCCGGCTGGTCCAGCTCAGGATCAGAAGCCTAACCATCCGCCGACAGGTGTCTACTAGCCGCCGCATCGCAATCCGGGTAATTATGGAACTGCTCCTGGCAATCGCCAGAATCAATATCTTAACAATACCTATCCAGGTCAGCAACATCAAAGAGATAATAATGTCAGTGACCTGGATAAGAAGCTCAGCCAGATCATCACAAGACTCGATGATCATGACAGTCAGTTCAAGGCTCAAACTCTTCTCAATCAAGAACAGATAGCATCTGGACAAAGAATTGAGCAAGTCGTGAACAACATCTCGAGCATGCTAGCATCTGGTCGACCATTTGGCCAGCTTCCAAGCCAGACAGAGCCAAACCCGAGAAAAGAACAGGCTAAAATGGTAACTACTCGAAAACCCCCGAGCTTAATTGCTGATGCTTATTCTGTTTCACGCAGGATCGCTGAAACTCCGGAAGAAAAGGAAGAAGAGGAACAGAAATTGGCGCCTAAGGAGGATCCTCCTCTTGCACCATACGTCGTAAAGCCTCCTTTTCCTAGAGCATTGCTGCCAAACGCGAGGATCGAGACTGGCATGAAGGGGAACAAGGAAGGATATCCTGACATTCGTGCTAAAAAACCTGTTTCTCCATATCCAGCTAAGTTATCGGACCCTGGTTCTTTCACTTTGCCTTTGGTCATTAATGATGTTGAGATTGAACGATGCTTAGTTGATCTAGGAGCATCCGTTAATGTTATGCCTATGAGTCTATATGAGAAATTAAACCTAGAGAACTTGAACCGCCTAGTATGCAACTTGTCTTTGCTGATAGATCACTTAAAACCCCTAAGGGAGAGATTAAAGACTTTGTTACTAAATGTGGTCCGTTCACGTTTTTTGCTGACTATGTGATTATGGATACTAGTACAGATGACTCTACGATTCTCATAGGTAGACCTTTCATGGCTACTACGGGAATGAATATTAACGTTCCAAATGGTTCTTTAACTTTAAGAGTCGGTAAAGAAACAAAAACGTTCCGTCTTAAAGATGGCATGAAATATGACTCTAGGAATGAAGAATCTCACTGCCTAGCTGTTGAAACGGTGGGGTTGACTCCGGTCAACTCCGTTACTAATGCTTCTTCCAGTGTCTCTAGATCAGCTGTTGCTGCAGATATTAAACAGGTCATTACGAAGAAGCCAGAAATTTCAGTTCAGAAGCCGCTTAAGAAGAAGAAGAAGGAACTGCAAGCCTCTTCTAAACCACCAAGCAGACCTCGAGGAAAGAATAAGAAGACGACCAAAAATTCCGCCGTCTTCCATCGAGGCAGCTGTACCACCATTTCGTTCTGAGAAACCGGCGCCGGAACAAGTATGGAAGGAGAAGCCGAAAGCGTCTCCTAAGGAAGTACTAACGATCACCGATCCTGGTGATAACAAGCCAAAGATTAAAGAAAAAGAGAAACCGACAGTCCTCATTCCTTCCATCGTCACACTCAAGAAGGATGACCTCTCAAGAGAGCTGTTCGGACCATTCAAGTTCGTTGATCATCTTCCCGACGGACGTACCAAGCTTTTGCATGCGAACGGGAAGAGATTCACGTTTACCGGAGAAGTCCCGAAGCTGTACTTCATGAACTCCGACGCGAGCGTGAAGGAGAATCTAAGTTGGGATGTCTCATAATACCGTCCAGGTATCGTCCAGCTCAAGGACGTTAATAAAAGAGCGCTTCGTGGGAGGCAACCCACGGCTGGAGTCCGTTTTTGTTTTGTGTCTATCTTAGTACTTTAGAGTCGGTTCGGGGGAGCCAAAAGTGTCAGTTTGTTTGATTTATTATTTTTCTGTAGAGTCTGTGTGTCATAGAGTCAGTTGGAAGTTGATTGAGGTCGTTCCGATTTTTTTGGATTTAACTGTGATTTTCTGAAGTTAGCCGATTTGCGAAAATATTTTAAACCCGAACAGTTCAAAATTTTTGGCGAAACCACCCCTGTTTTCGTTGAAACTGATTTTTGAATTTCGAACCCGTTCTTCCTGTTCATTGTTTTCGGTTCGAAAAGTTTTTGTTTTCGGCGAAACCATTTTAACTGATATTTTTGGCGAAACCGTGTTCTTGTTTTCGGCGAAACCACACTTGAGAATCCAGCAGTGCATTTAAACTGAAATTTTCGGCGAAATCACCTTTCCATTTTCGTTGAAAATAATTTTAAAAATCGGACCACTATTCCTTTAAAAACCCGACCTAATCCTCTCTTTTCCCTTCTTTCATTTTCGTTCAAAAGAGCCGAAAACCCTCCCCTATTCGTTTTAAAAATCGCCGCCGACCCTCCACTAAAACTCGCCATCGCCACCTTAACCCGCCGCCACCGCCACCGCCCGACCGCCGCCGCTCCCTTCCCCTCCATTTTCCGATCGATTCAAGCCCTAGAACGTTCGATTCGGAGCTTTGCAGCTCCAGTTCTCTGAAACCTAGTTTTCAACGTTTTTCACCGATTCCTCTCAACCCGTTCATTTTTAGCAATCATGACTTCAAGGTAAGTTGTAGAGATTTTCAATACGAATCTTTTGATATATAGATTGCTGAATTTTGTCAGGGTTGACTTTTGGTTGACTTTTCGGTTTGCCTCGTTTTGCGTGCCGACTGTTTCGTGTGAACTAGGATTAACTTAACTTATAGAACTGTTCTTGGATGCTTAGGGAGTCCCGTGCTTAATTTCCATATCAGTTGGTCATGTGTTGCTATGCATACGATTAATTTCCTGTTATGTTGACTTTTGTGAGAAATGTCGGTTTGACTTTGAATTGCTGTGATCATTTGGCTGTCCGATGTGTTCATTCTCGTTCATATTATCGAGCTGCCATATGAGATCATATTTTACCGTCATTCTCCAAGTTATGATAGTCTTGCCATGATTAGGGTTCAATATGCTAAAATGTTGACTTTCTAAATGTCGGTTTTTGAACTCTGATTGTGCTTATCCGATTCTGGCCGTTCCTAGGTGTATTTTACTGTCTATGATTGCCGGCTACTCCGCTTTGCTTACCCCACTTAGTTTCCCTCATTTCTTTGTGAAATTGAGTTTTTCTACTAAGTGTGGGGTAAGGTTTTGGTTGACTAATCTGGTTTCGTTCTTGGTTTAGGAACACCTTTGAGCGCAGGACTAAGGCGCGACTTGATGGCGCCTCGAGCTCAGGAGCTGCCGCTCCCGTCACACCTGCTGTTCTGGGTCCACCACCTACTCTACCCCGCCATGCTGGATATCATCCCACCATCGTCCGTCTACCGGATTTCTATTTTGAGTGCTTCCAGAAGATTCAGCACGTTCGGGGAGCTGACGTGCGTCCTCTCTCCATGGAGTCCCTGTATGATCATGATGAGGACTACCGCCAGAACGTGCATGACGCCTTAGCACCGGCTGATCTCCTCGAGCTGACCACCATCGCCGCCGAGTTCCCAGATATTGCCCTCCAGGAGTTCTGGGCAACATTTGATCTGGATGAGCACAAGAGGAAGCAACGCCAGAAGGTGATCACCTTCTATCTTGGTGGGGTGTACAGGCAGCTCACCTACGATGAGTTTGCCGCTCATCTCGGCATCCCCTATGAGCATTATCACGATCATCACCTAGGTTGGGGCGAAGATGATGACGACGAGGAGTACAACGCGCTTTGGAGCCACATGACAGGCGTGCCTGGCGATCGCCTCGGGACGAACAACTCAGTTAAGTCTCTCTCTCACCCGCTCTATAAATTTATTCATATGGTTTGGCAGAGGTCACTTTTATATGTTCCAGATAAGGATCGCCACCATATCCTCAAGGAGGAGCTCATGCTTCTCCGAGCCATCCGAGAGAGCTACCCTCTCCACCCTGGTTGGGTACTGGCTCGCATCTTCCGCCAGAAGACCAGGAGGAAGACGCCACCTCGCAGACTCTTGGGGGGCAACTTCATAGGACAGCTCATCCTCTCCTTCGGCATCAGCCATGAATATGGCCCGCACATTCCACGACACCCAGTTAGGACCGTTGGAGGAGACTTGGCGGTTGAGTACGACTTAGAACTCGACCTCAGTCCCCATGTAGCAGCTGATCCTCCACTCCAGCCTGTGGTCGAGTCAGAGGAAGAAGATGATGCTGAGGAGCAGCAGCCGCAGCCGCCACCAGAATTCCAAGATTATATACCCTCGCCACACCATCAGGCAGGGTATGCTCACCAGTCGCCGCCGCACATTCCAGATCCATACTCGGCGTCTCACCCTCAGCACCGACCGCACCCCGCAGATGTTGGGGAATTGTACGAGCGACTGCAGGAGTGGCGCATCACCGACAACGCCACTCAAGAGGCGCGATGGACTATTATGCAACAACATATGCGCCGCGCCGACCGGCGATATGAGGCACAGATGGCGTGGCAACGCCAGCTCGACGAATTTCTCCACTTTCCACCTCCCGGTTCACCGGACCAGCAGTGATCGGGTTGTATTCCTTTTCTGGTGTCTTCTTTTTATTTATTCTTTTCGGATTTCGGTCCAACTTTTTTCTGTGTGGATCCGGGACACTTGTCCCGGTTTCCTTTTTATGTTTCATTTGTTTTTGTTTTGTAGGCAATCGGTCGACTTCCTTTGCTTCAGGTTCTGTTACACTTCCCTCTGCTCTCAGGATCCGTGCTTACCCTCTGAAATCAACCGTCCTCATCCAGGTTCTTACATTCCACTCTGAACTCTAGAATTAGTCCTGTGAGGACACAGTCTGATTTAAGTGTGGGGTAGGATGCTAGAGAAGAACTTGATTGCCCTTGATTGTGTTTTATGTGTGCCTCGTGTTCCATTCCAGTCTCTCTAGCATTAGAATGGCTCAGTTCTTGATTTTTGATGTTAAGTTGTTGTTCAAACTTTCATAATGATGCTTAGACTGTTTAACCTAGAACTTGAGAACCAACTTGTATGCTTTGATGCTAAAATGCCTGGTCAGAACAGAATTTTAAAATCACACTTGTAGTTTGTAGCCTTGATTGCATGAAAATGACCAAATCCGACTAGCAAACCAACTGTGAGCTTTTGATCCATTGTACGTAACTTGCAATTTTAATTCATTCTGAGTGTTTTTCTGTTTACTTGAATGAGTTAGAATTTGCATGAGACCTACTCGAGACCACACGATGACATGAGTTCTAGAAGGATAGGGGCACCTAGATTTAGCTACTAAGCCAGATAGCCTACCAAACGATAAATCCACTAGGTTTAGACCCTTGAGCTTGGCCTGTTCTTTCGGTTCGATAATACATTACAACCATTTCCCATTTCTTTCATTCCCCGTTGATCCCCTGTGGTTGTAGTTCTAGATTGACCTACCGGAAGTCGGTTTGTGGTAACCTGCCTATAGCCATTAAACAGGTGGTCTTAGCTAATATGTCCAGACGTGTAAACCCCTCTAGCAACTAAAAGAAAAATCGGCACAAAAGAAAAAAAAAGTAAAGTAAGAGAAGAAGCAAGCTGCAAGAAAAAAAAGCAGAAAAATAAGAAAAATCAGAAAAAGTTCAAAGTGTAGTTCAGTAAAACGTTCTTCTCCCTACAAATGGAAGAACGAAGTCAAAAGAAAAGTTGAAAAGAAAAAAATTGTTGTGCAAAAAGAAAAAGAATAAGTGCTAGGTTGCTTGAGGGTATCATAAGACGATCGTTCATTATTCCACCCGTGTTTGGTTAGACGGTAGGAAGCCATAGATTAGATTCGAGGGAAGTTAGTCGGAAGCTACACCGCACCAAAGCCATCATCATTCATTCCCTAAATCCATCTCATTATAAACCCGAGTAGTGTAGATTTCATTACGGTCCTAGCAGGGAAGTCCTTCTTGACTTGATACTCGTGTTATCACAGTGGTGGAGATGTGGTCGAAATGCAAACCTATGACAAAATTCGGTAACAGAAAATGATGAGAGCAGAAACACGTCCCTAAACACAGAGATTGAGAGTTCCTATTGTACAATATACATCCTGTGTGAGGAGTCTGGTCGGTCAGGTCAAATTCGTGCATAATTGGTTGCTAATTACTTGTCGTGTGCAGTTTATTAGTGAGACCAGGTAGTTTGGCTGATCTGTATGCATGTTAGGTTTCTTGTTCTAGGATCGAGCTGTCTAATAATTCATTGTGTTTTATTGAGCTCCAATTTAATTGATTTTATCATTTGTAAACATGAGCGTTTCTATTCAGTTTGCTTGAGGTCAAGCAAAAGCTTAAGTGTGGGGTGTTTGATGACACTCGATTTGACGTGATTATCAGCCTCATTTAAGCGACATTTCTTTGCTTAAGACATCGTTTTTAGGGTAGAATAACGAATATTCAATCGATTGCCCTATCTCGTGCCATTTGTGTTACCTTGGCCCGTTTCGGGTCTATTTGATGGTTTTCTAGTATTTTTATGTTCACAGGTTTTTGCCGTCAAATAGAGTAGCCATGGACGTGTCTAAGGCGTTGGAACCTCAAGAAATCAAACCGGAATCGATCAAAGGGGCCAGTCAAAGTCAAACAAAATCCTGCCCGAGTACAAAGATATTTTCGCCGAAAATACCTTATTGATTTCGGCGAAAATAACATCACACATAGACTGATGCCAAGCGAAGGATGACTTCGGCGAAAACATTGTACTCTTCGGACCGAAAATACAAGGCAGAGAAAGCACTCCCGAACACAAAGGAATTTTCGCCGAAATTCTTAAGGAATTTTCGGCAAAAATAATACACTATTCCGATCAGTTAGGGTTAAGTATAAATACTTAACCCGGCGGCCCAAAACGGGGGGGGGGGGACAATCATAATTTACAAAAACACAACTTTTCGAGATCAGAATTTCTGAAGTTCTGGAGCGAAGAGCTGGAGTTCGAAGAGCCGGATAGAGATCGTGACGCCATCCCTTCCATCTCGGAGAACCGGAGCTAGGAGTGTTATCTACCGAAGATCGGAGTCTGTCAGAGTCGTCTGAATTAGGTTTTTCAGATTCTTTTCTGTTCTTCCTTTGAATGATGAACTCTTTCCTTGTCTTTGTTTCTTTTGTAATAATCATGAGTAGCTAAACCCTTTAGAGCTTGGACTAGATGAACCCTAAGTGACCCAGGCTTTAAAGCGGTCACGGATCGGCGGTGATTAGATTCGAAATTCAATCAGTTCTTTTTCATGTTTGATTCGTTCTTCATTGTTCATGTTTCTTGTCTGGATTGATCACCTAGATTAGATTCTGGTTAAGCTAAGGATAGAAGCGAACGCTCGCCTTACTTTAGAACATCGAATTAAACAATTAACCTTATAATTGGAGCGTGCCTTTCGTAGGAACCGGTTAGGGTTAATCCACTGCAAGAGTAACTCACTAATCATTAGTAATCACACCAATTAATTAAGTCGTTGCGAGAGGCGACCGTACCCGGGCGGCTAGTTAATCTTGGTAGTTAGAACGGATAGAGCGAACGTTCGCCGGTCTTAAACCTAAGGGTGAGGAGTTATGGTGGTGTCTTAGTAATTGATTGAATGAGAATCGAAATCCGCTGATCTGTTGATTGCCAATGCTCTGGGGAACGAAGGGGGATTCAAAGTCTAAGTTCGTCTGTCATCCTTGTTTTCAAACCCTAATTCCCAATCTGCTTTAGTTTAATTTGTTTTAATTTTTCTGCATTCCTTAGAAGTAGAAGTCGTGGAACTCACACCACGCACAACGTGTTTACCTTTGAGTTTTTGCTAGTTCTGAAGTAACCAATCATAGAAAGCCCTTGGAATACGATCTGCTATACGCTTTTTCTTAGCACTAGTAGTTTTTATTTGGCTGAACCCGTCCGAACAACGACCGGGCGGTTCACCACTATTGCAACTTTCACTTAATTGAGAGCTCCTCAGGCCGCACGTAAAGTGGAATTGAAGCCACGCTCGAGACCACTGCTTCTTCTTTGCATATATTTGGGTTAACCATGGATGACCTTCGGGGTCTTTTCCTGAAAGCATGTAGCTTTCATCTTCAACCAGTTTTCTTCGAATTCATCTTCATCTTCTACTCTGAACATGAGATAGTTAAGCTCTGCAACAAATTGCTTGTCACACAATGACCCCCAAATTTTTGGATGCATTTTGGTGGATGTGGAAGGTACATAGGCCGTGGAAAGTTGCTGACAGTGGGAGTTGGGTTCGAATACCAGCGGCGATTGCTGGAGCTTGGTCTGTGAAGATGCTCTTAGGTTTTTGCCCCCGCATGCATTCTTCAAATGTCTTGAACAGCCACTCAAACGTCTCTGTCTTCTCATCGAACAAGAGGGCCGCCCCAAAGATAACAAGTTCCCTATGGTGAATATATCCGACGAAGAAGGCTGCATACGTTTCAATTTATAAAAGTAACATAAGTATGCATGAACTTCAGTTGGGAAGCTACATGCGGTTCATCTATACATACGTTTGGATCACTCAACAGACTACATAATTCAAACGCAAGTATATATTTGGTTGACATTGAACAAGTATTATAAATTCATACCTAGTGGTCTGTAATCTTTGTTAGTCCGATACGTGGTGTCAAAACTTATCGAATCTCCAAAAACCTTGTATTCTTCACGCATTCTACCATCAGCCCAGAAGAGATTTAGTATATTGCCTTCTTCGTCGTCTTGCGTCTCATAGTAGAAGTTTTTGTCACCCCTCGCCCTCAATCTGAAGTGACGTTGCATTATCGATTCATCCACCTTTTTCATTGAATTGGCTAAATTGGTGGAGTGGAAGTTGTATAGATCCCGCATAGTATGCCCCACGTGTTGCGCACCTCCGGCTGTTTGACGCATGATATCGTAAGAGTCTCGAGGACTCACACCCCGCATATTTGTGAATCAGAGCAAGTTGTGCATTTATTTGCTAATCCCCCTCGCTGATCTGAACAGATGCTTGAATTGACCGGGGATAAGCAAATGCGGAGTGTGTGACTTCACCCATTTTGTGATACAATACTTGCCTAAAAGGTTGTCCCACCGCAGCCTTATCTCTGTAAGTCATATGCATAGATCGTTAATTGGGTTTGACAAATGCAATACAAACATACGTATAACTAACGAATTCATACTCATGCCTATATGTTTATTCCCTCATCATATACCCCCCACATACTTGCGTATATATTTCAAATTCAAACAAACGGTTTACGCTCAAACTTATGTTTATTATTCTAGCAGGACAGATTTCAAATGCAAAACAGACATACGTCTAACTAACAAATTCATACTCATGCACATATGATCATTCCCACATCATATATATCCCCCACAAACTTGCGTATAGATTTCAAATTCAAACAAACGGTTTACGTTCAGACTTATGTGTATTATTCTAGCACGACGGAGACCTGATGAATACATACCTGCCTCGCAACCTACCCGCTCCTCTGGGCGCTCACGGATTCGTTTAGTATTTTTTTCCCTGAATCCTTCGCGTGTGCAGACATACGATACGTAGAATCTACGTGGACTCCCATCATCCTCTACTAGCGAGTGTGTGACGTTTCTTGTATTTTTCTTTTGTTGGTAGTTGATTCGAACACCAAACCCCGTTTCGTGTGCATAGGCATCGTAGTAAGCCTTTGCTGCTTTCCTAGACGTAAATTGAAGGGAATCATCGATGTCTACCCTTGTTAAGTCTGTATTAACAAATATGAAAGTTTTTAGTCATTTAAGACGTACGTCTACTTTAAGTATTCATAATTGCTTACCGAAGACTGGATCATTGTCTCCCCCGTCATGGGTTGATGGGGGTGGTGATGTGCCTGTATGTAGGTTGACCATATAAATTAAAAATGCGTGTATTTTCAACGCATGCACGGTGATGTAATGAAATTAAAAATGACTAATGCAGACGCATGTCTTTCGAAAAAATTAAGACTTGCATATTCATACATGTGTACGAATATTAAAATGAACAGAACTAGTTCTAATACAGACTTGAGTCTCAAATTTAAACAAATTACAATAACACACGGGGGGGGGGGGGGGGCAAAAATATGTATACACCCCCCAAAATATGTAGACACGAGGTTTGGGGAGAATATCATATCTGAGCCTTCATGCTTATTCAGACTTATGTCTGTAATATTGTCATACGGGAGAAGTGGTCACAACACTTATGTATACATTTTCTCCCGTTTATGAATTTAGCCTCAGATGCCAGAACCCTTTTTTTCCCCAGGTTGGCTCTCCCATATGTATTGAAACGTATGTATACATCATTACGTCCGTGTGTATATTATAGTATGTCTAATCATGTTACCCGTATGAGAGGGTGAAACGTGTTCTTGGGAGCGTATACGTATGATTTGCATACACAAACCGAACATAAGTTTGAATTAATAATAGTAATGGGCTCACACTGACCATGTATACCACTCCCCTCCGCAACATTTCGTTCGCCTGCAAGTATTAATAAACTAAATAAGAGAACTGAGCAAGAAGACACCTAAAACTGGTGGTATAACTTATTGAAACTAATTATAAAACTCACCCATATCGTATATTTGCGTTACTAAGCCACGGCTTCCGTTCCCGGCGCTAATTCAGACTTGCGATTTTCTGTGTATCCGAATGAGAGAGATTGAGAGAAAGAAGAGAGAGAAGGGGGGGGGGAATTCAAAAAACGCATTTATGAGGGGGGGTGGCTGTTTTTATACAGCCTTCATTCTCTCTCTCCCCTGTCAAATTGGCCATCTGCTTCGTCTGCCACGTCTGGCACGTATGGATTTTATCTCCCCATTTTACCCCCAACCGAGTCGGGCCCACCCCCAAAGAAACCCACCGTCTGATCTCGATCCAATGGCTGCCATGGGCTTCAGCACCCTTATATAGGGACTGCTGAAACTAGGGTTGGCTAATGGGACGGGCTTGGGTACCCGTACCCATTAAGAAACGGGTAGTGGGTACCCATTAGATTCGAAATTCATCCCGTAGCCCGAACCCGTTCGGGTAGTGGGTACCCATTAATGATAATGGGATCGGGCCGGGGCACCCACTAAACCCCACTAATAACAAAAAATAATATATAATTTAAATTTATTTAATTGCATAAATAGTAAATATGAATGTTTTAGGGAAATAGGAAAGGGGATGATGTCGTGAATGGAGGAGAGAGATAATGAATGAATGACTAAAAATGTTGTTTAGCAATTCAGAATGAGAATGACCGAATATGAGATTGATAAGTAATTAGGTTTGACATTTTATTTTATTATTATTTATTTAATCGGACTAAACAGGGTTAATGGGTACCCACGGGTATTACCCGTTCGGGTAGTGGGTACCCATAAGCCTCCAAAGTCATCCCGTAGCCCGAACCCGTTCGGGTAATGGGTACCCACTACCCGAATGGGTACGGGCCGGGATCGCGGGTACCCATTACCCACTATGCCATTAGCCAGCCCTAGCTGAAACCCCCCAGCATACCAAACTATCCCAAATATTCATATTATATTAAATATCTTTCCATTTTAGCCCAGCCAATCAAATTTTGCATTCAATATACGGCTGATGATTGATTACGGCGCTAAGCACGGCACGCCTAACTCTTCCAATTCCATCGGCTGAAGGATGGTGACATAATTTAAATTATGTCACCTCAACAAAATCCACTCACAGCCGTTGGATTCACAAGCCATAGGATCTGATCGGATTGGGCTAATTAATTAGGGAATTAGTCAATTAAATGCATTGATTATATTTGAGTCATTTTTGGAAGGCATTTATATAATGATATTATTCTTATTCTTTGTAATCAATCTTTTATTTTGTTACCAAATTATTTACTAATATTATTCATGCTCAAATCCGAGATTAAACATATATCTTACCTGCTATTTTTTAATTATTCAGTACTTATTCTTATTTCCCTAGCTTGCGGCTGTTTGCTTGTCTCGTGGAGTCTAATGTTGTAATCGATGAAGCCAACCAGCAGCCTAGGAGCGGAGGTTTTGATCTTAATCTCATACCTGATGATCCAATCGACGAAAATCATTCAGAAACGTCTGAGAATACTGTACCATCGCCAGGAAATCTCGAAATTTTGCAAGGACACGGTATGTAGTTAATACTATTATCCCGCTAATACTAGTACTTATAAACACTCATTTTTTACTTTACTCAGTATGAACTCGATTGTCAATACGATAATAAACTTTTGCAATAATACGACAGTAAACTTTTGCAATGATACACGAACTCGATTGTCAATTGAGATTCTCCAACAACAGGTTCATCAGGCCTATTAACTGGTTCAGCCCTGTCTTCAGGTTGTTTTGGTGCAACAGGTTTTTTTCGGCTTCAGCTTTTTGGATACCGCCAACTTAATTCTTTTCCCCCTTTGCTGAACAGGAGTTTTCGTCATTTCGTTCTCTGAATTTGACAAAGAAACTTCATTAACATCAAACATCACAATCAAGGACGTGAGCCCAACAAAAACAAATCAAACTACACACTTGTACAACAACATGTCATCACAAGTATAACTGTTACTAATAGTATTACATAAATACTATTATCTTCTCATCCAGACCACACAGAAACAATACAGTTCACCTCATTCAATAATAGTAATGCTTCGATACTATTATTTGCCATTTTGCTGTGAACAACGACAACTAAATGCTTAAAATCTAACGCAATGGCTGCACATATGTGGAACAAACAGTAATCATACAATAATTGCATCAGAAAGGCCAATCCACACACACAAAACAGAGTTGCAGGAACAATTTACATTACAAGTTATATCAGCATTTTCACATGATGGATCTAAAACAACACATCAGTTTACACTGATAATAGTATTTCAAAAATAACAGTTAATTTGACTTTCAACCACGAATCATTTGGATAATAGTATTACCCAAATAAAAGTACCGAAACCATACACAAACCACAACAATCTAACTGAAAAACGCGATGAATGCTGTCACTAAACCTAATTCCGAACACAATCGAAACCACAACTACGTCTGATTGCACATGCAGAGTTAGAAATCAATACCTGGTTATGGGTTCTTGTCGGCTCTTTATGGTTCCACGAAACCACAGTGGCTGCACCAAACAACTGCACCAAATCAGAAATCGGAGTTAGTTGGGATGAATCGGCAGAGGGATGTCGCGCGGTAGTGCTTACCTGAGCGAGAAGACTGACTCTGCTCTCCCACCGACGGCGGTTGCAATCGGCGACTAAGTGCGACGGTATTTGACTGCAGAGAAGAGGGAGAGAATGGGCGGCCGGAGAATGGGGGGAGCGGTTTTTTTGTGTGGCCACGGTTAAAAGAGAAAGTTAAATGTAAAAGGTAAATAGTATAATGAAATTTGGGGTAATAAAAATATTTAATATGCCACATTAAATAGGAGAATCCCATTATTTTATTACTATAATCCCTCCACCATTAGATCTATTCTATAGAGATCTAATGGCTCTTATGGATTATGTCTTATAGACATAATCCATAATTTTGTCACCACTCCTAATCCGGTATCTAATTGGTCAGCTAAAGATCTAATTGGGGAAAGCCTTCTAAAGATTTTACTAGGACAACAGATCATAAACTAGACTTGATAAGTTGCAATAGCTCCAGAAGAGTATTTGAGGCACCCATGCTTCCAGACCTAATGGAGGCTCAATGACCCAAAGGTTTGGAATTTGACCTCCTATCAAGTTTTTGTTGAAAAAGTCCCATGAATGTAAGCTTTAAAGGTTTCATGCGATCGTTTTCTCTGAATCAAACCAACCAACCCCCCCCCCCCCCCCCCCCCCCCCCCCCACCACCACCTCCAAACCCCCTTCTTTCCCCCTTCTTTTTTCCTTTTTATTTTTAGCTCCTAGGATGGTTCACGATCTATAGCTCACTCCCGCCCAGGAGTGCTACGCAAAAAAAAAAAAAATCTTCTATGAATCTGCTCCAACTTCCAAGCCTTTGGAGAAAAGTTTTATTGAGAATTATTTCAATTGTGAAGTTTCTTGCTAAACACAATCTTGCATTCCGTGGTAGTAATGAAAAATTGTATGCTTCTGAGTTTATGAGTAGTAACAAAGTGATATCTCCAAAAGGGATTATCACTAGGCCTAGAACAAAAAGAAAATGAATATTTGGGTTTTGAATGTTCGTGGTTTTAATACATGTGAACGATTCCTTGAGGGAACTCTTGGAAAAATTTGTATTGCCTGGAAGCCTAGTGTGCCTTTGAAGGTGTTGGATAAGGGTTCCCAATGGATTCATTGTGTTGTGGATCTCCCTAAAGCTTTTTACATCACCTTCGTTTATGCCCTCAAATTTGCAAAGTATTGATGAATGCAGCAAATTTGCAGAGTATTGATATGGAGAAATACTGCACCAAACCAGTCTGGGACCTCATTCGACCTAGGGCTAATGCAGTTGGATGGTGCAAGCTAGTGTGGTCTAGTTTTGCTATACCACGTAACAGGTTCATTTTATGGCTGATTATGCTAGGCAGATTAACAACCAGAGAGGTCATGGTTTCCTGGGGGATTACAATGGATATAAGATGTGTGCTTTGCCCCACTAGAGTGGACAGTAAGCAACACTTATCTGGGAATGCTATTACTCTGCTCAAATTTTAAAGCATTTTTTTTTTTCAGGATACTGATGTCACTTGGGGGGGGGGGGGGGGGGGGGGGGGGGGGGGGGGGGGGGGGGGGGGGGGGGGGGGGGGGGGGGGGGGGGGGGGGGGGGGGGGGGGGGGGGGAGTACTGCATTATGCTTCAGGGATCTTTACCAGCAACAACAAATAGAAGCAAGATTGGACGTCTTCTATGGGAGATGTTCTCAAGTTATAAATGGAGAGAGATACTCCAGAATTAATGGAAGTAGAAAAGTCTTGGTAGCTTATATGATAGAAAATATTAGAAGGGACATCCACCATTTTGTTATTGGTAGGAAGGGTGAGCATAGTTTGCTAGCTTTTGTATAGTTTTTCGTCTCTAGAATGTACAGACTTTAACGTCTATTTGATGAAATGAAACCCCTAACTTTTCATCAAGAAAAAAAAAAATTGTATGCAAGTAGCAATGGAAATTTCTTAGGCTTAGTTGAAATGTTGGCTGAGTTTGATCCGGTTGTGCAAGATCATGTTTACCGCATTACAAATGATGAGATTCATTTTCATTATCTTGGTCATAGAATTCAAAATGAAATTACACTTTTGCCTGCCTCTACTATTAAGGCCATGTTCACTATCAATTAATATTATCAAAATTATATAATCAAATTAAAAAATTACATAATATACGAAAAATGTTGTTTAGTTACAAATTAAATAATCCAATTAAATAATTACACCATAATTTTGGGCAAATTATAAAAGTTAAAAATAGTCACTTATGGAAATTATATAATACACATTTCATAAGTAGGAGACTAGATTTTGAATGATTCTAAAAAAATAGCCCACTATTCAATCCCCAACAACTCCTTCCGCATTATCTTCAACTAGCTAACTGTCTGAATAAACTTTATTATCTACAATAACAACTACCCTGCTAATTTGTAGGCTAACCCTAACAATTCTACACATTTATATAACTTAGCAACAAAAAATGAACACACACTCAAATATCATCATTCAGCCGAGGGTATACTTGTCATTTCCAAGAGATTAGACGCCGAGGTGGACCCAAAGGTCGTGAAGAACTCTTCAACTAAAAGCATTCTAGTGTTCCCAATGTCATTGAACGATGTTTTGGTGTTTTGAAGAGAAGATGGACGATATTGAAAATGATGTGCAGTTTTAGCTTCAGCAAGCAAACATACATTGTTCTAAAATGTTGTGTGATTCACAACTTTATTCGTATACATGCACAAGGGGACTCTCTATTTGTTGAGTTTGAAGAGAGTGATGGTCAAGCGGAAATAAGTGAATCAGTGGCTCATATAGAATTTGGGACATCTTCATCACAGGTGCGAGAAATGGCTTCTAAGCGTGACGGGATTGCAAACATGTGGAGTGATGTGTGTGCTAGTAATTAGTCGAGTTTAGACGAGTGTTATATGTGATTCACTTGAATTCTAGAAGTATGCATAATTTGTAATTCAATTAAAGTAATGAAATTATGAATTATAATTATCTAAATTATATAATTCACCCAATTATATAATTTAAGATAATTTATAGTGAACATAGCCTAAATCTCAAATTATATGAGAAATAAAGCAAGTTAAGTATTTTTATGTGATTCTTGATTGCACTCCTGATATAAGTCATCAAGAACAAATGTCCATGATACTAAGGTATGTTGATATCTCTTCCAAATCTATTTCTATTGAGGAATCTTTTTTGGGCTTTTTGGAAGTTAAGGATACTACCGGTCTTGGATTATTTGAGGTTTTTCGAGATGAATTGAACTCTCTCGGTCTTCATATATTATAATATTAGAGGGCAATCTTATGATAATGACTCGAATATGAAAGGAGAACATAGTGGTGTACAAAGAAGGCTATTGGGCATAAATCCTAGAGCTTTTCATACATCATGTGCTTCTCATAGTCATAATTTAACATTATGTGACATGGCCAATTCTTGTGGTAAAGCTAGGGATTTTTTTTGGGATTATTCAACGAATTTTACAATATTTTCGAATTCCAAAAAGAGATGCCAAATTTTGCTAGATAATGTGAAAGGTTTGACTTTGAAACCATTATCATCTACTCGTTGGGAAAGTCGTGTTGAAAGTGTAAAAGTGATTAGGTTTCAAATTGTAGAAGTGAGGGAAGCATTACTTCAAGTTGGTGAAGAAGATACTGATTCAAAAATAAGGAGTGAGGCTAAATCTTTGACACAAAATGAACTTGGTGATTTTGAGTTTATTGTCTCATTAGTTATTTGGTATGAAATATTGCATGCGGTGAATTTGGTTAGTAAACATTTACAATCCAAGGATATGCTTATTGACGATGCCATTGTGAAAGTAGGAGGTTGATTTTTTTTTAAAAAGATATAGAGAAAATGGTTTTCAAAATTCCTTAGAACAAGCAAAAGAAGTTTCCACTAAAATGGAGGTTGATCCAAATTTTCCCCAAAGGCGTGAGATTCGAAGGAAAAAAACATTTTGATGAGGCTCCCTCTACCGATGCATCTTTATCTAGAGAGGAATTGTTTAGGGTTAATTATTTATTGTATGTTGTCGATTAAGCGATTTCTTCACTTACTAAGAGATTTGAGCAATACAAGAATTTGAATATATTTTTGGGTTCTTGTTTAGCTATAATAAGTTGTATTCTTTGGATGATACATGTTTAAAGTCTTCATGCATGCATATTGAAACAATACTTATGAATAATAATCATTCTGATATTGATGGTAATGATTTATATGGTGAGCTTAAGTTATTACAACATTTTTTTCCAAAGGAACTTCTCCATCCGCTTGACATTTCAAACTATTTGAAACGTGTTGATTGTTTTCCTAATGCAACTATAGTATATAAGATTTTATTAACTATTCATGTGACCGTTGCTACTGCAGAGAGAAGTTTTTTAAGTTGAAGTTGTTGAAGTCTTATATGCGTTCTACAATGACACAAGAAAGACTTAATGGATTACCTATGGTGTGACTGAGAATAATTTCTTGGAGGATTTGAAGATTGAAGAGCTCATAGAGAATTTTATTGCAAATAATACTAGAAGAATATTACTTTTTAAGGAGTGATGTGATGGGCAATATTATTATATTTTGTAATTATTTTATGAATTTATATTTTTAATATAATAAAAAATTTGCAATGAAAAAATTAGGGCCACAATATTTTTTTGGAACAGGGCCTCCAAAAATGATTGGACGGCCCTGCATTTGAGAGGAGATGAATTTGTGTAGATTGGTGTGCCCTAGAAGTGAGTAGAAGGCTTCCTTTTATAGTCCATGGAGGTAGGGCTGGGAATTCGGTTAAGGTTAATAAAAAAAAAATTTGACTGACCGAAATTGGTTAACTAGTGGTTAACCGATGTAATTATCGGTCGGTGGTCGGTCAGGACTATTTCAATAATCAGTCATCGGTTAAAAAAGTGGTTAACCACTGCCCCAATTTAACTGACACCGCTGAATATAAAAGGTTAGAAATTAGGTTAGAGTTTCTTCTTTCTCAGTCTCACACTCGAATCTTGCTCTCTTGCTGCTGGAGCTGGTTTCCGCCGCCGTCGCTCTTGGCTGCTGCCTCCGATCTAACGAGACGATAGCTCATCTCCCAGTCCCCACGGTAAGTCTTTTTCTTCCCTTTCTCCTCTTTCTTCTTCTCTTTTGTTTCCGAGTTTCAGACCCTCTTTCACACTCACAATCACGCCATCGCAGGTCGACACAGGAGGTCGGAGGAGGGCGATTTTCGGACCCTCTGTCACACTCACTTTCGTTTTCATTCTTCCTTCTCGTCGCCTTCTCAAACAAGCGGTGCTCATTTCATACTAGGTATGCCATGTGTGCTTTCTATTTCTTCTTCTTTCTAGCTTTCTGCAATCGATGTTTATGATCCATTATGATGGAAATCAACAAGTTAAAAAACAAATAAGGCATAGAAATATGTTGTTGGTGTTCAATCATGCTGGTATTGGATCTTGGATTGTGGCTTCTATGGCTTGATTAGTCCTATAAGGCTGCTATTGATGTTCTTTGTTGTTGCCATTAGACTTAGGACAGTGACCTTGAAAAGTAGCATTGATCCAGACTTGAAATCAATAAACCAGCTTCATGCTAAATGTGATTACATTAAGGTGTAACTTTTAGAGATTGCAAACAGTTACTATTATTTCACACTTCTCTTTGCATATTTGTGATGCTGATGATTGAAGTACTAAAATCAATGGATCAATTCTATGATGTATGGAATCAGGAATATTTCCTTTATACCCTGTAGCAGATTCAACTGTTAATGAATACATGTTGAAAGGAATTGGACCAAACCGCCATAGCAGATTCGATTGTTGGAGCTCATAGATGGCTCTTTCACTGTATTACCACCCTTTTTCCATTAGCTATAACAATAACAAGAAGCTTTGATATTCTTCTAACTCAGTTTGTTGTTGGTAAGAAGTGGAAGTGTGATGAGCACAATGACATAGCATAACAGTCGAAAGATCGAAGTGTGGAACAATCATCACAATAACAAGAAGAAGCATTGGCTCCTAACTCATGAGTATCTGGTTAGAGGACAAATCCAGAAAAGACAGATGTCTACAATTTTTAATTTGTGTGTCAGTGTGGTGATATAGAAATGTAACACACTTTATTTGCTTTGTTTGGTTGTTTTCCAACTTCTCCTTTCAAGTGGTTAATTTGGTTAAATAGGTTAACCAATTTTAATTCGATTAAAAAGGTTAAGAATCGGTCAAAGTCATAGATTCAGTCATCTTAGGTTAATCGGTCGAAAGTAAATCGATCAATAATTCGGTCGGTTAAATGTTTGGTAATCAATTTTGGTCAAAATTCGGTTTAACCGAAATCGGTCAAAAAACCCATGTCATAATTTCGGTTGGTCAAGCGGTCAAGGGCATTGAAGGTGGTTAACCGATTTTCATTATTTTTGACCGAACCGACCGATTTCCAACCCTACATGGAGGGGCGTGAGGGTGAAGAGTTGTGTTGGTTCAACCATGTATAAACAAAAATCTTCATTTAAATCAAATTAAAAAACAAAAGAATTTTAACTTGATTTTTTCCCTCTCCCCTTGCTAACTTACGCGGCAGGAAAGGATTTGGGCCTGATTTTTATTTAAAAATTAGCCCAAAGTTGACCCAAAAATCAGCCCCCAAAACTGGTTAAAAACCAAACCAAAAATTAGTGTATTTGGATTTCGAATCTAACCGAATTGTCAAATCACATAAATTGTATATGAAAATTCAACATTCAAAATTTTAAAATTTTAGTTTATTAATATATTGTACCATTCAACTCCTCACTAATTTTAGCGTTGCTATGAATTAATATTAATAACCGAAGTCTTCTTAACCGGAATTTTTTTGGTGACAAAGTCCTTACTTTGTCACGGTACAAAGTTTAATCCCCACCCTTAATCTCATCCTAACTACCTAATTAGTTATTTAATTTAATTTAAAACTGTTAATTAAACACCCCTTCGGCTGCCACATTTATAACCGCCTGTTTTGGTTAATGGGTAATTATTATAATGATTTTTTAAATATCTCCTCCTCAAAATATGCAAGAATATATTTTCTTAACTAATTTACTAATCCTATCTTCTTCCTCCTCTTATAATTACACCATGGAAAACAATAAGCTTTCACTTTCATTTTTTTTAAACGGCAGTAACTATTAAAATTAGATCCCAAGTTCGACCATCAAACATACTAGTACTAGGAATCAATCATGCAATTTTGTAAGTAGTATACTAGTACCACTATCATACAAGTATAATACAGATACGAGTACTGCTTCTATCAAGAATAGAGCAATACAATCAAAATTTTGTAAGTAGTATACTAGTACACTATCATACAAGTATAATACAGATGTTAGTACTGCATCTATCAAGAACAGAGCAATACAATCAGAATTCTCACTTTCCAGGGAAATATTAGTAATACATTTGAAAAACCTAATGTACTACTAATAATCAGAATACATTTGAAAAACTGAAACTAGCACTACTAATAATCAAATGACCTGGGCAGTCATTAAATCAAAACAACCTAATCAACCTAATCATATGTATTAGCATTGACGGCTGTAATCGGCAGCCATTGCTATCTGAATTATTTTTGTCAAAAACAAGAGAAAGTTGGAAAATAGATTGACATGCAGGGTAAAAAAACTAAAGAGCTTGGCTTACCGGAGGCGAGGGGAGATTGAGCGATTACCGGCGGCGAGGGAGATTGAGGGACCGGCGCTGTCAACAGAACCTGGCGCGGTTAACAGATTTGGAGGTGCGGCAAGAGAAGGCAGAGGAGTTCGGCCCCGTCGAATGGAGAGAACAGGTGGTGCGGTGGCGAATTCTTGGATTTGGCGACAAAGTAGCCACCATTTATATCGCCGGCGCCGTCACGACCATTTGAAGTTTGAGAGTGTCTTTCGGTTTTCACTTTTCAGAGGGAGTGGGGTGGTTTGATATTTACCCTAGGTTAGTGGGTGAATACGAAATAGTAAAAAAAAATTCCAGTAATTTATCCCCTTTAATACTAGTTCTATCCACCATTAGATTAGATTAAGGAGATCTGACGGCTAGGAATAGACTTTGTATAGGAGACAAAGGAGAGACTTTGTCACCCACCGGGCTCCGAAAATAAACAGACTTGCCCCAATAAAAAAATCCGGAAAAATACCTCAACTTATCAAAACCTACCCATTTTACACCAAACATATTCCATCCACCAACCTGCACACATTCAAACACAACAAATAGAGTCAATAAATTGTTCAACCATAGTTCGTCAAAATATAATATACAATATTTGCCAGCCCAACATAATTACCTATGTCTCAAAATGTCAATTGCACGCGACGATCCTTTAATCTAGCAAACTCCTCAATAATCGAATTTGGATCTATGTTTATAGCAAACTCTCTTTCAATAAAGATAGTCAAAGAATCAACAAGAAATTCATCAGCCATTTTGTTGCGAAGACCAGTTTTCACATATTTCATTGCTGAAAATGCTCTCTCTGTAGTAGCGGTAGAAACTGGTAGGGTTAACACAAGTCCAATTAATCTACATATCATTGTGTAGTGTCTTTCCATTCTTGTCTCTACAAGCTTCTCTAACAACTTTGCAAGTGAGGATACATGAAACTCATCACTTCCAACCACATGAGTGTCAACTTCAACTCGCCCTCCAAAGCAATCATCTCATTGTACTGAAAGTCTAGAGGATAAAACTCACCCGCGAGCTTATAGATATTACCATGCATTAAATGACTAGAAAGAATTATATGGATCCAATGTCGCACTCAGTTGAAGAAGTCTAACTGCCAACTCATTAAACCTCGAGTTCAAAGTACCAAGTTGGAAATCAATAGATTGATTAAAGTACTCAAAATGGTACATATGCTCAAGAGTCCTTTGCTTATGATCACCACGACCAATTATGGTAGTGAAATCTGGAACTTCCACTTCATACTTTGAACAGAAAGATATTACCTCTTCAATCAGTTTTTCCCATCCTCCATCTCGTAGCTCTTGAAGTAATCTTTTTGTCTTCGAAACAAATACAAGTGCAGCTAAAATATCAATTGGTTCTTGCCGAAAAGCTTGGCAAAGATAATTAGTTATTCCCATAAGCTCCTTCATCAAATTCAAGATAAATGCGAACTCAAAAGTTTGCATACTTATCCAAGCACCTCTAGCTTCTGCTCGAGCTGTTCGATTTGTATTGTGATCTTTCACGGTTCTAATCACTTTGACAGTTGCAGTAAACATAGATATGATGCTTTTAACAGAAGAGTAATGAGAACTCCAACGAGTAGCACTAGAACGCTTCAAAGTTGTCATCTAATTAGCTCCTTGTCCAGATTGAATATCCCCACTTTCTAACATTGCATCAATATGTCTTCTGTGGTGTTCTTGTAGCTCTGTATTACGCTTAGGAGATGACTTGACAATATTTATCACTTTATCCAAAATGGAATAAAAGTCCCAAATCGGATCACGATCCTTTGCTGAAGAGACCATCGTCAGTTGTAGCCTATGAGCAAAACAATGGTCAAAATATGCATATGGACAATCTTTCATAAACAATGCTTTAAGTCCATTAAATTTTCCTGGCATGTTACTAGCACCATCATAACCTTGACCTAGTAATTTTTCAACTTGGAGATTATATTGAGAAAGAACATCACAAATAACTTGCTTAAGAGTTTATGAAGAAGTTTAGAAACACCTTTTATAGCAAAGAAGCGCTAAGTTAGAATACCTGCAGAATTAACGAATCTCAATGAGAGCCATTTGATCTCTTCCTGATGCATCTTGTGCTTCATCAACTATGATAGAAAAATAAGCATCTCCAAATGTATCTGCCAATGCACCCGGTTTGCCATAATTGCCAAAATCTCCTTTTGTATATATGGAGAAATGTATTTTGCATTCTTAGGGGCATTATATAGAGCAACATTATTGACATCGGCCCTCCATTATGTTAAGAAGTGTATCCAATCAATTACATTTCCACGATTCATAGAACTTTGTGACTCATCATGCCCTCTAAATGCACATCCTTGCAAGGTAGTCGTTGAATAACTGTGATTGTTGCCTTTAGCCGCAATCTATGTTTAATAACCTCTTCCTTGGAGATCCTTTGGATTACTTGATCAATATGTGCAGAGGGTTTCATCAAAGCAATGTTAGAAGCAACACACTTATTAAGAACTGATGATGATGATGTTTCAATATGAATGTGGAAAACACATTCTTTACCTTGATGCATTCTCTTCCAAGTATCAAACCCATCATGTAACAATGCACTAGTTGGCTTCTCATTTTCTTCAAAAAGAAAGCATGGCAAAATAATAAGTTTTATGTGTGGTGGGTGAATATTCCAACCAATTGAACTCTTTGTACCAATGCTTTTGAAAACTTCGAGATTCGTCATTAAATCGTCGAGGTTTAAAATAAATATGATGTGGTTGATAAGCTCCAAGTGATAAATACTTTCTCATAACCTCATCTCTTAATTCAAGAGGCCAATCACTTATCTTCTTCCTTTTTCCTGGGTCTCTTTCGACTTCTACCTCGCACATTGATTGTTGACTCGGAATTAGAATAGGAGTGGAGGATTGATTTTAAACGGAGAGGTAGATCATTGACTTTCTGTGGGAAGGTTACTTTCCTCTTGAACATCTCTAGATTCTCTTCCCTTTTGGAAATAAGAAAGTAATGTAACTATTTCCCCCTTTTTCTTTGGTGGTTGACTTGAAGAAGCCATAATACATGTACTCTACACATATATAAGGTGTAGCAATTCATCAAATTAACAAGACATTAACTTAATTTTAACAATTTCAAGTGAGCAATCTAATCCCTAATTTCTAAATCTCTACTTAAAACCTTGAAACTAAGTTCAAAATACTTACTTGTACTCTTTGAGTTTTGAAGTTGTTGTAGATTTGTAGCCAATCAAAATAGAAGCACCACCATTTTATTTTCTTGCTCTTGCTTGCTGTTGTCCGCCACTTTCCAGAGAAAGAAAGGAGAGAGTAAAGAAAGAGATAAGGTTGTGGCTAGGAAAGTAAATAAAAATAAAGATTGTTTTTGGGGGGTAAAAAAGAGTTGTTTGTTTGTTTTTGTGTCGGCTACTTTCCTAGAGAAAAGAGGAGAGAATAAAGAAGGGGCTGTTTGGAAGAGAGAAAATAAAAGACATGAGTTAGATTTTAAAATTCATGGGCTTATAATTTATTGTAGCTGCAAAAATAAATTACCCTGGGCTATTTTAAATTATAGTGAGCTCTAATCATTTAACGTTTCTAAAATATATGGGTTTTATAGCTTCGGGCTTCTGGGGACCTTGGGTTCGGGCTTTCGGGGACCTTGGGCTCGGGCTTCCGGGGACCTTGGGCTCGGGACCAGGGGGGCCCCTATCTCCGCCACTGCCAACCAAGTCACATACACCATGAAACATTCTCGCCCAACCGGACGGTTTAGAACTCGAGTTCGAGTGATCGAAGCACTGGAATCAGTGCTCTCGAGGTCCAATCAAAGTTCAGGACCTTCGTGTCTAAGTCGGGTTGAAGTTACAATCGAGCATGTTGTACAGTGGGAACAACATGCCGTGTAGTTCTACTACACGACGTGTTTCTTCAAGGTACAGATACACGCCCGTGTTGTTTTTCCTGGGAACCACAACTGAATTTGCTTCTAAAACCACACGGTCGTGTAGTTATGAAACACGCCGTGTTGTTCGACCTGCATATAAAAGGATAGGTATTGACGGATTTTGGCAATCTCTCTCTCCATGAAAACTCTTTTGACGAACCAAGTTCTGTCAATCTTTGAAGGTTGATTCCAGGAACTACGAGTGTCCGATTAAGGCATCATTTTCTCATGTGTGTTCTAGCAACGAGAGGAAGAATCGTATTTCTCGGGATTCTAGAGTTTTGGAGTAAAGTGCTTCCTGTGAGGAAGGGGAAAAACTACAAATTTAGAGAAGGAGATTTCATTCATCCAGGAATATAGAAGATGATTAGAGCCTCGTCTTCTATTCCAGGTGAGGGCTTAGCGTTGATAGGTAGTATTGCACAACGTGAGGAGTTGTAAATCGACCTAGATGAAATTAGGGATTTGCATGCAAATGGAAGAGAGTAAAAGGGGTTAATTGTTCTATGATTGCCAAATTGTTGATTCGATGTTTGTTGTTGTGACTGAGGGATAGTGATGAAATGGATTAATTAACGAATTGAGTGTTAGGATGGATGGGTGTGATCTTGTGGAATTGCGTACTCTATCATTGTCGATTGTGGTTGCAGGATGATGGCCCTGCCAATGTGGGATCGTCCTATGAAAGATGAATAGGTGGGTAACTCTAGACTTGCGACATGGCTGCCCCTACATTTCTTATGCAGCTTGGATGGTCGGCAAGCTAGCCGTTTACCCTTGTTGTGATTTTGAAATGTGGAATATGTCCTGAATGTGGAAACCGATGAATGGTTGTGATGTGTGGAGTATGGAACCGTTCCTCTTGGTTAGTTCAACGCATAGTTAAGTCTAGTGGGTTCACTCAGTTTCGTTAGGATACTGATCCCACTCATCTTCCCCTCTCAGGTTCTCGTGGCTAGTAAGTGAAGTGTGGAGAGGTGCTTTTGTCAAGTTCGAGGAGTTGTTGAGCGAAGCTATGAGGTATAGATTGGCAGACCACTCGGAGTTGAGATTTTCCTTTATTTCATGATTCAGTTGACTATTTTTACTTTGTGGGATTTTATACACACCTTTGGGATTTGTTATTGGACTTATTGTTTATCGGTTTTATTCGGATTTTTACAATTGGAGGCCTCGTTTCAGATATTGATCATTTAATAAGAATTTTATTCATTTTCATTTGTCATTTTGCCTACTTCATTTATGTTTTATCTTTCGAGTGAGGCTCATTACCGGTTCAACGACGGGTTTATCCAAGTTGGTTTGGGATGGGTGGTACACACCATGTGACTAACATGGAACTAAAAATTCCAACATTCCTCCTCCATTTTAGTGTATTCTAGAATCCACTAAAATCACCATAAAGTCACATAACACATGTGACACCTTAGGTAATCATTTCATCGTTCCTCAATTCATAAAACTTATGCATAAATGAAAATGTGGCGACGATTCAATTTTCATCTTAGTATATCACACTTAACAAGTATTCGAATACATGAGTGTCAAATACGGATGAGCATAATAAGGGTCGTTTGTTTTAGTGGATGCGTGGTAAGGGGGGAAGAGGGATTAGTGGAAATATGTAACAACATATATTGTTAGAATTCATTGTTTGGGGACCTGTTTTGGATAGAGTTTTACTTTTTGGATATTATTATTCAAAATCATGGCTAAGTGGTAAAGGCAATACTACCCATATCCCATTATATTGACCATTTCTCATTCTTTGAAGATATTACAACTCTGCAGATGCACAAAACTGCAACATCAGCCCCATTTACAAGAACTAGATCGACGGAGCAAATATGCAGGGAGCTGGCTGCATCGCCCATGAAGGAAGGAAGGAGAAACATGATTACCAGGCTCCAGTCCCTACCATTAGTTGTCAGTGATTATGCTTAGAACGTACTAATGTTACATAGAGTTGTACTCGTTCTAACTTCTGCCAAATGTTGTGAGCTTCATCATACTCGTAATGACTTCCATAGTTAATAGCATCATCCATTTTATATTACATCCACAAAGTAGATAATACACAACTCTAAGAGTGCAGGCCACAACCTACATAAACTACTTTCAGATACTACCGACATCCAATGAAAGATGCTGGTCCTCTTCGTCTTACTACCAATTCATAGGTTATTCGACATACGACTTGAAAGGCATCACGCTTTGTTACAAAATATAACTACGATACTCGAAGTGTTCACAATATCATCACAAAATACATGACTCATTACTCCAGAATTGCATGTAGGAAGGTCAATTTCTCCTCATCTGTTGGCACCAGAAAAAGGGTCATTGCATCACCATCGTCTCGATTCAAGTGATGAAGAGCACGTGTATGATCTTCTATAGAGAATTCGGAGAACTTGATCAATTCTCCATACAGATACTGCCACTTCACGCCAAGTCTCCTTCGATACAATAGTTGGTGGCAATCTTTGCTATGTTATCTGTTGTCATTGCAATGTTGGTTGATATATGCGTACGATCCTCTTCATAGAATTCTTGGCGGGACCTCTTGCTCCCAGACGATGTTGCCTTTTCATTCCCTTTTCCTCTTGGTTGCATCTTCTTCGAAGTTAGTTCACCTTCCACCTCTTTCAAGCTTGTGGCAGGGAGATCTATCCCTTGATTGATGATTTCTTCTATAACATGCCATAAAACAACAACATTCACATAACGAAGTTCAGTCCTGAATTAGTAACTATGTCACCCAATCACCTTCACTGCAGTGAACATGTTCAATGACCTCTTCTTGTCGTATGAAATTGTGTAGAATGCAACATGCGGTGAAGAACATTCCAATCATCTTCAGAGAATACCATGACGTATCTCGCAATAATGCCTACCACATTTTTAGAACGTCCGTAACCTTGTTCAATCACATTATGTGCACTTGCATGCTTCTTGTTTAAATATTATTCCATTGTCAATGGTCAATTTTGCCCCACTCTTGTAGATGGTATTGCTTCCCTCTATAAGGGGCTAAGAATCCCTTGGCGTTTGTGTAGCCAACATCGCTTAGCTAATAGGATCCTGAAATTGAAGTTTGTGTACAGAAAAAGACATGGCATTAACAACATCATCGAGAATAACAACAATATTCGTATGGAAAAAAAACTGAAGTATTCACCTTTAGGAACTCTAAGGCCACGAGGGCGAGATAACGCATCACATAAGAACCTGATGTCGTGTGTCGACCCCTCCCACCCAGCCAGTCAATATATCTGTTGTAAGTTTTGTGTGATCACTCCCAACACGTTGATTGTCGTAGTCCCCTTACGGGTACGAAAACGTGATTGATTAGCCTTCGTTGTTCTCACAGCCGCCATGGTGCCACCGATAGTGCCCACGCAACCCTATGTAAGTCAATGTGATAGTCAGTTTCAACGTGAAACAAAATGAGCAGGAGATGACGGTTTGGAGTCCCTCTCAGTCAGTAAGAGGGTGTACACATATTAAACTAACCTTGAAATACTTCCATGTAGAATCTGTGGAATTGTCAGTGATGACACTCGATTTGATGTGATTATCAGCCTCATTTAAGCGGCATTTCCTTGCTTAAGACATGGTTTTTAGGGTAGAATAGCGAATATTCACTCAACTACTCTATCTCGTGCCATTTGTGTTACTTTGGCCCGTTTCGGGTCTATTTGATGGTTTTCTAGTGTTTTCATGTTAGCACAGGTTTTTGCCGTCAAATAAAGTAGCCAAGGACCTTTAAACAGTTTTAACTATATACTAAGACCAACTTTCAAGTATTTGATACACATACTAATACATACATATCCCAATACTTGAAACCAGTGTTACTAATAAATTAATAATATTCAATATTTTGATCCAAAATATTGAATATCGATCTAAACCAAATATTAAGAAACTAACAATATTATTAATACCTTAATAATATTTAATATTTTATTATCATGAAACCAAATATCATAGAATAATATTATTAAAATATAATAATAATAAATATTTTATTATATCCAAACCAAATATTAAAAAAATTATTATTATTATTTTAATAATATATTTGGTTATTCTAACCAAATATTACTAGTCTGATATTAATAATAATATTCAATATAAGGTTATCAAACCAAATATTAGTAAACCTAATATTATTAACAATATCCAATATTAATTTTTTCCAAAATTAAATTGTAATTAAAGGAATATTATTTATACCTTAATAATATTTTAAAAATATTATTAAAACCTCAATAATATTTAGAAATATTATCAATATATATCAATAATATTTAACAATATTATTTTTACTTCAATAATATTAAAAAAATGTTATCAATACTTCAGTAATATTCAACAACATTGTCAGTACTACAATAATATTCAACAATATTATTAGTACTTCCATAATATTTAACCCTATTATTAGTACTCTAATAATATTCAGCATAAACATGCTAACTTACTCCCAAATTTAGATGAATTTTGAGTAATATATACACTAATATAATTAGTATAAAATTATATGATAATCATACTTAGAGTATGTTATCACACCACCTTTTTAAATACTCCAAAAGCCAGAGTAATTCTTTGCATTTGCACGAGACACACATATTTAAACTTTTAAAGTTTACCACCAAAAACTTTTTACTAGAAGTGTCATTGGTCTTGTGTTTCAACCAGGGGCGGAACTGAGGGGGAGCCGGGCCGAGCCCCGGCTCACCCCATTTTCGGTCCCGAGCATTAAATTCGAATATAAATTTGTGCTTTTTTCGAATCCGGCTCAGTGCAAAATTCAATTTCGGCTCAGTGTTATTTTAATTTGGCTAAGTTCATTGTTATAATTTCAAAATTAACAACTAAATATATTCTAATACCTTGTCTTTAGAAAAAAAAACCTAATATAGTTAATATACTCAATCATATTAACCATACGCTTCCCTAATTCTAATGTTTCGTCAACATGTGTAGAGGGTTGAGTAAACCTAATACCATTTTATCTCGGCTTATGAATGAGTAAAATACAATATTTAATGATAAATCGTTCAAAATATTAAAAAATCACCGGTGGCACATTCTAATTTCAATTTTTCAAGAGTAATACTAATAATCTTAAGAACAAACATCTCGGGCACAATGATCTAATGACAAATATCATTATATATTGAAAGTAAAATAATATACGTAATATAATATATATTCTAGTAATAAATTTCGGCTGAGGGCATTTTCTAATCCTGGTTCCGCCCCTGGTTTCAACATGCAAGCAAATCCACAACTTTTGTTCAAGTCATCACAATGGATAAATGTTCTTTACGACTATTGGAACCTACGCTTCGGTTTATCGAGTAGGGAAAGTGAGGACTATCCTAAGAACGAATTCTTGTTGACAATACACAACGACCAGATTGGAAAGGAGGATCACATGATCACTTAATTAGTCCCTTCAACCTTAGAATTCGCTCTCTTATGACACTCTTGTCTATAAGTAGAGGCTTTGGCTTGTAATCAACTTGAACCGAGTTGTGACTCGGATTTTAGTAGAGTCGTGAATGAACTCACTTTCCACAAAGAACATTCCTACCCTTTTCCAAAGCCTAGGGTTACAAAGGAATTCCTTTATGGGATAAAACTACTAACACCTTCAAAATCAAAGCTTATGAAATTGAAGAACCTTTAATACCTTTGAGAGGAAATGAATTTGTGTAGATTTGTGTGTCCTAGAAGTGAGGAGAATGCTTCATTTTATAGTCCATGGAGGGGTGTGAGGGTGAAGAGTTGTGTTGGTTCAACCATGGATAAACACAACTCTTCATTAAAATCAAACTAAAAAACCAAAGGATTTTAACTTTAATTTCCCCTCTCCCCCTTCCTAACTTATGCGGCAGAATAGGGAATGCTATGGGCCTTATTTTTGTTTAAAAAATCAGCCCAAAGTTAACCCAAAAATCAGCCCCAAAAAATAGTTAAAACCTGAACTAAGAATCAGTTCATTTGGATTTCGAATCTAACTAAATTTCATTTTTCATCAATCTTCAAAATACGTCTGCAGCTTATAGAAGGGGGTTTTGTAGTTTTGGGGTCAAAATTACGTAACTATGTACCGTGAGTGGCAGAAGTTCGAAATATGTCCTGATTAGGGAAAATATTAGGGGCAGTCAGCGCCACGCTGGCTAGCATGCGCGGCGCTGGCCAGCTAATTCCACTCTTAACAAAATTGACAAATAGGAAAAACTGCACTTTGGTCCCTCTACTTTTCCAACTTAACAAATAACCCCATATACTATAACACACTCTTTTTATCCCTTTTATTTTGAATACTTTGCATTTTGGGTCCTTCCATTTCAACTAACGTTTTCATGATGTTAATTAGTGTGTATTCAGTACAAGACGTTAACATGTGTGCTGGAAAAGTTATACTAAATGCGTACCAATTAACATCATGAAAATGTTAGTTGAAATGGAAGGACCCAGAATGCAAAGCATTCAAAATAAAAGGGGTAAAAAGAGTGTGTTATAGTATATGGGGTTATTTGTTTAGTTGGAAAAGTAGAGGGACTAAAGTGTAGTTTTCCCTATTTGTCAATTTTGTTAATAATGGAATTTGTCAATTTTGTTAATAATGGGATTAGCTGGCCAGCGCGCATGCTAGCCAGCGTGGCGCTGGCTGCCCCTAATATTTGTCCTAATTCGGACATATTTCGAACTTCTGCCACTCATGGTACATAGTTACGTAATTTTAACCCCAAAGATACAATTTCCTATAGAAGGTGGATTCAACCAAGCCCGAAATTGGAAGTGCCCGGATTGACTTGAATGCCCCATTCACACTCTCGGCAATGTTTGATGTCATGTTGTTCCATCATGGCCCGTCGTTACAAGCGTCTATGGCTCTTGACCAATACAATTGATCTTCAAGCGCCCACTTTTTATTTGCGGGGTCGGCCCTTACGAATGATGTTGCACCCCTTCTGAACTTACTCAAACCGCTCTGTTTAGCTACGCGTAAGGGAGATTGAATTAGAATTAAATACGGGAAAATTTATTAAGTAAATAGTGGAGTGTCAAGATACGTACATAGAGCCATAAGGCACCATTTTAGTTTAGGGTTCTTCGCGTGACTGTTGTAGTTGCTTACATAGTGGCGGGTGCACCAACGGCAATGCCATCCATATCTGATTTTAGACATGGAACTCTTGATGCCATCATGTTGGTCGAATATGACACATACTCCAGGTCTGTTTGTGACTAGCCATTGGATGCACTCAAAGAACAATTCCTAGTTTTCATTGCTCTCAACTTACACAATTGCAAAGGCAGCAATGAAAATGTTCTTATTACCGTCAAACGAACTAGCCATGAGTAGTGTGTGCTTGTATTTGCCCGCCATGAAGGTGCCGTCAACGACGAGCATAGAAGGGCAATGTTTGAAACCTTCGATGCTAGGGTAAAGCTCCAAAAAACACTGTCAAATTGGTGGACATATCTCCATCATCTGTAGTAATTGGTTTCGTGTTGAATTCCACCTGCATCCCATAGTTGGGATCTTGTACGGCTTTCAGGAGGGTTGGTAACTCGTTGTATGATCCTCCCAATTACCGTAGATCAGCTCCATGACTCGTTGTTTTCCATTCCATGCTTTCTTGTATGAGATATGCATGTTGTACTGAGTCTAAATGTGAGTCTGGAGCATATTGATTCGAACATGAGGGCGTACTTGGATGAAGAGCATGACCGCATCAGCTATCACACGGACGTCCAATTGCCTTGAACTGACATTGTGTATGCTGCCCTAACATAGATGAGTCGATTGAATTGTTTTAACCGTCTAAAAACCTCTCTCATCTGTAGTGAGCCTTATCCTCAACAGGCAGGCAGTGCCTTGGTATCCATGACATCGTTGCTCGAGCTGCCATGTGCTAGATCACGTCGTGCACGACATGTGGTTATTCTTGAGTGCATATTGCTTGAGAAAAACTTGGGCCTCGTCTTTCATTTGAAATTCTTGCCCAATCGCAATCCCTGAGCCGTCAATGTGATAGCGCGGAACATTGTGAAATTCGTACTCCCCATTACTTGACATCATACGTTCACGGATATCTTCGGGAAAATTTGTGTAAGCCCCTGGGGGGTGTAGTCCCCCTGCGGTCATGAATCTTCACCGGTATTGATCTTGATGTCTGGTTCAGATACGTACGCTTCGTCTGCTTCCGAGTTGATTTCACTTTCTGATGAATCTCATCCGCTACAATTTCCCAAGTGTGCCACCGGACTTTGTTGTCCACTCTGTCCACCATCCGCTTCTAGACGAGTATGAGTGCTCTAACCACTATATGAGGCACTAGCTCTGGCGCCCATGAATACAGATTGGCCTTGCCCAAGCGTGCCATGTTTGTCGAACTTGAAGTATAGCTCTGCGACTCGGTATTCTGGTTGAGTTGCCATCATGTTGTAGACAACATCCAACCCATTGACGGCATCAAGATTAAGTGGGTAGTGTGCCACAATTTCATCATGAACAAATACTGGGCACCGATACATGATAGTCCTCAACACGATCGATTCTCCGAGCCTCATTTTTTGCAAAAAAACAGGACATGCCTCTTCAAGAGAATGTTGCCTCTTCATCGTGAGATGGCATAACTTTCCGACGCTGTAACACCCCTGCTTGTCCATGTACTATGTCACCATTCCAACGGAGCCAGAAGGAGAAATTAATTCTGTAAGTCGGAAGATTTTGAAGAAGCGAGAAGTTATTAAAGTGATGCAAGAAGGTGTGAGTATGGAAGTGATGCATTCAACCATCTATATAATGTGGACGTTGGATTCATTGTAGTTCTCATGACAGTATTTCATTAGTGTGCCATGCCTACCATTCATACATCAAATCATAATAATTATTGTGTTCAACCTTTCATCAGTGTGTGGTCAATTCATACATGTCCTTGGTGCAGAGATTCAGCATTTCATCAATGTGTGGTCAATTCATGCATGTCTTTAGTTAAGATATTCATCCTTTCATCAGTTTCAGGCTTTAATGAATATGTGTGGTGTATTCATGCTTGTCATTGGTGCAAAGTTTCAGGCTTGAATTGTAGGAAAATAACAGTTGGAGAAATAACGTTGTTAATAGGAGAAAAAACAATGTGAATATGAAGACGTAACAAACGATCATAACTAAACCGTCATAATAACGTAAAGAAATAACATCTAAAATAAAATACAATGTCATACATAAGTACGAATACAATGCCAAAACAAACTATCTTAACTACTCACGGCCCCTACCATCACGACCCGTATCGTCTCGACCTCTACGCCTACCCTGTGCCCTCCAATGTGCCCCAACTCGTGCCCCTAGTACCAAACATCCTTTGTGTCGGCTCCCGCCTCAGGCCATACCCATGCACCTGATCGTCGGCATCCTCATCATCGTTGAACGATGCCTGATATGTCTCCAGCGGGGGTGTGACAAAATAGGTGTTGGATGGCCCTGCGCGAGAGCTAGATGCCCAGAGTGGCCCTGAAGAGTGGTGAATGGCTGACTCTGGCTCTGATGTTGGGTGTAGTCCTGCTGTGTCTGGCTATAGTACTGACAACCCATATAGTCGAAGTCCGCGCCTCCATCGGTGTCGAACACGAACTGATCGGTGTATCATGCCTACTCTCGTTGTGGATCATCCCACTGTGACAAGTTCGGCTCCCACAAGTAAGGGACGAGAGGGACCTCTACCTGCTGGCGCACCGTCCGAACTGTAGGAATCCTGGTAGCTAGAGGCGCAGGCACTGAGTAGTCTGGATATTGGGATGTGTGTCCTGCCGTGGTGCCCTTGTAGGATGCCTAGACTCCGTTGTCCTCTGGATCCCGCCAGATGCATACATCAAGGGATGAAGAGTAGAATGCATCTCCTGCTAATCATGAGGCATGATATGGGGTCACCCAGTCGTCAGGTATAGACGATCAATCCCATCTACCTAGAAAACATAATAAGAATATTACTATGTACTTAAACCTACAACTGAAAGTATTACTAATAAATGTGATGAACGCATTTTCACGCTGTTGTCAAATACTACCGAGCACAAACCAAGGTAGATCGTATTCCACAGGTTTCTTCCAATCATCTACTCAAATGAACTGGCAAATTACTCAAGTTTAAACACGTTGCGCGTGGTGTGAGTTCCACGACTTCTAAGCTATGGAGCAGAGAAATTAAAAGGAAATAAGACAAAAGACAAATTGAAAGGTTGGTTGACTTAACAAGATGACAGACAAGCTTAGATTTCGAATCCCCCTAAGATCACCAGAACATTGGCAATCACAAGACCAGCGGTTTTCAATCCTGATTCTTTCAATACTCAGACACCACCATAAACTCCTGACCCTTAGGTTTAAGACGGGCGAACTTTCGCTCTATCCTATCTAACTACAAAGATTAATTAACCGCCCGTGCGTTCACTTCTGCAATGGAAAACTTACTAGTGCGATTACTAGTGATTAGTGAGTTACTCTAGTAGCGGATTATCCCTAACTGGTTCCTACAAAGAGAAATTGTTCCAATGAATAGGTTACCTATTGATTTGGTGTTTTGAAGTGAGGCGAACGTTCGCTACTATCCTCAGCTTAACTGGAATCTTAACTAGGTGATCAAGCTAGACAAGAAACACAAAAGCAATTAAGAACAAACCAAACATGCAAGAGAAACTGATTGAAACTGGATTTAATTACCGTCGATCCGTGACCGCTTTAAAGCCCCGGGTCACTTAGGGTTCATCTTGTCTAAGCTCTATGAGTTTAGCTAGTCATATTCAATACAAAAGAATCGAAGGCAAGCAAGGAATACATCTCAGGTGGGAAGAATAGAGAAGAACTGTAAAACCTAATTTGATGACTCCGTGAAGCTTCAATCTCCTAAATCTTCAACTCCTAGCTCTGAGTTCTCTAAGATGGAAGGATGGTGTCACGATCTCTTTCCAGCTCCTCGAACTCTCTAAACTCTCTCTCTCAAAATTTTAAGTCTGGAAATTAATCCAAAGGTAGGTATTTCTGATTGTGGCTGCCGGTTTAGTATTTATAGGGTTCAGGATTCCAGCCGAAAAAAGGAATTAGTTTTCGGCAAAAACTTGGGAGTTTTCACTGAAGACTTCAGTGGCAACCTTGGCTGGATTCTCCTATCTTCGACTGTGTACTTCTTCATTTAATTTTTGGTGAAGATTTTGGACTTCTCGCCAAAAACTACAGTTAAGACCGGGGCAGTGTTTCCTTCTAGCTTGGTTGACTTCTGGATTGATCTCGGGCCATTCCTTGAGGTTTCCTTTGCTTCCCGAGCTCATCTCTGGTTACGTATTCAACGACAAAAACCTGTGTAATCTCAAAAACACTAGAAAATCATCAAATAGACCCATGACGGGCCAAAGTAACAAAACGGCAAGAATTAGAGCAATTAGGTGAAAACAACCTAAACTACCATAAAACCCGAGATTTAAGCAAGGAAATGTAGCTTAAATGAGGCTGATAATCATGTAAAATCGAGTGTCATCAAATACCCCACACTTAAGCCTTTGCTTGTCCTCAAGCACACTTAAGACCTAAATGCTTACACGTTAACTTAACAACCTGGTCTCACTAAATATTTGCACACAAACAAGTAGTAAACACAAATCATGCATGAATCTGACCTAACCGACCAGGCTTCTCACACAGACAATATTTGGTACATGGGAACTCTCGCACTCTGTGTATAGGGACGTGTTTCTGCTCTCAATCAATTTCTCGACCGAAGTATGTCATATGTTTGCAGTTCGACCACAATCTCCACCACTTTGACAACACGAGTAACTAGTCAAAAGGACTTTTGCAAGGGACTGTAACGATTCCTACACTACAAGGGTTTATAATGAGATGGATGAAGGGATGAAGGGATGAATGATGGAATTGGCATTGGTGCGGTGCAGCTTTCGACTAACTTCCCTCGATTCTAGCCTATGACTTCCTACCGTCTAACCTAACACGGGTGGAATAGTGTATGCCCGTCCTATGATACCCTCAAGCAACCTAACACTTTATTATATATATTTTTTGAAATTTGCATTTTTTGAATTTTTTTTACTTCGTTCTTCCATTTGTAGGAGGAAGAACGTTATTTGAACTATACTATTTGACTTTGAAACTTTTGAACTCTTTTTGAATTTTCTCCTTTTTTGTTTTTCTTTTACTTGTGATGGTTTTTTTAGTTGCTAAAGGGGTTTACACGTTTGGACATAATAGCTAAGACCACCTGGTGAACCGCCCGGTCGTTGTTCGGACGTTTCAACCAAATAAAAACTACTAATGCTAAGAAAAAGCGTATAGCAGATCGTATTCCGAGGGCTTTCTATGATTGGTTACTTCAGAACTAGCAAAATACTCAAAGGTAAACACGTTGTGCGTGGTGTGAGTTCCACGACTTCTACTTCTAAGGAATGCAGAAAAATTAAAAAAGGATTAAACTAAAGCAGATTGGGAATTAGGGTTTTGAAAACAAGAATGACAGACGAACTTAAACTTCGAATCCCCCTTTGTTCCCCAGAGCATTGGCAATCAACAGATCAGCGGATTTCGATTCTCATTCAATCAATTACTAAGACACCACCATAACTCCTTACCCTTAGGTTTAAGACCGGCGAACATTCGCTCTATCCGTTCTAACTACCAAGATTAACTAGCCGCCCGGGTACGGTCGCCTCTCGCAACGACTTAATTAATTTGTGTGATTACTAGTGATTAATGAGTTACTCTTGCAGTGGATTAACCCTAACCGGTTCCTACGAAAAGCACGCTCCAATTATAAGGTTAATTGTTCAATTCGATGTTCTAAAGTAAGGCGAGCGTTCGCTTCTATCCTTAGCTTAACAAGAATCTAATCTAGGTGATCAGTCCAGACAAGAAACATGCACAATGAAGAACGAATCAAACATGAAAAAGAACTGATTGAATTTCGAATCTAATCACCGCCGATCCGTGACCGCTTTAAAGCCCTGGGTCACTTAGGGTTCATCTAGTCTAAGCTCTAAAGGGTTTAGCTACTCATGATTATTACAAAAGGAACAAAGACAAGGAAAGAGTTCATCATTCAGAGGAAGAACAGAAAAGAATCTGAAAAACCTAACTCAGACGACTCTGACAGACTCCGATCTTCGGTAAGTTGCACTCCTAGCTCCGGTTCTCCGAGGTGGAAGGGATGGCGTCACGATCTCTATCCGGCTCTTCGAACTCCAACTCCTCGCTCCAGAACTTCAGAGAATTCTGATCTCGAAAAGTTGTATTATGATTAATTATGATTGTCCCCCTTCTTTTTGGGCCGCCAGATTAAGTATAAATACTTAACCCTAGTTGGGCCGGGCTGAGCTGATGTTTTCGCCGAAACCATAGGGATAGTTTCGGCGAAACTGGCTTTGAGTTTAGGGCTCCGCCGGCTGTTCAATGTCTTCGGTCCGAGCAGTTGATTTATTTCGCCGAAACCATCCTTCTGTTGGCATCAGTTGATTTGAACTGCTGGTTTCGCCGAAATTGGAGGCCTGGTTTCGCCGAAATTGTAAGTGTGAATGGAAGATTTTCGGTTTGACTTGATTGGCTCCTTGGATCGATTCCAGTTTGATTCCTAGAGGCTCCAACGCCTTAGACACGTCCATGTCTACTTTATTTGATGGCAAAAACCTGTGCTAACATGAAAACACTAGAAAACCATCAAATAGATCCGAAACGGGCCAAGGTAACACAAATGGCACGAGATAGGGCAATCGATTGAATATTCGTTATTCGACCCTAAAAACAATGTCTTAAGCAAACAAATGTTGCTTAAATGAGGCTGATAATCACGTCAAATTGAGTGTCATCAAATACCCCACACTTAAGCTTTTGCTTGTCCTTAAGCAAACTGAATAGAAACGCTCATGTTCATAAATGATAAGATCGATTAAATTGGAGCTCAATCAAGCACAATGAATTATTAGACAGATCGATCCTAGAACAAGAAACCTAACATGCATACTGATCAGCCAAACTACCTGGTCTCACTAATAAACTGAACACGACAAGTAATTAGCAATCAATCATGCACGAATTTGACCTGACTGACCAGACTCCTCACACAGGATATATTTAGTACAATGGGGACTCTCACTCTCTGTGTTTAAGGACGTGTTTCTGCTCTCGATCATTCTCTATTACCGAATTCTGTCATAGGTTTGCATTTCGACCACATCTCCACCACTGTGACAACACGAGTATCTAGTCAAGAAGGACTTCCCTGCTAGGATCGTAATGAAATCTACACTACTCGGGTTTATAATGAGATGGATGATGGGAATGAATGATGATGGCTTGGTGCGGTGTAGCTTTCGACTAACTTCCCTCGAATCTAATCTATGGCTTCCTACCGTCTAACCAAACACTGGTGGAATGATGAACGCTCGTCCTATGATACCCTCAAGCAACCTAGCACTTATTCTTTTCCTTTTGCATCAACATTTTTTTCTTTTCTTTTCAACTTTTCTTTCTACTTCGTTCTTCCATTTATAGGGAGAAGAACGTTTTATTTGAACTACACTTTGAACTTTTTCTGATTTTCTTCTTTCTTCATTTTTTTTTCGAAATTTTTCTCTCTTTTTTTTTACTTTATTTTTTTTCTTTTGTGCCGATTTTTCTTTTAGTTGCTAGAGGGGTTTACACGTCCGGACATATTAGCTAAGACCACCTATTTAATGGCTATAGGCAGGTTACCAGAAACGACTTTCGGTAGGTCAATCTAGAACTACAACCACAGGGGATCAACGGGGAATGAAAGAAATGGGGAATGGCTGTAATGTATTATCGAACCGAAAGAACATGCCAAGCTCAAGGGTCTAAACCTAGTGGATTTTATCGTTTGGTAGGCTATCTGGCTTAGTAGCTGAATCTAGGTGCCCCTATCCTTCTCGAACTCGTGTCATCGTGTGGTCTCGAGTAGGTCTCATGCAAATTCTAACTCATTCAAGTAAACAGAAAACCACTCAGAAAGAATTAAAATTGCAAGTTACGTGCAGTGGATCAAAAGCTCACAGTTGGTTTGCTAGTCGGATTCGGTCATTTTCATGCAATCAAGGCTACAAACTACAAGTGTGATTTTAAAATTCTGTTCTGACCAGGCAATTTAGCATCAAAGCATACAAGTTGGTTCTCAAGTTCTAGGTTAAGCAGTCTAAGCATCATTATGAAAGGTTGAACAACAACTTAACATAAAAAATCAAGAACTGAGCCATTCTAATGCTAGAGAGTCTGGAATGGAATCACGAGGCACACAAAACACAATCAAGGGCAATCAAGTTCATGCAAGGTTCTCTAGCATCCTACCCCACACTTAAATCGGACTGTGTCCTCACAGGACTAATTCTAGAGTTCAGAGTGGAATGGAAGAACCTGGAAGAGGACGGTTGATTTCAGAGGGTAAGCACGGATCCTCGGAGCGGAGGGAAGTGTAACAGAACCTGAAGCAAAGGGAAACTCCCAACTGCCTACAAAACAAAAACAAATGAAACATAAAAAGGAAACTGGGACAAGTGCCCCGGATCCACACAGAGGAAAAAGTTGGATCGAAATCCAAAAATAATAAATAAAAAGAAGACACCAGAAAAGGAATACAACCCGATCACTGCTGGTCCGGTGAACCGGGAGGTGAAAAGTTGAGAAATTCGCCGAGCTGGCGTTGCCACGCCATCTGTGCCTCATATCGCCGGTCGGCTCGGCGCATATGTTGCTGCATAATAGTCCATCGCGCCTCTTGAGCGGCGTTGTCGGTGATGCGCCACTTCTGCAGTCGCTTGTATAATTCTCCCACATCCGCGGGGTGATGTCGCGACTGGTGAGTATGCGCCGAAAATGGATCTGGAATGCGCGGCGGCGACTGGTGGATGTACCCTGCCTGATGGTGTGGGCGAGGGTATATAATCTTGAAACTCAGGCGGCGGCTGCGGCTGCTGCTCCTCAGCATCATCTTCGTCCTCCGACTCGACCGCAGGTTGGAGTGGAGGATCTGCTACTACATGGGGACTGAGGTCGAGTTCTAAGTCGTACTCGACCGCCAAGTCTCCTCCAACGGTCATAATTGGGTGTCGTGGAATGTTAGGGCCATATTCATGGCTGATGCCGAAGGAGAGGATGAGTTGACCTATGAAGTTGCCTCCCAAGAGTTTGTGTGGTAGCTTCCTCCTCTTGGTCCGCTGGCTGAAGATGTGAGCTAGTACCCAGCCGGGGTGGAGAGGGTAGCTCTCTCGGATGGCTCGGTGAAGCACGAGCTCCTCCTTAAGGATATGGTGGCGATCCTTGTCTCTGACATATAAAAGTGACCTTCGCCAAACCATATGAATAAACTTATAGAGCGGGTGAGAGAGAGACTTAACTGAGTTGCTCTTCCCGAGGCGATCGCCAGGCACGCCTGTCATGTGGCTCCAAAGGGCGTGCAACTCCTCGTCGTCATCAACATCGCCCCAGCCGAGGTGGTGATCGTGATAGTGCTCGTAGGGGATGCCCAGATGAGCGGCAAACTCATCGTAGGTGAGCTGCCTGTACACCCCACCAAGAAAGAAGGTGATCACCTTCTGGCCCCGTCTCCTCTTATGCTCGTCCAAGTCAAATGTCGCCCAGAACTCCTGGAGAGCAATGTCTGGGAACTCGGTGGCTATGGTGGTCAGCTCTAGGAGACCGGCCGGTGCTAGGGCGTCATGCACGTTCCGGTAGGAATCCTTGTCATGCTCCTGGAGTGACTCCATGGATAAAGGACGTACGTCAGCTCCACGGATGTGCTCGATCTTCTGGAAGCTCTCAAAGTAGAAGTCCGGTAGACGGGCGATGGTGGGATGGTATCCAACATGGCGAGGGAGTGCAGGTGGAGGACCCAGAATGGCGGGTGTGACGGGAGCGGCAGCTCCTGAGCTCAAGGCGCCATCGAGTCGCGCCTTAGTCCTGCGCTCAAAGGTGTTCCTAAACCAGAATGAAACCAAATTAGTCGACCAAAACCTTACCCCACACTTAGTAGAAAAACTCAATTTCACAAAGAAACGAGGGAAACTAAGTGGGGTAAGGAAAGCGGAGTAACCGGTAATCATAGACAGTAAAATACATACTTCGGAACAGCCAGAATCGGATAATTACAATCAGAGTTCAAAAAGTCAAACCGACATATAGAAAATCAACCTTTAAGCATATTGGACCCTAATCATGGCGAGACTGTCACAACTCGGAGAATGACGGTAAAATATTATTTCAAATGGCAGCACGATAATATGAACAAGAATGAACACTTGGGGCAGCCAAATGATCAACACAGTTCAAAGTCAAACCGACATTTCGCACAAAAGTCAACATAACAAGAAATTAATCGTATGCATAGCAACACATGACCAAATGATATGGAGATTAAGCACGGAACTCCCTAAGCATCCTAGAACAGTTATATAAGTTCAGTCAATCCTAGTTCACACGAAACAGTCGGCACGCAAAACGAGGCAAACTGAAAAGTCAACCGAAAGTCAACCTTGGCGAAATCCAGCAATCTATATGTCAAAAGATTCGTATTGAAAAGTTATACAACTTACCTTGAAGTCATGATTGCTAAAAATGAACGAGGTGAGAGGAATCGGTGAAAAACTTGAAAACTGGGGTTTCGGAGAACTGGAGCTGCAAAGCTCCGATTCGAACGTTCTAGGGCTTGGTGGGATCGGAATGAGGAGGGGAGAGGTGCGGTGGCGGTCGGCGGCGGCGGCAGGTGAAACGGCGGCGACGGCGGGTTTTAAAGTGGAGGGTGGTCGTCGATTTCAAAAGGAAGAGGGGGGTTTCGGGTAGGCTGTGCGAAAATGGGATAAAGAAGAGAGAGGTCCGGATTTTAAAGGGAATAATTAAGTGATTTTTAAATCAGTTTCGGCGAAAGTAGGGGGGTGGTTTCGCCAAAACTACAAGTTAACATGGATTGACCGTTTTGAAAAGGCGATTTCGCCGAAAATGGAAGCTCGATTTCGCCGAAATCTTAGTTGAAATGGTTTCGCCGAAAACAGAAATTTTTCGAACCAAAAATGAGGAACAGGAGAAACAGGTTCGAAATTTGAAAATCGGTTTCACCGAAAACAAGGGTGGTTTCGCCGAAAATTTTGAACTGTTCGGGTTTAAAATATTTTCGCAAATCCGACCAACTTCAGAAAATCACAGTTAAATCCAGAAAAATGGGAACGACCTCAATCAACTTGCAACTGACTCTATGACACGCAGACTCTACACGAAAAATAATAAATCAAACAAACTGACACTTTTGGCTCTCCCGAACCGACTCTAAAATACCAAAGTTGAAACAAAACAAAACTGACTCCAGCCGTGGGTTGCCTCCCACGAAGCGCTCTTTTATTAACGTCCTTGAGCTGGACGATACCTGGACGGTATTAGGAGACATCCCAACTTAGATTCTCCTTCACGCTTGCATCGGAGTTCATGAAGTACAGCTTCGGGACTTCTCCGGTAAGCGTGAATCTCTTCCCGTTTGCATGTAGTAGTTTGGTACGTCCGTCGGGAAGATGATCAACGAACTTGAATGGTCCGAACAGCTCTCTAGAGAGGTCATCCTTCTTGAGTGTGACGATGGAAGGAATGAGGACTGTCGGTTTCTCTTTTTCTTTCTTCTTCGGCTTGTTATCACCAGGATCGATGATCGTTAGTACTTCCTTAGGAGATGCTTTCGGCTTCTCCCTCCATACTTGTCCCGGCGCCGGTTTCTCGGAACGAATTGTGGTGCAGCTGGCTCGGTGGAAGACGGTGGAGCTTTTGGTCTCCAGACCATTTGGGTCTTTGTCTTCTTGTTCTTTCCTCGAGGTCTGCTCGGTGATTTAGAAGAGGCTTGCAGTTCCTTCTTCTTCTTCTTAAGCGGCTTTTGAACCGAAATTTCTGGTTTTTTCGTAGTGACCTGTTTAATACCTGTAGCAACAACTGATCTAGAGACACTGGAAGAAGCATTAGTAACGGAGTTGACCGGAGTCAACTCTACAGTTTCAACAGCTAAGCAGTGAGATTCTTCATTCCTAGAGTCATATTTTATGCCGTCTTTAAGACGGAACTTTTCGTTTCTTTACCAACTCTTAAAGTCAAAGAACCATTAGGAACGTTAATATTCATTCCAGTAGTAGCCATGAAAGGTCGACCTATGAGAATAGTAGCGTCATCTGTACTAGTATCCATAATCACGTAATCACATAAGAACGTGAACGGACCACATTTGGTGACAACGTCTTTAATCTCTCCTTTAGGGGTTTTAAGCGATCTATCAGCAAAGACGAGTTGCATACTGGGCGGTTCAAGTTCCCTTAGGTTTAACTTTTCATATAGACTCACAGGCATGACATTAACAGATGCTCCTAGATCAACTAAGCAACGTTCAATTTCAACATCATTGATGACCAAAGGCAAAGTAAAAGAACCAGGATCAGATAACTTAGCTGGATATGGAGAGACAGGTTTCTTAATACGAATGTCAGGGTATCCTTCCTTGTTTCCCCTTCAATGCCAGTCTCGATACCTTGCGTTTTGGCAGTAGTGCTCTATGAAATGGTCGACCAGATGCTAGCATGCTCGAGATGTTGTTCACGACTTGCTCAATCCGTTGTCCAGATGCTATTTGTTCTTGATTGAGAATAGCTTGAGCCTTGAACTGACTGTCATGATCATCGAGTCTTGTGATGATCTGGCTGAGCTTCTTATCCAGGTCACTGACATTATTATCTCTTTGATGCTGCTGTCCTGGATAGGTATTGTTAAGATATTGATTCTGGCGATTGCCAGGAGCAGTTCCATAATTACCCGGATTGCGATGCGGTGGCTGGTAGACACCTGCCGGCGGATGGTTAGGCTTCTGATCCTAAGCTTGACCAGCCGGGCGGTTATTCTGGTTCTGGTTATGATTGGCGCCAGCATTATAGGGAGGTCTATCTTGATAGTTCCCTTGCTGTCTGAAGTTACGATAACCAGCATAACCATTCTGATTATTAACAAGCCTTGTTGGATGAAATTTACCTCTTCGGCAACCAGACTTCTTCCTTACCAAAATTCTGACAACGGCCTCCGTTATGTGGCAAGCTCCACACCACTCGCAATCGGCAACATAGACAGAAGCTGCCGGTGGCTTGATTGGTGTGGTAGACTTCTTCAAATGCTTCTCTACCTCTGCCTTGATAGCTGCTTCGAAATCTAGCTTGCTCCTCGATCCTTCATATTGTCATTCCCAGTTCCTTGACTTGGAGGCACAGTTTGCGAAGTGCAGAAGAGCAGCTTCAGGAGTGAGTGTAGTGCAATCCCCTTCAGCTAGAGAATTGACCCACTTGGCAGATTCTTCTCGAAGTCCTCGAGAGAAGATTTCAGCTAACTGCCTCTGCTCGAATCCATGATGAGGGCAGGTGTAGAGAAGTTCTTGGAATCGATTCCACGTATCATATAAACTTTCTCCTTCTTTCTAGGAGAATCTGGCGATGCTTCCTTGATGGCGGTTGTTCTGGCCGGAGGGAAGTATTCTTCAACAAAGTCCTGAGCCAGAGTATCCCAGTTATGTAGTAGCCAGGTGGTTTGCCAGTAAGCCACCTCTTAGCAGCGCCTTTCAAAGAGAACGAGAAAGCTCTCAGACAAAGAGTGTTTTTGTCGAGTTTCTGTTTTTAAAAGTACTGCAGAGATCAAGGAAGTCTGCAAGATGAGTGCACGGATTGTCTAGGGGCCTGCCTTCAAACTGTAAATCCCTAGAGATCATGGTCAAGAATGGAATCTTGATCTCATAGTCAGGATCTCCTTCAATGCGCGGAACGGCAATGGCAGATCGTACGCTAGTCGCGCTCGGCTTGTTATAGTCTGCTAGACTCTTCTGTGCAGGTGGGGGTGGCGGCGGTTGATCGCCGTTTGGTGGTAATCTATCGGTCATGGTGGGAGATGGAGGAGGTGAAAGTGACTCGGTGTATGAAGCGGATGAAGAGTGCGGTGAAGACGGAGATGAGGAACTCTCCTTCGGTTCCTCGATCTTGATCGGAGTGATGAATGGATTGGATCTGCCTTCCTTCAGAATCTGTGATCGTAGAGGTGTAGCAGAACTGCCTGGATTCCCTGCAATCTTAGCCTGTTCGGTCTGAGAGCGAGTCCAAGGACGGTGAGGCATACACCTGTAAACCTACAGATAACAAAGACAAACAAAACCAGTGTAAAATCGAAGTGGATGGAAAAATGAAAGATGGAAAATAGAAGAATAAATTGCCAGATCTTCTTTCAACAATCAAAAGAAGTCCCCGGCAGCGGCGCCAATTTGGTGAACCGCCCGGTCGTTGTTCGGACGTTTCAACCAAATAAAAACAACTAATGCTAAGAAAAAGCATATAGCAGATCGTATTCCGAGGGCTTTCTATGATTGGTTACTCAGAACTAGCAAAATACTCAAAGGTAAACACGTTGTGCGTGGTGTGAGTTCCACGACTTCTACTTCTATGGAATGCAGAAAAATTAAAAAAGGATTAAACTAAAGCAGATTGGGAATTAGGGTTTTGAAAACAAGAATGACAGACGAACTTAGACTTTGAATCCCCCTTCGTTCCCCAGAGCATTGGCAATCAACAGATCAGCGGATTTCGATTCTCATTCAATCAATTACTAAGACACCACCATAACTCCTTACCCTTAGGTTTAAGACCGGCGAACGTTCGCTCTATCCGTTCTAACTACCAAGATTAACTAGCCGCCCGGGTACGGTCGCCTCTCGCAACGACTTAATTAATTGGTGTGATTACTAGTGATTAATGAGTTACTCTTGCAGTGGATTAACCCTAACCGGTTCCTACGAAAGGCACGCTCCAATTATAAGGTTAATTGTTCAATTCGATGTTCTAAAGTAAGGCGAGCGTTCGCTTCTATCCTTAGCTTAACAAGAATCTAATCTAGGTGATCAGTCCAGACAAGAAACATGCACAATGAAGAACGAATCAAACATGAAAAAGAACTGATTGAATTTTGAATCTAATCACCGCCGATCCGTGACCGCTTTAAAGCCCTGGGTCACTTAGGGTTCATCTAGTCTAAGCTCTAAAGGGTTTAGCTACTCATGATTATTACAAAAGAAACAAAGACAAGGAAAGAGTTCATCATTCAGAGGAAGAACAGAAAAGAATCTGAAAAACCTAATTCAGACGACTCTGACAGACTCCGATCTTCGGTAAGTTGCACTCCTAGCTCCGGTTCTCCGAGGTGGAATGGATGGCGTCACGATCTCTATCCGGCTCTTCGAACTCCAACTCCTCGCTCCAGAACTTCAGAGAATTCTGATCTCGAAAAGTTGTATTATGATTAATTATGATTGTCCCCCTTCTTTTCGGGCCGCCGGATTAAGTATAAATACTTAACCCTAGTTGGGCCGGGCTGAGCTGATGTTTTCGCCGAAACCATAGGGATAGTTTCGGTGAAACTGGCTTTGAGTTCAGGGCTCCGCCGGCTGTTCAATGTCTTCGGTCCGAGCAGTTGATTTATTTCGCCGAAACCATCCTTCTGTTGGCATCAGTTGATTTGAACTGCTGGTTTCGCCGAAATTGGAGGCCTGGTTTCGCCGAAACTGTAAGTGTGAATGGCAGATTTTCGGTTTGACTTGATTGGCTCCTTGGATCGATTCCAGTTTGATTCCTCGAGGCTCCAACGCCTTAGACACGTCCATGGCTACTTTATTTGATGGCAAAAACCTGTGCTAACATGAAAACACTAGAAAACCATCAAATAGACCCGAAACGGGCCAAGGTAACACAAATGGCACGAGAGAGGGCAACCAATGAATATTCGTTATTCGACCCTAAAAACAATGTCTTAAGCAAAGAAATGTTGCTTAAATGAGGCTGATAATCACGTCAAATCGAGTGTCATCACCACCTGTTAATGGCTATAGACAGGTTACCACAGACCGACTTCTGGTAGGCTAATCTAGAACTACAACCACAAGGGATCAACGAGGTGATGAAAAATGGGGATTAGCTGTAATGTATAACGAACCGAAAGAAGGGCCAAGCTCAAGGGTTTACACCTAATGGATTTAACGTTAGGTTGGCTATCTAGCTTAAGTAGCTTTAACTATGTGCCTCTATCCTCCTAGAACTTGTGTCATCGTGTGGTCTCAAATCGGTCTAATGCAAATTCTAACTCATTCAAGGTACGAGAAAGCCACTGAAAAAGAATTGAATTACAAGTTTATGTGCAATGGATCAAAAGCTCACAGTTGGTTTGCGAGTCGGATTCAGTAATTTTCATGCAATCAAAGTGAAATACTACAAGCGTGATAAATTATTCTGTTCTGACCAGGAAATTTAGCATCAATGCAGCAAGTTGGTTACCGGTTCTAGTTTAAGCAGTCTAAGCATCATTATGAAAAATTGAAAACTAACTTAACATCACTAGACTTGGCAAATCGGGCGGGTCGGGTTGATTTGGGCGGGTCACTACGGGCTACAGGTTATTTCGGGTTGGGTCATTCGGGTCACGGGTCGCCATATTTGAAAATTGACCCTAACCCTAAACTTTCGGGTCGGGTTGCGGGTCATTTCGGGTTACAAGCACTTCGAGTCATAAAAAAATTTAAACATCATCATCACAAATTTATTTAAAACAAATAGACTCAAATTAAACTAATAAATTATGAATGTGAGAGGTAGAAATATGTATAAAATTATAGTTCATAGCTTATACAACATGTATAGAACACACATACTAATGGTGTAAGTTATACACAATGCACTTGAATCGATAATGTAAGATAATGCACGAGGATGTTAAAAGTGTTAAAAAGTTGTTTTGGAACATAATTTCATATCAAATATATACCATATTATGGTTTTGTGAAAATTTTACAACCATTAATGTTGTTAGTAATGACATCAATGATTTTTAGTGACATTCGACATGGCATATGTTGAGTATAATATTTGTGATATGTATTATTTATGATTTATGACTTACATGATAAAAGAATCAAAATGACAAAAGTTATAAAATTGAAAATCATAAATCATAAATAAGACTACATATTAAATTAGCACATTAGTGACATTGAAAATAGTAATATTTATAGGTACTATAAAGATTTTTCGGGTCAACGGGTCGACCCTAACCCACCCAAAAAATTAGGGTTAGGGTCATCTCGGGTTCGGGTCCCAAAATAGAAAACCCAACCCTAAAATTTCAGGCGGGTTCGGGTTGAGTCAACGGGTCGGGTCCAATATTACCAGGTCTAAACATCACACGTCAAGAATCGAGCAATTCTAAGCTAGAGGAATCAGATAAGCCACGAAATCACATAATATTCACACAAGATCATGCAATTTATACACCCTACCCCACACTTAAATTGTACCGTGTCCTCACAGGACCAAACTAGAGTAGAGAGGAATAGAAGAACCTGGACCGAGATGGATGGTGTAGGGGATGATCAAAGAGCGGTTGGAGCGAGGAGAGAAGCTGCCAAAAGGTGTCTACAAAACAAAAAGAAATAAAAGATCAAAAGGAAACCAGGACAAGTGTCCCAGATCCACACAAAACAAAATTGGACCAAAATCCGAAAAGAATAAATAAAAAAGAAGGACAAGGAAAAGGATAAGACCTGATCACTCCTCGGGTGGGGAGGCGGTGGGGGAATGTGTCAGGAATCCTCGATCCGCTGCTGCCACGCCAGTTGTGCCTCAAATCTGGTGTTCTGCTGGCGCATGTGCTCCTGAGTAATTAGCCAACGGGCATCTTCGATGGTGGTGTGGTCAATCTGCCAACCTCATATCTGGCTGAGCAGCTCCCCATAACCACCGGGAGGCATCTACAGAGGCTCCTGGTAGTGAGGCGGCTGCTGCGGGGGTATCTGGTGGTAAAATGCCAGATCTGGCTGGGGCTCATCCTCCTCAGAATCCTCTTCTTCTTCTGACTTGAGCCCTCGGTAGAGAGGTGGAGGTACCGTCTCTCGAGGTCTGAAGTCTAACTGTAGATCATACTCCACCGCGAGGTCTGTACCAATGGTGTGCACATGGTGGAGCGGGACCTTAGGCCCCCAAGCCTGGTTGAGGCCAAGGTTGGTGATGAGGCAACCAATGAAGGGACCACCGGGGAGGAAGGATGGAGGCCTCGCGGAGTGATCTTCTTGTGGAACACACGAGCCAGAACCACTTGTAGATAGCTCGGAGGAGTAGAAGCTCTTCTCGGCTGATATGATGGCGATCCTTCTCTGGAGCAAACAACAAAGATCTACGCCATACAATATGAGCAAAATGAAAGAGGGGGTGAGAGACCGAACCGATGGAGTTGTGATTTGTGGTCTGGGCACCCGGGACTCCTGAAATGTGGCTCCAGAGTGCATCATAGCTCGGGCCCCTGGCCTTGTTGTCGCCCCAGCCGAGGTGGTGACCGTGGTAGTGCTCGTGTGGGATGCCGAGGTGGTCGGCAAAGTCATCATAGGTGAACTCTCTGTACACCCCCACCGAGGAAGAAGGAGTTGACCTTCTTGTGCTGTCTGGACTTGTGAATGTCCAGCTCGAAAGTGGCCCAGAACTCCTAGAGCGCGAGGATAGGGAAGTCATCTGCAATGGTGGTCAGCTTCAAAAGTCCTGCAGCTCCAAGAGAACCGGAGACATCAGTGAACTCATCATAGGTGAACTCTTTGTACACCCCCGCCGAGGAAGAAGGAGATGACCTTCTTGTGCTGTCTGGACTTGTGAATGTCCAGCTCGAAGGTGGCCCAGAACTCCTGGAGTGCGAGGACAGGAAAGTCATCTGCAATGGTGGTCAGCTCCAGAAGTCCTGCAGCTGCAAGAGAACCGGAGACGTTCTCGAACCATGTCTCCTCAAATTCCAGGATAGACTCCAGGGAGAGCGGGCGCACGTCAGCCACATGTATGTGCGGGATCCTCTAGTAGCGCTCGAAATGGTGCTCCGGCAACCTGACATTGAAATGGTGGAACCCTTGGTGATGAACGTCGCAGAAGCGGTTGATCAAATAACTACCAAGCTAACAAGAGCTAGGGTAGATCGTATTCCAGGGGTCTTCCAAGATCGACTACTCTGAGAACTAGCAAAATACTCGAATGTAAGCACTTCGTGCGTGGTGTGAGTTCCACGACTTCTAACTCTAAGAAATGCGGAGAAAATTAAAAATTAAACTAAAGCAGTTTGGAAATTAGGGTTGAAAACAAGGATGACAGACGAACTTAGACTTTGAATCCCCCTTCGTTCCCCAGAGCATTGGCAATCAACGGATCAGCGAATTTCGATTCTCATTCAATCAATTACTAGACACCACTATAACTCCTTACCCTTACGTTTAAGACCGACGAACGTTCAGTCTATCCGTTCTGACTACCAAGATTAATTAGTCGCCCAGGTACGGTCGCCTCTCGCAACGACTTAACTTAACTGGTGCGATTACTAGTGATTTATGAGTTACTCTTGCAGTGGATTAACCCTAACCGGTTCCTACGAAAGGCATGCTCCAATTATAAGGTTAATTGTTTAATTGATGTTCTAAAGTAAGGTGAGCGTTCGCTTCTATCCTTAGCTTAACAAGAATCTAATCTAGGTGATCAATCCAGACAAGAAACATGAACAAAGAAGAACAAATCAAACATGAAAGAGAAACTGATTGAATTTCGAATCTAATCACCGCCGATCCGTGACCGCTTTAAAGCCCTGGGTCACTTAGGGTTCATCTAGTCTAAGCTCTAACGAGTTTAGCTACTCATGTTTATCACAAAAGAATCAAAAACAAAGAAAGAGTTCATCATCTAGAGGAAGAACAGAAAAGAATCTGAAAAACCTAATTTTGACGACTCTAACAGACTTCGATCTTCCGTAAACCACAATCCTAGCTCCGATTCTCCGACGTGGAAGGAATGGCGTCACGATCTCTATCCGGCTCTTTGAACTCTCACTCTTCGCTCCAGAAGTTCAGAGAATTCTTCAAATTCTGATTTCGAAAAGGATATTATGATGTGTATTATGATGTATATTTTATTTGGGCTGCCGGGTTAAGTATTTATACTCAACCCTAATCAGCCGGATTTCTTCTATTATTTTCACCAAAATATTGAGGAATTTTTGGCGAAAATTCCTTTGCAAATGAAGGGTCCGTCGGCTCATTCTCCCTGAACTTCCTTCTCGGTTCGAAAACTTCCTCCTATCGCTGAAAGTTTCCTTAAGTTAATAGCAGCCGATTTGTGAACATATTTTCGCCGAAAATACAAGGGTATTTTTGGCGAAAATTCCTTTGTAAACCGGGCAGGGATTTGTTTGAACTTGGTTGGCTCCTTTGATCGATTCCGGTGCAATCCCTCAAGGTTCCAATGCCTTAGACACGTCCTTGGCTACTTATTCGATGGCAAAAACCTGTGCTAACGTAAAAACACTAGAAAACCATCAAATAGACCCAAAACGGGCCAAGGTAACACAAATGGCACGAGATAGGGCAATCGATTGAATATTCGTTATTCTACCCTAAAATCATGTCTTAAGCAAAGAAATGTCGCTTAAATGAGGCTGATAATCACGTCAAATCGAGTGTCATCAAATACCCCACACTTAAGCTTTTGCTTGTCCTCAAGCAAACTGAATAGAAATGCTCATGTTCATAAATGATAAGATCGATTAAATTGGAGCTCAATCAAACACAATGAATTATTAGACAGATCGATCCTAGAACAAGAAACCTAACATGCATACTGATCAGCCAAACTACCTGGTCTCACTAATAAACTGCACACGACAAGTAATTAGCAACCAATTATGCACGAATTTGACCTAATCGACCAGACTCCTCACACAGGATATATATAGTTTAATGAGAACTCTCACTCTCTGTGTTTAAGGATGTGTTTCTGCTCTCAATCATTTTCTGTTACCGAATTCTATCATAGGTTTGCATTTCGACCACATCTCCACCACTGTGACAACACGAGTATCTAGTCAAGAAGGACTTCCTTGCTAAGACCGTAATGAAATCTACACTACTTGGGTTTATGATGCGATGGATGATGGGAGTGTATGATGATGGCTTGGTGCGGTGTAGCTTTTGACTAACTTCCCTCGAATCTAATCTATGGCTTCCTACCGTCTAACCAAATACGGGTGGAATGATGAACGCTCGTCCTATGATACCCTCAAGCAACCTAGCACTTATTTTCTTTTTCTTTACACGATTTTTTTGCTTTTCAACTTTTCTTTTGACTTCGTTCTTCCATTTGTAGGGAGAAGAACGTTTTATTGAACTAGAAACTTTGAAACTTTTCTGATTTTTCTTTTCTTCACTTTTTTTTCGAAATTTCCTTTCTTTTCTTACTTTACTTTTTTTTTCCTTTGTGCCGATTTTCTTTTAGTTGCTAGAGGGATTTACACGTCTGGACATATTAGCTATGACCACCTGTTTAATGGCTATAGGCAGGTTACCACAAACCGACTTCCGGTAGGTCAATCTAGAACTACAACCACAGGGGATCAACGGGGAATGGAAGAAATGGGAAATGACTGTAATGTATTATCGAACCGAAAGAACAGGCCAAGCTCAAGGGTCTAAACCTAATGGATTTATCGTTTGGTAGGCTATCTGGCTTAGTAGCTGAATCTAGGTGCCCCTATCCTTCTAGAACTCGTGTCATCGTGTGGTCTCGAGTAGGTCTCATGCAAATTCTAACTCATTCACGCAAACAGAAAACCACTCAGAAAGAATTGAAATTGCAAGTTACGTCACTACAAAAAAAAGCGTTCTTTGGCGTCAGTTGAAACGTAGGAGCTTAGCATCGGTCAATCTAACGACCGACGCTAAAAAAAAAGATGCGTTTTAGCGTCGGTTAAACATCGAACGACGCTAAATTAGTAAGTTATGAACCCTAAACGCGTCTTTCCTCTATCTCTTTCCTATCTTCTTCTTCTTTGAACCACCGCCGCCCCCACCATCACTTTCCTATCTTCTTCTTCTTTGAACCACCGCCGCCCCCATCCATCTCGCTCAAGACCGCCGCCGCTCATCTCACTCAAGACCGCCGCCGCTATCTCGCTCAAGGCCGTCGCCACGCCATCCCAGCCCCTTCACCGCCGCTCATCTTGCTCAAATCCATTCAGCCACCGTCATCTATTCCTAAACCTAAGGTACTTCGTCTTCTCAGATCTACATTTTGATTTATGGATTTAGGGTTTTTGCTTTCCTCCTCACAGTGTTTTTTGGTGTATCTGCAGAAGAAGAAGAAGTAGGAGGGAAGAAGAAGCAGCTGTATCAGAAGAAGAAGAAGAAGAAGGAAGGAAGAAGAAGAAGGAAGCTCAGGCAAAGAAAGAAGATGAAGGGAAGGAAGAAGAAGAAGAAGGAAGGAAGAAGACGAAGGGAAGAAGAAGGAGCGAAGAAAAAGAAGAAGCTGCATCTGCAGCTAATTTTTTTTTTTGTGATTGTCAGCCTATTTAGCGTCGGTCGGTCAGTGCCCTAGCGTCGGTTGACCGAAAACCGACGCTAAAGTTTAACGTCACCACATCTGGCGTCGGTCCGGTCGACCGACGTTATGCAAATTAGTGTCGGTCGCTGACCGACGCCATAACGCGCGTCTGACCGACGCTAAACTCCTCTTTTTTTGTAGTGCGTGCAATGGATCAAAAGCTCACAGTTGGTTTGCTAGTCGGATTCGGTCATTTTCATGCAATCAAGGCTACAAATTACAAGTGTGATTTTAAAAATTCTGTTCTGACCAGGCAATTTAGCATCAAAGTATACAAGTTGGTTCTCAAGTTCTAGGTTAAGCAGTCTAAGCATCATTATGAAAGTTTGAACAACAACTTAACATCAAAAATCAAGAACTAAGCCATTCTAATGCTAGAGAGACTGGAATGGAATCACGAGGGACACAGAAAACACAATCAAGGGCAATCAAGTTCATGCAAGGTTCTTCTAGCATCCTACCCCACACTTAAATCGGACTGTGTCCTCACAGGACTAATTCTAGAGTTCAGAGTGAAGTAGAAGAACCTGGACCAAGATGATTGGTGTAGGGGATGAGCACGGGTCCTTGGAGCGGAGGGAATCTACCGAAATGAAGCAAAGGGAATCTCCCTACTGCCTACAAAACAAAAACAAATGAAACATAAAAAGGAAACCGGGACAAGTGCCCCGGATCCAAACAGAAAAAAGTTGGATCGAAATCGAAAAGAATAAATAAAAAGAAGGGACAAGAAAGAGGATCCAACCCGATCACTGCTCGTCTGGCGCGTCGGGAGGTGGAAAGTGGAGGTGCTCACCGAGCTGGCGTTGCCACGCCAGCTGTGCCTCATACCGCCTATCGGCGCGGCGCATATGCTGCTGCATAATAGTCCATCTCGCCTCTTGAGTGGCATTGTCAGTGATGCGCCACTTCTGCAGTCGCTGTATAACTCACCAATGTCCGCGGGGTGCGGTCGGTGCTGAGAGTGAGGCGCCTGGTATGGATCGGGAATGTGCGGCGGCGACTGGTGAGCATACCCTGCCTGGTGATGTGGCGAGGGTATATAGTCTTGGAATTCTGGCGGCGGCTGGGGCTGCTGCTGCTCAGCATCATCTTCTTCCTCCGACTCGACCACATGCTGGAGGGGAGGATCTGCTGCCACCTGGGGACTGAGGTCCAGCTCTAAGTCGTACTCAACCGCTAAGTCCCTCCAACGGTCCTAACTCGTTGTCGTGGAATGTTCGGGCCATATTCATGGCTGATGCCGAAGGATATGATGAGCTGACCTATGAAGTTACCTCCCAGGAGTGCACGAGGTGGCGTCCGCCTCCTGGTCTTCTGACGGAAGATGCGAGCAAGCACCCATCCGGGGTGAAGAGGGTAGCTCTCTCGGATGGCTCGGAGAAGCATAAGCTCCTCCTTGAGGATATGGTGGAGATCCTTACATGGAACATATAAAAGCGATCTACGCCAAACCATATGAATAAATTTAAAGAGAGGGTGAGAGAGGGACTTAACTGAGTCATGGCCCGTGAGGCGATCGCCAGGCACTCCAGTCATGTGGCTCCAGAGCGCGTGGTACTCCTCGTCGTCATCATCGTCGCCCCAGCCGAGGTGATGTCCATGATAGTGCTCGTAGGGGATGCCTAGATGAGCAGCAAACTCATCGTAGGGAGCGTCCTGTATACCCCGCCAAGATAGAAGGAAACAACCTTCTGGCCTTGCCTCCTCTTATGCTCGTCCAGATCAAAGGTCGCCCAGAACTCCTGAAGGGCGATTCTGGGAAGTCGGCAGCTATGGTGGTCAGCTCTAGGGGGCCGGCCGATGCTAGGGCGTCATGCACATTCCGGTGGTAGTCCTCGTCGTGCTCGCTCAGGGACTCCATGGAGAGAGGGCGTACCTTCGCTCCCCGAATGTGCTCGATCTTCTGGAAGCACTCGAAGTAGAAGTCAGGTAGACAGGCGATAGTGCGATGGTACCTAGCCCGGCGAGGTAGTGCACGGGGAGGGCCCTGAACGGCGGGTGTGACGGGAGCAGGGGCTCTGGAGCTCGAGGCGGCGTCAAGTCGTGCCTTAGTCCTGCACTCATAAGTGGTGTTCCTTGAAGCCATGGATGCTAAAAACGAACGGTTTGGGAGAAATCGGTGAAAAACTCTGAAAACAAGGATTTCGGTGAACTGGAGCTGTAGAGCTCCGATTCGAATGTTCTAGGGCTAAACGGGATCGGAAATGAGAGGAGAAGGGAGCGGCGGCGGTCGGCGATGGCGGCACGTGGCGTTAAACGGCGGCGGCGGAAAATAAGGGAGGCGGCGGCGATTTTGAAAAACAAAGGGGAGGGGGTATTTTTCGGGTGTTGATTCGAAAATGAAAGAAGGAAAATGGAGAGAGAGAGAGAGAAGGACCGGATTTTAAGTGAAAAATTGGCTGATTTTCAAAGGGATTTTCGGCGAAAATAAATAAAATTTTCGCCGAAAATAAACGTTCAAATGCATTGCCGTTTTCAAATAGATTTTTGCCGAAAATACAACAAATTTTCGAACCAAAAATATGAAACAGGGGAATGGTTTCGAAAATTCAAAAGGCGATTTCGCCGAAAACAGGGGTGTATTCCGTCGAAAATTTTGAACTACTCGGGTGAAAATATTTTCGCAAATCTGGCCAACTTTAGAAAATCACAGTTAAATCCACAAAAATCGGAACGACCTCAATTAACTTGCGACTGGACTCTATGACACACAGAATCTACACGAAAAATAAGAAAACAAACAAACTGACACTTTTGGCTCCCCCGAACCGACTCTAAAATACTAAGTTCGACAAAAATTAAAAAGGACTAGCCGTGGTTGCTTCCCACGAAGCGCTTTTTATTAACGCCCTGAGCTGAACGATACCTGGACGGTATAGGAGACATCCAACTCAGATTTCCTTAACAGCATCGGATTTATAAAGTACAGTTTGGGCTTCTCCGGTAAGAGTGAATCTCTTCCGTCGCATGCAAGAGCTTGGTACGTCCATCAGGAAGATGATCGATGAACTTGAACGTCCGAAGAGTCTCTGGAGAGGTCATCCTTCTTGAGTTACGATGGAAGGAATGAGGACTGTCGGCTTGTCTTCTTCTTACCTCCAGCTTGTTATCACCAGGATCGGTGATTGTCAGTATTTCCTTAGGAGATGCTCTCGGCTTCTCCTTCCATACTTGTTCGGCGCCGGTTTCTCGGAACGAATGTGTCCAGCTGGCTCGAAAGAAGACGGCAGAACTTTGTCTCAAAACCATTTGGGCTTCGTCTTTTGTCTTCCCGAGGTCTGCTAGGTTTAGTGCTCGGTGCTTAGAAGAGACTTGCAGTTCGTTCTTCTTCTTGGCGGCTTCGTGAAGAAATTTCGGCTTCTTCTTAATAACCTGTTCAATACCTCAGCACAACTGATCTAGAGACACTGGAAGAAGCATTAGTAACGGAGTTGACCGGAGTCAACTCCACAGTTTCGACAACCAGGCAATGAGGTTCTTCATTCTTAGAGTCATATTTCATGCCATCTTTAAGAAGGAAAGTTTTCGTTTCTTTACCAACCCTTAGAGTCAAAGAACCATTTGGAACGTTAATATTCATTCCAGTAGTAGCCATGAAAGGTCGACCTATGAGAATGGTAGAATCATCTGTACTAGTATCCATAATCACATAGTCAGCTAAGAACGTGAACGAACCACATTTAGTAACAACGTCTTTTATTTCTCCTCTAGGAGTTTTAAGTGATCTATCAGCAAAGACAAGTTGCATACTAGGCGGTTCAAGTTCTCCTAGGTTCAATTTTTCAAACAGGCTCATAGGCATAACATTAACAGATGCTCCTAGATCAACCAAACAACGCTCAATCTCAACATCATTAATAACCAAAGGTAAAGTAAAAGAACCAGGATCAGAGCACTTAGCTGGATATGGAGAGGCAGGTTTATTGATACGAATGTCAGGATATCTTTCTTTGTTCCCCTTCATGCCAGTCTCGATCCTTGCATTTGGCAGCAATGCTCTTGGAAAATGAGGCTTCACGACATACGGTGCAAGAGGAGGATCATCCTCCTTAGGCACCGGTTTTTGTTCTTCCTCTTCCTCTGGAGTTTCAGCGATCCTGCGTAAGACTAGAACAAGCATCAGCAATTAAGTTTGGAAGTTTTCGAGCGGTTACCATCTTGGCTTGCTCCTTTCTCAGATTCGGCTCTGTCTGGCTTGGAAGTTGGCCAAATGGTCGACCAGATGCTAGCATGCTCGAGATGTTGTTCACTGCTTGCTCAATTCTTTGTCCGGATGCTATCTGTTCTTGATTGAGAAGAGCTTGAGCCTTGAACTGACTGTCATGATCATCAAGTCTGGTAATGATCTGGCTGAGCTTCTTATCCAGGTCACTAACATTGTTCTCTCTTTGATGCTGCTGCCCTAGATAGGTATTATTATGATATTGATTCTGGCGATTGCCAGGAGCAGTTCCATAATTACCCGGATTGCGATGCGGCGGCTGGTAGACACCTGCCGGCGAATGGTTAGGTTTCTGATCCTGAGCTGGACCAGCTGGGCGGTTATTCTGGTTCTGGTTATGGTTGGCGCCACTATTGTAGGGAGGTCTGTCTTGATAGTTCCCTTGCTGCCTGAAGTTGCGGTAGCCAGCATAACCATTCTGATTATTAACGTAGCCTTGTTGAATGAAATTTACCTCTTCGGCAGACCAGACTTCTGCCTTACCAAAATCTGACAACGGCCTCCGTTATGTGCGCAAGCTCCACACCATTCGCAATCGGCAACGTAGACAGAAGCTGCCGGCGGTTTGATTGGTGTGGTAGACTTCTTCAAATGCTTCTCTACCTCTGCCTTGATAGTAGCTTTGAGATCGAGCTTGCTCCTTGATCCTTCAGATTGTCGTTCCAAGTTCCTTGACTTGGAAGCACAGTTTGCGAAGTGAAGAAGAGCAGCTTCAGGTGTGAGTGTAGTGCAATCCCCTTCAGCTAGAGAATTGACCCACTTGGCAGATTCTTCTCGAAGTCCTCGAGCAAAGATTTCAGCTAACTGCCTCTGCTCGAATCCATGATGCGGACAGTTGTAGAGAAGTTCTTGGAATCGATTCCAAGTATCATATAAGCTTTCTCCTTCTTTCTGGGAGAATCTGGCAATGCTGTCCTTGATGCCAGTTGTTCTGGTAGGAGGAAAGTATTCTTCAACGAAGTCCTGAGCCAGAGTATCCCAATCAGTGTAATAGCCAGGTGGTTTGCCAGTAAGCCACCTCTTAGCAGGGCCTTTCAGAGAGAACGGAAAGCTCTCAGACAAAGAGTATTTTTGTCGAGGTTTCCGTTCTTGAAAGTACTGCAAAGATCAAGGAAGTCTGCAAGATGAGTGCACGGATTGTCTAGGGGCCTGCCTTCAAACTGTAAATCCCTAGAGATCATAGTCAAGAATGGAATCTTGATCTCATAGTCAGGATCTCCTTCAATGCGTGGAACGGCAATGGAGATCGAACGCTAGTCGCGCTCGGCTTGTTATAGTCAGCTAGACTTTTTTGTGCAGGTGGTGGTGGCGGCGGTGGATTACCATTTGGTGGTGGTGGTGGTGGTAATCGATCGTCCATGAAAGGAGATAGAGGAGGTGAGAGTGACTCGGTGTATGAAACGGATGAAGGTGACGGTGAAGACGGAGATGAGGAACTCTCCTTCAGTTCCTCGATCTTAATCGGAGTGATGGGTGGATTGGATCTGCTTCTCTTCAAAATTGCGATCGTAGAGGTGGAGCAGAACAGCCTGGTCTCTCTATACTCTTAGCCTGTTCAATTTGAGAGCGAGTCCAAGGACGGTGAGGCATACACCTGTAAACCTACAGATAACAAAGACAAACAAAACCAGTGTAAAATCGAAGTGGATGGAAAAGTGAAAGATGGAAAATAGAAGAATAAATTGCCAGTTCTTCTTTCAAACAATCAAAAGAAGTCCCCGGCAACGGCGCAATTTGATGAACCTATCGTTGACGATTCAAACAAATAACTAACAAAGCTAACAAAAGCTAGGGTAGTTCGAATTCAAGGGGTCTTCCAAGATCGACTACTCTGAGAACTAGCAAAATACTCGAATGTAAGCACTTCGTGCGTGGTGTGAGTTCCACGACTTCTAACTCTAAGAAATGCGGAGAAAATTAAAAATTAAACTAAAGCAGTTTGGAAATTAGGGTTGAAAACAAGGATGACAGACGAACTTAGACTTTGAATCCCCCTTCGTTCCCCAGAGCATTGGCAATCAACAGATCAGCGGATTTCGATTCTCATTCAATCAATTACTAGACACCACCATAACTCCTTACCCTTAGGTTTAAGACCGACGAACGTTCGCTCTATCCGTTCTAACTACCAAGATTAATTAGTCACCCGGGTATGGTCCCTCTCGCAACGACTTAACTTAACTGGTGCGATTACTAGTGATTTATGAGTTACTCTTGTAGTGGATTAACCCTAACGGTTCCTACGAAAGGCACGCTCCAATTATAAGGTTAATTGTTCAATTCGATGTTCTAAAGTAAGGCGAGCGTTCGCTTCTATCCTTAGCTTAACAAGAATCTAATCTAGGTGATCAATCCAGACAAGAAACATGAACAAAGAAGAACAAATCAAACATGAAAGAGAAACTGATTGAATTTCGAATCTAATCACCGCCGATCCGTGACCGCTTTAAAGCCTTGGGTCACTTAGGGTTCATCTAGTCTAAGCTCTAACGAGTTTAGCTACTCATGTTTATCACAAAAGAATCAAAAACAAAGAAAGAGTTCATCATCCAGAGGAATAACAGAAAAGAATATGAAAAACCTAATTTAGACGACTCTGACAGACTTCGATCTTCCGTAAACCACAATCCTAGCTCTGATTCTCCGAGGTGGAAGGAATGGCGTCACGATCTCTATCCTGCTCTTCGAACTCTCACTCTTCGCTCCAGAACTTCAGAGAATTCTTCAAATTCTGATTTCGAAAAGGATATTATGATGTGTATTATGAGGTATATTTTATTTGGGCCGCCGGGTTAAGTATTTATACTTAACCCTAATCAGCCATATTTCTTCTATTATTTTCGCCGAAAATATTGAGGAATTTTGGTGAAAATTCCTTTGCAAATGAAGGGTCCGCCGGCTGATTCTCTTTGAACTTCCTTCTCGGTTCGAAAACTTCCTCATTCGCCGAAAGTTTCCTTAAGTTAACAGCAGCCGATTTGTGAACATATTTTCGCCAAAATACAAGGGTATTTTCGGCGAAAATTCCTTTGTAAACCGGGCAGGGATTTGTTTGAACTTGGTTGGCTCCTTTGATCGATTCGGTGCAATCCCTCGAGGTTCCAACGCCTTAGACACGTCCTTGGCTACTTATTCGATGGCAAAAACCTGTGCTAACGTAAAAACACTAGAAAACCATCAAATAGACCCGAAATGGGCCAAGGTAACACAAATGGCACGAGATAGGGCAATCGATTGAATATTCGTTATTCTACCCTAAAAATCATGTCTTAAGCAAAGAAATGTTGCTTAAATGAGGCTGATAATCACGTCAATGATCATCACTTGGCAGTTTGGGAAAGCTGGTGGAGGACCGTGGATGGCAGGAGTGACTGGAGCGGGTACTCTAGAAATAGCTCCGGCATTGGGAGCGGCGGAGGTGGATCCTGGACCACTGGGTGCGGCTCTCGGCCTCTTACTCCTATTCCTAAGAGATATAAAAAATTTAAACCAGATTAGTCAAACCAATCTTACCCCACACTTGGTCGAAAAACTCAGTTTCACAACGAAACGAGAGAAACCGAGTGGGATAAGCTAATCTAACAATCGGAACCAAATGGAATCATGAGGGATACAAATGGATAAATAGGGCAGCTAATGTACATCATTTAGACAAAGTCAAACCGACATTCATGAAAAAGTCACACACGCAAAATATGGCAATTATGCATAGTTTAACGCGACCAAAGAAATCACAAGGCACAATCATAGGCTCAGCAGCATTTAAACAGCAATAGGCATACATAGAAATGGACCGGGCAACCCAATAAGCTATAACGATTCATGGTCAAACCGAAAGTCCACAAAAGTCAACAACATTATAGAATCATCAATTAAGCCTAGCAATTCTCGTTCAAATATCATCAAATCATGGCATAATATTCCCTGAGCATACTAGATCATCTAAGTTCAAACAATTCTGCAAAAATTACACTTAAACAGCAGACACGCAAATCGAGGTAGACTGAAAAAGTCAACCAAAGTCAAACTCGATGAAATTCATCATTCTATACGGCAAAAGATTCGCAATGAAAAACCCAACAACTAACCTTGAGAACATGTTGGCTGAAAATGAACGTACGAGAAGAAATCGGCGAAAAACTTAAAATGGCGTTCCAGGGGAACCGGGGCTAGAGAGCTCTGATTTGGACGATCTAGGTGTCAAAATGATCAGGGGAACGAGAGGAAGGGTACAGCCACGGAGGCGGCGGTCAGAAAAGAGAGGCCTAGGCTGTTTAAATCGACAGCGAAAATGAAGATAAAAGGGGGGCTGTCGGCGGTTTTTTGAAAATGAGAGGGGAGAGAAAAATCCGAAAAAAATGAAAAGATAAGGGAAAAGGGTTTTTTAGGATTTTCTGAAAATTTTTGGCGAAGAGAATGAAAGTTTTCACCAAAAAAAAGTTGCGAAACTGTCTGCCAGTTTTGAGAAAAGTTTTCGACGAAGAGTATAAACTTTTCGCCGGAAGTAATTCGAAAACTGGTCAGAAATTTACAGGGGATTTCAAAAAGAAGTTTTTGCCGAGAAGTAGTGCAATTTTCGGCGAAAACTATGACCTGCAGTTTTAAAATATTTTCATAAATTCCGGCAAACTTTGAAAATCAAGACAAAATCAATAGTGGTCGGAACAATCCCAAATGAATTGGAACTGAACCGAGGACACAAAGCACACACAGAGAAAAATAAAAGATCACACAAAGGACACTTTTGGCTCCCCCGAACCGACTCTAAAAATGAGATTGACTCAAGAATTCAAAAATTGACTCCAGTCATGGGTCGCCTCCCACGAAGCGCTCTTTTTAACGTCCTTGAGCTGGACGATACCTGGATGGTGTTAGGAGACATCCCAACTCAGGATCTCCTTCACGCTCGCGTCGGTACTGACGAAATACAACTTTGGTTTACCGCCAGTGAGTAAGAAGCGCTTCCCATTAATATGAGTCAGTTGGGTTCGTCCGTCGGGAAGGTGGCCGGTTACTTCGAACGGTCCAAACAGATCTTGCGACTGTACATCCTTCTCTGGTGGTTTAGTAGAAGAAGGCAGAGCGATCGGCTCGGGAGGAGGCAGTTTGATGATTGGCCTCCACACTCTTTGGTCTTTCCTTTGTTCTTCTTCTTCGCCTCGCCAAAATTCTTAGCTTGAGGTGCTTTAGAAGAGGAGGCTTTCAGTTCCTTCTTCTTTGGCTTCTCCTCTGGCGTCTTCTTCTTTTGCTTGATAACCTGTTCAACACCGAGACAACTATCTTTGAAGAAGCACTAGGAACGATGTTAGTAACGGAGTTGACCGAGGCCAACTCCACAGTTTCAACAAAAAGACAATGAGCTTCTTCTTTTGGAATGTACTTCATATCATCCTTAAGACGGAATGTTACAGTGTCTTTTCCGACCTCTCAATTTTGGTTCATAAGTGAATCCGATTTAGTCACGGTTTTTTGGCCTCATTAGTCACGGTTTTAACCGTGACTATTTAGTCACGGTTTTAAGACCGTGACTATATTGACCCATTTTGTCACGGTTTTAAGAAACCGTGACTAAATTTTTGTCACGGTTTTCTTATGAAACCGCGACAGATTTTTGTCACGGTTTTCTTATGAAACCGTGACTAAAATTAGTCACAGTTTCATAAGAAAACACAGTGCCCAAGTCACGGTTTCCAAAGAAAACCGTGACAAAATTGGTGACCAAACTGTTATGATGAAAAATTCAATGACCCATTTAGTTAATTTCATGAATTACAAGTCCAGACCCTCAACCTTTTCCGTTTTGCAAAATGATCCGTAAAATTAAAATGTTAACAAGATGTCCCAATTAATTGCAAACCAGTCACTCAATTTATTTATTGTGTCAAAAAAACCAATTACAATTTTAACTAATAAAAAAATAAAAATTACAAAATAATTAATCGGGGGTGCCGCCGCCTTCGATTTCCACAGCGCAATCGTCGGCGCCTCGATTCCCCATGCCGTGAGCATCGCCGCCTCGATTCCCCTTCCCGTGAGCAGCGATGCTCGATTCCCGTCGACCCCGTGCTCCAATGCCCAGCCGCCCTAGCTTTCTGGCAGAGGAATGAGAAGACATCGATGACGGCGAGAGAGGAAGAAGTCGTCGAGGATCTCCAGATTCGGAAGGCGTCGACGAGAAGCAGAACCGATAGCTTCGGATGGTGGTGGGTCACTGGACGGCGGCGATTGATTGGATTTGAAGATAGAGCTGCGGCCCGGCGATTGGATTTGAAGAAGATAGAGAGGAGATGCGGCGATTGGATTTGGGGCAGTGGACGGCGGTGAATGGGAAGAGAGGAGCTACGGCCGGCGATTTGGTTTTTTTGGGTTGAATGTGTGGTTGGTGAAGGGGAGAGGAGATGGTGATGTTGGGTTGGTGAAGGGGAGAGAGGAGATGATGATGTTGGGTGTGAATGGGAAAAGAGATATGCAGGGGAGAAGAAGAATACGACAATGAAGAAGAAGAATGATGCCATGGATTGCCAACGTGGCACCTTGGGTCCTTCATGAAATAACTTGGTCACGGTTTATATATGTAAACCGTGACTAAATTAGTCACGTTCAAACGTCTAATTAGTACGTTCATGTGACTGACTAAAATAGTCCGGTCCAATACGTGACAACTGGTCACGGTTTCATATGAAACCGTGACTAATTTAGTCACAGTTTCAAAAACCGTGACTAATTAGTCACGGTTCGTATGAAACTGTGACCAGTTAGTCACGGTTTCAAAAACCGTGACAAAAACCGTGACAATGTGGTTTTTCTTGTAGTGTTCTCGAGTATCCATTACTACGTAGTCCGCTAAGAAGGTGAAGGGGCCACACTTAGTGATGACGTTCTTAATTATCCCCCTAGGTGTCTTTAAAGATTTGTCAGTGAACACTAAATGCATGCTAGTAGGTTTCAATTCTCCTAGATTGAGTTTCTTATACAAACACATAGGCATAACATTTATAGACGCACCTAGATCAACCAGACTACGCTCGACCTCAATATCATTAATGATTAAAGGTATAGTAAAGGAATCAGGATCAGAGCACTTAGCTGGGATTGGTATGGAGAGCTTCTAGTCATGAACGGTAGAGCATTCTTCCTTGGAAAGTGTGGAGGATGCTTCTTTCCTCTTTGACGAACTGAGCTGCTTGATTCTCCCACCTCGCAATGCGTTGGGAAATGGGATTCTTGGTTGATACGGAGCAAGAGGAGGCTCAGGTGTGCGTTTGAGCTTTGGCGAATGATGGAACCCGTCGTTGTGCTGGTTCAAACAAATAACTAACAAAGCTAACAAAGCTAGGGTAGATCGTATTCCACGGGCCTTCTAATGATCGACTACTCAAATAAGCTGGCAAATTACTCAGGTTTTAAACACTCCGTGCGTGGTGTGAGTTCCACGACTTCTAATTCTAAGAAATGTATAGAAATTAAAAAGTTGAAACTAAAAGCAGATTGGAAATTAGGGTTGAAAACAGAGATGACAGACGAACTTAGACTTCGAATCCCCCTTCGTTCACCAGAGCATAGGCAATCAACAGATCAGTGGATTTCAATTCTCATTCAATCAATTCTAAGACACCACCATAACTCCTAACCCTTAGGTTTAAGACCGGCGAACGTTCGCTCTATCCGTTCTAGCTACCAAGATTAATTAGCCGCCCGGGTACGGTCGCTTCTCGTAATGACTTCACTTAACTGGTGGAATTACTAACGATTTATGAGTTACTCTTGCAGTGGATTAACCCTAATCGGTTCCTACGAAAGGCACACTCAAATTATAATTGTTCAATTTGATGTTTTAAAGTAAGGCAAGCGCTCGCTTCTATCCTTAGCTTAACAAGAATCTAATCTAGGTGATCAATCCAGACAAGAAACATGAACAATGAAGAACAAATCAAACATGAAAGAGAAACTGATTGAACTTTGAATCTAATCACCGCCGATCCGTGACCGCTTTAAAGCCCTGGGTCACTTAGGGTTCATCTAGTCTAAGCTCTAAGAATTTAGCTACTCATGTTCATCACAAAAGAATCAAAGACAAAGATAGAGTTTATCATACAAAGGAAGAACAGAAAAGTATCTGAAAAACCTAATTAAGACGACTCCGGCAGAACTTCGATCTTCCGGTAGACTGCAATCCTAGCTCCGAGTCTTCGAGATGGAAGGGATGGCGTCACGATCTCTTTCCGGCTCTTCGAACTCTAAAATCTCCTTCAGAACTCTTGAGAATCCTTGAAGTATATTTGGTATTGGTTGGAAATTATGATTATGAAAAGTACATATGATTTGGGCCGCCGGTTAAGTATTTATACTTAACCCTAATACTGCCGAATTTTAACTGAGATTTTCGGCGAAAATATCGAAGAAATTTTCGCCGAAAATTCCTTTACAAAATGGGTTGTCCGCTGGCTGAATTCTCCTGTGTTTTTCGGACCGATGGTTCTCGGTGAAAACTTGATATTTTCGCTGAAAACTTCCTTGGTTGAGCTCCAGTGGATTTGTTCATGTATTTTCGCCGAAACCCTAGGTGTTTTCGCCGAAAATTCCTTTGTAAAACGGGGCAGGATTTGGTTTGACTTGGTTGGCTCCTTGGATCGATTCCGGTGCGATTCCTCGAGGTTCCAACCCTTAGACACGTCCTTGGCTACTTATTTGACGGCAAAAACCTGTGCTAACATAGAAACACTAGAACACCATCAAATAGACCTGAAACGGGCCAAGGTAACACAAATGGCACGAGATAGGGCAATTGATTGAATATTCGTTATTCTACCCTAAAAACCATGTCTTAAGCAAGGAAATGTCGCTTAAATGAGGCTGATAATCACGTCAAATCGAGTGTCATCAAAATACCCCACACTTAAGCTTTTGCTTGTCCTCAAGCAAACTGAATAGAAACGCTCATGTTCACAAATGATAAGATCGATTAAATTGGAGCTCAATCAAACACAATGAATTATTAGACAGATAGATCCTAGAACAAGAAACCTAACATGCATACAGATCAACCAAACAACCTGGTCTTACTAATAAACTGCACATGACAAGTAATCGTAACCAATTATGCACGAATTTGACTGACCGACCAGACTCCTCACACATGAAATATTTAGTAAATTGGGAACTCTCACTCTCTGTGTTTAAGGACGTGTTTCTGCTCTCAATCATTTTCTGTTACTGAATTCTGTCATAAGTTTGCATTTCGACCACATCTCCACCACTGTGACAACACGAGCACCAGTCAAGAAGGACTTCCCTGCTAGGACTTAACGAATTCTACACTACAAGGGTTTATGATGAGATGGATGATGGGGATGTATGATGATGGCTTGGTGCGGTGTAGCTTTTGACTAACTTCCCTCGAATCTAGCCTATGGCTTCCTACCGTCTAACCAGACACGGGTGGAATAGTGAACGCTCGTCCTAAGATACCTCAAACAACCTAGCACTTATTTTCTTTTAACACACATTTTTTTTCTTTTCTGACTTTTTCTTTTGACTTCGTTCTTCCATATGTAGAAGAACGTTTATTGAACTTAAAACTTTTTGGCTTTTCTAATTTTTCTTCTTTTTTTTCCGAAACATGCTTCTTTTCTCCTTTTTCTATTTTTTTTTCTTTTGTGCCGATTCTTTCTTTTAGTTGCTAGAGGGGTTACACGTTTGGACATAATAGCTAAGACCACCTGTTTAATGGCTATAGGCAGGTTACCACAAACCGACTTCCGGTAGGTCAATCTAGAACTACAACCACAGGGGATCAACGGGGAATGAAAGAATGGGAAATGGCTGTAATGTATTATCAAACCGAAAGAACAGGCCAAGCTCAAGGGTTTAAACCTAATGGATTTAACGTTTGGTAGGCTATCTGGCTTAGTAGCTGAATCTAGGTGCCCCTATCATTCTAGAACTTTGTCATCGTGTGGTCTCGAGTAGGTCTCATGCAAATTCTAACTCATTCAAGTAGACAGAAAATCACTCAGAAAGAATTGAAATTGCAAGTTAAGTGCAATGGATCAAAAGCTCATAGTTGGTTTGCTAGTCGGATTCGGTCATTTTCATGCAATCAAGGCTACAAACTACAAGTGTGATTTTAAAAATTCTGTTCTGACCAGGCAATTTAGCATCAAAGTAAACACGTTGGTTCTCAAGTTCTAGGTTAAGCAGTCTAAGCATCATTGTGACAGTTTGAACAACAACTTAACATCAAAATCAAGAACTGAGCCATTCTAATGCTAGAGAGACTGGAAAGGAATCACGAGGCACACAAGAACACAATCAAGGGCAATCAAGTTCATGCAAGGTTCTCTAGCATCCTACCCCACACTTAAATCGGACTGTGTCCTCACAGGACTAATTCTAGAGTTCAGAGTGAAGTAGAAGAACCTGGACCGAGATGGTTGGCGTAGGGGTGAGCACGGATCCTCGGAGCGGAGGGAATCTACCCAATCGAAGCAAAGGGAATCTCCCTACTGCCTACAAAACAAAAACAAATGAAACATAAAAAGGAAACCGGGACAAGTGTCCCGGATCCACACAGAAAAAAGTTGGATCGAAATCCGAAAAGAATAAATAAAAAGAAGGGACAAGAAAGAGGATACAACCCGATCACTGCTCGTCAGGCGCGTCGGGAGGTGGAAAGTGGAGGAAGTCGCCGAGCTGACGTTGCCACGCCAGCTTTGCCTCATACCGCTCGTTGGAGCGGTGCATATGTTGCTGCATAATAGTCCATCTCGCCTCTTGAGTGGCGTTGTCGGTGATGCGCCACTCCTGCAATCGCTCATACAGCTCTCCAACATCCGCGGGGTGCGGGTGGTGCTGCGGGTGAGGTGCCTGATATGGATCTGGAATGGGTGGCGGCAACTGGTGTGCATACCCTGCCTGATGGTGTGGCGAGGGTGTATGATCATGCAATTCTGGCTCGTACTGAGGCTGAGACTCCTCAGAATCATCTTCTTCCTCCGACTCATCCTCGTCCTAGGGAGGAGGATCTGCTGCTACCTGGGGGCTGAGGTCCAGCTCGAGGTTGTACTCGACCGCCAAATTGCCTCCAACGGTGCGTACTCTGCGGCGTGGGATGTTCGGGCCATATTCGTGGCTGAGGCCAAAGGAGATGATGAGTCGGCCTACAAAGTTGCCTCCCAGGAGTGAGCGAGGTGGCTTTGACCTCTGAGTCTTCTTGCGGAGTAGTCGGGCAAGCACCCATCCGGGGTGAAGAGGGTAGCTCTCCCGGATGGCGCGATGAAGAAGAAGCTCCTTTCGGCTGATATGGTGGCGGTCCTTCTCTGGAGCATACAAAAGAGAACGACGCCAAACCATGTGAATGAATTTATAAAGAGGGTGAGAGAGAGACTTAACTGAATTATGCTTCGTGAGACGATCGCCGGGCACTCCAGTCATGTGGCTCCAGAGTGCATGGTACTCCTCTCCGTCGTCATCGCCGTTCTCCCAGCGAGGTAATGACCATTGTAGTGCTCGTGGGGAATGCCTAGATGAGCTGCAAACTCATCATAGGTGAGTGTCCTGTGCACCCCGCCCAGATAGAAGGAAACGACCTTCTTGCCCTGCCTCCTCTTGTGCTCGTCCAGATCGAACGTCGCCCAAAACTCCTGTAGAGCAACTTCTGGGAAGTCGGCGGCTAGCGTGGTCAGCTCCAGCAAGCCAGCATGCGTCAGTGCATCGAGCACGTTCCGGTGCCAGTCCTCATCGTGGTCGAAGAGCGACTCCATGGAAAGGGGGCGAACAGCAGCTCCAGGGATATTCTCGAGCCTCTGGTAGCACTCGAAGTAGTACGGGGGCAGGCGAGCAACGGTGTGGTGGTACCCAACACGGCCAGGGAAAGTTGGGGGAGGGCCATGGATGGCAGGTGTGACGGGAGCGGGAGCTCGGGAGCTGGAGGCGGTGTCAAGTCTCTGCTTGGTCCTGCGCTCATGAGTTACGTTCCTAAGCAAGAAAACAAACCAGATTAGTCAAACTAAAACCCTACCCCACACTTAGTCGAAAAACTCAATTTCACAAAGAAATGAGGAAAACCGAGTGGGGGTAAGCAAAACAGATTAACCGGTAATCCCAAACAATTAAAATACATGCTTAGGACACAGCCAGAATGGAATTATCACAATCATAGTTCAGAAGTCAAACCGACATTCAGAAAGTCAACATAATCGAACATTGAACCCCTAATCATGGCAAGACTATCACAAAGCGGGAAATGACGGCATAATATGATCTCAGAAGGCAAGCACAATAATATGAACGTAAATGAGCACATAAGGCAGCCAACTGATCATAAACAGTTCATGGTCAAACCGACATTTCTCAAAAGTCAACACCACAAAGAATAGGTCTTATGCAAAGCAACACATGATCAAACGATATAAAAATTAAGCATAATACTCCCTAATCATGCTAGATCAGTCCAAAGAGTTCAGTTAACCTAGTTCACACTAAATCAGTCAGCACGCAAATCGAGGTAAAATCGAAAAGTCAACCAAAGTCAACCCCGACGAAATTCAGCATTCAATATGTCAAAAGATTCGTAATGAGAAGTTCTACAACTTACCTTGAAGCCATGGGTGCTGAAAACGAACGGAGAAAGAGAAATTGGAGAAAAACCGAAAATTTTAGGGTTTGGCTGAACGGGAGCTAGAGCTCCGATTCGACTGTTCTAGGGCTCGGGTTGATCGAAACGGAAGGGGAGACGTGCGGCGGTGGCGGTGAAATAGTGGTGGTGGCGACGGGTTTGTTTTGAAACTGGGGAGGTTTTTGAAATTTTCAAAATTGGAAAGTGAGGAGAGAGGGAGACACGACCGGGAATTAAAAGGATAAGTCCGAAAATTTTGCCTTGAGTTTTTCGGCGAAAATTAGTGCAATTTTTCGCCGAAAACATTAGTTAAAAAGCACTGCCGGTTTTCAAAAGGGGTTTCGCCGAAAACATTAAATAGTTTTCACCGAAAATGTTAACAAAAATCGTCTGGAAACACAGTGAGATTTTAAAGGGAATTTTCGCCGAAAATAGGGTATATTTTCGCCGAAAATTTGAAACTGCACGATTGAAAATATTTTCGCAATCTCGGCAAACTTCAAAAAATCACAGTTAAATCCACAAAAATCGGAAAAACCTCAAACGACTTGCAATTGACACTACGACACATAGACTACACACGAAAAATAAGAAAACAAACAAACTGACAGTTTTGGGTCCCCCAAACCGACTCTAAAACACTAAGTCTGACACAAATGAAAAACTGACTCCAGCCGTGGGTTGCCTCCCACGAAGCGCTCTAGATTAACGTCCTTGAGCTGGACAATACCTGGACTGTATTAGGAGACATCCCAACTCAGGTTCTCCTTCACGCTAGCATCGGAGTTCATAAAGTAGAGCTTCGGGGTATCTCCGGTGGAGCGTGAATTTCTTCCCATTAGCGTGTGTAAGCTTGGTACGTCCGTCGGGAAGGTGCTCAGTGATCTTGAACGGACCAAAGAGCTCTGTCAAGGGATCATCTTCTACGAGGAAGACGGTAGAGGGAATGAGAATGATTGGCTTCGTTTTCTTGACCTCCAGCTTGTATCACCAGGATCGGTGATCGTAGGTATTTCCTTAGGAGAAGCTTTAGGCTTCTCCTTCAATACTTGTTCTGGCGCCGGTATCTCGAAACGAATTGGTGATGCAGCTGGCTCGGTAGAAGGTGGCGGCACAACTGGTCTCCAGACCATTTGAGTCTTCGTCTTCTTGTTCTTCCCCCGGGATCTACCAGGTTCTTTGCTCGGTGGCTTAGAAGAGGCTTTCAGTTCCTTCTTCTTTGGCGGCTTCTAAGGAACAGATTTCGATTTCTCTTGGTAATCTGTTCAGCACCTGCAGTAACAATTGAGCTAGGAACACTAGAAGAGACGTCAGTGACGGAGTTGACCGTAGTCAACTCCACAGTTTCAACAGCTAGACAATGAAATTCTTCACTCTTAGGATTATATTTCATTCCGTCTTTAAGGTGGAATGTTATCGTTTCTTTACCAACCCTCAAAGTTAAAGAACCATTTGGAACGTTAATTTGCATTCCAATAGTAGCCATGAAGGGTCGTCCTATGAGAATGGTAGAATCATCTTTACTAGTATCAATGATAACAAAGTCAGCTAAGAACGTGAAAGGACCACATTTAGTAACAACGTCTTTTATCTCTCCCCTAGGGGTTTTAAGTGATCTATCAGCAAAGACAAGTTGCATGCTAGGCGGTTCAAGTTCTCCTAGGTTCAATTTTTCATACGGACTCATAGGCATAACATTAACAGACGCCCAAGATCAACCAAACAACGTTCTATCTCAACATCATTAATGACAAGAGGTAGAGTGAAAGAACCAGGATCAGAACACTTAGCTGGATATGGAGAGGAGGGTTTCGTGCTACGAGCATCAGGATATCCTTCTTTATTCCCCTTCATGCCAGTCTCGATCCTTGCATTTGGTAGCAATGCTCTTGGAAACGGAGGCTTCACATAGTACGGTGCAAGAGGAGGATCATCCTCCTTAGGCGCCACTTTCAGTGCTTCCTTCTTCTCTAGAGTTTCAGTGATCCTGCGTAAAACAGAAGAAGCGTCAGCAGATAAGCTTGTAAACTTTTTAACAGATACCATCTTAGCTTGTTCCTTTCTCGGATTCGGCCCTGTCTGGCTCGGAAGTTGGCCAAATGGTCGACCAGATGCTAGCATGCTCGAGATGTTGTTCACAGCCTACTCAATTCTTTGACCGGCTGCTATCTGTTCTTGATTGAGAAGAGCTTGAGCTTTGAACTGACTGTCATGATCGTCGAGTCTGGTGATGATCTGACTAAGCTTCTTGTCCAGGTCACTGACGTTGTTTTCCTTCTGGTACTGCTGACCTGTATAGGTGTTATTCAAATATTGATTCTGGCGATTGCCAGGAGCAGTTCCATAGTTACCCGGATTACGGTGTGGCGGCTGATAGACACCTCCCGTTGGATGGTTAGGCCTCTGATCCTTAGCTGGACCAGCTGGCGGTTATTCTTGTTCTGGTTATGGTTGGCGCCATTATTGTAGGGAGGTCTGTCTTGATAGTTCCTTGCTGCCTGAAGTTGCGGTAGCCAGCATAACCATTTTGATTGTTAACGAAGCCTTGTTGAATGAAATTTACCTCTTCGGCGGACCAGACTTCCGTCTTACCAAAATTCTGGCAACGGCCTCCATTATGCGCACAAGCTCCACACCATTCGCAATCAGCAACATAGAAGAAGCTGCCGGCGGTTTGATTGGTGTAGAAGACTTCTTCAGATACTTCTCTACTTCTGCCTTGATAGTAGCTTCGAGATCGAGCTTGCTCCTTGATCCTTCTGATTGTCGCTCCCAGTTCCTTGACTTGGAAGCACAGTTTGTGAAATGAAGAAGAGCAGCTTCAGGTGTAAGCGTAGTGCAATCCCCTTCAGCTAGGGAATTGACCCACTTGGCAGATTCTTCTCGAAGACCTCGAGCAAAGATTTCAGCTAACTGCCTCTGCTCGAATCCGTGATGAGGACAGTTGTAGAGAAGTTCTTGGAATCGATTCCAAGTATCGTACAAGCTTTCTCCTTCTTTCTGGGAGAATCTGGCGATGCTGTCCTTGATGGCTGTTGTTCTTGTGGAGGGGAATATTCTTCAACGAAGTCCTGAGCCAGAGTATCCCAATCAGTGTAATATCCAGATGGTTTGCCAGTAAGCCACCTTTGGCTGCGCCTTTCAGAGAGAACGGGAAAGCTCTCAAGCAAAGAGTGTTCTTGTCGAGATTTCCGTTCTTGAAAGTGCTGCAGAGATCAAGGAAATCCGCCAGATGTGTGCACGGATTGTCTAGTGGTCTGCCTTCAAACTGTAGATCCCTAGAGATCATAGTCAAGAATGGAATCTTGATCTCATAGTCAGGATCTCCTTCAACGCGCGGCACGGCAATGGCAGATCGAACGCTAGTCGCGCTCGGCTTGTTGTAGTCAGCTAGACTCTTCTGTACAGGTGGTGGTGGTGGATTTCCGCCTGGTGGTGGTGGTGGTGGTAACTGATTAGTCATGGTAGGAGATGGAGGAGATGAAAGTGACTCGGTGTATGAAGCGGATGAAGATGACTGTAAAGGTGAAGATGAGGAACTCTCCTTCAGTTCCTCAATCTTAATCGGAGTGACGGATGGAGGTGGATTGGTTCTGCTTCTCCTTGGAATCTGTGATTGTCGAGGTGTAGCAGAACTACCTGGTCTCTTTATACTCTTAGCCTTGTCGGTTTAGAGCGAGTACAAGGGCGGCAATTCGTACACCTGTGAGCAACCTACAAATAACAAAAACAAACAAAACCAGTGTAAAATCGAAGTGGGTGGAAAAGTGAAAGATGGAAAGTAGAAGAATAAATTGCCAGTTCTTCTTTCAAACAATCAAAGAAGTCCCCGGCAACGGCGCAATTTGATGGTCCCTTGTCGTTGTGCTGGTTCAAACAAATAACTAACAAAGCTAGGGTATATCGTATTCCACAGGCCTTCTAATGATCGACTACTCAAATAAGATGGCAAATTACTTAGGTTTAAACACTCCGTGCGTGGTGTGAGTTCCACTACTTCTAATTCTAAGAAATGCAGAGAATTTAAAAATTGAAACTAAAAGCAGATTGGAAATTAGGGTTGAAAACAGAGATGACTGACGAACTTAGACTTCGAATCCCCTTTGTTCACCAGAGCATAGGCAATCAACATATCAGCGGATTTCAATTCTCATTCAATCAATTCTAAGACACCACCATAACTCCTAACCCTTAGGTTTAAGACCGGTGAACGTTCGCTCTATCCGTTCTAGCTACCAAGATTAATTAGCCGCCCGGGTACGGTCCCTCTCGCAACGACTTAACTTAACTGGTGGAATTACTAACGATTTATGAGTTACTCTTGCAGTGGATTAACCCTAATCGGTTCCTACGAAAGGCACACTCCAATTATAAGGTTAATTGTTCAATTTGATGTTTTAAAGTAAGGCGAGCGCTCGCTTCTATCCTTAGCTTAACAAGAATCATAATCTAGGTGATCAATCCAGACAAGAAACATGAACAATGAAGAACAAATCAAACATGAAAGAGAAACTGATTGAACTTTGAATCTAATCACCGCCGATTCGTGACCGCTTTAAAGCCCTGGGTCACTTATGGTTCATCTAGTCTAAGCTCTAAGAATTTAGCTACTCATGTTCATCACAAAAGAATCAAAGACAAAGATAGAGTTCATCATACAAAGGAAGAACAGAAAAGTATCTGAAAAACCTAATTAAGACGACTCCGGCAGAACTTCGATCTTCCGGTAGATTACAATCCTAGCTCCGAGTCGTCGAGATGGAAGGGATGGCGTCACGATCTCTTTTCGGCTCTTCGAACTCTAAAATCTCCTTCAGAACTCTTGAGAATCCTTGAAGTATATTTGGTATTCGTTGGAAATTATGATTATGAAAATTATATATGATTTCGGCCGCCGGTTAAGTATATGATTTTGTAAGGGAATTTCGCCAAAAATTCCTTTACAAAATGGGTTGTCCGCCGGCTGAATTCTCCTGTGTTTTTCGGACCGATGGTTCTCGGCGAAAACTTGATATTTTCGCCGAAAACTTCCTTGGTTGAGCTCCAGTGGATTTGTTCATGTATTTTCGCCGAAAACCCTAGGTGTTTTTGCCGAAAATTCCTTTGTAAAATGGGGCAGGATTTGGTTTGACTTGGTTGGCTCCTTGGATCGATTCCGGTGTGATTCCTCGAGGTTCCAACGCCTTAGACACGTCCTTGGCTACTTATTTGACGGCAAAAACCTGTGCTAACATAGAAACACTAGAAAACCATCAAATAGACCCGAAACGGGCCAAGGTAACACAAATGGCACGAGATAGGGCAATTGATTGAATATTCGTTATTCTACCCTAAAAACCATGTCTTAAGCAAGGAAATGTCGCTTAAATGAGGCTGATAATCACGTCAAATCGAGTGTCATCAGCGAAGGAGTCTTCTCTTCGTCTTCCTTAATCCTTTTTGTATCAACTGCTACAACATCAGGAGTCATGGCCAGATTGGAAGAGGTATGGCGGCCGAATTCTTGCAGCTTCGAGTGGAGACAGTCTTCACGTCGTTCTTCGGATTTGTTTCTGTTTGGCTTGGTAGCTTACCGAAGGGGCGACCACTAGAGAGCATGCTATAATGTTGTTCACTTGGCTCACCACTCTATGGCCTTGCGCAATCTGTTCTTGAATTAGGAGGGATTGAGCCTGAATTGGCTATCATGATCATCGAGCCTGGTGATGATCTGATTCAGCTTCTTATCCAACTCACTATCCTTACTGTCATGCAGCGGTAGTTTCTGAGGCTGACCCTGATAGTTGTTGTTCAGATACTGGTTCTGGCGATTGCCAGGAGATGTATCGTAGTTGCCTGGGTTCCGGTGAGGTGGTTGGTAGATACCTCCGGTTTGACTATTAGGCTTCTGATCTTGAAACGACCCAGGTGGTCGATTATTCTGATTCTGGTTTGCTCCGGAGTTGTAGGGAGATCGCTCTTGAAAGCTTTCTTGTTGTTGGGATTGGCGATAGCCAGTATAACCTTGTTGGTTGTTGGAGAAGCCTTGACCAAAAGTCGACTTCCTCGGCAGACCAGACTTCTACTCTACCAAAATTCTGACAATGACTTTCGTTGAGAGCACAGACGCCACACCATTGGTAGTCAGCAATAAAAATAGAGGTGGATGGAGGCTTGATAGGCGTGGTAGACTTCTTCAAGTGCTTCTCGATTTCCGCCTTAACTTGCTCTTCAATGTTGAGCTTGCTTCGAGCTCCTTTTGTTTGTCTCTCCCAATTCCTTGACTTGGAAGCGCAATCAGCAAAGTGAGGCATAGCCGCTTCTGGTGCAAGAGCAGTGATATCTCCCTCAGCTAAGGAGTTGACTCATTTGGATGACTCCTCGTTCATTCCTGATGACACTCGATTTGACGTGATTATCAGCCTCATTTGAGCAACATTTCTTGTCTTAAGACATGGTTTTTAGGGTAGAATAGCGAATATTCACTCAACTGCTCTATCTCGTGCCATTTGTGTTACCTTGGCCCGTTTCGGGTCTATTTGATGGTTTTCTAGTGTTTTCACGATAGCACAGGTTTTTTTGCCGTCAAATAATGTAACCAGGGACGTGTCTAAGACATTGGAGCATCAAGAAACCGCACCAAAATCGATCCAAGAGTCAATCAAGTCAACGCAAATCCTGCCCGGTTTTACAAAGAAGTTTTCGGCGAAAAGACCTGAAGTTTTTGCCGAAAACTCAAGAAGAAATCGTCAGAGCTTACAAGAAGAAGTTTTCGGCGAAAAATCAAAGTTCTCGCCAAAAAATCTAGGTGAATTTGGAACAGATGAAACAGTCGAAGCAAGCAGAGTTTTTAAAGGAAGTTTTCGCCAAAAACTTCCCAAGTTTTCGGCGAAAACTTAGCTGATTTCCAGCCAAAATGCGGACAGCTATAAAGAAGAAATCGCCGGTTGAAAATAAAACACACTGACTTTGGGACGAAAATCCCAAGACTTAGACGAGAGAGAGAAAGAGTGAAGAGAGTTCGAGGAGCTAGGAAAGAATCGTGACGCCATCCTTCCATCTCGGAGAACCAGTGCTAGGAGCTTCACGAATTTGTCGAAATTAGGTTTTACAGTTCTTCTTTGTCTTTCCTACCTAAGATGTATTCCTTGTTCATCTTTGATTCTCCTGTATTGAATATGAGTAGCTAAACTCGTAGAGCTTAGATTAGATGAACCCTAAGTGACCCAGAGTTTTAAAGCGGTCACGGATCGGCGGTGATTAGATTCGAAGTTCATTCAGTTTCTCCTTCATGTTTGATTTGTTCTTTGTTCTCTGTGTTTCTTGTCTGGTTTGGCCACCTAGATTAGATTCTTGTTAGGTTGAGGATAGTAGCGAATGTTCGCCTCACTTTAAAACACCAAATCAACAATTAACCTATTCATTGGAGTGTGCCTTTCGTAGGAACCAGATAGGGTTAACCCATTTCAAGAGTAACTCATGAATCACTAGTAATTGCACCAGTTAGTTCTGTCTTTGCAAGAAGCAACCGTACTCGGGCGACTAATTAATCTTGGTAGTTAGATCGGATAGAGTGAACGTTCGCCAGTCTTAAACCTAAGGGTAAGGAGTTATGGTGGTGTCTGTCAACTGAATGAATCAGAATTGAAAACCGCTGGTATGTTGATTGCCAATGCTCTGGTGAACTAGGGGCGATTCGAAGTCTATGCTTGTCTGTCGTCTGTCTAAGTCAAACAACCAATCATTCTGCATTTTAATTTCATTTCAGTTTATCTTGCATCTTAGTATAAAGTCGTGGAACTCACACCACTCACAAACTGTTCGATCCTGAATAAAATTGCCAACACATTTGAGTAAGCAAGTAGAAGAGGCCCGTGGAATACGATCTGTCCTGCTTTGTGCTTGACAGTTATTTGATAAACCTGTTTACAACGTTCATCAAATTGGCGCCGTTGCCGGGGACTCTTCTAACTGTTTGAAAGAAGAGTTAGCGTTTTATTCTTCTACCTTTCCATCTTTCATTTCCCATCGAACTTCGATTTTACACCGGTTGTGTTTGTTTTTGTCCCTTGCAGATCATAGTAGATACAGAATCAAATCACTTCCGTTTCATCCTTCCCTACCGCAATGGCTGCTCCAAAGAGTCTTGCGGACTACAGTAAGCCGAGCCCAACAACGTTCGGTCTTCCATCACCGTACCTTACAATAACGACGATCCTGACTATGAGATCAAGATCCCCTTCCTGGGACTAATCTCTAGGGACGTGCAATTTGAAGGAAAGCCAGATGATAATCTTTGCACACATTTATCTGACTTTCTGGTTGTCTGTGAAACTTTCAAGACTGGGAACCTCAACAAGAACGTTGTATGCCTTCGAGCCTTTCCATTCTCTCTCAGAGGCGCAGCTAAGAGATGGCTTAGTGGCAGCCACCCGGTCATTACACTGATTGGGAGACTTTAGCTCAAGATTTTGTTGAGGAATACTTCCCTCCATCAAGGACAACTGCCTACAACACAGCATCTCCAGGTTTACTCAGAAAGAGGATGCAAGCTTGTACGACACTTGGAATGAATTCCAAGACCTTCTCTTTAACTGCCCTCACCATGGGTATGAACAAAGGCAGTTGGCTGAATTCTTTGCTCGCGGTATGCATGAGGAATCTGCAAAGTGGGTTAATTCCCTAGAAGGGGGAGATTGCACTGCTCTTACACCTCAGGACGCTCTTCTTCATTTTGCTAGCTATGTTTCAAAGTCAAGAAATTGGGAGAGACAGAGAGAAAGTACCAAGAGTCAGATGAGCATTGCAGATCAAGTCAAAGCAAAAGTTCAAAAGCATCTAAAGAAAATTGGCGTATCCCTCGATCCCCTGTCAGCTACCGTCTTTTTGGCTGACTGTGGATGGTGCGGAACTTGTGCTCATAACGGTGGAAGCTCCTTAACTTCGGCAAAACAGATGACTGGTCTACAGAAAAGGTGAACTTCATTAGTCAAGGCTTCACCAAACAATCAGAAAGGCTACACCAATTACAGGAACTACCAACCGCAGGGTCAGAATCAGAACAACCGATTCTCAGATTCATACCAAAGACCTCCTGAACTCAGTGGAGGACAGCAACAGTCTCGAGCAAAGTCGTATTACAATAGAGACAGGACTACGAGAAGAAGTTCGACCGAATCATGAGCAGACTCGACGAACATGACAACTGATTCAAAGCTCAAGCTGCACTCAATCAAGGACAAATGGCTCAGAGCTAGAGAGTAGAAGATGTAATAAACAATGTGACTAGATTTCTGACTAGCAATCCTTTCCTTAATCAAGCAGCATTTCAAGGTGACCTCAGTGTGAGGAACGAACAAGCTCAAGCCATCACCACCAGGAGTGGCAAGCAGACAACTGGTTGAAGGCTCCAGAATCGGACATGGTACCAGATGCTACTGCCATCGATATGCCAGAGATTGAAGATATCACAGAAGAGGAAGAAGTAACACCGACTCCTCCTCCCAAGACAGCTCCTGAGCCTATCTTAGCACCGTATATACCTCTGATTCCTTTTCCAAAAGCTACGATGAGCAAAGCCAAGGATCACGACACCCAGTATAAGAAGTGGTATAACGTTCTCAAGAATGCAGAGATCAAGATACCAGTAACTGAAGCTGTAGAGATCATACCACCACTTGGAAAATTCTTTAAAGATCTCGTGAAGAAGGTGAAGAACGGAGAGGCGTACTCTGTCACGCTTACCAATGAATGCGCTTCCCTCTTCGGTGCGCCATCTCCCATGCGACAGCCGCTGCCACCGCCAGTTAAGTGTTCTGATCCCGGTCCTTTCACATTAGCTTGCATAATAAATGATATTAAAATTGAGCGTAGTCTAGCTGACTTCGGTGCTTCAATTAATGTTATGCCTGTTTATCTTTATGAGAAGTTAAACCAAGGAAAACTGAAACCGCTTACTCTGCATCTCGTGTTAGCCGATAGATCTGTCAAACTGCCTAGGGGTATAATAGAAGATGTAGCTGTTCGTTGTGGCCCTTTTACTATTATTGCAGATTTCGTTGTTCTAGATACCCGTGAATTAGACGGAACGCTTAACTTGGGTCGACTTTTCCTGACAACTGCCGGTGCGAATATAAATTGCAAACAAGGCTTGTTAACTTTAAGTGTAGGACATGATAGCGTCACTTTCCTCATTAGGGATAGCATGAGATATTCTGCAGCTCAAGATGATAAATGTTATACTGTTGATGCTATGGAGTTGGCCTCGGCCAACTTCATTACTAACGCTTTATCTAGTGATCCACTATAGTTGTGTTTGATTTCAGAGTTGAAAACGCATTAGAAGACCAAGAGCAGCGCCTATGGCAAGACGAGTTAGACGACCGAAAGACGACATCCACAACCACTTCTGCGCCACCCCATATCAAACCAGCTTCAAGTCGGACCACCACTTCATACGAGAACCCTCCAGAACTCGCATTGAAGGAACTCCCCGACCACCTAGAGTATGCGTTTCTGGGGAAGGAATGTCAGTTGCCGGTCATCATCAACTCAGCTTTATCTCCCGAGCAGAAAGAGCAACTGATCATATTACTCAAGAAGCACGTCCGAGCTATAGCCTGATAATTAGCTGACATCAGGGCATCTCTAAGACCTTCTGCAAACATCAGATAGTTGTAAATGAAGAATTCAAACCAGTTAGGCAGCCGCAACGCCGACTAAATCCTCTAATGCAGGAAGTTGTGAAGAAAGAAGTCCTTAAGCTCTTGGATGTCGGTATCATTTACCGTATTGCCGACAGTCCTTGGGTTAGTCCAACTCAGGTTGTTCCAAAGAAAATAGGAATCACAATCATCCCTAATCAGATAGGCGAGCTCATTCCCACTCGCACGGTTAACGGGTGGAGAGTCTGCATCGACTACAGACGCCTTAATGACGCTACTAAGAAAGATCACTTTCCACTACCATTCATTGATCAGATGCTAGAAAGGTTAGCTGGCCATGAATACTATTGTTTCTTGGATGGCATGTCTGGCTACTTTCAAATTCCTATCGAGCTCGACGATCAAGAAAAGACGACCTTCACCTGCCCGTTAATACCTCACACTTAAGCTTTTGCTTGTCCTCAAGCAAACTGAATAGAAACGCTCAGGTTCACAAATGATAAGATTGATTAAATTGGAGTTCAAGCTCACACAATGAATTATTAGACAGCTACTTCTAGAACAAGAAACCTAGCATGCATACTGATCAGCCAAACAACCTGGTCTCACTAAAAACTGCACACGACAAGAAGTAGTAACCAATCATGCACGAATTTGACCTGACCGGCCAGACTCCTCACACATATAATATTTAGTACAAGGGAAACTCTCATTCTCTGTGTTTAGGGACGTGTTTCTGCTCTCAATCATTTCCTGTTACTGAATTCTGTCATAAGTTTGCAATTCGACCACATTTCCACCATTGTGACAACACGAGGAACTAGTCAAGAAGGACTTCCCTGCTTAGGACTGTAACAAATTCTACACTACAAGGGTTAAGATGAGATGGATGATGGGAATGTATGATGATGGCTTTGGTGCTGTGTAGCTTTCGACTAACTTCCCTCGAATCTAGCTTATGGCTTCCTACCGTCTAACCAGACACGGTGGAATAGTGTACGCTCGTCCTATGACACCCTCAATCAACCTAGCACTTTATTTTCTTTACACACATTTTTTCCTGAATTTTCTTTTGACTTCGTTCTTCCATATGTAGGGAGAAGAGCATTATTGAACTATACTACAAACTTTGAAACTTTGAACTTTCTTTTTTTTTTTCGAAAATTTTTCTTATTTTCTTCTTTTTCTTGATAGTTAGATCTAGTTAATCTTGATAGTTAGATCGGATAGAGCGAACGTTCGCCAGTCTTAAACCTAAGGGTTAGGAGTTATGGTGGTGTCTTAGAATTGATTGAACGAGAATTGAAATCCGCTGGTCTGTTGATTGCCAATGCTCTGGTGAACTAAGGGGGATTCGAAGTCTAAGCTGTTCTGTCATCTTTGTTAAGTCAACCAATCTTTAAATCTGTCTTCCAATTTAGTTTTTAATTTGCTTGTATTTTCTAGAGTAGAAGTCGTGGAACTCACACCACGCACAACGTGTTGAACCTTAGTAATCTGCTTTTACATTTGAGTAAACGATTATTAGAAGACCCGTGGAATACGATCTGCTTAGCTTCTAGCTTGGCAGTTATTTGATAAACATGTCATACATTAAACAGGTGGTCTTAGCTATTATGTCCAGACATGTAAACCCCTCTAGAACTAAAAGAAAGAATCGGCACAAAGAAAAAAAATAGAAAAAGAAGAAAATAAGAAAAAAAAATGGAAAAGTTCAAAGTTTCAAAGTTTGTAGTATAGTTCAATAACTCTCTTCTCCCTACATATGGAAGAACGAAGTCAAAAGAAAATTCAGGAAAAAATGTGTGTAAAGAAAATAAAGTGCTAGGTTGCTTGAGGGTGTCATAGGACGAGGTACACTATTCCACCCATGTCTGGTTAGACGGTAGGAAGCCATAAGCTAGATTCGAGGGAAGTTAGTCAAAAGCTCACCGCACCAAAGCCATCATCATACATTCCCATCATCCATCTCATCTTAACCCTTGTAGTGTAGAATTTGTTACAGTCCTAAGCAGGGAAGTCCTTCTTAACTAGTTCCTCGTGTTGTCAAAGTGGTGGAGATGTGAATTGCAAACCTAAGACAGAATTCAGTAACAGGAAATGACTGAGAGCAGAAACACGTAACTAAACACAGAGAATGAGAGTTTCCCTTGTACTAAATATTATCTGTGTGAGGAGTCTGGTCGGTCAGGTCAAATTCGTGCATGATTGGTTACTACTTCTTGTCGTGTGCAGTTTTTAGTTAGACCAGGGTTGTTTGGCTGATCAGTATGCATGCTAGGTTTCTTGTTCTAGAAGTAGCTGTCTAATAATTCATTGTGTGAGCTTGAACTCCAATTTAATCAATCTTATCATTTGTGAACCTGAGCGTTTCTATTCAGTTTGCTTGAGGACAAGCAAAAGCTTAAGTGTGGGGTATTTGATGACACTCGATTTGACATGATTATCAGCATCATTTTGAGCAACATTTCTTGTCTTAAGATATGGTTTTAGGGCAGAATAGCGAATATTCACTCAACTGCTCTATCTCGTGCCATTTGTGTTACCTTGGCCTGTTTTGGGTCTATTTGATGGTTTTCTAGTGTGTTCGTGATTGCACATGTTTTTTTGCCGTCAAATAATGCAACCAGGGACGTGTCTAAGGCATTGGAGCATCAAGAAACCTCACCAGAATTGATCCAAGAGTCAATCAAGTCAACACAAATCCTGCCCAGTTTTATAAAGAAGTTTTCAGCGAAAAGACCTGAAGTTTTCGCCGAAAACTCAAGAAGAAATCGTCAGAGCTTACAAGAAGAAGTTTTTGGTGAAAACTCAAAGTTCTTGCCGAAAACTCTAGGTGAATTTGGAACAGAAGAAACAGTCGAAGCAAGCAGAGTTTTCAAAGGAAGTTTTCGCCGAAAACTTCCCAAGTTTTCGGTGAAAACTTAGCTGATTTCCAGCCAAAACGCGGACAGCTATAAAGAAGAAATCGCCGGCTGAAAATAAAACACACTGACTTTGGGACGAAAATCCCAAGACTTAGACGAGAGAGAGAAAGAGTGAAGAGAGTTCGAGGAGCTAGGAAAGAATCGTGACGCCATCCTTCCATCTCGGAGAACCAGTGCTAGGAGCTTCACGGATTTGTCGAAATTAGGTTTTACAGTTCTTCTTTGTCTTTCCTACCTGAGATGTATTCCTTGTTCATCTTTGATTCTCCTGTATTGAATATGAGTAGCTAAACTCGTAGAGCTTAGATTAGATGAATCCTAAGTACCCATGGCTTTAAAGCGGTCACGGATCGCAGTGATTAGATTCGAAGTTCATTCAGTTTCTCCTTCATGTTTGATTTGTTCTTTGTTCTCTGTGTTTCTTTTCTGGTTTGGCCACCTAGATTAGATTATTGTTAAGTTGAGGATAGTAGCGAATGTTCGCCTCACTTTAAAACACCAAATCAACAATTAACCTATTCATTGGAGTGTGCCTTTCGTAGGAACCAGTTAGGGTTAATCCACTTCAAGAGTAACTCATGAATCACTAGTAATTGCACCAGTTAGTTCTGTCGTCGCAAGAAGCGACTATACTTGGGTGACTAATTAATCTTGGTAGTTAGATCGGATAGAGCGAACGTTCGCCAGTCTTAAACCTAAGGGTAAGGAGTTATGGTGGTGTCTGCGAACTGAATGAATCAGAATTGAAAACCGCTGGTCTGTTGATTGCCAATGCTGTGGTGATCTAAGGAGGATTCAAAGTCTAAGCTTGCCTGTCGTCTGTCTAAGTCAAACAACCAATCATTCTGCATTTTTATTTAATTTCAGTTTATCTTGCATCTTAGTATAGAAGTCATGGAACTCACACCACGCACAAACTGTTTGATCCTGAATAAAATTGCCAACACATTTGAGTAAGCAAGTAGAAGAGGCCCGTGGAATACGATCTATCCTGCTTTGTGCTTGACAGTTATTTGATAAACCTGTTTAGTACGTTCATCAATTCCTTGAGCAAAAATCTCAGCTAGTTATCTTTGCTCGAAACCGTGATGGGGGCAGCTGTAAAGGAGCTCTTGGAATTCATTCCAAGCGTCGTATAAGCTCATTCCTTCCTTCTGTCTGAACCTGGAGATACTATCCTTGTAGGCAGTTGTTCTGGAAGGAGGAAAGTATTCTTCAATGAAATATTGAGAACTGGGAGGCTTGCTAATTAACCATCTCTTGGCGGGTCCTCGAAGAGAGAATGGAAAGGCCCGCAAGCACAATTTGTTCTTGTCAAGAGTCCCATTCTTGAATGTCTCGCAAAGAGCAATGAAGTCCGCCAAGTGAGTGCAAGGATTATCATGCGGTCGTCCTTAAAACTGTACGTCCCTAGAGATCATTCCCAGGAAGGGGATCTTAATCTCATAGTCAGGAGCATCGTCATTACGCGGCACAGAGATAGAAGATCGAACGCTAGTCGCCTCAATTTGTTATAATCGGCAAGACTTCTCTAGCCGACGGCGGCGGTGGAGGAGGCGGTAGATGGTCATCCATTCTAGGAGAATGTGGTGGTGAAAGTGATGCGGTGGATGAAGTGGATGAAGATAAAGATGAGGAGCTCTCCTTCGGCTCCTCGATCTTGATTGGAGTAAAAGATGAAGGTGGGACGGTAGTAGATTGCTTCTGAACTCGTGGTTGCCTAGGCAGAGCAGAACTACCCGGCTTGTCTGAAGTAGAAGACTTGATAGGCTTAGACTGAGAACGAGTATTCGGGCGGTTCATAAACCTGACAACAACCTGCAAAGAGCAAAAACAAACACAACCAGTGTAAAATCGAAGTGTGATGGAAAAATGAAAGATGGAAAGGTAGAAGAATAAAATGCAAACTCTTCTTTCAAACAATTAGAAGAGTCCCCGGCAACAGCGCCAATTTGATGAACGCGTTTTCACACTGTCGTCAAATACTACCGAGCACAAAACAAGGTAGATCGTATTCCACAGGTTTCTTCTAATCGTCTACTCAAATGAAATGGCCAATTACTAAAGTTTAAACACGTTGCGCGTGGTGTGAGTTCCACGAGTTTTAAGCTATGGAGCAAAGAAATTAAAAGGAAATAAGACAAAAGACAAATTGAAAGGTTGGTTGACTTAACAACATGACAGACAAGCTTAGATTTTGAATCCCCTAAGATCACCAGAACATTGGCGATCACAAGACCAGCGGTTTTCAATTCTGATTCTTTCAATACTCAGACACCACCATAACTCCTGACCCTTAGGTTTAAGACTGGCGAACGTTCTCTCTATCCAATCTAACTACCAAGATTAATTGACCGCCCGTGCGTTCGCTTCTGCAACGGAAAACTAACTGGTGCGATAACTAGTGAATAGTGAGTTACTCTAGCAGCGGATTAACCCTAACTGGTTCCTACAAAGAAAAATTGTTCCAATGAATAGGTTAACTGTTGATTTGGTGTTTTGAAGTGAGGCGAACGTTCGCTACTATTCTCAGCTTAACTGGAATCTTAACTAGGTGATCAAGCTAGACAAGAAACACAAAAGCAATTAAGAACAAACCAAACATCCAAGAGAAACTGATTGAAACTGGATTTAATTACCGCCGATCCGTGACCGCTTTAAAGCCCCGGGTCACTTACGGTTCATTTAGTTTAAGCTCTATGAGTTTAGCTACTCATATTCAATACAAAAGAATCGAAGGCAAGCAAGGAATACATCTCAGGTAGGAAGAACATAAAAGAATTGTAAAAACCTAATTTGATGACTCCGTGAAGCTTCAATCTCCTGAATCTTCAACTCCTAACTCCGAGTTCTCTGAGATGGAAGGATGGTGTCACGATCTCTTTTTCGGCTCCTCGAACACTCTAAACTCTCTCTCGAAATTTTAAGTCTGGAAATTAATCCAAAGAGTAGGTATTTCTGATTGTGGCCGCCGGTTTAGTATTTATAGGTCAGGATTCCAACCGAAAAAAGGAATTAGTTTTCGGCGAAAACTTGGGAGTTTTCGCCGAGACTTCAGTGGCAACCTTGGCTGGATTCTTCTATCTTCGACTGTTTACTTCTTCATTTAATTTTCGCGAAGACTTTGGACTTCTCGCCGAAAACTACAGTTAAGACCGGGCAGTATTTCCTTCTGGCTTGGTTGACTTCTAGATTGATCTCGGGCCATTCTTTAAGGTTTCCTTTGCTTCCCAAGCTCGTCTCTGATTACGTATTCAACGACAAAAACCTGTGTAATCTCAAATAGACCTATAACGGGCCAAAGTAACCAAAACGGCAAGAATTAGAGCAATTAGGTGAAAACAACCTAAACTACCCTAAAACTTGAGATTTAAGCAAGGAAATGTAACTTAAATGAGGCTGATAATCACGTAAAATCGAGTGTCATCAAAATGTCAGCAAGAGAATGTACCAAAGACTCCATGACGGCTCCTCGGCGATAAATTGTACGTCTAGTGATGCGATGATACCACTGCTCGTACTCGCTATGGAAGTGAAAGGCATCCCTCTCCCGAACCCGCATCCATGGACCCGCAACCACGTGGTCAAGACAAACGGACCACATCTAATGGTATCCAGCGAACCTCACTACAACATCTATGTGTAGGCATCAAGGTTCAAGAATTAGGTAAAAAGCGGTTGATTAATCATGATTAATCGTATGCGGCAGCTTTCCACACAGATTAAGGGATAAGCAGTGAATTAAGCGTTAAACCACTTAAGCGACCACTACTGGCGATTAATCGATGATGTAAATAGGCTAATCGGTGATTAACTACGCTTCAATTAAAAAACACTATCGTCTGCGATTCAAATAATCGGACAAATCTAAAGCCCTAACTTCTCTCTCTTTTCCTCATTCTTCAATTTCTTCCACGTCTACTATTCTTCTTCTTCTCTTCCTCTTCTTCATCTTCCCTTCGGTCGGTGCATCTATTCTCTTCAGCCGACGTCGTCTATCCCCCGCCAACGCATCCTCAGTTCCACTGACGCCTTCTCTTCCCACACGCTTCCTCAGTTCCACCGACATTGTCTCTTCCCCGCCCCCCAATGACGACATCCTCTTCCCCGCCCCCCGATGACGACATCCTCTTCCCCGCCCCCGACGACGCTCTGCCCTCTGAGTCATGAGTATTACCTCCCCTTTCTCTTTCCAGCAGATGTCAATGTTTAGTTGTTGTAGTAGGGGGTCAAATGGGTAGGGGTTTAGTTGTTGTGGCTGGGGTTGAATGGGCAGTGGCTTCTTAACTTTGTGGCTGGGTTCAAATGGGGCAGGGGATTCAAGGTTGTGGCAGGCCAGCAAGGGTTTATTGTTGTGGTAGAGGATGGTGTATTGGTGATATTGATTTCGTATGTTGAATGGTTTTGTTGATTTAGGTGAAATGGAAGAGGCAACTACAACTGCTGCAACGAATTATGAAATTCTGAATTCCTTGAAGAGAAAATTGGATGATATAGGATGAAACTATGGAACAATAGCTGACCCAATAAATAAGGACAAGATCAAGTGAAATTTCTATGATCATGTGAGCACCGGTGGTATTTATCGCCTCAAGGCACACATTGGTAACTTTGGAAATTTTGTTAGGGCTTGCACAAAAGCTCCACCAGAAGCTATCCAAGCTTGCAAAAGCGCTCTCGAGGGAACATCAAAAAAGAAGGAGAATCTCATGCGTGAACAAGGACTAAGAGAAGATGTCAATGTTCTAAACAACAAGAGGAGGACGTTACTTGTGTTGGTAGCTCAACGCCACACAAGTTAGGGTCATTAGATCAGTGGGCACGTCCTATTGATCCTACCAAGACTTCGGCAGCTGAACCGCATCAACAAAGAATAGACAAAGTACTTTGGCAAGAAAGAATATGTAAAGTTCATGAGTACATTGTGAGATGGGTGTACACACATGGTGAGTGCTATGCAATCTTTATACCTTTCAATCCAGTTGAACAAGATAGGGAACAAATGTGTTGTTAACTTTTACTGTAGCCATCTCCTTCAATGCAATTGATAACGATGAGTTCAAATAAATGTGTGAGGCTATTGGGTAGTTTGGACCTGGACTGAAGCCTCCTACGCAGTATGACCTTCGTGAGCCCTTGCTGAAATTAGAATATGCAATGACTAAAAGCTTGCTGAAGGATCGCGACGAGGAGAAGGTACATAATGGTTGCTCGTTGATGACGGACGCATGGAATGACATGAAAAGGAGGAGCATAATGAACATTTTCACCAACTGTGTTGAGGGAACAAGTTTCATAAATTCGAGGGACACATCGGATGTTTCACACACAAGTGAAGTTATCTTCGATTTGGTTGATGGTGCAATTGAAGAAGTTGGAGCTGAACCTGTGGTGCAGTTGTGACTGACAATGCTTCCAACAATATGGGAGCGAAGAAGCTTTTGTTGGAAAAGCAACCAAACATCTTCTGGAGTTCTTCTGCAGCTCACACCATCAACTTGATGCTTCAAGGAATTGGCAAACTACCGAGATTCAAGAAGGTGATTGATCAATCCAAGGCTTTCACTATCTTCGTATATGGACATCATCACACCTTGGAATGCATGAGGTTTTTCACGAAGAAGAGAGAACTCGTAAGACCATGTGTGACTCTGTTTGCCTCTCAATATCTTACTTTGAAAAGTATGTTGGATTCAAAGGACGGATTAAGGAAAATGGTGGTGGATGCAAACTGGGAAACTTTAAAAGACATGAAGACCAAGAAGGACAAGGATGCAATAACTACAATGTTGAATATACCCTTTTGGAAAGGTGTGAATCTTTGCTTACAAGTTTTTGAGCCATTGGTCACAGTTCTTCGTTTGGTTGATGGAGACGTAAAGCCTTCTATGGGTTTCGTGTATGGGGAAATTCTGAAGGCTAAAAGGAAGATCAAAGAGGCAATAGGCAATGTGGAGATTCACTACAAAGATGTCATTGTTATTGTGGAGAAGAAGATGAAAGATAGACTTGATGCTCCTTTGCATTTGACAGCATATTTGTTGAACCCGCATTATAGCTATATGGACCCATCAGTCTTCGATGATTCAAAGCTTACCACAACCTTCATGACATGTGTTGAGCAGTTCTACAGTATTGTGGACGAAGAGATGCAAGTTCAAGTTGTCAACTACGAGTATGCACAGTTTGCTAAAAAAGAGGGACTGTTTGGAAAGAGGCTTGCGAAGACATATGAGGACTTTGATTACAATCCTGGTTAGTTCTTCATTTGTTCTTCTATGTCATTCACTCCTTCTATAGCCGTGTTGAGCTATCACTAATGTAGGTTTCATTCATTGATTGAACCTTGCCAGGAACCCGCGCGGTGTCACCTCGAGGTTACTAATGACCTCACCCATGGGTTGATCCCAAGTAGGGACGCGCTGATCCATCCTAAACTGGCGTAGAACTCTATCCGGTCTATGCCACATGCCACTGAAGAAGCAGATGAGTAGTGCGACGACGCGAAAACTGGGGAATGTCCCTGGACTGTAATGCTCACGATCCCCCGCGTATGGACACCACTATATAAAACAAATTTAGAAATTAGACGACTACAAATCCTAAACTACACGACAAAATGACATCAAATTTGCCGCAATACCATACCACAAATGGAGTCCCCTCGTCAAGAAGTTGGCGGTACACCCCTACCACGAGGTATCTGGTCTTCGCATGATACCAGTCTCTCCACCTATAATAATGCAGAATGAACTACGTCATTCACAGCATGTGCGAAGGTGGAATGTAATACAAACACGAAATACGAAGTCGAAGCTCTAACCATGGCATGCATGGAACGGGGAATACATCAGTGTAATCTGGCAATTCTCGTGAACTCGACGCGCAATGGAGGTAAATCTCTCAAGTGCCCACGCCTGGACTATTGTCATCTATCCTCCAATGTCACCTATGTGGTCGCAGGAGGGGCTGCTCTGTACGCAGAAAGCACAACGACTGAGCTCCTTACATAGCCACGACAGTGCAGCGGCCCCTCAAGCATACTCGCATATCTGGTCCATGTCCTCTAGTAGTGGAAGGAAGAAGAGGTGCACGTAAGCACCAGACCGATCAGCGAAGATGTAGCTATCGAAGAAGTCCAGAATGTAGGCACGATAGTGCTGCTCAACACTGACATCATCGGCGTCTCCCCTAATGGTGCCAAAATTGTTGCGCAACCACGTCATCTTCTCTCTACCAGCAGACAAGTCAGCAATTGCATGTTTCCTTCCAAGAAGGGTCTCTACGTACGCCTGCAGGACCTCTGTGTCAGTCGGAAGGTGCCTCTCCAACTCAACTGGCTCACCATCTACGCTCAGACCGGTGAGAAAGTGCATGTCCTCGAGTGTGATGGTCGCCTCACCGTGGTACAAGTGGAACGTGCTGGTCTCGAAACGCCACCTCTCGACCAATGCGGTGATCAGCTCAGGATCCGGGGTCATATCCAGGCAGTTTGTCAACTGTTGTAGACTGATGCGGGTAAGGTAAGGCTCAAACCTAGGATCATACTGTACGATCTTCTTAGAATGACGACAAATAAACGTCATATGTGGATCCTAATAGTTGAGGGAAGAATATGTAAGAAAATTAATAACTAGTACTCAATTTTTGAGCAAGCCCTAAACATTTACATATAAGTAACATTTAAATATAAGTAACATTCAAATATAAGTAACATTTAAGTAATTACTATGTACTAATATCAATTATATAAATTAGTATTACAATATAAGTAAAATTTAAATATAATTAATGTTTAGGTTACTAATATTCGCTACAAATTACTATTAGTAGTCAATTAGTATTAGTAATCACTATGTAATAAATTTAGGTTACTAATATTCGCTACTAATTATTATTAGTAGTCAATTAGTATTAGTAATTACTATGTAATTTTTGAGGATCCTAATATTTTCTAATACTAACTATTAGTAATCATTTAGTATTAGTAATTACTAAGTAATTTTTTAGGGTTCTAATATTTCCTACTACTACTAATATTAAAATTTTCTCCTAATACTACAATATGAGTAATTAGAATTTGCTACTAATAATATTACATGTACTAACCTGAGCTCAAAAATTGTGATGCTCGATGTCGTTCAGCATCACCCCATAAAATCGAAGGGTCTTCGGGACTACCACTTCATACGCCACGCGACACATCTCCAAACATGTAATCCATCTATAATTAAATATCCATAATCATAATTATATATATATATATTATATATATAATATATAATATATATATATATATTATAATCATAATTACACACATTATTTAATTACTCTAATTGAGATTATGCTACCTTCTTTGAACGAGGTTTGAAACTACAATATGCGACGTATTGGATGGGAATAACACTTGCTACCTACATACAGAAAACAAGACATCAGTATTAAGCGTACAAACAAACAATAATAACTCGAAACTACTTTACAAAACCTTAACTCGAAACCTTTAGAGAATCGAAATTGAGAGAGTTGGAGGTGTGGAGAAGAGTGGGGAGGCTGCTGGAATTTATAGCCAGCGTTGAGGGCCTTCCAGCCAGGGATGCGCTGGCTGGTGAGCGCATCGCTCATTGGCTCTGGTGTAACGATAACATAACGGTAAATTTGTAACGGACAAATCGCTAGGTGGCGATGCTGCTGCAACGGTCACATTTTTTAAAGCTGACCTGCGATGCTCTGGCTGGATGGCGGTTCGCTAGCTGCCAGTCTTATTTGTCTAGTTTTGGACATAGTTACGCATTTTGCTACTGATGGTACATAAAATTGTAAATAGTGCAAAAAATTTCAAAACATTCCAACAAAACATGCACGAGTAATCCCCGTTTTCTTTTCCATGTCATTATTTTTATCTTGGTAAGCAGGGGAGTCATGATGACTACTTAAATCCCTCAAACCTTAAGCAGTATCACTTTATGAGAATCAGTCATATATATTAACTAGGACTCAGCCTCACCCAATAATTTGAGAAACATAACCCAAAAGAATTTGGGTTAATTAAAACCAAATTTAGTAATACATAAAAATCAACATCAACACTCTATAATATGCATTTATATTTTTTCCTTTATGCCACGTATGCTAAAACCCACACTTCCACTTCTCCCCACATTCTTCTCATTTCAGCCAATCAGAGGCATTCTCACCAATTAATTTTTTTTATTCTTTTTATTAAATTTTTAATATTAATTCCCACTTTCTTTATAACCCCTCATCATGGAGAAAAAACTAAAAAGTATTCTGAAAAATAGTCCAACTCCTTTTCATGATTAAAATGAAAAATAAAAATAACTCATCTTCTTATCTTCTTCGTATTAAAAAAATGTATATGATTTGTTTTACAGTTTTAGTGTAGGAAAATAACTAATGAAGGAATTTATTTTATTTTATTTTCTATTTTTATTTCAATATTCATACTCTTTATTAAGATAAAAAAAAAATAATATAAGTTCATGTAAGACGTGAGAACCGGGTTCTACTAAGGTTCATCTAAATTTGAGAATCGCTTTTCACTAACAATGTTCTTGATATATTAAAGTACCCTGTATGAGAGAATGATATAATTTCATATAAGATATTAGAACCGGGTTCTACTAAGGTTCATATAAATTTGAGAATTGATTTATATTGACGATATTTTTTTCTATTAAAATCCATGTATGAGAGAATGATATAATTTCATATAAGGTATGAGAACCGGGTTCTACTAAGGTTCATATAAATTTGTGAACCAATTTTTACTAACAATTTTCATGATCTATTAAAATCCATGTATGAGAGAATTATATAATTTCATATATGGTATGAGAGCCATGTTAAACTTCATGATCCCATTTATCATAATTCATAATTTTTTTTTATCAATATGGTCTCCTTATACTATGAAAATATTGATTACTATGATTTCTTAAATATATTTTAACTCAATAATAAAAAACAATACGAAAATTGGATTCTACTAAGGTTCATATGAGTTCTCGAAACCGTTGGTTCATTAAAATGAAAAATGAAAAAAAAATCTTTAATAAAATCTTTCTATTTTTCCTATGAGAATGGAGACTAATAACAAATAAAAAGAGTGTGAGAATCGGGTTCTACTAAAGTTCATATGAGTTCTCAAAACCGTGTAAGGACATGATATAATTTCATATAAGGTATGAGAACCGGGTTAAAATTCATAATCCCATTTATCATAATTCATAGTTTTTTTATCATTATGTCTCTATTATTACTGAAAAAATATTGATTATTATGATTTCTTAATAGAGTTCAAGTCAATGATAAAAAAAGATTATGAAAACCATGTTCTACTAAGGTTTAATAAGTTCTCGAAACCGTCGGTTCATTAAAATGAAATTTTAGGGAAAAAAAATTAAGATAATAAATATGAGAACCGGGACCAATAACAAATAAAAGAGTATGAGAATCGTGTTCTACTAAGGTTCATATGAGTTCTCAAAATCGTGAAAGGACATGATATAATTTTATTAAGATTCACAAGATTTATAAAATTGATCAATGACATGTATGATGTGCCTTTATGAGTATGTATAGGCATGCACTTCACCTTTACACACAATATGCAATCATACACATCTAAACATGCATACAAGTTACAATTGATACTAACCTTCATACAATATTTTTAAACTGACATTCTGACGAGGACTAAAATTTTACCCCGCCATTAACAGATCTACATAATCTTAACGATTAAATATTTTTATAGTAAACTATTTAAACACATTAAATAAGTTTATACTGAAACCGCTAACAGGCCAGTTAGAAATAAGACATAAAGAGTTAAAAAAATTAGTTTGATATCAACCGGCCAACGGGCCGGTGATTAATCTAGTAAGGATAATATAAGGATAAATAACATAATTAAATAATTAAGAAAATACCAAGAGTTTGCGAACTCCTACGGTTAACCAAATGGTTCCTCCATGAATTGGTTGAATAACCAAATCTCGTACTAAATTAACAAGATAAGTTAATTAAATAAATTGATTTAATACGAAATTAATTAGTATGTGTTCTAGGAAAATACTTCTTTTAACCAATTCACCTATTACTTGAGCATGTTGACTCAAATTCTGATTTTGTAGCTTGAATCGAGTCGATTTGGGGACTTAACGATATTTACTAACTAGTGTACATCTTCCTACTAACTTGAAAAGTTAGTTGGCTGAAAACTTTCAATAACTAAAATTTCCTGACTAAACTATCATAGCTCAGATGTTAAGAAACTAAGTTGTGACCTAAGAAAGCCTGTTACCAAAATGGAACTTTACCAAAATTGTTTTTGTTGTCGTTATTGACTCATCTGCTTCCGGCCGGTGGCTTAAACTCATAATCTAGCGGGGCTTCTTTCACCCGATTCTTGAATAGGATCATATTTTTTGGGCGGGGAGAGGTTGAGGGAATTAAGGCAGACTGAGCGTATTTTCCTACCAAAGTGTAAGTATGTCCTTTTGCGATGGGACTGGTGTCGTACTTATACTTTGTAGGTTGTGGGGATTTAGGTGATCCCCATCATTGACGAGGGGTGGGCTACCTAGATCTTGTCATGAGACTCTATCGAGCGAAACCCAACCGGTTATGATTTCACATGAGTCCTACCTCGGTTCAGACGGCTAGGCGAAGCGGTGGGTCAATGGGCCTTTCTGGTAGATTTTGGGCAAGCTGGTGTTCTTGGGCGGTTAAGGTGATCTGCCTGACTCGGATCCAGATTTGTCCCCCTAGCGAGCTCATCACAAACCTTGATATTTTATCTACTCTCTAAACCGCCCCTATCAAATGGTTGCAGGAATATGTTGAGCCCATGTTCTCACATTTTCAAAAGTTCAATGACCAAAGGCTATAAATTTCCTCAATGTTCTTAACAATCACCAAAATAATCAGAAACACTAAATCAATCACCTAACTTTCTAAAACTGCAAGAACAACCCAACCTCTTACTACAAGAAATAAGGCCCTTTGTAGGGTTTACTAGCTACTACGAGATCTTCTCCAGTGAGACACTACGTTGGCCCCTACCCACATTCACCGCTAGAGAGCTCACGAATCTTGGAATGTTGATTTTTGGTTGTCCTTCCTTTCTGCTCAATATTTTGTAGTCAGTATCAAGTTTCTTCGAAGCTATCACCATCAATTAGTATCCATCTCCTCCTCAATTTGAATCATCAACTCTGAGCTTGAACCTCTCCCTCTCATTCATATCTCTTACTTTTCTTCTTGGTTCAGATAAATCATGGCGCCATCAATCCTCTCTACCTTGTTTCTCAAAGCTTTACAACTAACAACTTCCTCTTCTTAAAACTCGACCAAAACCCTTCAATTTCCGTCTACTTTATCTCCATTCTCCAACTCCAAGAAAACACCTACTTCAATATCTCATGTTCTCTTGAACAGATGTTGTCATTGTTTCCTTCCTTTTAAAAGGATAACACCCATTTTTTCTATGTTTTGTCTCATCTTAGTTCTCATAAAACCAAACATTGTTCATACACCCTCACACTTTTTTTAGTAGAAAGTCAGGCTCATATTATTAATGATCCAACATCATGCACATATCACATTGTGCATCTTCGAGCCACACAAGAGTTTCATGCCAAACAGGCGACAATGCCAAGGGAAAATAGTTCTGAGCAAGCTCATGAGCCACCTTATCCATGTTTCTCCTTCCTAACAACAACAACATTGAATCAAAGTCTTCACTACAACAAAACGGAATATTAGTGGCGGTTATTTTCCACAATTGTGGAGGTTATAACTGCCACAAATATACCAACAGTGGCGGTTGCACAACCGCCACAATTGGGAAGGATAACCGCTACTAATTTGTCCGACACAAATGAAGAAATGTGGCAGTCAACAACCGCCACAAATAATAAAGAGTGGCGGTTATATTGTGGAGGTTTTAGCCGCCACTAGTTCTTTTTATTTAGTGGCGGTTTTAACCGCCACAATGTTTATTACTTTATTGGCGGTTTTAACCGCCACAAGCTTTATAATTTTGGCAGTTCTGGGTAGCCTGAATATAGACATTGTGGCGGTTCTGGGCAACTTTATTGGCGGTTTTAACCGCCAATATTATTTTTTATTGACCAAATTCCAACTTGATTTTTAGCTCCCCCAATTCGTCCATTAAATGGCACCCGCAATTCACACAATCTGTAATTCACACAATCTGCAATTCACTATTAACACAATAAGAAACAATTGAACTACTTAAACAGTGAGCACCATCTTTCGAAAAGAGAATGCAAGTACCATACTAGACAATATAGTGAGATACAAATATCAATATGAAATTATCACTTACAAACATCAATATGAAACCCTAAATCATCACCTAAGCATCATCTTCATCCGTAGTTGAATTGTCGTAGAAGGGGTCAATTCATCATCATCTCTTCTTCACCCTCCTCACCTTCAGCATCCTCCTCATCGTCGTCATCATCAAACTCTTCCTCATCATCATCATCGTTACTTCCAAGCTCTTCATCATCATCATCATACAGAGCCTTTTCATTCGCAACACCTTTACCGGCAACATTAGAGCTAACTCCACCTGAATGGCCAAAGGGATTGTTCCTCCTCCCGAACCTCCAGCTGCAAATCCTACAACCCCCCTCTGAAATCCATCTCCTCTCTCACATGCGCAATCGTAGAGGCATCGACATTATGTTGAGTTGGAGCCATTGATTGTCCAGAAGAACCAGAAGCAGCATCAAGCTACAAAATAGTTTTCATCAATAATGTAATCACTATCTGAACTAATAATGCAGATTAGATGAGATTCTTACCACTCGTGGGTAATACCCAAAACTCTTCCCACGTACTCTTCCAGAGTGCTCTCCTCCATATGCAACATCTAAAGCTTGGTGCGCCAAATCCAAAGAGTCACCAGGTCCATGATGCCTAGGAACTTCTGGCTGGTTCTCATAATGTTAAATCAATTGCTACAAAACCAAGAAAAACACTTAAAACCTATCATTTTAGTAGCAAACTGATTACTTCATAAAGATAATTACCGCTAACTCTGCAACATCAGAGGAGAATGTTCCATCTTCTAATCTGTGTGCATGCAGCCAAATGAAACCTCTGGATGGCGTATAACCAAGCTGAGCCATCAGTTGTGCTTGCATTGTATTATATGGCCTAGCCCCTCCTCTGTTTTTCCTAACCTGCTTTGCTTTGTTCGCTTTATTTTTCGCCACAATTTCCTATCAATTCAAAACATATATGTTGTTAATTCCAAATAACAAACATGCAACAAGATCATAACGAGTTTGAAAGTTACTTACTCTTCTTCTGGCTTCTCCGCGTATGGATAGGAATTCACACCAATCAAGGTTGCTAGCTCCTCTTGGGCCTGACGACGAGAGCAAATTCCTATCAACATGTCCATCCATGCCTGTTGCTCTCTCGACCGCTTGTTTGTATGCCAAATTCCTTTTCCTTGACCAAGCTCTACCCAATTGTTTCATGATGTAACTCTTAAGAGGCAAGAAATCGTGGGGATAGATAGCAAACTTTGGCCAGTGTCAACAGTGAGAGAGTGAGAGATTGAGAGAGACGAGTGTAGAGATCGAGTTCAGTTGTACGGCTAAAATTGGGGGGATTTATATACTTACGATAGTGGCGGTTTTAACCGCCACAGTTGGTAATAATAACAGTGGCGGTTAAAACCGCCATAATGCAACCGCCACTAATGTATTTATAAATTAGCGGCTCCACAACCGCCAATAATAAATCCGCCACATTTTTCCTTTTTCCTTGTAGTGCTTGACCTCAAAATTTCCTTGCACTTCCTTACAGTATCACCAAACTTGGTGTTGTCTGTATCGTCTCGTTCAACCACCTCGACACCACCAGTCGAATCCAGCTAAGAAATCACATGGCCATACCCACTGTTCTCCACCCACCTCATCGCATCTAAGAGTGCTAGGGCTTCGGTTTATATAATCTTTGGTACTCTGTCTACCCAGCTAGTCCTGCCTGGGATGAAGCTACCAACCTCGCTCCTCAAGGCCATGACACAACCCCACAGCAACTCATGAACACGGATGTTGGCATCGATATTACATTTTAGGTAGTCTGCATTCAGAGGATCCATTTTATGCATCTGTTTTGCCTCGGCACAACCCCAATGGTGTTCCTTTTCAGTTTCAAATGCACTGCCTGCCACTCATGAAGTGCTTCCAAACCTAGCCAAACGACCACACTCGCATCGATTGACTATCGAGTCCAAACATGATTTCTCTCTCGCCAAATTGCCCACATTATCGTAATCCATTTGGCTATAACGATATCCTCCCACGTCGTATTAATGTGCATTAGCCAACTAGAAAAGGTATTGTTTGTCGTTACCGACAGGCAGATCCGATGCCATAGTCTAGCTTGCGTCCCAACACTCGTTGGAAAATGAGCAATGCACGAAGAGGTGCAACTCTTCATCTTCTGAATTACTGCAAACAACACAATCTTCTGGGAACTCCACTCTTCGACGGATCAACGTTTTTCGGAGAGGAACAATACCTCGTGCAAATTGCCAACAAAACTGTTTGAACTTTGGAGGAATAGTCAAGCCCCAAACTCGTTGCCAATCTCCTACAACGTTAAACTCGTATTTGTGCATCATGTGACATATATAAAGTTTATAGGCGGACTTAACTGTAAATATACCTTAGTCCCATAATGCCACATTCTGTTGTCCGAACCATCACGCACTTACGCACAGTACATGTAACTTCTAGAATATCTTGTACCTCCTCTGGAGAGAAAATCCCCTCCAATAAGTCACCATCCCAGTACCTCGTGCCCGGAATCCAAAGGTCGTGTACTATCATCTCCTATAGTCCATTCAGACATCTTGACCTAATGTCGACCTGGCCATCGAGCTTCAACCATTGCTCGATCCACACTCCAATGATCCCTTGACCAAATCTCCAACGGCTTCCTTGTCGGAAGAGCTTATAAGTTTCCCAAATCCCTCTCCTTACTTGACTCGGATGACCACTCATCGGTGCCGACAAAAAATCCTCACGTGGGAAGTATTTAGCTTTAAAGATTCTAGTTACGAGTGCATTTGTTTCCTTCACGAACTTCCATCATTGCTTCCCCACCATATCCAGATTAAAGCCATACAAATTCTTAAAACCCATACCGCCATCTAACTTTCTGACGCACAATTTCTCCCATCTCATCCAATAAATTCAACCACCACATGTGGCCTTCGCCCCCCACCAAAAAATCATCATTCGCTCCAGCTCCTCCGTTAGCGTCTTAGGTAGTAGAAATACATTCATGCAGAAGGTCGGAAATAGCCTGTAAAACTGAGTTCGTCAATACTTCCTTTCCTCCTGAGAAAGCATTTTACAACGCCAAGACTGAATGTGATCCCACACCTTCTCTTTGATATATTGAAACATTGCTCTCTTGTTCCGCCCAACCATTAAAGGTGGACCGAGATATCTTCCTCGCTTGAAAGGTTTTGTAACATAGCATAAGTGCTCTTATTGAAAGTTTATAAGCTGCCCCAACGCGTTAACATAAGTGTCAAAGATCTTCCTCATAGTTCTTGCTTCTCCAAATTCTTCTCGAAGAAGAAAAATTATCGTCGACAAATAGTAAGTGGGTAAGGTATGGTGCACCACTATAGACGTGCACCCCGTATATCTCTCCCTTTGTCGCCGCCTTTCTGATAAGAGAGGAAAGTCCTTCTACACAAATAACAAAGAAAAACTGTGAGAGCATACAACCTTGTCTCAAACCCCTTCCCGGTGTGATCGCCTCCGTACTGTGAGAGTTAATTAGAATTGAGTAATCAACCGATTTTACGCATAAAATCATACGATCCATCCACCAGCTGTCGAACCCCAACTTCAGGAGCATTGCCTCCAAATAACCCCACTCAACTCTGTCATATGCTTTAGAGATGTCAATTTTTAATGCCGCCTCTCCATCCTTCGCCCGACGTCTACCATTCATAGCATGCAAAGTTTCAAAAGCAATAAGAAAGTTATCAATCATAGAGCGACCACGTATGAAAGCTGATTGCTTTTACGGAAAAATATACGACATAATTTTCCTCAATCTATTAGCTAGAAATTTTGCTATGCGATATCTAAAATTGCAAAGAGAGATAGGTCTTAAGTCACTCATCCTCATAGGGTTAGCTCTTAGACAACAAGACATTGTTAGTCTCCCTGACTGATTCAAAAATACAATTATCCTCCAGCCATATACGACAATTAACAATAATGTCAGCACCCACAATGTCCCAAAAATGCAGGTAGAACATCGAATTTAGTCTTTCTGGACCGGGAGCTCTGTCTAGATGCATCGAAAAACATGACAGTCGGAACTCTTCATACGTAAATCTCGCTTCCAGCGTCTCCCGCTGCTCCCTCATCACCCTCTCTTCCACCACTTCGGTCACCGGGTCAACAGAAATTTTTTCCGCCACTGATCAGATTGCAGAAATAATCTTTATCGTACCCAACCCTTCATCGTCCTCTTCCCACGCCCCACTTTCCCACTACAACCGAGATATTGCTTCATGTTTTTTACGACCATTGGCTGCTCGGTGAAAAATAATTTGTGTTTAGGTCACCATTTCTCAACCAGTATTTCTTAGCTCTCTGCTTCCACCAAATCTCTTCTTTTTCCAACATATTATTCATCTCGTCATGACACTTACCAAAATCTTGTGTGGACTATAAATCATCCAACTATCGTAACTCTTCCAACCAACGCCTTGTATTAGCCAGCTCAGACCAAACTTATGTCTCTTCCCTCGACTCCAATCTTTCAGCTTGTCACTACAGTGATCGAGTTTTGTTTCGACAGAATCTGCATGCCTCTCTGATGCGCTTAATTATTGACGCATTTATTACCTCATTAGATGACATTTTTGTAATGATTTTTATCTCGTTTGGGTGGTTTTTAAGTGAGTTATTCCCCTTTTGGCCCTAGGGTCGTTTTACGTCATTTTGCACGTTTTTATGGATTTAAGGTAATAGCTGACGTTGGGGAATCAAACCAGGAGTGGTGCATTGAGTGACATGGGATTCTAGGCCCCTTGGAGTGATCCGGGTCGAGGGAAGAAAGGACCGGTTTTGAAGAAATCTCAAAGTGATGTGGTTTAGGGCTTACACGTAGTGTAAGCTCCCTAGACGAAAAATATTCCCTTTTTCAACAAGGAAAAGGTTTTTATGGGTACATATAGACTTTCGGGAGCCAATTCAAAACATATTTGATTTTAAGAAATTATCCACGACTTAGAGAGAGTTGAGAGAGTATTTCGGAGCTATTGGAGAGATCGTGACGCCATTAATCCATCCGGAAGACACCCGAAGCTAGGAATTGAAGATTCACGAGATTGAAGCTTCACGGAATCATCCGAAATTAGTTTTTTCAGATCTCCTTCTGTTCTTCCTTTGTTTTAAGATGAATTCTTCTATCGTCTTCGAATCTTGTTTTTCAGACATGAGTAGCTAAACTCTTATAGCTTAGCTTAGATGAACCCTAGTAACCTGGGGTTTTAAAGTGGTCACAGATCGGCGGTAATTAGATTTTAATTCAATCAGTTTCTTATTCATAATTAATTTGTTCATAATTCATGTTTCTTTTCTAGCTCGATCACCTAGATTATATTCTTGTTAAAATAAGGATAGTTGGCGAACGCCCGCCTTGTTTTAGAACTTCAAATCAATTAATTAACTTATTCAATGGAATCATGCCTCTCGTAGGAACCATTTGGGTTAATCCGTTTCAAGAATAGCTCACTAAAATCAATCAGGTGCACCAATTAGTTATCCATTGCAGAAGTGAACGCACGAACGATTAATTAATCTTGGTAGCTAGTTCGATAGAGTGAACGTTCCGGACTTAGACCTAAGAGTAAGGAGCTATGACAGTGTTTAAGAACTGAATGAATTAGGATTGAGAAGTCACTGGTTTTGTGGTTGTCAATGCCTTGGTGATCTTAGGGGGGATTCGAGTCTAAGCTATCATCTCTTTAATTGAACAGAACTCAATCAATCAATCTGTTTCTTAAATTCAATTTAATTTTCCTTGCATAGTATTCTAAAAGTCGTGGAACTCACACCACGCAACTTGATTTGAACCTGGATATTTGCAAACTTCTTTGAGTAAACGATTAGAAGAAACCCCTTGGAATACGATCTACCTTGCTTTATTAGGGTAGTTATTTGACCATTGTTTTACAGTTATCACTCTCCTCCCAAGCTGCAACAATAAGCGGACGTAAATCTTCCTCTTCCAGCCAGCAATTCTTGAACTTGAAGTACCGTCTGCCTAGGATTTCCCTCTTCTCCTCCGTATTAAGCACTATGGGCGAGTGGTTTGAAACAGAAGCCACCACTTTAATAAGTCTAGCTTTCGGAAATAATTCACTCCGCGTGGTGTTGACCATAGCTCGATTGAGCTTCTCTTCCACAGCATTAAGAATGCCTATTGACTTCCACCAAGTAAATAAATACCCTTCTAGAGGAATCTCAATCAAACCCGCATCATCAACCGCCTCCTTGAAGCCGTCTAATAAATGTTGTGGATGTGGATGTATACCCTTCTTCTCCTCAGGTAAGAGATAGATCATTAAAGTCCCCCCCCATGCATCACCATGCATCATCACCAGTTAAAGAACGAAGGAGCTTACACAACTCCCTCCTCCGAGCTCTTTCTGGGTAACCATTGAACCCCTTCAATTTGAATTCATGTCCACCTGCATCCCGAATATTCATATTTATGAAGTTTCGCGTGAAACTGATTAAATTCACTGTACGCGTTCCTTCCAAAGAACCTCCAACCTGCCTCTTTTTCTCAAAAGCCTACCGCAAAACAGCCTGAAATCCCAATTGCACTCTAACAACCTCCATCTTCACTCTATCTACCGAAGTTTCCATAAAAAACACCACCTCTGATCTGTGCGCTCTACAGAGCCCACCTGGCGCTCTAATTGCATGGGGTGACCAAGTCCCCGACAATTCCAGCTTAACAGAATCATTATGGTGGACATGTCTCGGATCCAGAGCCTGCCAATCCCAAGTTTTTTTAAGCTTGCCAATTCGATGTTGCTACCATATAACCTATTTTACTTGTCAACCTCCATCAACTGTCTAATCTGATCAACCCCCCTCTTTCGCTTCTTATCCTCCTAAACCACTACTAATTCTTCCTCCTCATTACTAGTGTTATCAATTGTAATCATCTTATCTTGGAACTCTCAAATATCCCAGAATTTGAGCTCCAATGCTCTAATATTTGGTGGTTTACTCGTACCTGCTCCTCGTCCCCAGCTAGCAATCCGGTCTCTTCCCTTCCTCGTACCACTTCGAATATCCTCCTGTCGCCTTTCTTCCACAGAAGAACCAACCAAGGGTTCCTAACTTCCACCACCTCACGCCTAGCTAGAACCCTCAAATCTTCAATCCAAAGTAGAAAAATCTCGACTCTGATCTGCCACCTCTCCACCTAGCTGGAACCTTGGATCGCAATATCTGTCAATATAACCAATCCACCCACACAGATAGCAAAATGTTGGTACGCGTTCATATTTGAACGTAATTGTAATGATTCGCTTGGTTTTCGTATCTCCTTCTCTATCTTTAGTGATTTCCGGACGTCAAGTTAACCTCAAATTCACATGTAGGTCTGTCACGAGAAAATCGGTTGTACTCATCATACCTGACGAACTGCCCCATCCATTCACCTATTGCTCGTCCACCGTCTCGAATAAAAATCTAGCATCAAATCATATATCTGAACCCATAATTCAGCTTCATGTAAGGGTATGTTGTTGAGCTCTTCTCCTGGTTTCAGTTCGTGCATAGTTAGCAAACTGTTAGTGTTCATGGTAGAATCTGAAAATAATGAGCTCATCCCCACGATCCTTGATTGTGATTCCACGGCCTAACTTCCACGATTACTGAACACCTCCTTCATGGCCGAAAATTTGTATTTTTATCAGTTATTAGCATACCCACCACACACAAGTCGTACACCTCCATTGGAGCATCCTCCAATTCATCCGACACTTCAACATCGCTGTCATCTTCCAGTATCGCCAGTTTTCTTATTCGTTCTTCCATCGAAGGCCCATTCGAGTCCATCTCACCTGCTGCCTACCAAACACCAAGAAGAAGAAGGAGCAAGAAACAAGATCGGAGTCGCGATGATTGACACTGAAAAACCCTAAGCGTATGGAGAAAAAACGCTGCACTAAACCTGATGCACATAAATTATATCACTTTTTCCCCGTACTTAACCACATTTTCTAAGAGTCTTACACCTTTTTCCATGATTTTATCACTTTTTACATTGTTTCAACATTTCACCGGCTTATGGTGACTAGGGACTTTCATAGTCCATTTTTACTTGGTTTTAAGTTTTTTTAATGTTGTTTTAGGTCACATAGTTGGAGAGTTCTGTGTGAGGTTTCACTCGGTTCATACGGTTCCCTATTTGGAGATCGGTAGCTCCCGGAGTAATCATGCGAAGTTGGCACCCAGGAATAGTTCCAGGGCGCGCTCTACTACTCATTGTGGCCACACATAAATTATGCGCAGTCACCACCGAGAGTTTTGGGAAAAACTTGATGCTAGAGGGACTTCCACCCGCGGTCCCGGCGTCCACGACCGTGGCCTCCCAAAACACACTCCCGCTGTCATGCCCTCCTGGATGTCAGCACTATATAAGTGTGTTTTCAGCTCTTTTCAAAGGGAGTTCGACTTTTTGGTGTCTCCAAGGCTTCTTGACGAAGGAAGAAGGTCTCCACCCTCCCCAAGACCATTCCTCAAGGTCTCCATCCATCCCAAGACCATTCAAGAGTTAAGAATGTCTTCTTCTCCTAGTTTCATGTTTAGGAGTAGTTTTCTTCTTCTCTCTTCCATGGCACACTAGACCTAGGGTTGGGGCAAGGGGTGATTCCATGGGTGTAAGGATTACTATGGGGTATAATTGAAGTGGTTGGGGTTGTGTATGCACGACCAAAACTCCTCTATGTTTATGCAAGTCTTTTGATCCAAATTCGTTCTCTTCTTGTGCTTAGAGTGTTGATAGGTGAGATAGGCACTTGTTTGGCTCTTGATGACTGATTGATTGGTCCCTAATTCGCTAGATGCTTGTTAGGACCCTAGGTAGAGGCTTGTGTACTGATCTATTTGTGCTTAGTGAGAGTAGTATCTTGTTGATTGGTCCTCCCTTTGTGATTTTCTCACTTAGGCATTTCATCAAACACGTGGCGAGCTTGATTGTTTTGCCAAGTTTGCCAAGTGAGAGTGGTTAGCTTGCCTTGCATTGGTGCATGAGGTTAGGAGCTCATTAGAGAGTCTAGCTTAACATTCTTTGAAGTGATAGAGGGACTAGAGTTGTGTAAGTCTTGCAAAAACTCCCCCAATAACGCGGTTTCCCCCATTCAAGTGTCCCCCAATCTTGGTGATAACCCCTTAATGCCCCCCACCCGTTCTTTTCCTGTGAATCTTCCTTCGTTGATTGCTTTGTGTGTTACATCTTCATTCGTTCTCTTATTTTCATGCTCTTTGAGAAATTATTATCGACTTGTCCCTTAAGTTGACATTCGTTTTGTGCTTTGTTAATCTGGTTCCACTCTGAGTAAGCTTCATTGAAAGGACCCTCACCCTTTCGTCCCGATCAAAACCCTAGGGAGAAACCAAATTGATCTTCATGAACGGTCTTAATTAAACTAAAAATCATTATACACCCTCACACATTAATGAAAATAGAATGGATAATCGACATTAAGGCCTTCAAGGCTATTGTATGTCACGAGAAAATCGGTTGTACTCACATACCTGACCAACTGCCCCATCCATTCTCCTATTGCTCGTCCACCATCTCGGAATAAAAATCTAGCGTCAAATCTTATATCTGAACCCATAATTCAGCTTCATGTAAGGGTATGTTGTTGAGATCTTCCTCTGGTTTCAGTTCGTGCATAGTTAGCAAACTGTTAGTGTTCATGGTAGAATCTGAAAATAATGAGCCCATCCCCACGATCCTTGATTGTGATTCCACGGCCTGACTTCCACAGATTACTGAACACCTCCTTCATGGCCGAAATTTGTATTTTTTATCAGTTATAAGCATACCCACCACACACAAGTCGTACACCTTCATCGGAGCATCCTTTAGTTCATCCGACACTTCAACATCGCTGTCATCTTCCAGTACGCCAGTCTTCTTATTCGTTCTTCCATCGAAGGCCCATTCGAGTCCATCTCACCTGCTGCCTACCAAACACCAAGAAGAAGAATGAGCAAGAAACAAGATCGGAGTCGTGATGATTGACACCGAAAAACCCTAAGCGTATGGAGAAAAAACGCCGCCCTAAACCTGATGCACATAAATTATATCACTTTTTCCCCGTACTTAACCACATTTTCTAAGAGTCTTACACCTTTTTCCATGATTTTATCACTTTTTACATTGTTTCGGCATTTCACCGGCTTATGGTGACTAGGGACTTTCATAGTCCATTTTTACTTTGTTTTAAGTTTTTTTAATGTTGTTTTAGGTCACATAGTTGGAGAGTTCTGCGTGAGGTTTCACTCGGTTCATACGGTTCCCTATTTGGAGATCGGTAGCTCCCGGAGTAATCATGCGAAGTTGTCACCCAGGAATAGTTCCAGGGCGCGCTCTATACTCACTGTGGCCACACATAAATTATGCGCGGTCACCACCGAGAGTTTTGGGAAAAACTTGATGCTAGAGGGACTTCCACCCGCGGTCCCGACCTCCACGGTCGTGGCCTCCCAAAACCCACTCCCGCATCATGCCCTCCTGGATGTCAGCACTATATAAGTGTGTTTTCAGCTCTTTTCAAAGGGAGTTCAACTTTTTGGTGTCTCTAAGGCTTCTTGACGAAGGAAGAAGGTCTTCACCCTCCCCAAGACCATTCCTCAAGGTCTCCATCCATCCCAAGACCATTCAAGAGTTAAGAATGTCTTCTTCTCCTAGTTTCATGTTTAGGAGTAGTTTTCTTCTTCTCTCTTCCATGGCACACTAGACCTAGGGTTGGGGCAAGGGGTGATTCCATGGGTGTAAGGATTACTATGGGGTATAATTGAAGTGGTTGGGGTTGTGTATGCACGACCAAAACTCCTCTATGTTTATGCAAGTCTTTTGATCCAAATTGTTCTCTTCTTGTGCTTAGAGTGTTGATAGGTGAGATAGGCACTTGTTTGGCTCTTGATGACTGATTGATTGGTCCCTAATTAGCTAGATGCTTGTTAGGACCCTAGGTAGAGGCTTGTGTACTGATCTATTTATGCTCAGTGAGAGTAGTATCTTGTTGATTGGTCCTCCCTTTGTGATTTTCTCACTTAGGCATTTCATCAAACACGTGGCGTGCATGATTGTTTTGCCAAGTTTGCCAAGTGAGAGTGGTTAGCTTGTCTTGCATTGGTGCATGAGGTTAGGAGCTCATTAGAGAGTCTAGCTTAACATTCTTTGAAGTGATAGAGGGACTAGAGTTGTGTAAGTCTTGCAAAAACTCCCCCAATAACGCGGTTTCCCCCATTCAAGTGTCCCCCAAGCTTGGTGATAACCCCCTAATGCCCCCCACTCGTTCTTTTCCTGTGAATCTTCCTTCGTTGATTGCTTTGTGTGTTACATCTTGATTCGTTCTCTTATTTTCCATGCTCTTTGAGAAATTATTATCAACTTGTCCCTTAAGTTGACATTCGTTTTGTGCTTTGCTAATCTGGTTCCACTCTGAGTAAGCTTCATTGAAAGGACCCTCACCCTTTCGTCCCGATCAAAACCCTAGGGAGAAACCAAATTGATCTTCATGAACGTCTTAAATTAAACTAAAAATCATTATACACCCTCACACATTAATGAAAATAGAATGGATAATCGACGTTAAGGCCTTCAAGGCTAGTGTAATCTCCCCCCCCCCCCCAAAAAAAAAGCCCAAATGAAATGGGCATCCTGTTGCGCCTTTTAGACTGAAGTGGCCAACCAACCAAGATTTTAAATACTAAAATATGATTTTATTTCATCAAGCTGAAATAAATCCTTGAGTTGACAATCTACACTCAGTGCATGGACTAAAACATAACACTAGGGTTTTGAAATAAACCCTTGGATTAACAATCTACACTCAGTCAGAATTTTCAAAGTTAAATACTGAACAAAGAGCTGCATATGACCACATAATTGAGTCTGTTCAAAATAATGGACAACCTATTATTTTTTAATTAATGGATTTGGCAGGACAGACAAACCTTTATATGGCAGGTTATAAGTTTGAAACTTAGGTCAGAAAAGAAAGTGGTGTTATGTGTAGCTTCTTCAGGTATTGTTGCCTTCGTGACTGGTGGACGAAGGACTCATTCTAGGTTCAATATTCCAATTGATGTTCATTCGACTTCAACATGTCATATAGACAAGATAATGAGTTGGCTGAATTGTTATAGCACACTTCTTTGATCATTTGGGATGAAACACCAATGTCACACAAGGATCACATACACTCATTGGACAGAACATTGTGAGATGTTATGAGTAAGAGAAATAAGGACAACACATCCCTTCACTTTGTTGGAATTACTATTGTTTTTGGGGGTGATTTCAGGCAAACTTTACTGATTATACCAAAAGCAACCTGAACAGTGATTGATTGTAAATTCATCAATAAAGAGGTCGTGTCTTTGGGAGAACATGAATGTAATTACATTTAGTCAAACTATGAGGTTACACAGGTTGTATGCTTGAAGAAGCAATGGAAATATCTTCCTTCAGTAGGTGGATTATAGATATTGGTGATGGTCGATCTTCTACAATATTTGGTGACTCGGAAGTGTCAATCCCCAAGGACATGCTGGTGGAGTATGAAAATGATCATATACAAGCCATTGTGGAGGCTACTTACAACAAGTTGCCTGAAATTTTTTACAATCCTGCTTATTTTTTCAAACATGCTATCTTGGCCCCTTTTCATGAGATCGTATCAGTAGTAATGATTTCATGCACACCAAATTTCACGGAGAACAAATGAGCTACTATAGCTCAAATAGTAGCCAATGTGACGGAGTGGATATTGATGATCTAGAAGCCGAATTTTCAAATGACTTTCTGAACTCATGAAAATTGGGTACTTCTCTGAGCATGAGTTGAATTTGAAACTAGGTGTACCAATTATATTGTTGCGGAACATTGATCAAGCAACAGGTCTTCGCAATGGAACAAGATTGGTTTCTCTTGCCTCATCTTACATCAAAGACACACGTACCATCATTGATAACATTTTTCCACCACTTCCTTTCCCCGCCATTTCTCATAACTAAGAATAAGTCATTACAAGTTCTCTGCTTCTAAAATAGCTTTATTTTATTTACAAAGTGCTTCTAAAATACCTAAGAGTTCGTTTGTTTTGTAGAATTGGATCGGAGAGAATTGAAATAGCTAGGGAATTAAAATTGCTAGAGATTGTTGAATTCTTGTCTATTTCAGAATAGACCGTTTGGATGCGTGATTTTGTGAGAATGTTGAATTAAAAAATAAAAATCATTTAAATGAAAATAAATGAACCAAAATGGAAAAGACCAAACTATCCCTATCTCCTCTATTCACATTTTCACATTCTCTTCTCCTTCTTTGAGTTGGTTATATACTCAGATTGTTTGTAAATAAAAATAATAAACGAGGGTAATTATGGAAAACACACATTCAAATCACTAGAGAAAGTCCCAAATCACTGCTATTAAGTAGAGATTTCAAAAGAGGGCTGAAATCTATAGATAGCCCACCCTAGAATTTAATTCTAGGCAAATCTCTCTTATTTTTTTGCAAAACAAACAGTCTATTTCATTAAATTCTCTACTCTCTAGATTTGGACTTCAATTCTAGACAAATCACCCCTTAAATTCTACAAAACAAACAACCTGTAAGTTTTCTATTGTTTTATTAGCTACTGCATGAAGGAAATGGTCTTTGAAGTTCCTCATGGTGATTGGCTGTGTGAAGAATGCACGCTAGCTGAAGAATCCGAAAATCAAAAGCAAGGTAATGTTGAAGTGGTATCTTAATTGGCTAATCCAAATGTACGTAATCGTTTACCTTATACCTCTACAATTATCAGAGGAGGAATATTTAAGTATCTACTTTAAATGAAAACACACGGCTGGGAGCTCGGCTCGGAAAAATGGCTAAAAAGCTCGCTCGAAATTCAGCTCGTTTGTATATGAGCTGGCTCGCGAGTCGGCTCGATAGTAAATGAGTCGAGCTCGAGCCTACCCTGGCTCAGCTCGGTAGGCTCGTGAGCTAGCTCGGCTCGTTGAGCGTGGCTCGCGAGCTGGTCCGTTAAAGGCTTCATTAAGAGCTTCGTGAACCAACTCGATTATCGGCTCAATGATTTTTAGATTTATTAATTAAGGTTTGGAATAACGATTTAAGGTTTAGGCCATAGAAATTAAGGTTAATAAGATTTTGTGGTGTAGGAGTAACGATTCAAGGTTTCAACTCGATACATTAATAAAGTTTAGGGATTAATCATAATGATTTTGGTTTATAATTTGTAGATTAAAGTTTATAGTTACTAATTAGGGTTTGGAATAATGATTTAAGGTTTAAACTATATAAATTAAGTTTAATAAGGTTTTGGATGTAAGAGTAATGTTTCAAGGTTTAAACTCGATACATTAATACAGAGTTGGACTTTTACAGCCTCTCCATATTTAACCAACTCAATATCATCCTCCAACCATAACTTACTCATTTAAGAATTCATATTTATAAGAAACAAAGAGTAACTAGTATTGATATTTTCTCCATTGAACCACAATGAATCTTGCGAATGATTGGTAGAGAAGTTGTGAAGGAAGTCTAGAGAAGTTGTGAAGGAAGTTCAACTTGGTAAGCTGATTGTTCCTAAAATGTCACACATCATCATAGATACTACATCGCTTCATAAAGACCCTAAAATTTGGGGAGAAGATGAACATCTTTTCAATTCATAAAGGTGAGTTGTGAAAGCTATGAAAAACAATCAATCAGTGTTTCTGTCGTTTGGGATAACTTTCCAGCCAATAAGGTATTGTTGTTGTAGCCCCTCAACAATACCACATTGGTGGTTTAGGTAAAGAAATACCACATTGGTGGTTTAAGGGAAGGAAGGAACCCATCAAGACTTATAAATAATAAGGTCTGGATATTTAAATGAATAGTCTCACATAATGTAAAGACTTGGATGGTCTATGGATCTTCTAGTCTTAATGAGTTTGTATTGGGTTGAACTCATTTTAAGTAAATTTTTATGGGCTTTTGAGCCTAACTTGAGCTTGTTAAGGATTTTTAACGAGTCGACTCGAGTTGGTTAAGAGTTTATATCGAGCTAAACTCAAATCGAGGTTGAGTTGAGCTTGATCTTAATTTTTTTAAGTCGAGTTGAGCTCGAGCTAGAATTTATGGCTCAATTCGTGCTCAAGCTGCACTCGACAAGTTTATTGAGCTTGGGCCGAGCTCGAATCGAGCTCAAGTCAAGCCCAAGTCGAGCTCGAGCCGAGCTTAGGCTCGTTAACGCTCATTTCGAGCCGAGCCTGAGCCGAGCCCGAGCCGAGCTCGAGCTCTAATTTTTTTTAACGAGCCGAGCTCGAGCTAGTAATAAACCTTATCAAGTCGAGCTCGAGCCTGGGTAAAGCTCGGCTAATATACAGCCCTATTCTCAGCTGACAATGACAGTTTGCGGAATATATAAAATTATCGTTAACCAAGGGTGTTGTTTCATGTGTTTTTGTTATTACCTATCCCTTCCATCAAATCCCTTTCGCTCGATTTCTACAATTTTTTGATGACCCACCACCAATAGTCATGAATTCGTCTTATAGAGGTTGTGGTTGGGCAAAATTATTGATTGTGGTGGTTGGCCGATTTTCTTATAATCATATTTTCCTAGATTTGTCTTCATAATAAACCAGGAAATTATTCTTTGTTCTTCTTTTATTCATTTATTATTTGATTCGTTTCTCTTTTGTTCTCCTCTTTCCTGTTGTCTGTTCATTTTTCATTCAAAATGTTCATTTCAAGTGTTTTTGTTATAATTATGTGTTTACTTATCAACTCATTATGAGGTACCACTTTTACTTGCATGATGTTCCCACGGAGTTTTCACTAAAATAAATAAATAAAATAAACTATATACCTAAATAAATATCATTCAAAACTATTGACATTTCTAGGTTAAAACGCCCAGGGCCTAGCGAGATCACCCAGGCCCTGTAAAAACCACCCGTGACACTGAAACGATTCCCTGATCAGATTCCTGACCAGTTTCAGAGTCACGGTTCCGAAAATGGCCACGGTTGAGGCGATCTCGCCTAGGGCCTGGGCAACTAACGAGCCTTTAAAATCCTTGTTAGTTTCGGGTTTAGGGTCACCAAACCGAAATTATTCAAATTCTAAAATGGTCGACCACACTTTGTCACGAGAATTCCGGATCCAAGTTTTCTGGGGGGGGGGGGGAGAGAGTATCGTCCAGGATTGGACCGGCTTATCCTACGAATGGAGAAATAATGTCCGTCTAAAGATGACCAAGCGAGCGACCTATGATAGTGTGGTTACCGTGTTTCGGCGGAAAAATGGGTTTTGGAGCGGATCATATAATCCAGTCATTTGTCTGGAGAATGCCGATATACAGTTCTGAGGAAATCTGTCGCATTTCGTTTCTAGGCCGATATCGAACGACAACGGTGTACAAGTCATATACGACTTAGTTCGCGTCAACCCATTTTTTGAAGTTGCCGAGTTGTACGCCTTGATGGAAGAGGAGCCGTCTCACTTCTCCAATTTCTCGGGGGGTCATTCCAACTCAGATGGCGGAGCAGAGCCAAATGTATGATGGGGAATACATGGCGACCAGTCATGTCGGTCCGGAGGAGGAGGAGGTTGATCAAGAGGGGTTGGCGCGAGATGAATATGTCCATCGACGATTCGGGTGACGAAAGGAGCCGTTGCTCGGCGGACGAAGGGAATCCTAATGTCGACGATGACATTGGCCAAACCGACGAGGAAGACGACGATGAAGAAGGGGGAGCCACAACAAATAGCGTGGAAATTTATGTGCCACTGGAACATGCCACGAGCGTGGGTGACGACTGTGACGACATCATGACAATCTCCAACACCTACTCCATGGACAGACGCTTCCAGATCCCAGCGAAGTAGTACTAGTCGGTGGAGATGGAATTCTACTTGGGGCAGACATTCTCTACAAAAGGTCAACTGGTGTCCCTAACGAAGAGTCAAACAGTCCTCCGCAACTATAGTACAGGGTAATCACTTCCAACCCGAAGGAATGGGCCATCAAGTGCATCAACTCGACGTGTCCTTGGAGGATGTGTTCTACACTTAGCAAGAGATATGGCTTCTTGATAATACGACAACTCAACAATGGCCACATTTGCGACCAGGTCAACGATACTAGGGCCCCACCCACAGCTCGATGTTACGCTGATCTCAGATGCAGTCATGCACATTGTCCGCAGAGAGCTGGGGTTGAAGGTGGAGACAGTTATTGATTGCATTCTTGAGAAGTACCATCGCAATATTTCGTACAGGAAGGCGTGGTTTGGTAAGCAACGTGCTGTCGAGAAGCTGTACGGAGACTGGGTGGCATCATACAATAACATTGAGACAATCCTGAATGCTATTTGTCTCATGAACCCCGGCACACGGTACGAGATCAGAACCAACCTGGCGGGTAACAGTAGGATGTTCAAGAGTGTATTTTGGGCGTTTGGCCCATGCATAGAAGTCTTCCAGCACTGCGCTGGGGTCATGATCATTGACGGCACATTCCTCATGGGCAAGTACAGTCAAGTGTTGTTGATGGCTAGTACATTCATGGGCAACATCGGATTGTTCAATTGGCGTACGCCATAGTTGACCAAGAGAATGGCGATAATTGGAAGTGGTTCGTGGAGAATCTACAGAGACATGTGACCAATCGGGCCAACATCACAATCATCAGTGATCGACACAAGGGGATAGCAGCGGCAATGCGCAACATTGATCGAACTTGGGTATGGAGGTGGTGCCTACGCCATTACGTAAGCAACTTCAACAAGAAACACCGCAACCAAACTCTGAAGGGTCGCCTTTGGAACTTAGGTATTTGGCAAATTCTTTACCGTGTATATGTGAACTTAACTAATACAATATTATCAAGCAAACTGGATATTCATACACGTCTTCATGGCTACTTGCAGGAATAGAAGGGAATGTGTGGAAGTTTGAGGCGAAGAAGGCAGAATGGTTGGAGATCCATGATGAACAAAACGTACAGGAGCCAAAATGGGTGAACGAGGAACTAGCCTTATGGAGCTTGGCCTACGACAACACTGAGGGAGGCGGTGCTCGGTGGTGAACCATGATGACCAACGCGCAAGAATGCGTCAACGGAGTACTGAAGGGCATGCGACGTTTGTCGATGTCTTCTGTGATTGAGCACACATTCCACCGCATGGTCAAGTATTGGCATAGACGACGTGGGGAATATCAGGGGATGCTGGCAGAAGGAACGAGCTGACCAAGTACAGTCAAAAATTAACCAAAGAATCTACGTAAAGTTCCGTCAGACACTACGTCTGCCGTACGATGCGGCTAACGGGGTGTACGAGGTAAAGTCTGGTCCCAACAATCAGAACCGTAGCGGTAATAACAGCAAGGTTGTTCGGTTTGATAGGCAGTCGAACCGTAAGGGGACGTGCACGTTCGGAAAGTTCCAGGGCTACAAGGTACCATGCTCCCATGTTGTAGCTTGTTGCACGTTCCTGGTGCGAACTGGCGACACTACGTCAGCCCCTTCTACCTAGTATCCAAGACCCAGCTAGTGTATGCCGTTTCCTTCCAACCAATAATGGGTCCTAAAGATTGGATCCCACACACGGGTCTACCAGTGATCCCGCAACCTCATCTTCTTCGTGGACATGGTCGTTCCATGACACTCTCGAATCAGAAACGAGATGGATTGGCGTGAGGAAGGTCGACCAAGTAAGTGCAAGACATGCGGTCGCGCGGGGCATAATGCAAGGACATGCGCAAGGCGTAGGGACAGTGCTGGGGCGTCTTCTAGTAATCAAGCGTGAAATAAATTAATGTTTATGTAACCTGTTTATCTAGGATCGTTCAATGAAATAAATTCGTGCTTGTTTCATTTCATAGATTCCAAGCGTTTCGGTTAATACATACATTGCGTATAAGCGATTGATAGGTTTAAATTGATCCAAATGTAGAACTGTAAAACAAGGTACAAACATTAACGTACTGAGCTGGCTAAGCAGTCAGGCGATCTCACGGCTCAGGCGTAGCAAGTAATAACATCTGCAGGAGCCCCAGCCGGTAGACGGTCATACTGCTCCTTCACCCACGAAATCTTAACTTGATGCCCATGAAATCTCGTGGGTGGGGGTGTGGCACCCAACAGCTCCTGACATATCACGTCCGCAGCACGATCGTCATAACCTACAGAGACCGGACGTCCCCTAGTAGGAAGACCGGTCAGCACCTCCACATCCTCAAGCGTGATGGTCGCCTCGCCCTGCAGTAGGTGAAACGTGTTCTTCTCCGAACGCCACCTCTCAAGCAGTGTTGTCACAAGCTCCTTACACGGCGTCTGACCGAGTAAACTAACGACAGAGTACAGTCCACACTCTCTCAAAAATGTCTCGTACTGTGGATGAAATGTGAGAGCAGAGCTACGTTGTCGCAACTTCAGGGCCTTGCACGCCTGAGGGTCACGCCATACTGAACTAGCTCTATGCTTGTTCTCCCCCCACAGTAGATAACAATCACTAGGTTGAGGCCTAACGGCCTCGGGGATCCGATCAACCAATGGTTATGCCCATCCGTACCTTGACATCTATTGTATAATAAATCGCTAGGTTATTATACACGATAATATGTTCATTTTTCTAAAGGTAAAATTCAACTAATTCTCTAACCTACAGGTTAACCTAATAACCTACAAATTAAACATAAAAACATAGTAAAATTCACAATAGCATGCAAAGACAAATTAAGCTACCTAGATATTTATAAACAACATGTATAAAAACTCTAGCTACACTAGCAATGTCGTATAAAAGACTAAACAACCTATAATCCATAACCACCCTATATGAATAAGCTAGTCAAATATTCATAGTTCACAATGAGATAAGAGCAATAAATAATGTATGAACTATGTACCTTGTATGACGGTGCGAATGAATCTCCAAAGCGAGTTGCGTAAAAATCAAAATCCTACAACATCAACACGATGGTGTGAACAAATTACCACGCAGAATTTCTAAAAACCTTTAACTAATTCTCTAACTAAAAAACAAAAAACCAATTCTCTAATCTAAAATCCCTAAACCCTAATTCTCTAACCTAAAACCCTAAACTAATTCTCTAACCTAAACCCTACTAAATAATGTACTTAAAAAAAGGGAGAAAGGGGGACTTACCTTTGCCTTAGGGGAAGTTAAAGAGTGGTGTGGGGCGTGGTGGGGGTTGAAATGGGCTATTTATAGGGGGTAGGGGCGAGATTGCCCAATCAGCTGCGTCTCTCCAAGGCCACTGCGAGATCGCCTGAAGGTCAGGCGAGATCGCCTGTGGGCCGGGCGAGATTTCTGGGGGCCTTATACACGGCATTTAATCGGTGGTTGGGCAGATTTAAATCGGGTGGTTCGGAAAATCTTAGGGGGTAGGCGATCTCGCCTAGGCCCTGGGCGTTTTAACCTAGAAATGTTAATAGTTTTGAATGGTATTTATTTAGGTATATAGTTTATATATTTATTTTAGTGATAACTCCATGTTCTCACCATATTTTGAGGCAATGTTACTAATTAATCATATTTTATATCATTATCCATTATTAATTACTATACTCTACTCCACAGCGGTTGAGAATGCATTTCATGAGTGCACTACCCCACTTGCGGAGTTGTTTGCACTTAGTGATGTGCAGGAGAAAAATAATGAAGTAAAGGATGCTCCAACTCTCATGCTTTTAAAGTCACCACCTAAGGCGAAGGAGAAAGGTGTAAAGAAGCCATCCGAGAAGGGCAAGGAAGCCGCACCGATGGGTGAGACTAGCAAGACTAAGAAGCCACCCGATGAGAGAATTCACTCCAAGTGGTTTGGCCCCTTCTCCATTGCTCACACTTCATCATCCGGGAAATCCGAGCTCACACCTCCCGAAGTCGGCAAGGTTCAATTCAAGTTCCGTGTGCCATGCGAAGGTAATGACTTCGACTTCAAAGAGGTAATGAGTTGGAATGGTTTTACTTAGCTGGTCTGTGTGCTTCGTCGAGCTTAAGATGTTAACCAAGCGCTTCTCGGGAGGCAACCCGAGTGTTTTCTCGTTGTTTTTGCTTTGTTTTTGTGTGTGCTTGTGTGTTCTTGTTCACTTTGGAATCCTTGAGGTTTAGAGGTGGTTCTTGGTCTATGTTGTTGTGGGAAGTTGAGTTTGTTTGGGTCTAAGACCTTTTGGATGTTTGGAGTTGTTTGAGAAGTTTGGGGAAAATTGCATTTTTCAAAAGGGAACTACACGTCGTGTAGATATACACGTCGTGTAGTCATACATCGTACGTGTAGTCATACACGTCGTGTAGTAATACACGTCGTGTACTTTCTCAACCCCCTCCATCTGCCCTCAATTTTGCTTATTTTCACATGTCGTGTGGAATAACACGTCGTGTAGTGATACATGTCGTGTATCCCCGGTTGAGTCAATTTTCGGTTTGAGTCGTGGTTGGTCTTTGGTTTTTCCTTGTTTCGGTTTGACTTGGTTTTGGTTTCCACCCGACCCAATCACCTCACCTCCCCAACCCACCCACCCAACCGAGTCACCCAACCCACCCAACCCGCACCCGAACCAACCACCCACCCCCCTTAACCCTTCTTCCTCGACCCCCCCCCCCAAAACTAGCCGCCGCCTTAGCCGCCTTCGACCTAGCCGTCGACCAACACCCCCCGCCGTCAGCAACCTCCGGTCCGCCGCCACCTAACCCCCACCGTCTACTATCCCCTCCTCTTCATTTTCCTCTGTACCAAACCCATCCTCCTTCTCCCTCTGTTAAGCCTGCCTCCGCCGCGCCCCAAATCGCAGCCGCAATTTCAGTCGCCAACCGCCGATCCGCAGCCGCCCCGCGCCGCAGCATCCCTCTGCCAACTCCCCTCCGCCATTACCCAGCCTTCCAATCCCAACAGCCAGGTTTTGTCTCGTTCTTCGCTTGCCCCTTGCGGTATTTGATTAGTTGGCAGTGTGATGTTTGGTTCAAGATTGCTATGTGTCGATCTTGCCGACTTGTTGGAATGGTGTGATCAGTGGTAGTGTTATTGAATTTTTAATGTTTGGGGCTGGGTTGCTTCAATAGCTTCCTCAATTGCGGTTTGGTTTGCTTGATTCATGAGAGGTTTGCATCAGGATTAGGGTGGCTTTTCGTTTGATAAGCAAATTTTCTTTGGTTTGTTGAACCCTCATTCCTTGATCTGTTTCCTAATTTATATGGGTTTGGTTTGCGTTAATGTATTAGTTTGAGATGTGGTTTGGCCTATTTTTGCTAGGCTGATTGACGTGAGATTGATTGCCTTATGCTTAGTTTGTGGGTTTGGACAGGGTGGTTGGGGGTTTTGAGATTAATTGCTGATCATTTGACTTGGTTTGGAGTGTGACTTGTGGTTAATTGTTTCATATGTTGTGCTCAGTGTTATGATAGTGTTGTGGGTATTTGATTTGGGATTTTGCATAGGGCTTTGTTTTATTCTTGGTTTGTTGGATTGGTGAGATTATGGTTGATTTGCTTATTGGTTGGATTGGGGTTACTCCCTTTATGATCAATTGTTCTCTTCCTTGATTAATTGATTGATTTTGTTGGCTTGGCGGTTGGTTTGTAGGTGCTTTTGATGGGCAAGAGTGGATTGTCATCATGTTGGTTCATTTGTGATGTCTTGCTTGTTGTGGTGATTTGTTGGATGGTGTTTGAGTGTGGTTCCATGGCTATTACGGATGTTTCCTGATTTTGATGATCTTGTTTTGTTGCACTTGTTTATGACCCTGCATTATCTTTACTTTTTACTTTTATTTGCTCCGTGTGTTTTTGTGTTGTTTTAACTTTTTGAATAAGGTTTGGCAAGCACTCGGGACTCACTCTTCACCAATGATCATTATGGGACTCTTTCACCACTATTACCTCCTATGCTCCTCTTCATCGCACGGTATATTCGTTCCACCTTACCCTCTCTCTCTTGACCATTGAGGACAAAGCTCATGCTAGTCGTAGGGGGAATTTGAGGTTTGGTGTGATTGTTTGTCGGTAGAAGTAGAATGCTATGTTTTGAGTGTGTGCATGATCTTGATTGAATGTCAAATTCCTCTATTGTAGAATCGTTCGGTTCTTGACTTTTGGTGTTTAATTGACTTCAAGCTTTCAAAATGACGTTTAGACTGTTCCACTTAGAACCTATAACCAGCATGTTAGTGCTAATATCAAATGAGTCTAGGCCAGAACAGAGATTTTATCACTCTTGTATGTTGGTTGATTGGTTTGATACGTGTTTTTGTACCGCTCGATAACACCGGTCTAAGATGATGAAGGCAATCAAAATTTTCACCCTTTTCCATGTTTTTCTTCAACTTTTTGATCCCTCGTGATTGTGGCTTCAGATTAGATGAAAATCCAATTCGAAATCTTGTGTGGAAGTTTTAAGGGGCTAAGGATCAAGTGGCTAGTTTGTGAAGAGAATATTCAAAAGAAAATGCTCAAAAGAGAAGAAAAGCTAGGCAAGCTCGGCACCTAAGTGAAGTGTCGGGTTGAGCACTAGCAAAGGCAAAGGCTGTGAGCTAGGCAGGTTCAACACCTAAGTGAAGTGTTGGATCGAGCACTAGTATGCAGTAGGAAAAAAAAAGAGTTCTCGAAAGTGGCCCTTGTTATAATGATCCTAGCTAGAGCTTGTAAAGTGCGGATCTAGAAGCGGATGAAGTCGAGTCGATAGCCACATCACGATCACTTACCACTTTCAAAAAAAAATTTCCTACCCCCACCTAATCGTTCCATTTCCTGAGTTCAAGTCCTTTTGTTTAGAGTTGGTGTTGTCGTGGTCGGTTTTCCTGTATCCCAATTTACCACTACTTGAAGTGTGCAGAAAACAGTGAGGTCTAGACTTGTTTGGTTGACGTTCTTGCATGTGTAGGTTAAGTTTGTTCGTGGAACAGTCTAAGCCAAATTGTTATTGTTTGAATCACAATGTGACCGATCTTGTCATTTGTGAACTTGAATGTTTTCTAATTCTTTTGCTTGAGGACAAGCAAAGCTTAGTCGTAGGGGAGTTTGATGTGACTTTATTTAGTTCATTTTGAGCCTATGATTGACCTATGAAATGCCCGTGTTTGATCGTGAGATGTCATGCTCTGTAGGCTTTTATTGATATTTTGCGCAAAGTGTCCGTTTGTTGTTCGGTTGCCACTTTGGAGCCAAATTCGTGGTCTATTGGTGTTACCTTTGTGCATTTTCAGGTTATGGCATCGAAGTACGGATGACAAGGACTCCATAGGACCAAACGGAAGCCAAATCGGAGCTCAGGTGAGGGAGAAATGAGCGAAGCAAATTGTGGTCTGTGCAGATTTTAGGGTACACGACGTGTAGTTATACACGACGTGTAGTTCTACACGATGTGTATGCCTAGCAGATTTCTATTTAAAGACGATTTTTGGGGATTGTACTACAATTCTATCATCTCTCTTGAACCCCAAACACATACCTACGACCCCATAAACCCTAGGACTCATTTCTGGAGCTAAGTGGAGCTAATTGGAGCAATTGGAGCTTGGATTGAAGTCAACAAACCTTGGGAGAGGAGCTTACAAGTGGAGATTTGAAGATTGATTCAAGGATCCACTCCATGGTGTTCTTGGTGATCAACTTCCCTTCTCTTTTCCTTACTCCCTTGGCCATGTGTGGCTGAGTTTCAAGGGTTCATTCTTGGATGGGTAGATTAGTTGTGCCATGATAGAGGCATGATTGTATAGACTTGCCATGATTGATCTTGGTTGTATGAGGATGATTCCTAGACTTGTTCTTATTGCCAATTTATGCCATGTTTGCTTGATTTGGTCCATTCAATGTGATTTAATGCATGAGAGTGCTTGGATTGCATGGATTGTAGGTCTAGGGATTGAAGTGAATGTGTTCTAAGAGATTAGATCAACTTATTTCAACCATTTCCACTTGATTTCTCTCTTGGGCATTTTATCGAACACTTGGTGTGCATGTGGATTTTCATTCAATTGAGTTTGAAAAGGCTTTTTGGTGAATCTCTTAGTGTTAGAGCATTGATATGAGAGTGTTGTGCCTAGCCTTGTGGTCATAGAGTCTTAAGAGAGGGTCTTGTGTCTTGGCATTTCATCAAACAATTAGAATGCATCCTTTTTCACTTAGCTTGAGAGCGAGAGCCTAAGTTGAGTTGTATTAGGATAGGGATTTGGTGCTACGAGAGTGCATTGAGTCTATAGAAGTGAAATGCATGGTCATCCGAATGCAAACTCGATCTTGATTGGCTTGTTTGTTCAATTAGTCCTCTTGAGCATGATGAAACTACCCACCAAGAGAACCCCCTTTGTCTTTGATTTGAACCACCTTTCTCTCTTGCTTAATCTTTGTTAGTATTGCATTTCTTTGCTTTTGTTTCTGAATTTCTCAATCAAACCAAACCAATTTCAAATGTCTAGACCGTCTATGAGAAGTGTGAGTATTGGTTTATGAGAGGACCCCGTGGAATACAACCTTGGTAAAATCCTTTTATCACCAGCAGTTAACCACACTTGCCTCATAAACGAACAAGTCCTCCTCCACCGGCTTCTTCAACTTGTGCATTACCCTCTCAGTATCTGTCACTACAGAACAACAGTAATTAGTACACAAGACTAATTCGTTAAATGCATAAATAAGATAAGTACAAAGCACCCAAACGAATTTCACTTACGCTTACTCTTGCGAGACCTAGAGCCATAGTTGAAGAACGACATATTCTAAGCTTGGTGACGGTTGCCTACTTCAAATTCTTAGTTTAGGGCTTCAAGGGAGGTGTGTGGTGCAAAACTGCATCCTAGAAGGGGGTATTTATACTAAAAATTGAGGGCTTAGGGTTTCTTCAGTTCCAGACAGCGATGCGCCTCCTAGCCAGCGCATAGCTGGCTGGGGTTGAGGAAACCTAACGGAGCATTTGACGGTAACATTTTCTGAAGGCAGCCAGCGCTGCGCTGGCTGGGTGGCGCGTCGCTTCCTGGCTGGCGCATCGCTACCGGCTGCGCATAACTGGCTGGCGCATAACTGGCTGCCTATCAGATTGTGCTATTTTTGGACTTATTTACTCATTTGGCTACTGACGGTACATATTTTTTAAAATTGTGCTAGAAAATTCCAATTCCCACCCCAAAAAATAAAAAATTCATCTCAATCTAAACAAAAAAACGACCCTCGATAAAAACATGACTGAAAACACAACAAAATCATTACCAACTTCTTTTATGTCTCCATTCACATTACACTTGTGAAATTATATTATAGGGTCAAATACTTAATAGTCCCGAAACTTTGGGGCGGGTTACAAACTAGTCCCAAAACTTCATTTTGTCACAGACTCGTCCTGTTAGTAAGGACTTCGTTACGATTTGGTACTATTTGCAACGTCAGCTGGTCCACGTCATTTAAAATATAATAAAATAATAGTTCCAACCTAAATCGAAGTAAATCATCTAACCAAACCGATCTACTTAACCTAAAACCAAAAATCTTTAACCCCAATCAATTTCATCCTAACCAATTCTCTTCTCCTTCCCAAAGATAAGATTGTCGTTGCTAATATCATGTTGGGATTCTCACTACCGGTGTCGGCCCCTGCTGTCAACGTGTCTCCAAAAATCTTCCGTTGTAGCTCCGCTCCAGCCGTTGTGGTCGGCTCCGAGTTATTTTCCCCTCAATCACCACCTCTCCTATATTACTTTTTTTTTTAGAAAACGACGCTTAGAAGCGTCTAAGATTAAACTGGAATAAGTCTAGGGGTTGAAATACCCATACAGTCTTGACAGAGGAAATAACTAAGATTACAATCCGAAGTAGAAATCAAATGGGTACCGAGCTGTCGGTCATATCCAGAGTTTGCCAAGTAATCTGCAGCCTGATTTGCTTCTCGAAAGACATGGGAGAGTTTAACAACCCAGTCTCTATTCAATAACTCACGAATGTTCATCACCTCATTTGTGTGCTGATGCTGTGGCTTTCCCTCAGCCAGAATAAGAGCAAGAGCTGTCTGGGAGTCAGATTGAACAATCACCGAACGGTAACCAGCATTCCAAGCTAAACGGAGACCCATTGCGATGCCATGGAGCTCAGCTCTAGAGATTGAACAGCTGCCCATGTTGCTGCTGAAAGCAAGGTAGCAGCGCCCAAGGTAGTCCCTAATAAGCCCACCAGCGGTAGCTTTCTTCGTTAACGGATTCACCGATCCGTCTGTGTTAATAATCATTATACCTTCAGGCCTCGGATCCCACTGAGCGTCGATGCTAGTTCTCTGCCTCTCCTATATTACCGGTGAATTTCACGAAAGAAGATTTTCCCCCAATTTTGAAATCTAGGGTTTCGGCAATCCTCTCATGTGTCTTGGGAACACGTTGATCCGAAAGAAATTAACAGACACGGACTGAAATACAACACCTCCATCTGTCGATCCCGGAAAAGCAAATCGTAGTTATTTCCTCACCGACGGAGAGAAAATTATATTGGAGAAGAAACTATTCGAGAAGAAGTGTCCACCGATGAATTTGGGGGTGTTCTTGGACCCAAAATTGGAACCCATCTCCGGAGGCCAATTAGTCAAGTGGGTGATGAACAATTCACCTATCTACAACCTAACCAAAGTATTGAAACCGATTATGAACTGAAGGAAAGAAAATAGGTTGAAACTGGAAGTAGGTGATGAGATTGAGTTGTGGAGCTTCAGGGTTGCTTCAGGGAAGCTTTGTTTTGTGCTGGTTACTAAGGAGATGAGAAGAATCGTTGTTGTTGCTGCTGGTGCTAATGAGAATATTAATAAGAAGGAAACTTTAGTTGAGAATAGTCTGACTCGGGAAGAATTAGAAAATGAAGAATTGCTCTACTATTAATTCTTGATCTGACACTTAGATTGTAGATGATGATTGTTTAATTAGGATGAAATTGATTGGGTTAATTTTTATTTTATTTTAGGTTAAGTAAACCGGTTTGATTAGATGACTCAATTCGATTTGGGTCGAGACTATTATTTTATTGTATTTTAAATTATGTGGATAGGCTGATATGGTAAATAGTACCACGTCGTAACGAAGTACATACTAACGAGACGAGTCTGTAACAAAATGAAGTTTCGGGACTAGTTTGTAACTCGCCCCAAAGTTCCGGGACTATTTAAGTATTTGACCCTTACATTATATCTACTAATCTATATCTATATCTATACTATATTATAAGCATTTATAATATAGGGTCCTCATTTCCAAGCCTCTCCTTGATTGTAGGCCCTCATCCAATGAGAGTTTTTCAAATTTTTTATTGTTTCTTATTTTGACAATTTATGAAGAAAAAAACTGTTTTACTACGAAAAAATAACTGTTTTTCAATTTTTAAATTTGATGTGGATATGCAATAAGTTTCTTCTAAACGAAAGCATTGTTGTTTTGTCAAGTTTTTTCATTTAATTGCTTAATTACTTTTCAAATTATCATTTATTTTATCATTTAATTGTATCCACTTATTTTTATTTAATCATTTGATAAATTTTACTAATTAACTTCACTTTTTTTTCATCAATATGGCTTTTTCGGATGATTTGAGTACAATTATGTAATGAATTAATTAATTATTAAAAACGCCAAACTATAATTATCTTATAACATAAAAAATTAGTTCATTATTTTATTTTAGTAACAATTTGAATTTTATTTTTTAGTCACTATTTAATTGTCATTAATCATAAGAAATTATTTTTAATCAATATTTTATTTTATTTAATCATGATAAACTTATCATAATTTGGTATTCTTTAATTGAGTAATTAGTAGATAATTATATCTTTAATGTGATTTGAAAAAATAAAAAATTAAGAAGAAATAAATTAGCTAAGAATTTACTTTTTTTTTTGGACAAACAGCTAAGAATTTACTGAAAATCCATTAGTGTGCATAAGATGGTTCTTTTATGTTATTATGCTTTATACAAATATAACAACTTAGAAAGTATCCCTGTCGGGTTGTAGGGAGTAAATTAAAGATATCTCAACTTCTCACTAATTTTTAAAAAATAATGAGAGATTGATTTGGGCATTTTTTTCACCTAATAAAATTTAACATCTTATATCCTAGATTATTTACTATGTGAGATAATGATTTCAAATTCTCATTTGGACGTACAAATTAATAGTACTACAATTAGTATTAATGGTTAGAGGAAAACAAGTGAAGATGTCAACATTGTTCCTTGCACTTTTTGATCACCTGTTAGCTGATGAGGGAGTCAAGAGTTCCAGAGGTATATGAACTACTAATATTCTTATATGATTTTGATAGACAAACACACACAGAGTTGTTCATTGTGGGCAATCTCAATTCTCTTCCTCCTAGATATAAATATGGCTACTACCGTGACGACGTCACTCACTCATGGTAAATGATTATTCACCAAGCTCATCTAGAAAGAAGTTTGTCATCTTCATTTTTGTCTTAATTTAATTTGTTTCATTAGTTAATTGGAGAAGATCTCTTCACATAACTTAAATTTAGATAAATTTTTTCATTTATTTACATGTAGATAAATGAGTTGTATTAAATTTTTTGAGGGTGGAGCTAGAGATCCAAGAGGCTGACCTGTATGTTGTAACTACCTATGATGGTAGATGAAGAAGAAGATGTTTCCAATGTAGGAGGACTTAGGAATCGTGTGTAGATAGTAAAGTTGAAGTTGTGTCTTTGTTGGTATGTTCGTCGTATAAGAGATTTTAGCGATAAACTATTTTTTTTTTATACTTCTTCGTTCTTCTTTAATTGTGATAACTTTATGTTTGAGTTTTTCTTATTCTTACTACTGAGACAAACGAAGTTCGGGCCTTTGTTGCTCCCCACGTGAGAAAGTCTCAAAGAGGTGACTAAATTAATTAGTTTGGATTCTAAGGGAGTAAATTGATAATTGTATGATGTCATAATATTTTACACCAAAACCAATAATAATATATTCTATAGGGTGAGAGAGAGAGAGTTTTTTCGGGAACATAATAATGTTTGGTTTTTGTATTGACTTAGATGAATTGCAGTTTCTTGAGTTGAATTGGATCGGGTTGAATTGAGTTTTTAGATGTTGGCAGTGAATTACTTTTTTAATTGATGTGTCATTTTAAAATGATTGTTTAGGTGTTGTGGTATGAGGTTGAATTTTAGATGAAAAAATGAAAATGGGCGAAAGTATTGATTCATTACCAAGATATTTGTTGAGTTTGTTATCTAGACCAAACTTTTTTTAATGAATATCTAGACCAAACTTTATTTGTAAAAAATAACATTTTTTTTCTAATTACTTAGTCAATCTTCCTGAAATGAACTATTTATTATAGAACTTCTTCAAGGATTTACCAATTGATGAGTTTTTTTTTTTTTTACAAAGATAGACCTACACTGCTAGGGGAGGAAAAATAGAGAGTTCAAAACCAGATTCGAACACCCAACCTTGAAGCGCCAACTCCGTGTGTACTTAACGCATCGATTTATTGAGGGATATCTCAATATAATTAAATCTTATAGAACTCAACAATTCAATTAGTTGTAATTAAAGAAAATTAATATATATTAGAGCATACTAAATTAAAATGTGGTGGTATTTATATTTTTACATTATTAAATAAATTTTGAACGATTAGATAATTATTCACTTTCAACATTTATTTGTTCTAATATTCACATCATCAAGTAGACACATTTGTAGGTAATCCCAAAATAGCCTATTATACCTTCAAACACAATGTGAATATACTCATTTGTTAATCTTTTATCTTTTGAAAGTAAATAATTTTTAATATATAATTTTAATTATAGTATTATTTTATTTACTTAACATTGACAAAAACACTTATTACAATTCCGGGCAACGGGCCGGAAACAAAACTAGTATATATATACATATATAAAAGCACCCCCTCTTTATTCCTTCTCTCCTTAACTCTAGCTATTCAGCCAATAAAAAAATTCTAATTTATTTAATTTTTTCCCCATCTCTCCCACGTTTTCCAACCCATAAAAACAGATTTTTTATTTCAAAATTTTTTATTCACTAATCAGTCACTGATTTACTTATTAGTTACTATAGTAATATCTTTTATTTTAAGTTGACTATTGCTTTCTTTATTTTGTTTTAAACTAGATGATCAATTAACAATCCATAATAGAATGGTTCCCATTACAATATGATAATTATTACTTTTTTAGAGCAATTGTTACTTTAAATATGTAACTATTTTTTTATGAATAATATGTATCTAATTATTAATTAATTGATTACTTTTAATATACAATTATCCTCCACAATAAGGGGTGATCAAGCGTTTTCCTTCCAATATAGATGTAAGAAATATCTTCAACTAGGACATCAATAATAATATACAGATTTTACAAAAAAAAAAATTACAGAGTTTGAAAATCATGCATTACTAATGATATAATATGTTGGATCATATGAATTATTTATTAAATCAGTATGATGCAACTTTGATAAAATTATGGTTCAATCACGATTCACCAATAACTTATAGAAATTTGAGAGGTTGAATCAAATTAGACTTACTGATTTGATCGCCTGCTATGATTATGAAAACCATGTTGATATCTTTATACCTACAAAATTATGACTATTTGTATGAAAAGTAAGAAAAATATGTATAATAGAAACAAAGAGAAAAAATAAAAGTAGGAGTGAAGAATAATTTAAATGTGTGTATTTAATACAACATAGAGTACTATTTATTTATATGATAAAAGTATAACTTATAAATGATTATCATTCACCGGAAAATAAAAAGTCTATAAAGACAATTATTTCCATGATCAACCTAAGAGTTTTATAATGTAAATAATTAACATTCAAAATCCAATTATTTAAAACAAATACATATATTTTGATTTTTATGACTGCAAATTGGTGTTTATGTATTCACCCCCTATTGTTAATTTTAGGAATTTGACCAATAAAATTATCATTAAAAAAATCTCCAGCACACAGAAATTATGAAATATTCATGTAATTGTTGTGGATTTTAGTAGTTTAAATTGAAATTTTAAAATAGGTTTTTGACTTATGTATTATTTTAATTCTTCAAGTGATTCAGAATTCAAGTAATTTTAAATGGTTAATTTCTAGCTTACTTCTGATCATGTTACTAACTTGGCAATGGGTACCCACGGGTCCAGATACCACATATCCACTACCCACCTGACCCGTTTAATAAATGGGTTATACTCATGTTGTACCCATCCCTCGAGACTAAATGGGTACAAAATCCAAACCATCGCCACCCGAAATGGGTATCGTGTAAACTTGCTACCTTCAGATGAATGTCAAATCTCTTTGCATTTGGATTACATAGAGATTTTCAAGATGGAGCTATAAGTTTTAGAGCATTAGGTTTTCGTGATGGAACGAAAGACTGCTCGATCGAGGAGTTAAAGTGAAGAACTAAATTCCTAAATGAGAAATTGGGTCTGGTCCGTTAAACATAGATGATATATTGTGAGTATACAACGTCTTTCATATTGGGTACCTATCGGGTTGGGAATGGGGATGATACCTTCAAACCAGTCCCCACCCGTTACCCGCTCTAGCTAGGTACCAGGTTTACTCATACCCGTCAAATTTACCCAGTTAATGGGTAATCTCCGTCCAAATTGACCAGATTTCTGGTAGGTATTCGGTTTTGGATACCTATTGCCAAGCCTACATGTAATTCAATATATACTATTTTGGTAATACTAAAATATTTCGAAGTGTAAGCTCATCATTACTCATTCCCAATAATAAAATAATTTACTTTTAATTTTAATCATGTTAATTTGATTAAAAATCTATTTTTGGTAAATATTTAATAATCCTTTTAATTCTTCAATAATAAACTAAGTGAGTTGCTAGCCTTTTCATCTCATAAAATAAGTAATTTTACTATTATAAAATATAATTAAAATTAATTGAATTAAAATTAATCATCAAAATAATATAAACAACTCTTATCATGTATGAAATACCACTTCATCCCCACGAATTACAAATTTTTTATAATGAATCACTTTTTTTCCTTTAGTTTCAACTCGATATTTTTTATTCAAGTCTTTATAATAAGTTTTTTATTATAATGTTACATTATATTATAGAATATGATCGGTGTGATGTTACATCATAGAACATGATTGGGATAACCATCTCGCATAACACACTTGCAGATAATGTTAAAATAGTGAAGGTATTATCCCATATTTTGTAATAAATATATTTCTTAGTAACATTATTCTTTATCTAGCCAAAAAAAAAAGTAACATTATTCTTTATTAAAATTTTATATTTTCCCTTTGATTTAAATTTCATTCTACTGATTTTTTAAGAAACATTTCTATCTAGAACTAATCACATAACAAACAATTTTTACAATGAAGGACTGGTGATTTTCGTAATAGATTTAATTTAAGTGGTTAGATATATTGAGTATTACTTAGAGTTAACACAATAGTGTTTCTGTATTATGTGAATTTAACGAAGTAGAGATATTGAGATCAAGTGGTATAAATTATGAATAGGGAGAAAATGAAAATGTTGTTTGGCTCAAACCCGCCAACAGGCGGGCAAAAAGCTAGTCACATGTATGAGTTGTATTGATGGATGCATTCATGGGGTGAATTGGAGTCATTTCATCCACTAGGGTGAAGTGAAAGTGTGTAATTACACCTTTTGATAATGAAAAATAGGATGAGTGCATTGAGGTGAATTCAAATTCACCCAGTGGGCCTGAGTGAAAATATAAAAGAGAGAGAGATTCACCTTTGATGATGAGTGAATTGAAAATTCACCGGTGGACTGAACTTGATATGATAATTAATTTTGTAATTAACATCTATCTTATCTTAGTTCACCTAACAAATGCATTTGTAAATGCACTTTCACCCACTATACACCTATCATTTAATACTGAAAATTGTGTTTAAGAGAAGGAGAGCTCTATTGTACACGACAATCAAAGGGAAGAGAATGATTAAACCCAAGTATCTGGTATCCATTTCTTAGCAATCAAGGAAATGAATTGACTTCTACATCGTTAATTTCCATTCAACATCTCAATACATTAAAAAAAAAAACAAAGAACCCATCCACACGCGGTCCTTAGATTCTTTAGCCTTCCACGTCACTGCCTGTCACTCACAGCGCCACCGGTCCCCAGCCTCCAACTAACTATTTTTTAGTGGCTTGTTATCTATTGTGGTCACTACCTATTAGGTTTGTAACAGAGTGATCATCAACGTTTCACATAGTCATTAATTTATTAAGTTTGTTCAATTTTGGTCATTCCGTTAAGTTCTCATCCATTTTTTCCGTTAAGTGATGATATCATCAATCCAACTCACCATTTTTATCCATGTCACCTACTGCCACATCACCCCATCAACCCCACATTCAACCCAATTAACCAACCCAACTTAACCCAAGCTTCGATCGAACAATAATGGCGCTCTCTCTTCTCTCAGTTCCAACGCCTCATTCTCACAGTCCCAAACTAACCTGGTTTCGTAGTCCACAACCGTCTTCCTACAAGCCCTTCATCCCTCTTTCTTCTTCTTTATCTTCGAACTCTGTTTTGGAAACTCCCGTCCAAGATTCAGCTACCATGTGGGAAGGAAGAAATAGAGAAGGGATGCAACGGGGAAGGAAGGATGCAAGGTGGGATAGCTACTGTACCTGGATTTGGATGGTGGCCAATCAAAGCTTATCGCCCTTGCCCTGGCTTTGTGGCTTCCGGTGGCCGTTACTACCGCCAAGGTCAAAGCATGGATGAGGTTGTCTCCGGTGGCGGCGGCGGACGACGAGTACCCGTTCCTACTTCCCCTTCCTCCTCTTCTCAAACCGCATCCAAACCCAGGTAATGAACTAACTCTTCAGAAGATTTCAGAATCATCGTTTCTTGCTCAATTAGGAATAGGCTACTGCTTCGTTGATGTTATCTTTTCCAAGAGCAATTGGATTGATTCCATAGTCGGGAACAGAAACCCAATTGGGTTAAGCTGAGAAGCCTTTAAAGATGATCTGAATTGGTCAGCACACTGTTAGGAATGAGAATCTTTGTACTAGTACCTTAATAGGATGAGAAATCAAGTTGGTTTACATGGTTTCAGATACTCATTTCATGGGTGGATTCATCTCGATTTCTCGCATATCGAATGTCCATAGAAGCATATTTGCTCTTCTGCTCATATTCTGAACTCTGATCATCCTTGCATTTGCCTTCTGCAATGTTACAGCAGCAAGAAAAAGAGTGGCCCCAGCAGAAAGAAAGTTGGTTTTGGGTTAGGTTGGTTAGAATGAGTTAGGTTTGGTTGGTTTATTGGTTTGAATTTGGGTTGATAGAGTGACGTGGCGGTAGGTGACGTGGAGAAAAATGGTGACTTGGATTGCTGATATCATCACTTAACGAAAAAAAAATAGATGGAGACTTGACGGAGTGACCATAATTGAACAAAACCAATAGATTAATAACCACGTGAAACGTTGATGACCACTCTGTTACAAACCCGGTACGTTGATGACCACAATAGATAATAAGCCATTTTTTAGTCTTTTAGTGTTCTATTTCCTCTTCCCACGTTCAACCATCCTCCTCCACCACTTCACATAAAAATATCACCTCCCGTCACTTTATCACACCCCCCCCCCCCCCCCCCCCCCCCCCCCCACCCCACCCGTTTCACAGTCACCGATCACTACTAACCGACCTCGTTCCTATAAACTTCAGCTCTAACTCCCTTCCTCCATATTCGCTAACCTCCTTCGACCAAACAAAAATGGCCGATTCAAACTCGTTTCCTCTCAGGGTCTTCCTCGTTCTATCGCTGATCCTATGCTCCCGAGGGCGGAGGCCTACTCCGCTATGCCCAACTCAAATTTCCCCTCCGTCCAGGCGGAGAAGTTCATTCGGGATCTCAATCTCTTCCCCAACCAGGACGTTAACATCGCCCAAGGCCACGGCGTGGCTGCCCCCGGGAAAAAGATTGTGGAGAAGCCACTCAGGTTCCCTAACCTCGTCGGAGATGATGACCTCGAATCTGCCGTCGAGGATTTGGGCCACCACGCTGGTTATTTCAATATTGAGCATTCTTATGCTGCCAAGTCAGTTCCCATTTCCTTTTCCTTTCTGCCTCTTTCATTTTTTTCAGTATTTTGGATTGTTTGTTAATTGGAATACTGTGGGAAACTGTATTCAATTGATCGTGTGGCGGTTTGCTGAATCAGAGGAGTTGAGATATAATATAATTGATTGTGTTTGGTCAAAATTAGGTTTGGTAATAGTAATACTGGTGTTGATCAGCAACGAATGTAAGATAATTGGGCTTGCCAATTATGCCTACCAATTATAGTAAGACACACTTACTATAAATTTTATTTATTGAGCAATCGAAATAGAGATCTTTATGTGAAACCTTGTTTGATTATATTAGTTACGTGTTTTGTCCCTTTCTGGTTTGGTGCTTGTTTGTTTGGCGCCGACTGTTCATTGAGTCGATTACTGTTTACAAAGATACAGAAATGCTTCCTAACAAGGCTAACGATTTTGAGGATGTTTGGTCGCAGGATGTTTTACTTCTTCTTCGAATCCCGCAACAGCAAGGATGACCCAGTTGTCATCTGGTTGACTGGAGGGCCGGGATGCAGCAGTGAGCTAGCCATATTCTACGAGAATGGCCCTTTCAGCATTGCAGATAATATGACTCTTGTTTGGAACAAGTATGGCTGGGATCAGGTACTGTGCTGTCTCCGTTTTCCTTCATCTTCTCTGCCCTACTCGGTTTCTTTTTGTTTCTTCAAGCGTGTGATTGGGTTGGCTAAACAATTAGCATGGCCTCAGATTTCCATAATGTTGGCTTTTGTTATAAATGATAAATAGAGCTCAAGGCTTTTGTTTGAGAAAAATTTCAGTCTCAACGTTTCCCTCTTTCACCTAATACTAGATTTGTTGGCCGCGCCGCGGAAATTTTAATCGAACTTAGTATGATATTGCTCACTCGTAAATTTCAAGAATAAAAAAAAATATATCAAGACACTGACAAACCAAAGAGACAACAAACAAATACCAAATGGATCAAAAGTTTGATGATCTCTTAAGATATCTTTGTGAGAACCAAAATTTTAACACTACAATTCATTTCGTGGGTGTTAAATTGACCTCAAGAATTATTCATTTAACATACATAACTAATAAGAGGCTTTTTTTTCTTTCTACTTTCTCATATCTTCTCTCGATTGAACAGACATATGAAGATACTGGATCATTGATAAACATGAATTTCTTCGCTCCTAGATCATAGAAAAGTAAGTAAGAGTAGTGAAAGAAAATATAGTAGTGGGAAAAGTTATCAAGAAAGAAGAATATTGAAAGCTGAACCAAAAGATGAAAAAAAAAAAAACTAAATGCAGGTGGTGATGGTGATTCTACCTCCCTCATCACCTCCACTGTCGTCGAATTTGGAGTTCCGATAGCTATAGGTTCCCTGGAAAAAGAGGACAACCAACATCCACAGATAATGAGCTCATGAAGAACCACACTCAACCCCATAGTTAACAGGCACAAAATCTATCCAAACAGGACATCCTCTTATGCAAGTTGTAAGTCATAACATGCTGCTATATTTTGGTTTACTGAAACATAAGAAAAAAATAGTTTCTTTGATTTACCTGTTGGATATTCTCCCCACTGTAAAACATGCCTTTCTCGCTAATCATGAGAGATCACCATACATAAATGTGACAATGAGTTTATAACCTAATTTATGTCACATCCTTAACTTGTTAGCTAAACCAACTGGTCCATATCTTTCATCGTAGAATGAAATCTCATATTGCTCATTCATAACATCCCTCACTGCCAAAATTCACCAAGATATTATTTTACATCTCGTTATGAACAAACAACAATTAAGCAAACCCAACATGAATGCGATAGCACATATGGAAGTTCAGCAAAACAGGAACATCTGGCCAAGAATCCTATCTCAATGATATCATCAGATCATTAATCAATCCCTAGGTTCAATTCATTGTTCGAGTTCTCAGATTGGCATCTCGATGCCACATTGTATCAAATTCCTTGAGGGCACCAAGCAACCAACATTAATCATTCAACAGGAAAAAGTACAAACCTTTAAAATCAAGCTCTTTTTTATCTTGCTAGTGAGATGGTCAGTAGCTTATTCTTAGTGGTGCAAGCAGAGGCAAATGAAGCAAGAGGCAAGCTTCAATGTGCAGTTCAAAACCCAAGAAACAGTGACAGTTAAATATCAAGAAGAGAACCTGCAAACAGGTGAAGCAAGAGGCCAACTGCAAGACATTGCGACAGACAAACGAAGAACCCTGCCAAACACCAAAACAATGCAGTTTGACATCAAAGAGAAACCCTGCAAATCTTGGCATCAATCAATATGAACAAAGAAACAAAGTTCATGTAAGGCAAGCTGAAAACACAAAACACACCTCAAAAGTGTCGCAGATGAAATAGAAACCCTGCAAACCTCGGAGGGTTATTGTGCAGTTCGGTGCCTTCATAGGCAGTCTTCTATGGAGCTACTAATTGTATTAACTTATGGACTTCTAGCATCCACTTTAGAATAATTTGTGACGGTAAACATGCATTAATCTGACTATAATTTGATAGAAAAATGGGTATAAGATCTCTGTTACAGCTTAAGCAACTTTAAAATACCAATGAAATCTAGGAATTACTAATGAAATATAGGAATGACACCTTGACGTTGTCGAGAGTGTGGGCAAGAGCCAAACCAGCAACATTGGCGTTGACGATGCTCTCGATCTGTGTTCTGTTTAAGTGGTGGTGAGATTTTGGACGTAATCACGTTTCTCTTCCGACGATGCACTTCTCCGGCCATCCGAGTCGTTATTACTATCACATGATCTAGAAAGAGTGAGGACTCGGACAAAGATTTGAACGGAATCGTGTGGCACGCCTTTGGTGGAGATCGAATGTCGGCCGCTGTACAATGATTGGTCTGCTTCAACATCCATTCAACACGGGAGAAGCCATGCTGAGAACACTTTGGTGGCGTGAGCAAAGATGGAATTGCCCATCAAACTATAGTTCCATAGAGTTGGATGGGAATCGGCATGGATTAAGGGAGATAAAGGCAGAAGAAGAGATATGAAGACAGTAATTGAGAGGAAGGTGGGGCTGGTTGTCAAGGAAGGGGGAAGTGCGAAGCGACGACTAAAAGGAAACATTAGAGGCCAGAAGGGGAAAGTTGAGATTCAAGAGAATAGTCGGAAACCAACCAGAATTTTACAGAAAGCAAACTAAGAAAAGACAGGGGCCACTGTTCCTAAGGAACAGTAATGAACAGTTAACACCCCTCTGCTTTCTATGGTTTAATAATATATAGGTATTAGGTGCTAGTCCTGCTTCAAGACTGAAAGTAAATACGAGAAGTTGAATATTGTTATCGGTGCTATCATATAAACCTACTTAAAGGACAAACTATAAGTTCCAACAGGAAATTCTCCTATCCTTATTGTGTAATTTTAATATTTTCTCAAATTAAGTTGATACCTGATGTTTGATCTGTGCTTTCTTCCACCCCTCCCCCTCTCCTCCTCCTCGCTTCTTCCCTCTTGGTAATCAAACTAGTTGCTGTTGTCATGAAATGTCTGTAGACGCTAAATCACATATTCCTTGAGACGTGAGGTTATGAAACTTTATTTTCTTTCTTCGCTTTTTGTAATCTGCTAGTTCTGTTATGCAGGCTCTCCATGAAATGGATTGAGTAGTTGGCTGACTGTTGTGAATTTTGCAGGCCTCAAATCTTATTTATGTTGATCAGCCCACTGGGACAGGATTCAGCTATAGCACTGATCGACGTGACATTCGACACAATGAAGATGGAGTCAGTAATGATCTGTACGACTTCTTGCAAGTAAGATCTTTGTACAAATATCTTATGAACTCGGGTCATGCATCCTTTTATTTATGATTCAAATGAACTGTAATCTTGAAGTCATTATCTAAATTTTAGTACATGCCAGTATGGCACCATTACTGCTTTGTATGGTATTTGATATTTACCCAGCTGTCTGGGCGTGTATAGTTAGGTAAGACTGTTAATGTCGCTAATTAACCCTCTTTGTGGAATTCTCTCTGCAGGCCTTTTTCACAGAACATCCTGAACTTGCAGAGAATGACTTCTACATCACTGGTGAATCATATGCTGGCCACTACATTCCTGCTTTTGCTTCTCGTGTGCACAGAGGGAACAAGAATAATGAAGGGATCCACATAAACCTCAAGGTTATTGTCTTTCTAAGTCTGTATGTGGTTGCTAGTCTAGTGAACTTTACTAATTACTATTGAAAACGTTGAACAGGGTTTTGCAATTGGCAATGGCCTTACTGATCCTGCAGTGCAATACAAGGCTTACCCAGATTTCGCGTTACAGAATGGGATAATCAAGGAATCACAGTACAAGTTGATTAATAAGGTGGTCCCAGTGTGTGAACTGGCGATTAAGCTGTGCGGTAATGTCATGTTTTCAGTAATCCTGCTCCATTATCTCTATTTTTTAATACTTGTCTGCATCTTCATCTAAGATATGAATCAAATAACTTGCTTAACAAAACTGAACAGAGGCTTCCATTATTGCTGGAATTTGTTAGAACTGCTGAAAAGTCTAGCTAAGGCATAATTTCGTTTGTTGTCATGAATCATGATGCGCAGTTAATGATTTTAATTTGTATTATCCTGTTTGATAAATATACTATTTTGTTTCAGGGACTGATGGTACGGTCTCTTGTATGGCCTCCTATTTTGTTTGCAATGGCATATTCACTGCTATTATGGCTATTGCTGGTAATATAAATGTAAGCTTCTTGACTTTCATCAATTTATAAGAAAGAAAATTGTTTACGGACTCAACTCTTAACCCTACTCAGTGCCCCTCGACACTTGTCAAAAGAAAAAACTTCTTGTTGACCATTGTTCAATCGGAAACATGCTGTAACCATATACTGCAATCAGGAGACATAAACTTGTTCTTCAGCAGATGATTGGGCACATACATATTATGATTCTTTCCTTTTTCAGTTTGGTTGATATTTGTGTCACGCACATACACAAGCGCAAGTGTACATTTACTTTGTATATTTTCGGAGAAGCGACAGAATGATTTAGCACTGACGGGTGGTTATGATGTCTCTGCAGTATTATGACATCAGGAAGCAATGTGAAGGGAGCCTTTGCTATGACTTCTCGAACATGGAAAAATTTCTGAACCTGAAAAATGTGAGGGAGTCCCTTGGGGTGGGCGATATAGACTTTGTGTCATGTAGTCCTACCGTGTATGAGGCCATGCTGGTGGACTGGATGAGGAACCTTGAAGTGGGCATTCCTGCTCTCCTTGAAGATGGGGTCAACATGCTCATATATGCTGGAGAATATGATCTGATCTGCAATTGGCTAGGTAAGGGTCAGACTTTGAAACAACATCGTATGTGGTCTTATGAACTTTGTTGTTGTTTTGCAAGTGATTGAACTTATTATTTAACCCAACTACCTACCGTATAGGTAATTCACGATGGGTTCATGCTATGGAGTGGTCTGGTCAGAAAGAGTTTGTATCATCTCCAGAGTTGTCCTTCGAGGTGGACGGTTCGGAAGCTGGTAAACTAAAAACTCATGGACCCCTGTCCTTCCTCAAGGTATATATATATATATATATATATCCAATATCTAAATCTTCCATCTTTGTGCCATGATCTGGACATTTAGATTACCTGGTCAAATAACATGTGTGTTTGATCCCAGGTCCACAATGCTGGTCACATGGTTCCGATGGACCAGCCTAAGGCTGCATTGGAGATGCTGAAGAGGTGGACTCGAGGCGAGCTATCTTATGCGCCCACTGACATATCAAAACCGGAAAAATTAGTTGCGGAAATCTGATCGTTGAGAGTGATGGGCGCTGGGAAGCAAGTGTTTTAATGTAAGCTTGTAAATAGTTCCCTTCACGTATGTTAGTTGGCTTTGTAGTCTGTAGAAGGCTTATATAAGAGGCTCCTATGTTCTGAGTCATCAGAAGGTGTTTGTTACTTGCTATACGATGGAAACCCTTAGTTATATAAGCTCTTCTCTTCTGTTTTACCATGCCAAAACTCCTATGTGGTTTCGGAGATGTTCAACCAAATCAATTTGAAGCCTGTGATACGTTGGACTGTAACAAATTTCGTTCCAAGTCGTCGCCTCTAAGCCAACTTCATAGCCAATATCACCACGCATCTCATCAAAATAATCATACATTGCATGTGAGATTATATTATTCATCGTTGGGAGATACCGGAGACATGAAAGATGAAATGTGATATTCTGTGAAATTTGATTTGATCTATTAATGAATCACTCAATCAATGACATGAAGATAAGGTCTCTTATATCATCATACAAAAAAATTTGTAAAAGTAAGTGAATAGCTGAATTAGAGTTGAACATTAGATTGTGAGAAAATGACTCAACCATACACGAGAAAAAATTAAGTGTCAATTTAAGCTAAAAGGTTTATCACTCTTAGGTTTGGGAGACAACGAAGCACATGGCGAGTCACATGATGGGTTGTCGTATTGGACTGTTGCGGGACCGATAGTAGCCTTGTCCGGGGGAGAGAATCCAGGAATTGCACAATGTCCGTGACAATAGCTCCTCCTTCACAAGTCGTTAGTTGTCGACGGGTGACTACTTGTTAGACTTGTGTTGCATCACCTTCGATGTCTATGTTAGTCCATCTCATTGAACGATAGAGCACACAGACATCTCTAACTGCAAGGAGCTCTAGAATGAAAGGGTTAGATAAACCAGGATAGGAGATACCTATAGCAAATAGCAGACTACCAAAGGAATCTCTGACCACCAAACCAATTGCATCACCAGAACCAGCAGTAAGGGCTCCATCCACGTTAATCTTCAACTGGGGGTATTGCGGGGGCAGCCAAATGCGTAGACGCGGCAGAGGGACGACTTGACACAAACTAAGATTAGTCCGAGATTCAATTGATAATTAACAAAGGGGTCATTTTTAGAAATAAGGTTAGTCTGAGGTCCAATTGGTAATTGACATACTTCTAATGGATTTTGTTGTTGTTTCAATTTCATAATAATAACTGCAATCCAATTCGGTAAAGAAGCTTTGTCTGCTCTATACTATCTTCAACCCTCTGTAGCTGCTGATTAGCTTTCTTGTATTTTATCCTTCATCATCAAGACGGACATATCAATATCAGAGTTCAGACCCAACTGTGCGTCGCCATGGCTTCGCCAATCGGAATCTCGGCCACTAGTAGCCCTCGTTTCAACTCTCTGTCTCCGCCACCACTTTGGTCTCTTCATTCTGTTTCATCCAGCCATCCATTTCATTCTCACTTGTTCTCACATCACCCAGAAGCTGCCAAGTTTAGCTTTAATCTCTCCTTGAAGAACAAATCCTGATGGGCCACCCTGGATCAGGACAGCCCAGTAGGCGAATTGATCCACCCAGAAAGGAGGGTCAACGCCTCTGGCGAGGGTTGACCAGACGACTATCCAGAAAGCCTGGAAGGCAGGCCCAGATATGGCCCAGGAAACGGTCAACATGTCAAGCGAAGGTTGACCAGCTAGATACCCTGAAGGTCGCTCTAGGAGTGGGCCCAGACGCGGCCCAGGAAAAGCCCTGAGGCGATGTTATGCGCTTACCATCTGGGAAACCCTAAAAGGACGCGTGGAGCAATCCTGAAGGTTTCGTCTTCACCAAGCGACGGTTAGGATTCGGTGACACGTGGCGAGACTTGCTGGGCGCCGTACCATTGCCCAACGGTCTTGGCAGACCTGCCAGGCTATAAATACAGAAGGAATGGACAGACTGCAGGACACGACCAAATTCTGGGAGCAATCCCTAGGTACATTCTGTTACATCATTGTCCATTTCATTCCTCACCCTTTTGTTCTGATTACTACTCCCACTTTCTTATTACGAGGCGATTCGGAGTCACTTAGGCGACCGGGGCGGCTCCATCATTGTTCCAGGCGACGAGAGCGGAACAATTGGCGTGCCAGATAGGGGACTAATCAAGAACTGAGAAGGCTGAACAATGGAGCAAGGGAATACTGGAAGAATGATAAGAGGAGAAGCATCGAACGTAAGGCCCGAAGGAGAGACGGAGGAAACACCACTGAAATACGTGAATCCTGGAGCCCAAAGCATACCGCTTGAGGGAAGAAACTTGAGAAATGATCTGGAGGAAGAAGGGGTGCCTAGAGACACAGACACCGACTCCTCATATATCCCTCGTGACACCAGAGGAAATGGTATACTACAGGAGGAAGCACCAAACTCAGAAGCATACAAAGTCCTTGAACAGCGTTTTCAGGTTCTGGAAAAGCAGAATTTGGAGCTTACTCAATTATTAAAAACGGTTATCGCTCAGCAGGCGCAGACACCCAGAGCTCAGAACGTACAGGCCCCGGGCAATGACGCCCACGCGGAAATGCTACGGGCATTTCGACCGCTAGTCGAAACCGGAGCCGAGCAAAGGGTCATTCGGCAACCTCTGGCAAGGGCTATCTTCGCCGAAGCACTACCAATTGGCTTGGTCCCACCAAACATGGAGAAATATTTGGGGTTGGGCGATCCTGAGGAACATTTGCAAAATTTTCAAATCGTCATGCAAATGCAGGGCGCCAGCGATGCAGCATTCTGCAGAGCCTACCCAGCTACTTTAGGAGGGGCAGCAAGAGAGTGGTACATGAGCTTGCCAGAAGGAATTATTCACACATGGGATGAGTTTGCTAGGGTTTTTTTGATGAAGTATGAGAGTAGGCGGCACCGAAAGGTCCCAGTACAGGTCCTAGTTAACTTGCGGCAGTGGCCGGAGGAGTCGCTAAAAGATTTCTTTGAGAGATGGATCAGCACGGTACAGTCCGTTAGAGACGTGACTTTAGACATTGCTACTGCAAGTATGATCCAGGCGACGCATAATAGGCGACTGAAGGAGGCGTTAGTAAAGAAAAAGCCTACTACTCTGTCCAACTTGGAAGCCAGAATAAATAGTATAATTCTCATTGAAGAGCAGTTGGCAGAGATTGGAGGGGACGATGGCCAAAAAGGCCGAAAGGACGGACAGGCGGGTGCGTCGCGTGATGGCACTGACAGGCGAGGACGGTGGCAGAGAGCTGAGCGATCCCCTGAAAGAAGGGAGTATCGGGATGATAGGAAAAACAATGATAGACGCACGTATCAGGAAGACAGGAGAGAATACACTCCGCTCAACCGATCCCGGAAGGAGGTATTCCTGTACATGCAGCACAAGGATCACCACATTCAGTGGCCCGAGCCGCTGCGAGGCGACCCAGAGCAGCGTAACCCCGGAAGTTTTGCAACTTTCATGATTCGCACGGTCACACCACAGAAGAGTGTAGGCAACTCAAAAATGAAATTGAGCGATGGATTAAGGAGGGTCGCCTGAAAGACTTTATTCTCCAGACCAAGCGAAAAGAAAGGAGTTCAAATGATAAAGAAGATAGCCCAGCCCCGGGCGACCAACCTAGAAAAACAGTTTTCGCCCGATTGCAAGAACCGCAGGGCGATGCTCCCAAAAAGGCAAATGATACGGAAGAAGTCACAAAGGTCTATCAAACTATATTCGGAGGAGAAAGTTGTCCGACAAAAAAGCAGTCAAGCGATTGCAAAGAGGTGTTGATCATAAACAATGGGGCGCGACGGTCTCCCATCATGTTTACGGAGGACGACATGATCAAAAGTGGAGGGCCCAGCTTGGAAGCAATGGTGATTCAGATTGTAACGCTCCGGAGTAGAGTGGAGCGGGTAATGGTGGATGAAGGAAGCTCAGCTGATATCCTGTTCTGGGATCTTTTCCAGCAGATGAAACTCCCCATCTCAAGTCTGAGGCCGACAAAGACAACTATTACAGGTTTCTCTGGCCACCAAGTGCCTATTAAAGGAATCGTTACCTTACAAGTCATGATCGGCGACGAGCAAATTAAGGCGGTGCAGTCCGTAGATTTCCATGTGCTGGATTGTCGATCCTCGTACAATATAATTTTGGGGCGACCGGCGCTTGCTGCTTTTCGGGCTATCTCTTCACCAGTATATCAGGTGCTGAAGTTCGTCACCAAGGACGGCGTCGGAGTCGCTTGGGGACACCCAGAGGTGGCTAGGCGATGCTATCGGGCAGCAACGAAAGGAGCATGTTATAAAATCGACCTGGAGGAGGGAACGGAGAATAGAGAAAGACTACAGTCAGCGGAATCTGACGTCCCTGTAACTTTGTGGGAAGGCGACGAAGAGAAAACAGTGAGGCTGTCGTCTTACCTAAGCCAAGAGGCCAGACAGGCGATGATGACATTAATCAGGCAATATTCACATCTATTTGCATGGCATCCCAGCGATATGCCAGGGATAGACCATTGTGAAGCATTGCTTATCCATCGACAAAAGCTGTCGCCCAGTACAATAGAAGCGAAGAAATATTTGCCGTGAGCGACAGCTAGCCGTCACAAAACAGATAGACAAACTACTGGAGGCAGGTTTTATCAAGGAGGTTCAATATCCGGAATGGCTATCAAATGTGGTTCTGGTTAAAAAATCATCGGGAGCATGGAGGATGTGTGTCGACTTCACAAATCTAAATGATGCCTGTCTGAAAGACGCCTACCCACTCCCGAACATTGAACAGCTAGTCGACGCCACAGCAAATAACGAAGTATTGTCTTTTCTCGACATGTTCTCTGGGTATCATCAGATACCACTCAATGAAGAGGATCAGGAGAAAACGGCGTTCATGACTCCTATGGCGAACTATTGTTATAAGGTTATGCCCTTCGGCCTCAAAAATGCAGGAGCAACTTATCAAAGGATGATAGATATGGTCTTCGCTAAGCAACGAGGACGTAACCTGGAAGCATATGTCGACGATCTTCTGGTAAAGAGTAAGAAGAGCGACGATCATCTAAGCGACTTGAAGGAAACGTTTGAAACGTTACAACGCTACGCGTTGCGGTTGAACCCACAGAAGTGTGTTTTTGGGGCTACATCAGGCAAATTCCTAGGGTACTTGGTCACTCGACGGGGAATAGAGGCGAATCCAGCACAATTGGAGGCCATCTCCGCCATGGCACCACCCAAAACGGTTAAAGAAGTACAAGTTCTGGCCGGGAGAATAACTGCTATCAATCGGTTCATTCCAAAGGCGGCAGAGCGATGCGCTCCGTTTTTCTCTATTTTGAAAAACGCGTCAAAATTTGCCTGAAATGACAAGTGTGATAAGGCATTTGAAGAGCTCAAGCAATTTTTAGTCACTCCACCGGTGCTGGCCTCACCCAAGGAGGGCGATGAGTTATTTATGTACATCGCGATATCACCAACAACGGTAAGTGCGGTGTTAGTGCGACGGGAGGAACGAAGCGACCAGCCCATTTTTTACACAAGTAAAACGTTGGTCGACGCTGAAACTCGGTACCCTGCCATCGAGAAGATGGCCTATGCTGTGGTATGCGCGGCAAGAAAGCTCCGACCATACTTTCAGGCTCATACTATAACAGTATTAACCAACCTGCCAATACAAAACGCCCTACGGGCAATGAGCGTGGCTGGGCGACTTGCAAAATGGGCCATTGAGCTCAGGAATATGACATCCGATACAAACCAAGAACAACAATCAAATCCCAGGTTCTCGCCGATTTTATTGTAGAGGGGGCAGTACAGGAAGAAAAAGGGGAGAACCAAACTTGGACACTCTTCACGGATGGGGCCTCTAGTAAAAATGGTTCGGGAGCCGGCATAGTGTTAAAAGCCCAGAGGGAGCTATCCATGAGGTCGCCCTGCGCTTCGCGTCGCCTAGAACCAACAACGTTGCCGAATATGGGGCGATGGAGGCAGGACTCAGGATTGCAAGAAGTATGGGGGTCAAATATGTGAAAAAATTTTCCGATTCAGCGGTGGTGGTCAACCAGTTAAATGGGGAGTTTGAAATTAAAAAGGAGTCATTAATGCCATATTTTGATGAGATAAAGCTAGCCCTAGCAGATTTTACTAAAGTGGACATCGTGCAAATCGCCCGAGAAGAGAATTGCCACGCTGACGCGCTATCAAAGCTAGCCACGGCGGTTGATTTTGAGGAAACAAGAATGGTGACGGTGGAGAAAGAGGTAAAGCTAAACACATGCTTTCAGATCGACGGTACTCAGGAAGATGAAGACATACAAGACGATTGGCGCACCCCCATTATTAGTTCTTAAAGGATGGAACAGTTCCGGAGGATCAGGCGATGGCTACAAAAACAAGGCGACGGGCCGGCAGATGCACCTTAATAGGCGACGATCTTTATAGGAAGTCCGCCGCAAGGACCTTATTTAAGATGCCTCGGACCAGTGGATGCTGATTATAGCCTCCGGGAGGTACACTTTGGAGTATGTGGAACACACTTGGGCTCTAAAAGTCTGGAGAAGAATTTATTATACCAAGGCTATTACTGGCCGACGATGCGACGGGAGGCGACGGAGTTGGTTAAAAAATGTCACAAGTGTCAGGAATATGCCGATTATCATAAATTGCCTTCCACGGCTTTGCAGGCGATCGTTAGCCCTTGGCCCTTCGCCCAATGGGGAATGGATATTCTGGGACCTTTTCCTGAAGCCTCTGGAAGCGGAAGTACCTAATTGTGGCCATCGACTACTTCACAAAATGGATTGAGGCTGAAGCGACGGCCAGCATCACTGCTAAGCAGATTGAGAAGTTCACATTCAAACATATCATCTCGCGATTCAGTATTCCTCACAGCATTATATGTGACCATGGCACCTAATTTGATTATCAGAGTTTTCAAGCGTACTGCCAAGAATATAAAATCCTTCTACGATTCGCCTCGGTTGCATATCCACAAGCCAATGGGCAAGCTGAAGCCGCAAACAAGCTTATATTGCGGGTTTAAAGCGACGGATCGAAGGCAAAAAAGGCACGTGGATCGAGGAGCTCGATCATGTACTGTGGGCACATAGAATGATCTACAAGACGTCAACAGGCGAGTCGCCTTACACATTGACTTATGGTTCAGAGGCAGTCCTTCCGGTGGAGATAACGATACCTTCTGTCCGTTTGAATAGCTACAACCCAGAGGAAAATGATCAAAACCTTGTCCATAGTATCGATATGGTTGAAGAGAAGCGCGAGGCTGCCCAGATGAGGTTAATAGCGGAAAAGGAGATGCTCGCCAGGCGACACAACAAAAAGTTAAGGCCACATCGCATCGCGATTAATGACCTGGTGCTACGAAAGATCTTTCGCCCCACAGAAGGCGCCGCAAAGCTCGACCCCGGATGGGAAGGACCATTTCAGGTCATGAAGGTGATGGGGGCTAACACCTTCAAATTAGCAAGAATGAACGGAACAAAGATCCCGCGGACATGGAACACAATGCATCTCCGAAAGTATCATGAGTAGTCGCCCAACGGCATGTATCGATTTCCCATTTTGCTGATTAATGAAAAAGAGCATCTGATAGCAATATCGCTGGATGACTCACTTTTTATCATTTCTATCTCACCATCGCTATTGTTATTACCTGAAACTTATCATGAGCTAAGAAGCCGCATAATCGCCACAAAAATTTCCGCAAGACATGGATTCATCTCGCCTACGAGGCCTCAAAGTTTCAAACTTAGCTAAGGCCTAAAGTAACGGCATCGCCTAAATGGCATTATTAGAAGGTAAAACGTCGCTCATTAGCAAATTACCAATCGCTAAGGCTAAAAAGAACTAAGGTGCCGCTTATAACGGCTGAAAACAATCGCGCTAAGGCTTTCAAACCAGTAAGGCATCTCTTACGAGCCTACCTTATAAGATAAAGGCAAAATAAAAAGGCGTTTTGCATAAAATTTAAGTGGATCGCGGGCAGCTTGTCTTAAAAGTATAAAAAAAAAAAGAGAAAGGAATACAAAGGACGAAAGTGGGCTTGCAGTCATCATTTATTTCTTCCCATGCCCCGAGCCTTGCCCACGATCGCCTTGTGAGGATGTTAGGCTCTTTTCGGACGCCTTTTCCCCTCTGCCAGCATCTGCCCTCGCCTTTGCAGCTGCCTCAGCCTTGGCCCGAGCCCGTTTGGCCTTTTCAGCCGCTATATACTCCTGATTCGCCGCCTGAACTTCCTTCATCACGTTGATATACTCAGGGTCGACGTCAGTATTGGGATCGGGCACACCATTCAACAGGCGATTCACAGCCCTGAAGGAAGCCGAGAGAAATTCGCGTCGAACGAAAGGAGGGGAAGGCCCAACAACGGCAACGTATTTCTGACGGATGGCGGTCATGATCACAGGGATGGACCTTCGGATCAGTGACACGGCGGTCATATATTGTCGAGCGCTGAGCGCCTCAGTCTCCTCCTTGATAGTCGCGGCACGATCCCTCTCTACGGTCATCGCCTCAGCCAGCTTCTTCGCTTCATCCCTTTCCTTCGTTAAAGCCTGTATCTGCCTTTGTAGAGCCTCTCGATCTTGGAGCTTCTTGGCAGATAAAGAAGCAGCTTCTTTGGCCTCGGACAGGCTCTTCTCCAAATTGGTGATGGAGGATCGACTGGTTGATAACTCCCGCGTTAGGCGCTCTACAGCAGAGGTAGCCTCGCCTAAGTCATGCTGAAGTTGGGAATGCGCCTCAGTCAGGCGGGCGAGCTCATTCCTGGCGGCCTGATGGTCAGACTGTGTAAAAAAAAAGAAAGTCAACAACAATAACAAGAAGGAAAAGGGAAAATGAGCAAACAGGCAGCTTGAAGTAAAAGAAGGTCATTATCATCAAGTTTCTGCGTACCTCCTCGGTGTCGAAGCGGCGTTGGAGTGTCGCGTGATCATCACGAAGCTCTCGGGCCTTGCGCATCAATAGGTCACGCGACTTATCCGCGATACTTAGTGCCAGCAACATCTGGATAAGGAATAGAACAAAACATGTTGATAAGCGACGGTTGACAAAATATTCTAAAAAATACATATATTATGTATAAAACAAGAGAGGGGGGCTAGGCAACCAACCTCGTGATGCTTCACATAGACGTTCCCCATCGCTGGATGGAAATCGCCGACCTTCACATCGTCCAGCCCCTTCAGAACCCCAGCGGTCACCTCCTCGGCGATGTCACGAGCCACGTCGGCCGACAGTTGTGATCGCTGAGGATAAACAACGGGGAAGTAGCCCTCCGGCTTCTCATTGTCTGGCGCCAGGAAATCTGACAGGACGCGATGAGATAAAGTGCGGCGGCACTCCTCGTCGTTATGAGGCGACAAAGGTGAGTCGTCCTGGATAAAGGATATGGATTCCCGCTCTGTAGGGGCTTGGCTTTCCTTTCCGGGGCGTTGAGGAGGGGGCTCAGGCACAGAAGCGTCGTGACGCTCCGTGTTAAGAGGCAATTCAGGATCGGCGACAGTGGTAATTGGCGGGGGATCCGCTGTCTCGGCCCGATCGTCTTTCACAATGATAATTGGGTCTGACGTACCGGCGGAAGAAGACTTGCGTCGCTTTGTTGGCACTGCCGCAGGCGATGATTTTTTTTCACGGGAGCGGCACGCCCCCCGTTTCTTTCCTTTCCCATGAGGCGAAGGAGGTGGTGGCTCAACTTCCGGTGGCGGCTCACGTTGCGGTTGAGTCGTGGATATTGACCCGCGAGCTGACGTGCTGATCAGCACATTAGAAATGTCTGTCATCCCTGCACAAGAAGGTAGAGAGAGGTCAGAAACAGGGAAGCAAAAGGGAACGCGACGCGAGATAATAGAAAGCAGGAATAAACGTAAAAGTGGGGGAAGATAGTCCCATCTACCTCCAGGCAGCATCGCCAGGACTTGTTTTAGGGTGAAAGGGTCGTTCAGGTTGAAGTTCTCCATGTTGATAAACGACAAAAGCTGTTGTTCGACCTCAGTGGCTGAGCGACCACGGGGGAAGTTATTGGCGTCGCCTTGTGACCAGCAAGGCGGAAGAGCCGTCGTCCAGGTATCTTCGGGCGAGGGTTTAAAATAAAAAAAGGCATGGTACCATGTGGGATGTGGTTTAACTGTTCTCCGCATCCCCACATCCCTATACGGACCTCGCTTTACAAAGCTAAGGCCGTTGGTGTTATGTTTGGCACTATACAAAAGGGAAAAAAGGTGAAGGGTAGGAGTAATTTTCTCGCGTTGGCAAGATATCTCAAAACTAGCTACAACGGACCATGAGGTCGCGGTATAGGCGCCAAGCGACGCTTTGAGGTTTTGAAGTAATGATACAACGAAGGGAGAAGGAGGAAGGCGCAGGCCGTTGGTAAAGCTTTCTGATCACACACCATGCCAGCCTCCGGGACAGTTCCCAATGGTCGACAGGAACGAGGGAGCGGCATAGTCCCAACAGGTCGGAAGGGAAAGTTTGGGAAGAAAGGAGCATATAGTGGTAGCAGAGAGATAGGGAAAATAGCCTGGCCCGATGACGTAGCGATCCCGGCCAATGTCGTCATACCACATGTCTCTCCAAGCTCGGACGGTGTAGCCTTGGTTAGAGACGGGGGCTGTCATATCCACGGACCAAGGGCGGAACCCGCGAACGAATCCAAGCTAATGCATTCCCCATTCTCGGGGTTCTGAAGGGTCGGGAGAGTTTTGAAAGTCGTCGGAGGCAGTTCTCTCCGAATCGGTTGATGATGAGGTCATTTGAACCTTAATATACAGGGGGTTTTACCGGGAGAAAGAAGCTAGATAACAGAGAGGGCAGTCGGAAAAGATAAAAGGGAAAAAAAACGAAGAAAGATTCAAGCAGGGAGCAGAAACATACCAGGACAGCTGAGGAGGTAGTCAAGGTCGTCGGACATCTGGAGAAAAAAGAGAGATCGGAAAGTGGAGGAGGAAAGGCGAAGGAAAGACAGGAACGGTTGAGGAAGAAAGCAAGGGCAAGTGAAGGAGCAAAGTGACGGAGAAAGAAGAGAAAGACAGTGATGGGAGCGGAGCGTTTTATAAGGGAAAGGCGGAGACGTTTGAGTGGTTACATCGAAACGGAAACGACGCGACAGTTGAAAGGACGGATGGAGCTATTGGCATTGGGAAGGGGAAAGCGTCTCGGAGACGCAAGCCGTGAGAGGTGGTGATTGGCAACACGGCCCATAAAAAGGAATATAAAAGGAGGGGGCTATCTCGTAGGCAATGATCGAGTTAGGGGGCTACAGAAGAAGGAAAAGACTAGACGACCCCTCGGTTGTGGCGAAAGTAGGGTTCCTCAAGGAACGCAGCAGGCGACGAGAAAGAGTAGTCCGCCAGTGTACTTGGCGACAAGCACACAAGCGGACTGGGGGGCTTATGATGGGCCACCCTGGATCAGGACAGCCCAGTAGGCGAATTGATCCACCCAGAAAGGAGGGTCAACGCCTCTGGCGAGGGTTGACCAGACGACTATCCAGAAAGCCTGGAAGGCAGGCCCAGATATGGCCCAGGAAACGGTCAACATGTCAAGCGAAGGTTGACCAGCTAGATACCCTGAAGGTCGCTCTAGGAGTGGGCCCAGACGCGGCCCAGGAAAAGCCCTGAGGCGATGTTATGCGCTTACCATCTGGGAAACCCTAAAAGGACGCGTGGAGCAATCCTGAAGGTTTCATCTTCACCAAGCGACGGTTAGGATTCGGTGACACGTGGCGAGACTTGCTAGGCGCCGTACCATTGCCCAACGGTCTTGGCAGACCTGCCAGGCTATAAATACAGAAGGAATGGACAGACTGCAGGACACGACCAAATTCTGGGAGCAATCCCTAGGTACATTCTGTTACATCATTGTCCATTTCATTCCTCACCCTTTTGTTCTGATTACTACTCCCACTCTCTTATTACGAGGCGATTCGGAGTCACTTAGGCGACCGGGTCGGCTCCATCATTGTTCCAGGCGACGAGAGCGGAACAAATCCCTATCAAGAGCTTCATCTGCAGAACAAGGTACCGCCTTGGCTTTGCCTTTGAGAGTCTTCAAAACCCTTCGTGGCTTTTAATTTGGTCTGCGTTTTGTGTTCATCGTGTTAAGCATCAGGAATTCCCAATGAGTTAGCTGAAGATTCCAAGTTTGTTCCCTTGAACGCTGATGACCCTGTCTTTGGTCCACCTGTAAGTTGGTGCTTAGTTCTTCTCACTATGTCTGGTTCAAAAAGAAATGATTTTTATCTACTTCTTCTTTCTTTGGTTTAGGCTCTGTTGTTGTTAGGATTTGAAGTGGAGGAAGCTGCCAAGGTACTAATTAGGCCTACTACTTCTTTCCTCTTTCTAGTCCATTTGATTTTGAGTAGTCAAGTTGCATCCATTGTAACCTAAAAACAGATTGACTATGGTTCCAGTTGTTTCTTTGTTCATAACAGATGCAACAACTTTTGCAAGAGATGGGTGGTGAATTCTTGCAGGTACAGTGTTATATTTTGTCCAAGCCAAACCACAGCCATTGGGTTTGGTATGAATTTGGGTTTTCTTTCATGTTTGCAGTTAGTTTTCTGTACGGAGGACATGATTTCCAGGTCACTTTGGGAAGCAATCAACACAGCTCAACCAAATCTAGAAGCTGTCAAGGTTACAGAACTACTCTTTCCCAGTAATCTCTTGTTCATGCAGACCTGAAATTCACCAATATGCAGGTAGCAAAGTCTATGCCGCGGATTTGCTTCCGGAGAGGAGACGATGATGTTCATCGTTGCTTTCCCAGAAACCGGTATCCTAAATCCTTGTGATCATTAATGATAAATCCAGTGGTATAAAGTTTCATAGTTTCTATTGATTTTTGGCAGGCAGGACTTGAAGCAGCTGTGTTTGCAGCACTTGTTTCCAACAGTGCTGACAAACCAATTTACGAATTGGTTGAAGAAATCATGGGGGATCATGAAATGATGGTATCCACTTAAACCAACAAAGTTAACAAAGTTGCATTTATCTTCTTCATAAACCCCTCAAGAGATTCTTCTTTCTTTGCAGACTGGAAGGCAGCCAGGTAGCACTGCATAGTTTGTAATTGTATATCAAGCAATCATAAAAAAGGTAGAGAATAAACGATAGAGCATCAGTAAACTTGTAACAGAGTTTAATCACAGACAACAAAGGGTTACATTGATCCTACAGGCCTACAGAAATCGCAGAGACTCAATCGTCCTCTTCACTCTCATCGCTGAAGTAACTAGTTTTCTTCACCTTCTTCTTCCCAGCACCATTTCCATCTTCATCTCCAATCAGCAATCTCTCGTCCGCTCTACCATCAACAACCGAAGCCCAATTCTCCTCTTCAAACATCTGATGCTCATCTCCCCCATCATTCACTCCTTCCTCATCTTCCACCGCCGTCTCCACCACCTTCTTCCCTCCACCGCCGCCCCCTCTCCGGGTCCGTTTCGGCACCGGCCTCTCCCGCGGTCCCAGTTGATTCTTGGGACACTCGTACGAGAGATGACCACCCTCTCCGCACTCGTAACACCTGCTCTTGTCCAGATAGACCCTCTTCTTGATGAACTCCGTCGCCCGGCCATTGTCGTTGGCGATCTTCGCCGATAGGGTTCGGCCGTTGAGGATCTTCTTGTCCATCTGGCGGGCGGCGGAGGAGGCGTCATCGCGGGAGACGAACTGGATGAAGGCCACGCCTCGCGACTGGCGGGTGGCCCTGTCCTTGAGGACCGTTACGCGAGCGATCTTGCCGAAGGTGGAGAAGAGGGTGTGGAGATCGGAGTTGGTGAGGGTGAAATCAATATTGGAGACGTAGACGGTCGATTTGGAAGGAGCTAGGCCGCCTGAATTGGTCGATTTAGGGTTTCGGTTGGAGGCGGAGGAGGAAGATGGAGGTGGAGCTGCGGCGGAGACGGAGGCATATCGGTAGTAGAAGGTGTCGTCTTCGTCGCTATCACTTCCGCGGCCGTAACCCATTATTTTCTTCCCAATCACCACTGTTGTTGCTCACCGGAGAAAATTGAACTTTACTTCGCCAACTTATCAATTCTATGGGTTGGTTACTTAAATGGTCACTGAACTTTGGCCAAATAACTCAGTGATCATTGAATTTCAAAAACTTTCATAGCCATCACTGGACTTTGCTTTAACCCAGCAGTCATTATTAGCTACGAACATCCATGATTCCGTTCGTCTGCCTATGTGGACTCGCCACATGGGTTGCCACGTAAGACAAGTCTGCCAAGTCAGCCCTTATAAGATGTCCAATCATCTGTCCGAAGTACCCAAATTGATCCCTAACCCAACCTAAATCAAACCATATGCAATCTGGCCGGAAAATCAACATCGATAGCGACGTCGAGTCTTTTGCTCCTTCCCCTGGCTATGGCGACTGCCACCTTCTCCTCCTCCCGAACCTATCTGCCTCCTCCTTCTCCGCCCCACTTCCACCGACAAATCCTCCCTCATCGCCAATACCTTCTCAATTGCACTCAAACGTAAAAAAAAAATCAAGCATCTCTCAAGCCATCCTTTTCTATTAGCTTTCGGTTGGGACAATAGAGAGAATGATCTTAATCTTAAAATATACTACGGGTGTTCTTGAGTTTGAGTTTGCCACATAAGCAAGAACTCTTCTCACAATTTTCCACATCATCAACAATTTTTAAATCAAAATATAATTATTTTCTCTCATCCTATTAAATGCTTTCATATTTAAAACCTCTCCTTAAATCCACATTTAATTTAATGTGTATATATACATTCATATGAAATAATTCTACTAATCTTATGTAATTTGTTGTTTAATAAATTTAATTCTTCATAAACACATGTTATAATAAGAATTTAATATTTATTCTCCAACTAAAAGTTATGGTATTATGAGTCAGTTTTCGCGTCGGATTTTCAAAATGGTTTTCAAACATGTTCTTGCCGAGAACTTTGGTTTCCCAGAGTCAATTTTTTGCGTCGGTTTTCCCTTTCGGTTTTCAAGTGTGTCTTCGGCGAGAACTTTCAGTATTCTCGCGAAAACATGTCAAAAAGAAATTAAATCGTCCCCCCTTATACCTTTTTCCCTTTTCTTTTATTTATTCTTTTCAGATTTCGATCCAACTTTATTATGTGTGGATCCGGGACACTTGTCCCGGTTTCCTTTTGATCTTTTTGCTATATTTGTTTTGTAGGACTTTTGTAGTTGTTTCACTCCGCTCTAGGTTCTCCACCTAATCCTCGACATCGACCATCACCTTCCAGGTTTTCCGGATAACTTTATTCTCTTTTAGTCCTATGAGGACACAGTACATTCTAAGTGTGGGGTAGGATGCTAGAGAATTTTGCATGATCTTGTTTGCTTATCTGTGATTCCGTGGTGCATTTCAAGTCCTCTAGCTAGAATTACTCAGTTTTTTACTGTTGATGTTAAGTTGAATTTCAATTTTTAACAATGATGCTTAGACTGCTTAACTTAGAACCTGTAACCAACTTCCCTGCATTGATGCTAAACAAACCTGGTCAGAACAGAAATTAGAATCACGCTTGTAGTGTCACCTTGAATTGCACGAAAATGGTCGAGTCCGACTAGCAGCCAATTGTGAGCTTTTGATCCATTGCACATAACTTGCAATTTTTATTTTTTTTAGTGGCTTTCTCGTACTTTGAATGAGTTAGAATTTGCATGAGACTTATTCAAGACCACACGATAACACGATTACTAGGAGGATAGAGGCACCTAGAATCGCTACTTAGACCAGAAGCTATCCCGACATTAATCCCTCTAGTGTAAGCCCTTGTGCCTGGCCTGTTCTTTCGGTTTGATATTACATTACAGTCATTTCCCATGTTCTTGTTCACCCCGTTGATCCCATGTGGTAGTAGTTTGAGATTAGCTAACCGGAAGTCGGTCTGTGGTGACTTGCCTTGTTAAGATAAACTCCTTTGTTGTTTTTGATTCTCTTAATTTAGACATGAGTAGCTAAAATTGTTAAGCTTAGATTAGATGAACCCTAAGTGACACGAGGCTTTAAAGCGGTCACGAATCGACGGTAATTAGATTTTAATTCAGACAGTTTCTCTTGCATAATTGCTTTGTTCTTCGTGTTGTGTTTCTTTTCTAGCTTGATCACCTAGATTAGATTCTTGTTCAAATAAGGATAGTTGGTGAACGTCCGTCTTATTTTAAAACATCAAATCAATCAATTAACCTATTCAATGGAGTGTGCCTTTCGTAGGAACCATTTAGGGTTAATCCGCTTCTAGAGTAACTCACTAAAATCAATCAAGTGCACCAGTTAGTTTTTCGTTGCAGAAGTGAACGCACGGACAGTTAATTAATCTTGGTAGTTAGATCCGATGGAGCGAACGTTCGCGGACTTAGACCTAAGGGTAAGGAGTTATGGTGGTGTCTGAGAACTGAATGAATTAGAATCAAAAGTCGCTGGTTTTGTGATCGTCAATGTCCTGGTAATCTTATGGGGATTCAAGTCTAAACTTTGTCTGTCAAATCGTTAGTCAATCTTAATCAATCAATCTTTCTTTAATTTCAATTTCATTTTATTCGCATTATAGTTTAGAAGTCGTGGAACTCACACCACGCGCAACTTGTTTAAAAACCCGAATAATTTTCCAATTACTTTGAGTAAACAATTGGAAGAAAACTCGTGGAATACGATCTACCTTACTCTTGTCTGGTAGTATTTGATACCCTATTTACACCGTTATCAATAAGTTCGAGAAGGCTGGTGAGGATTCAAGCATTGGATTCGAAATCGATTCGAAGCCGTCTCACGTGGTTGCTAAAGAATTGAAGAAGTCAGACACTCATAACCCGCTTCTCATTCTTGTAGTCATTGTCATCGGTATTGTAATCGAAAAATTGATGTAAGGGTTTGGGGGACTGTAGATCCGCGTTTGAAATCAATGAGAGGGAAATCGATTTGTGCAGACAGATCTGCTGGACGACAAGCACTAAACTTGTAGATCTCAACCAAGTGGTCACTAAACTTGCAAAGACCATAAGAAGCTAGTCCTTGAACTTAGCTTCATTTATGTTATCTATGGTTCTCTACCTTTATTGCGATCCTACGAGTAGTGTACATAACGTTTAAGGATTGGATGGTCAGTTATTGGCGGCTCCGAATCGTCCCTTGGGTGCTTTGTGCCAACCCTAGGATGCTCTAGTTCATTTATTTTGGATCACCAATCATCCCTCCATCCTAGTCTGAGTGTGGATGGCTTCTCCAAGACCAATTTAATGATCTGTCGTGTCTTCTTTCTTACCACAACTAGCGCATGCGGTTCCTCGTCTATTAGCTCCACTATTCGAACGTCGGACATCAGCTTGCTATTCTCCACCTCCAGTTGTACTGACTCTATGTAAGAGTTGATGATGCGGTCAACCTCTTCGTCTATCGGTATACAAATATACACGAAGACCTTGTGTTATTTCCTACAGTCGACCACCGTATCCACATCAATGTTGTTGTAGATGGGAACTAGTCCGCTGTTTATGTCATTTCCATCCGGCAACAACAAATATTGCATATATTCATCAACCCTAGTACCATTCAGTTGAGATCCATCAAGGAAACCCATCCAGGATCGACAAAGTCAAACCAATCAACGGTTTCATCGTAATAGCCCCATTCCTCGATAGTGCCTCCATGATGCAGCTCCAATGTGAAGAGTGTGGTTTCTCCTGTAAGGTCAGAACAGAGAAACAAAGTCATTTATGGACAGTTACGGATGTACAAGATCGCATTAAAAGCCAACATCTACCCCCATGCATTAGCCCCACCATGGTGACCCACCGCAAAAAAAATCAATGTAGATGAGAAAGTGCTAGTAAGTAGAAGACAAAGAAATACAAGGACCACTTACCATAATCATGCTCTCTCTAACCATGCAAACCTTGTTTTCAGCCTACATTATTCATCTCTCAGTTTGTATCTCTCTTTCTTTTCAGTTGTTCAGTAAATCGAGAGTGAGTGAAAGCTTGGGAGAATGTTTCTGTGCTCCGCTCAAGAAAGGGATGGAACAAAATGCTTGTTGTTTTCTCCAGATAGATGGTGACGATTGGCGTTGGAAAGAGTTTTTCTCCGATCAAGGAATGCCTTGGGAGAGGGTCCTTCTCTCCGATCAAGAAGCAAATGGAACGATTGGCTTGGGCTGATTTCCTTCATCTTCTGGATAAGGTTAGTGTGTGGTGGGGAGAGCGTATGGGGAAGTCAAACAGTTGGGTGTATTTTTCGAGGGAGGAATTAATTGGTTTGGGTGACAGATTCATTGATTTGAGTTTAGGTAGGGTTGGGTAGAGTTGGTTACATGGGCAAGAGTGATTGGATGAAAATATGCCACCTAGGCGAAGTGGTGTGACTTGGAATCCGAGTTGGCATGGCCACATAAGTTGTTAGACGGAATTTTGGATGTCCGTTGACGGCAATGACCATTGGGATAATGGCCTAAAGTCGGGTGAGCACTATGTAATTTTTTATAATTTGGTGACTGGTGGGTTATTTGCCCAAAGTTCAGTGACCATCTGGGTAACAAAAATGAATTGCTCTGATTTCTTAAAGGCCTAATACCCTCCGATAGCACCAACTATTGCATAATCCCCAAAATATACACACCGTATTACAAAATACTCAAATAGCTCAACCTATCGTGCACGAAGTTTTCTCCTAGCGCGCCGTGAAGATCCGTCCAAAAACTTGCCACGTAGGATGACGGTGTTAACTGACTGTGTTCTTGTGCTGATGTTGGGAGGCAAGTGGCATCCACGTCATTTCGAGATGACGTGGATATTGATTTAAATTTTAAACTTTAAACTTAAAATTCCCAATATCACCATCTCCTCCACCATAATCCCACCGCCGCCGAAATCCTTACCTCCACCACCGAGCAGGATGTAAAGCTCCGCCTTAGCTCAACCAAAGTAGACATCTCGATTCTCCCCTCTTCCGCCTCTGTTCTATGAATCTTCCAATTACCCATCGCCGATTCTTCCTCTGCCTCAATACCCAGTCACTTAACTTAAGCAAATTCCAGAAGAAAAAAACCCATTCGAGATTATAGAACACTACAAAAATCCGCTTGTTTAGCGTCGGTCAGAAACGCTGGATAGCGTCGGTTGCTGACCGACGCTAAAGGATTTAGCGTCGCTCAAAAAAAGCGACGCCAAAACTACCGACGCTAAATTTTAGCGTCGGTCGCCACGCGACCGACGCTAAATCCGTATAACGAGCGACGCTAAATCCTTGACCGAATAGGTCGCTAACCAACCCAATTTTTTTTTGTTTTCGTTTTTTATTCGTTTTTTATTTTCATTTTCTATTTTGTCACTCCTTTTCCATTTATACAATTTGGTCACTTAAATTTATTAGGTCACCCTTTTGGTCACTACTTGTCCAATCAGTCAATCCTTGATGATGACGGCGACGATGATGGCGACGGCGGCGGCGGCAACGATGACGGCGACGGATGACTGGAAACAGATGGCTGGGGAGAAATGGAGAAAATGAGAAGAAGAGGAGAAGAAGAGGAAGAGGAGAAGAAGAGGAAGATGGAAGAGGAAGAAGAGGAAGAAGAGGAAGGCTGGATCTGGAGATCTGGAAAAGGAAGAAGAGGAAGAGGAAGAAGAAGGTGGAGGAGGAAGAAGAAAGGAAGAAGAAGAAAGATGGAGGAGATCTGGAAAAGGAAGAAGAAAAAGAGGAAGAAGAAGAAAGAGGAAGAAGAAGGTGGAGGAGGAAGAAGAAAGGAAGAAGAAGAAAGATGGAGGAGATATGGAAAAGGAAGAAGAAGAAGAGGAAGAAGAAGAAGAATTTAATAAAAAGTTTCAGAAAAAGAGAAGAGGAAGAAGAAGAAGGCTGAAGGAGGAAAGATGGAGGAGAGAGATGTGATTAGGGTTAGGGTGGCGGCTTAAATATATATGTGTTTTAGCGTCGGTCGCCGACCGACGCTAAAACATGTCGGTAACCGACGCCAAAGCTGGTTGGCTTCGTTTCTGACCCAAAATCAAATTTAGCGTCGGTTTTGGTCAGAATTTAGCGTCGGTCGCCTTTCGACCGACGCTAAACCCTCGGTCAAACGCGAGTCAAGGGTTTAGCGTCGGTTCCTAACTGACCGACGCTAAATACTTCCCCTCCGAGCGACGCTAAAGGCCTTTTTTTGTGTAGTGGAAATTAAAACCTCACCTTCTTAATCTCATATACGGTTGAACATGGAGACCATAACCAATTACTGATTTAGAGATACACAGGAACCATTAACAATAGAAAAGTTGGGGATCTCAACAAACTTTAGGTCATTAATTGATTGGATCGGAGACAATCACTACTTAGGAAACAGAGGGGGTGAAGTGGTTGGAGAGGAACTGTTATATCCCATTCTCTGCATCAGCGTAACTGTCAACAACGATAGAACTCAGGGCCTCAAGCGCAAGCAAATCATATCCTCCGCCTCCACCGACTGAAATCACCATTGCGAGTGACCCCATCTCCCCATCCTATCGGACCATCGTTCCTCTGTCAACATCTTTTCTCCTTCTTTCAGTCCGCTAACTCCATTTCCCCACGCAATTGACACCACAAATACTTCAAAGCCATCGACACCATATATGGATCCATAAGCTTCTTCAGTACAATCCAATTCCTTATTCTCCCACACTTCCTCTCTCTTCCCGGGATCCATGGAGGCTTCTTTGTGGTCGGGGTCGTCGGAATAATCAGACATCTCCACGAACTTTACCCTATCTTCTCCGACGACGGCGGATTGAACGAATCGAAGATGATCCTTGTTTCTTGTCAGCCAGATCTGAGTCTCTTCCGATGGAGGAGATTAACCGGATCCTCTTCTCGTGTTCGGAGTTCACCGTCGCTTGGATCGGATTCCTCTCGCTCGAACCTGTCGAGTTCATGTCGATAGATCTGAATTCCCGCTTAAGATTTTCTCAGTTACAGGATCGATGATTCCCGCTTAAGATTCAGATCCCTTTTCTCGAGCAACCTGTGATCGAAAGAGATCCCTTGCCATGAATAGCTTGAATGAGGATGGTGAAAAGTGCGGAGGGGAGAAGGAAAGAAGTCACGAGAGTGGTGGTGACGAGGCGGCGGAGGAGGAGGCGAAGATAGTGGCGGTGGTAAAAGCAGAGGAAGGAGTAGAAGATGATGTTTTTTTTTATTAATTTTATTCTAATTATTTGATTTTATTATTTTAACAAAATGCTAATGTGGAATTTTTTGTGGGTGTGATGTGGCAAAAATGCCACATCATATGATATTTAAGTGGTTTATATGCCATGTCGGCTAGATTGCTAACTCATATTAACGGAATGCGTAAAAAAGTTGACGGCGTGCTAAATGAAACTCGAGTCCTAATAGGTTGAGCTATTTGAGTATTTTGTAATACGGTGTGTACATTTTAGGGATTACGCAATAGTTGGTGCTATCGGAGGGTATTAGGCCTTTCTTAAACCCTCTTTCCTAAATACCTATTTCTAGATCTTTACGCAAAATATACGTACTTGTATTATCAATCAACTATATCAAAAATCAAACTGAACCATGAACAATTTGATACCCATGTTTCGACCACAAATCTCAGAAGAGAGAAATCCAAAATCATAATCCTTCGTTTTCCGAAACCACACTTTTGTAAATAAAAAATTCTAAATCATTAAGAAAAACATAAATATAGTATAATCTGCCTAAATCGAAAATCAAACCGAACCATAAAAAATACTAGTATTAGCTACAACAACCTGTTTCAACAACAAATCGACGTCGTCTTCGTCGGCAAGGATCAGTGGGTATGAGGATGAGGATGGTACGGAGCGGGAGCTGTGGGGGTGAGTTTTTTGTGCTTATTCTTAGATGATAGTTTTATTTTGTCATGGAAGTTCCAGTTATGGAGGACCATAGATCGTGCAACATCCTAACTATATTAAAAAAATACCTGCGGAAGGGGGTGGGGGGTCATTTGACGTTAAAGGATGAACCTATACACACTTTGGCTAAGCCCGTAATTTTCATTTTGGATAGAAAAACGAGTTAGATTATGCATAAAGAAGCCATGCTACAAGAAAGGAGTTAGATTACATTTTTTACGTTAGATTATGGTTTTTTGTATATTAATTGTGATCAAGGTTTTCAGAACCGGACCGGGGGTCGAGCCGCAAGGTCAAGGGTTCAAAGGTTTAATGGGAAAATTAGGGTTGAACCGGGATCGAACCATGATTGAACCAGAATTTATCAGTGCCGGAGAGTTGACTGGTTCACGGTCGGACCGGGGGCAGGATACGACATTGAAAACACTGATTGTGATACTCATTTGTTAAGCAAGAAACCATTTGAATGGCATTCAATGTGTTGGTCAATTAGTTTAACAGAAATTGATTATGCAATCAATGTTGATAGGCCCAGCCCAGCGAATGGGCCTCGCGGCGGCCCAAGAGCTAGTCGCTGCAAATACAGATAACGACAGCAGCGGGCCTGGCGATCCAACAAGCAAGGCCCAGCCTACGACCAGTTTCTACAACAGCCCAACAAGACCTAGGGTTACGAGGCCACATGTCAACATCCTAGGGACTATGATGGGCAGCCAAGATTCAGCCTTGGAGATCAAGTTTGGGACTATAAATACCCCATCACCCTCACAAGGCTCGGGACAACACTTTTTACTTAGCGGACCAACCCTCCGCGGTACGTAACCCTATTCCCTTACCCTTAATACTCTTATCGCCTACACACATCTCCTTGAACTGATTACTACTTTCCCCCATTCACTACGAGGTACATCGAGGAGCTAAGGACAACCCAACGTTGGCCTTCCACGTCTATTGGGGCGGACGATTAGCCTGGAACAAATGTGTTGGTCAATGAAAAAATTTAACAATCAAGAGGTAATCAACTAATAATTAGGCAATTTAAAAGGACACGCTTTAGTAATGGAAAGAGAACCTGCCTAATTTGCATTACAATTACAAGTAAATTTGTTCTTATATTGGGGAAAATAAATTGGACCATTTAATTAACCAAACTTTTAAACAAAAAACGTAATTCAAGGGTTGATATCGCCATGCATTGGAAATTGAAAATCAATGCACCATAAAACCAAATCAAGGTAGTTCCCTAATTTAGGGTCTTTCACCATAATAAATAAATAAATGAATCTATGTACCAAAATAAATACGTTCTGAAAGTATGAATGTTTATAGGTATAAACGCCCGGACCATAGGCGATTTCGCCCAGGCCCCAGGCGTTTTCGCCTATGGCCCAGGTGTAATTGGTTCTGAACGATTCCTGAGCAGATTCCGTGAGTAAATGGGAGCAGTAGGCAATTTCGCCTATACCTTGGGCGTTTTCGCCTGTACCATAGGCGAAAACGCCTGAGCTAATGTGGATCAACGTCCTATAAATACCAGCTCCTCTCAAGCATTATATCATCAAAAAAAAAACTCGGGTAGTTCAAAATTGTTTGTCAACATTGAAAGATGGCCGACTCTGGTAGTTTCCGCGACTTTCGTATCCAGGTGTACTGGGGGGGTCGAATCATCCAGGATTGGTCTGGATTAGCATACGATGGTGGAGAGAACGTCCGTCAGAAAATGACCAAGCAAGCCAGCTATGGTAGCTTGGTCACCACGTTCGGGAGGAAAATGGGGCTTGGTCCGGATCCGCTGATCCAGTCATTTGTTTGGAGGATGCCGATATTCATCCAGGGGACTCTGTCGCATCACGTTGCTCGTACCATAACAGATGATACCGGTGCGCAAGTCATCTACGCCATAGTTTGTCGTAACCCTACTATTGAAGTTGTCCACTTGTAGCGCCTTGATAGAAGAGGAGCCGTCTCACTACTCCTGGGTGCAAGGGGTCATGCCACCTCAGATCGAAGGATCATACATGGCTACCAGTCGTGTCGGTCCGGAGGGGGAGGAGGTTGATCAAGAGGGACTGGCGCGAGATGAATATGTCACCTCTGATGACTCGGAGGACGAAAGAAGCCATTGCACGGAGGATGAAGGGAATCCTAATGTCGACGATGACATCGGCCAAACTAACAAGGAAGACGACGACGAGGGTGAGAGAGCCACGGAAGAGAGCGTGGACATATATGTGCCACCGGAACATGCCACGAGCGGGGGTGATGATACTGACGACATCATGACAATCTCCAACACCTACTCCATGGACAGGCGTTTCCAGATCCCAACGAAGTCGTACTGGTCGGTGGAGATGGAATTCTACTCCGGACAAACACCCGCAGCCAATCCAGCCTGAAGGACGTAGGCCATGTCATTATCAGCACTGCCCCTATCCCTACACATAATGGTAGCGCGCTCTAGCGAGTCAACCTGAAATAGAATAGAAGATGTCAGATAATACAGACGAATATCGTCGATAATTAGGAATGAGAAGTCAGTCACCAACCATCATCTGGTACTGCGCACCAGCGTGTGAGAGGGCCATGCGCGTCCGCCTCCTATACCACTCGTCATACTCGTCGTGGAAGTGGTGGCGCGAATCATCAGAGACTAACTCACCGGTGGCAATGTGTCGGTCCCTCTGCTCCCAATGTAGGACAAACGGCTGGTATTTAGCCACCCAATCTGTGACACTCGACCTGAAATCAGCCGCAAGTAACCCCTCAACATGTCATGCTGGCTCTGGGTCCTGTGGGACGCGCTGATCGAATCCAAACTGTCGGATACAATGGTCAGGATGGTGCCATGCAATGCAGTCTATGCACAACAAGGGTGTAACGGACCGCCACAATATATCTCCATCCAATGCAAAATCCTCAATACGGTCTGCGTACGACATCCACTAAAGACAAAGGGAACAACATTGTTGTTGTAAGGAAAAACCAAAAAAATTTGTTCAAATTTAAGGAGATAGGGTAGGAAACCTAACCACAAAATCCGTACACAAGTCGAGTGGTAACGTATATCCTCCAGTGCATGGCCACCCGATGCTGATGTCGCTCAATGACAGGTAACCAGCGAGCGCCCCGCGGAAAGGTGTCATCCACGGGGGGCACCACCATGTATGTACCGCTCTGCAATACGGGGGAATCTCTCCAAGGCCCATAGCTCGACCAAGAGGGTGAATCCGCCAATATCATCGGTGCCCCTCATACTACCAGCGGAGAAAAAGGGCGCCCTCCGAATGACCTTATACAGCCATGCGAGAACCGCACTACCCCAGCTGTATGTGGATGCAACCCTCGGGTCCCCAATAAGCTGTAGGAGGTGGACCTGTATGTGATCTCCATTCCGGTCAGCCAGTAGAACTCCAGCTACCAGAACCCACGTGTACGCCCGTGCATGATAGGTAATAACCTCTGCTGTAGCGCCATCCGGCAGACGATCGAATAGCCTCTTAACCCATGAAACCCTAACAGTCCTGCCCTGTATAGCGTTAGGTGGTGGTTGAACGCCCAACCACTGCTCGCATATAAATTAAGTTGGTAGGTTAGTATACGGGGTCATATGTTTATTTTCATGCAAAGTCCGATCTAGTATTCCTACAGACAAAAGTGAACTATCCTAAATCACACTAGATAACGCTAAGTTCGATTTTGTAGTCCTACATACAAAATTTAACTATCCTAATTCACACTAGCATGCAACAAAGAAACAATCTCAATTCCATAAACAACCTAATTTAAAAAATTTCAATAATGTGCACACTACTTACCTCGTGTAATGGTCTCCAACGAATATCCAATGCAAGACACGAACGTCCTTTGCTTAAAAATCCTACAACGGCAATAGGACAGTGTGAATAAATAATCACAAACGGCAATAATCCTAAACTAATTCTCTAACATAAATCCTAAACTACATCTCTAACCTAAATTAACATTCTTAAACTCATTCTCTAAATTCAACCATAAACTAATTCTCTAACCTAAACCCTAAATTCTAATTCTCTAACCTAAATCCTAAACTAATTCTCTGACCTAAACCCTAAACCCTAATTCTCTAACTTAAATCCTAATCAAATTCTCTAACCTAATCCTAATCTAATTCTCTAACCTAATCCTAAACCCTAATAAAATGAAAAACAAGAGAGAAAAGGGGACTTACCTTGGAAGGGGAGAGTGGTAGGAGGGGGTGAGGAGTGAAATGGGGGTGTTGGTGGGGTTTTATAGGAGGAGGGGGGCGTTTTCGCCCAATCAGATTGAAACGCCCGGACCATAGGCAAATTCGTCCGGGCCCTAGGCGAAAACGCCTGTGGTCTGTTCCTGAATTTAACTCGGCTGGTTGGCAGTTGGTTGACCCGAATAAATGATTACGCCTGGGCCATAGGCGAAAACGCCTATGGTCTTGGTGTTTATACCTATAAATGTTCATACTTTCTGAACGTATTTATTTTGGTACATAGATTCATTTATTTATTTATTATGGTGAAAGACCCCTCAATTTACCCCAAAAGAAAAAGGCAACTGTATGTATAATTAGCACCATTTAAGTCAACAACATAATTTATGCTAGGTAGAGATTTCATAGATTGATTTTCGTAATTCAAGCAAAAGATTCAAAAAATCAGTTTCTATCAAAAACTTCACTCTCTGTCGGCAAAGCCATCATCACTACATGAAAAAAGGCTTTTAGTCACGGTTTTTTTGGCCTTTAGTCACGGTTTTTACCGTGACAAAAAAAATTAGTCACGGTTTTGAAAACCGTGATTAAAATGATCATTTTTTGTCACGGTTTCTATTGAAACCGTGACTAAATTTTCTGTCACGGTTTGCTAGGAAACCGTGACTAAAATAGTCACGGTTTCAATAGAAACCGTGACTATATTTAGTCACAGTTTCAATAGAAACCGTGATTGATTTTAGTCACGGTTTCAATTGAAACCGTGATAAAAAATGGTCAATTTAGTCACGGTTTCAGTTCAAACCGTGACTAAATTTTGTCACGGTTTCTATTGAAACCGTGACTAAATAAGATGACCAAAGTGTTATATTGTAAATTTCAGTGACCCATTAGTTAATTTCATAAATTACAGGTCCAGCCCTCAACCTTTTCCTTTATGCAAAATGATACGTAAACTTAAAATGTTAACAAGATGTCCCAAATAATTGCAAACCAGTCACTCAATTTATTTATTGTATAAAAAATAACACAATTACAATTTTAATTAATACAAAAAATGAAAAATTACAAAATATATAAAATCCTTCGCCGCCGCCGCCGCCTTCGATTCCGCCTCCGCCGCCTTCGATTCCGCCTCTGCCGCCTTCGATTCCCACAGCCGGTCGCCGCCGTCTTCGATTCTGCCGCCGTTCCGCCTTCGATTCCATCGCCGGTCGCCGCAGCCTTCGATTCCGCCGCCATTCCGCCTTTGATTCCCACAGCAGGTCGCCGCCGCCTCACTTCCCACAGCCGTGAGCAGCTCGATTCCCACAGCTCCCCGTCGCCGCAGTTCCCGTCGACCCGTGCTCCACAGCTCCCCGTCGTCGATCCAGATCCAGGCCAAATAATCTGCCGGAGAGGGAAGAGGAAGAGGAGGAAGAATGGTGATGGGGTTGTTTGGGGAGAGAAGGTTCAGGAGAATAGGAAGAAGATTAAGGATGAGAAGAGGAAGAAGCTTGAAGAAGAGAAGAGAAAGAGAAAAGAAAGAAGCGGATTGGTCAAAAAACAGAAGATTGGATCCGCGTGAGTTGGTCAGGTTGGTCACGGTTTTGGCCAAACCGTGACTGGTTGGTCACGGTTTTGGTTAAACCGTGACTAATTTAGTCACGGTTTTGGTAAAACCGTGACTAATTTAGTCACGGTTCCTTTAAAACCGTGACTAAATTAGTCACGGTTTAACCAAAAACCGTGACAAATTAGTCACGATTTATTAAAAACCGTGACTAATTAGTCACGATTTTTAAAACAAACAAAGCTCAATTCATCAAAAAAATTGGTCGTTAATTCAAAACTAGATTAACGATTAATTGATTAATTGACCGGCTCACCATTATGTTCTGTAATTTATTTGATTGATTACCAATTAGTAATTTAATGTAAATATCCTTAATCAAGGCTGTAAAATTAATATAGATTTAAAAATTACCAAAATAAATTATTTTGACGACACCTCACCTCCTCGTCGGAGAGGAAAGAAAACAAACAAAATGAACAAAACCGCGCGATGTCAATGAAATTGCAGGACAACAACAAAGCAACAAGTCTCTTCTCAAGGTAAGAAAGCAAAATGAAAGTTCAAAGAACCCAGTTCCAAATCCTAATAGACAAAAATTGGCAAAACTTTAAACCAACAAAGCACAGTGCTTAGAACAAAAATTCAATGACACTTTCTTGCAGTATCAACATTCACCCCACATAGGAGGGATGAGGAGGACAAAGTCCTGATTACCGGTATAGGTTAGAAATCAAACCTTATTAAAATTAGTGTAATGGATAGAGAATTCATCATGAACTACTTCAATAAATAACCAGATAATTATTCTGAAGAGTCCCCCTCATCCAAAACAGACGAAGAAGATAAGAAAAAAGTATATATATTGATCAAGCAGCAATTGGATACGAAGAAGATAAGAAAAAAGTATATATATTGATCAAGCAGCAATTGGATACATAGACTATATAATTAATCAAGTTATAAACAAATCTAGTGAATATCAATATTATCAAAATTGTAAATGGTGTAACCTGTTTGAACCGTATAAGATTAAAAGATTTAACCACATGAGCTGAATCCATATGAAATGGATTCGCCGATTCAATAATCTAATACAGCTTAAAAAACCATCACTGATATCCAACATCAAAATTGCAAAATGATTTATTTTTAGACCAATATAGGGTTGGTTACACAAATGGTCACGACCTTTGACCAAATAACCTGGAAGTCACCGACCTTTAAAAAATTTCCCTCCAAGAGTTTGGCTGATTATCCTAGAGGTCATCGCTATCTACGAACATCCAATTTTCCATCCACCTGTCTATGTGGCAATGACAAGTCAACTACCATGTCATTTAAATTGCCATGTCAAATTTTATATATCCAAAATCAACTCAAACACCCGACCCAATTACTCACTCGAACCATTACCAAATCAGATCTCTCTTTCATCCTCCTTCTCCCTTCACCCCTCCTTCTCCGACTCCGGTGAAGCCTTGTTTAGCCTTCCCTTTTTCCGTAGCAAAATAGCCCACCGGCTACTGTCAGTATCTTCCCAAACTACCAACTAATTCTACCACTCCCACCACTTTACCCTATCGAACATTATCATGTCATCATTAATCGAAAGCAATAAAAAGAATCCACCACCACCACCATTGTCATCCTTCACCAAACAAAACCCCAACCCCTGTTGTACAAAACCAACACCTGTAAGCAAAAACCCAGGTGTGAAGCAGGAACCCACCCAATCACTGCATATTGCTACACACAATCCCAACCCCCCAAAACTGTACCAAAACCAAACAGTCCCCCAATTGCTAAAACCCCCCAATCGGTACAACCCTCAAACCGGATCCACAGCAACCCACTACAAATCAATCTGAAGAGGTTTTGTCGGAGTTACTGCTAAAGGAGAATAGCGACAAGCAGCGGCGACAACGACTACGGAAGAATCTAGATCTGAAAGGGTTTCGGCCACTTGTCTATGGACGAATCTAGATTTGAAGGGTTTTCGTTGAAGCAGCGACGAGCGGCAAAGGCCACAGACGAATCCATATTTGAAGGGGTTTCGTCGGAGCAACGACGAGCGACGGTGGCTACGGACGAATCCATATCTCAAGGAATTTCGTCGAAGCGGCGGCGGCGGCTACAGACGAATTCAGATGTGAAGGGGAGATTGATGGAGAAGCAAGAAGGCAGAGGAGGGTGGTGGTGGAGGAGGCATGGGAATCGATTTTTCCATTTGGTAATTGGGTTTAGGTGATTGGTTTGAGTTAGTAAATGGTTTGGGTTGGGTGTTTGGGTTAATTTTGTATATATAAAAATTGACGTGGCAACTTTAATGACATGGCAGTTGACTTGTCATTACCACATAGACGGATGGATGAAAAATTGGAGGGTAAATTGCACCGGATACCACCGAACTATTCATTAGGTTTAGTAGCAGCCACCTAACTAATTTTCTTGGTTCGGGTACCACTGAACTCGAACTTCCTTGGTTCGGATACCACTGAACTCGAATTTCCTTGGTTCGGAGTGTCACCTAACTAATTTCTTGGCTCGGATACCATTCCATAGGGTTGGCAAATTTGGGTAGGTTTTTCGGTCTGACCAAATGACCGACCGAATTTGATTTCCTATTCACATATCTTCTTCGGTTCTTCTTCTTATTTTTTCAGATGATACATGAGTGTCATCTTCCTCTTCCCGACCAACCCCTCCCCACCCTCAGCTTCGGATCAGACAACGACAAGTCTGACGGCTTTGTCGAAACTCAAAATCGGTGGTCACACATTCACAACTATAGAGAATGCAAATTAGCAGGGAGCAAAAGGCGCCTCCGCCAACAGAAATCTCTTTGCAAGTCAGATTCTCTGCAAATTTTCAGCGTCGGTAACTGACTTTGACTTCTAACAAAATTGATTTGTGGCTCTTCTTCTTCTGTTCATCTTCCCAAATCGCCTTCTTCTTCTTCTTTATCTTCTTTCCATCTACTTCTTCTTTTTCTTGTATCTTTTTTTAGATTTATCATTTTTTCTTTCTTCCCATGTTCATTCATTTCTTTTCTTTCCAGATCTGTCTCTTCCGGAACCGGTCAATGACTCGGTCTACTCGGTTGACTGTGGCGCAATTTGAATTCGGGTCATTGTCAATGGTTTTGGGTGAACTCAATTTCGGTTAGGTGGTACCCGAGCCAAGAAAATTTGAGTTCAGTGGTATCCGAGCCAAGATAATTTAAGTTTAGTGATATCCGAGCCAAAAAATTAGTTAGGTGGTACTCCGAACCAAGAAAATTCGAGTTCAGTGGTATCCGAACCAAGAAAATTAGTTAGGTGGCTGCTACTAAACCTAATGAATAGTTTGATGGTATCCGGTGCAATTTACCCGAAAATTGGATGTTCGTAGACGACGATGACCTCTAGAATAATCTGCCAGAACTTAGTAATGGGAGGGAAATTTTTTAAAAGTCAGTGACTTCCGGGTTATTTGGCCAAAGGTCGGTGACCATTTGTGTAACCAACCCGACCAATATATTATAGAGAGACAAATAAACCAAGAAATAGGGAATACTGGCCTGTTGAAGTCGAGATCGAACCAAGAAACAGGGGCGACAGTGCAGTCACCAAAGTTGAGTAAGTAGATGCTTGTGAATGAGTCCTGAAAGTGTTACGGTGTTTCGGTATCAGGATCGTACTATCCGCTATTTTTAGAAAAGGAGGAAATGATGCAAGTTAAAATTCAAAAGAAGTTACTTATTTTAAAGCAAGTGTGTCCACCATTCATTTCTATAAGAGAGATCCAAAGAAAGGAAGGTTCGGATTATTTTTTGAAGAAAATCAAGACTTACCTAAAAAGAAACAAAAATTTCTCTGTCTGATCTTTACAAATAAAATATTTAGTCGAGAATCAATGGATTGTAATCAAAAGGAATCAATCAAGCCGTAAACACATGGCAATTAATCTTAGACTAATAATCTCTGGCCGAACTCAATGCTGAACAAAAATTATGGGATCAAACTTGACAATCAAACCAATTTTCCGTTTCTAGCCAAATTAATTTATGGCTTCAATTTACGGTATCAATTTCGGAATATAATTAACAAATTAGCAATCAAATCAAACTTTTTTCGTGTCAATCAATAAGTCGTAAAATTAGTCATCTATTAAAAGCAGGTTGTCCACTGCAAGGAAACAACACTTTACAACAGAAGTTTTAGCTCTTGGTAAAGACCAGGAAAGAAAATTTCACTAAAGGAAAACACTTCTTAAAAACAACACTTTCCATGAACCGAAGCTGGGTTGAAAACAACCAAAATCATTTCCAATACCAACATAGAAAGCCAAACAGAAATGTCTTAAGGAAAACAAAATGAAAAAATTGATAACAGTTGAACACATACCAGCTCCGTCTACAGGTAGGTGAAATTGCCCATTAGAAACCTTATTCTTGTCAGTCTGTACAAGGACTAGAAAACCATGTAAAATGCTATGGAACACTTCCCAATGATAAACCAAATTTCATCCCTAAGTTTAGCCATGTTAAACAAGAAAAGAAAAGTCACCCAAATGAAAATACTCCTTAAAACGATTAAGAAGCACCTTCCAACAATGTGCTCACTACTTAAAATTTCAATAATGTGCACACTACTTACCTCGTGTAATGGTCTCCAACGAATATCCAATGCAAGACACGAACGTCCTTTGCTTAAAAATCCTACAACGGCAATAGGACAGTGTGAATAAATAATCACAAACGACAATAATCCTAAACTAATTCTCTAACATAAATCCTAAACTACATCTCTAACCTAAATTAACATTCTTAAACTCATTCTCTAAATTCAACCATAAACTAATTCTCTAACCTAAACCCTAAATTCTAATTCTCTAACCTAAATCCTAAACTAATTCTCTAACCTAAACCCTAAACCCTAATTCTCTAACTTAAATCCTAATCAAATTCTCTAACCTAATCCTAATCTAATTCTCTAACCTAATCCTAAACCCTAATAAAATGAAAAACAAGAGAGAAAAGGGGACTTACCTTGGAAGGGGAGAGTGGTAGGAGGGGGTGAGGAGTGAAATGGGGGGTGTTGGTGGGGTTTTATAGGAGGGAGGGGGGCGTTTTCGCCCAATCAGATTGAAACGCCCGGACCATAGGCAAATTCGTCCGGGCCCTAGGCGAAAACGCCTGTGGTCTGTTCCTGAATTTAACTCGGCTGGTTGGCAGTTGGTTGACCCGAATAAATGATTACGCCTGGGCCATAGGCGAAAACTCCTATGGTCTTGGTGTTTATACCTATAAATGTTCATACTTTCTGAACGTATTTATTTTGGTACATAGATTCATTTATTTATTTATTATGGTGAAAGACCCCTCAATTTACCCCAAAAGAAAAAGGCAACTGTATGTACAATTAGCACCATTTAAGTCAACAACATAATTTATGCTAGGTAGAGATTTCATAGATTGATTTTCGTAATTCAAGCAAAAGATTCAAAAAATCAGTTTCTATCAAAAACTTCACTCTCTGTCGGCAAAGCCATCATCACTACATGAAAAAAGGCTTTTAGTCACGGTTTTTTTGGCCTTTAGTCACGGTTTTTACCGTGACAAAAAAAATTAGTCACGGTTTTGAAAACCGTGATTAAAATGATCATTTTTTGTCACGGTTTCTATTGAAACCGTGACTAAATTTTCTGTCACGGTTTGCTAGGAAACCGTGACTAAAATCAGTCCGGTTTCAATAGAAATCGTGACTAATTTAGTCACAGTTTCAATAGAAACCGTGACTGATTTTAGTCACGGTTTCAATTGAAACCGTGATAAAAATGGTCAATTTAGTCACGGTTTCAGTTCAAACCGTGACTAAATTTTGTCACGGTTTCTATTGAAACCGTGACTAAATAAGATGACCAAAGTGTTATATTGTAAATTTCAGTGACCCATTAGTTAATTTCATAAATTACAGGTCCAGACCCTCAACCTTTTCCTTTATGCAAAATGATACGTAAACTTAAAATGTTAACAAGATGTCCCAAATAATTGCAAACCAGTCACTCAATTTATTTATTGTATCAAAAATAACACAATTACAATTTTAATTAATACAAAAAATGAAAAATTACAAAATATATAAAATCCTTCGCCGCCGCCGCCGCCTTCGATTCCGCCGCCGCCGACTTCGATTCCCACAGCACAGTCATCTGTCGCCGCCGCGGACGCCTCCGCTATCGCCGCCTCGGTTATAAGACATTAAAAATCTAAGTGACCAAAAGGGTGACCTAATAAATCTAAGTGACCAAGTTGCATAACTGGAAATTAACTATTATAATTGGACATAAAAATGGAGTGACTGATTTGTAATAACGAAATTAGTTTAATTGGGACATTTTGTTAACATTTTAATTTTATGGATCATTTGCATAACGTAAGATGTTGAGGGTCTAGTCGTATAATTTGAGAAATTAACCAATGGGTCACTAGAAATTTCATTAGAACACTTTGGTCACTTGGTTTAGTCACGGTTTTTATAGAAACCGTGACAAAATATGGTTAATATAGTCACGGTTTCTTAAACCGTGACTAATTTTTTTAGTCACGATTAAAACCGTGACTAATAGGGTCAAAAAACTGTGACTAATATGCATTTTTCTTGTAGTGAGTTGTCATGCCGTAACCACCTATTCTTAGTAGCGCATTACCCGTCACCAATCCTCACACAAAACTCAAGTCATTATCAAGCAAACCTCGCAAAAGCGTGGATAGGGGACTGCTACCACCGTCAATTTCTTTTGTATCTACAAGATCAGATTCACCCCTTTCTTTAGATCTGATGAAGTCTGCAAGATCCCTCTAGATCAACTCTCCTGGATTTAAGTTTAAAAGAAATCAAAACCCTATTTTCCTTTTTCAATCCCCGCGCTTGAAATCGAACTCATGGCCTTCCGATTTCAGAAATTGCTCAAATGAACGAGATCGCGGATCCGTCGACTATCGGTAATGGGGACGGCTGTAGAAGAGTTTTGGACGGTGGTTGATAAAACTGAATGTAGGGTGGTAATTATAGTAATTATTAGAATAAATTGGAGGAGTAAATGCATTATTTTATTAACTTTTTCCCTTCACCATTAAATATGTGTCAAACATATCTAAAGGCTCTTATAGCCCATGTCTTAGCTAATTTTGCTCCTTTAATATTATCATTTCACTTTCTCCACTAAATGAACAAAAGGATAAGCATTGACATTCAGTTCCAACACTGAATCCTCTATTTACCCGTTGGCATTCAAATACCTTAATCAAGGTGGTTTTCCTGCTAGATGAATTATCAACGGTCAACCTGCAAAACTCAATACAGAAACACGCATTAAGACGACGAATTGAGAAGAACCTTGTTCTCCAATTTCAACCAAAAGGGTGAAAACGGGGGAGAGGATGAGAATACTAGATTGTACCTTGGTGGGTTCTTGTGAATGAGGAGCTTCTCGAACTCCTCATCCATGGCAACAGAAAAGATTGAATCTTTACAGTTAAATTTTATGAAGGGTTATAGTCCTTCAGATTTTGATTGCTGTTTTCGCGGAGGGAAGAGGAGAATTGGGTTTGTTTTTGGAGGGTTTTTGTTGGGAGTGTTTATTGAGGGTAGCTAGCTTGAACGAGAAGGCCTCATTTTTTTTAATCCGGTCAAACCGTCTCTGGCCAAATCTGGGAAGGAGGAGGAAGCAGAAGGATAAGGTTAGGGGAATCGATTTGGGTTATTGAGTCAAGTGTTTGGGTAAACATAAATTGATGTGATAGTTTTAAATGACGTGGCAGCTCCACGTAAGCGGATGGACGAAAATAAGGATGTCAGTAGACAGTATTGACCTTTAGGATAATCGGTCAAAGTTCAGTTATGTGGGGGATATTTTTTAAAGTTTGGTGATGTCTGGGTTATTTGGGAAAATTTCGATGACTATTTAGGTAACCAACCCATCATACATCTGTTAGAGATTGCACTGCACTCAAATTAATAAATTATACACTAGTCAATTAACTAGGGGTGGGAAACCCGACCAGTCAAACCGGGCTTTGGGTTACCCGAAAGCTCGGTTATAAAGAATAGGGTCGGGCTCGGGTTTGCTAAATATAGAGATTCAGGTTTTCGATATTTTAGGGTAAAACATGAAAAGCTCGACCCGACCCGACCAACCCGAACCACCAAATGCTTAGATTACTTTGATATAACCCTTACACAATATCCGATTATATATTTTTCATCATCATGTCTACTATGTTTTACAACAAAAATCAAAATTTCAACAATAATTCTACTCCAACAAACCAAAAACAACTCCAGACTAACAACTTCATGTTGTCATCGTCTTCTTCCTCTCCTCACGCATATTCAACATGGGTAACCTCCATATTTCGTTCCTATTAAAAAAATAATTGTTACAACTTGGGATAACAATTAGGGTTTCAAAGTGGGTAAAAAACACATCCACTTTGACAATCCCTGATGAAGCTCGTTGAACTATCTGGTACAGAGCATAGAGGTGAAAGATAGAGAGATCGAGGATACGGACAATCAGCGGTGTCGGAAGGAAACAAAAATGGAAAGTTTAGAAGAGGAGATCGGACGGTGGAGATTAAGATTCTGATCTCGAAGTGTATAGATTAGGGTTGAGTGATAGAGAGAAGGGTTTCCCTTCACCGACTGGGAAAGTGGAAGCGACCAACAAAGAGATTAGAGGGTAATGCCTTAATGGTATTTAGGTTAGAGAGTGTGATTGGCTTTGAGCTTTATGTGATTTTTTGGCCCAGGGTCATTGGAGAGTGAGAAGCTTAGGGAATCGGGTAAATTTCCGTGTAGCCCGGACCTAGCCAACTAGGCTTTGGGCTACCCGATTATTAATATAGGGTTGGGCTGGGCTTGAGAAATTGACACTTCAGATAGCCCGAAGCACAGTTTGACTGAGCCGGTCTTAGCCCGACCCGACCCAAATTCCAACCCTACAATTTACTCAGGTGTAGGCGAAACCACGAGAACCTAGAGAAATCTTATATGAAACCAACCATCATGTTGCATGCTCCAGATAATAAGGTTCACCTTGTAATTGAGTCCTAGAGTAGACACCCCATGTATATACACAATAATCTTGAGTCACAACATATTGTGAAGAAAACCAAAATCACACATCCCAATACCATGCAGAACTCCTTGCTAGTCATGACGGTATCAACCCATCCTTTTGAACATGGTCTGGTAATTGAATGTCAAGGTCCACCCACATGTTTGCTCGTGCCTTCATCTACTCCTTGCTCTGTATAGTCATATGGGGCCTTCCAACATCCTAGTCCAACTCTACATAATACCCCATAATAAGGGGAACCATATGCCCTAGGGGGTCGCTCGATCACATTCGGGGCATCCCTAAAGTACATTTCTTGCAAAACTCGCACTCACAACTTGAATTTAAATGCTTTTATAAATTCATCATTTCACCTCACATTTCAAACACCACCACTCATCTTTCATCCTCCATACTCATTCTCTACAATTATTTTTTCTCTTCTCCCCCATTTCACCATGAGCAAGAGATCGAGGTCTCAATTGGTTCGTGGATGAAGACATAGCTCTTTGTCAAGCATGGTCCAAATATAATATGATGGAGACATAGGTAACAAGCAAGAATTGCTTACGTCTTTAGAAGAGGACTGAAGCGATGTAAAAAGCTATTTTGTCAGGCACCAACCAAAACATTTGATGGAGTCTCGCTTTAAGATTGTAGGAAAGTCATGTACCATATGTGAAATTTGATAAAGGGGGTTCACTAGAAAGGGGGTGCTGCTGCACCCCTTGAAATTTGAGAAGTAGTTTATTACTAATGCAAATGGTCATCTTTGGTTCAATCATGAATAATCTTTGGGAAAATAGCATTTTGGTCCTTTACTTTGCCAACTTAACAAATAGCCCCCATATACTATAAATCGCTCTTTTTACCCCTCCTACGTTGGCCACTTTACATTTTGGGTCCTTCTATTCCAACTATGAGCTTCTTAACGTTAAATTTGGGGACATCCGTGTGAAATTGGTTGGAATGTTTACCCACACCCAACCGTGTGCATTAGGGTTTGTATTTATAGAAGATAAGTACAAGAGAAGATAGCTACAAATATTTACAAGATCAACAAATCTATAAATCTATAAATAAGGTAACTAAAATATACTAAGATGATTTATCCTTATCACCCTCCCGCAAGCCAATGGGAGGTCTCACATTGAGCTTGAGCCTTAGTGTTGTGAAGTGGGGCGCCGGTAGGGACTTCGTTAAGGTGTCTGCAATCTGATCTTTACTCGAGATGTAGGCTATATGTAGTGCTTGGCCGCGACTCGTTCTCGGACAAAGTGGAAGTCAATCTCCAAATGCTTTGAACGTGAGTGGTACACCGGATTCTTCGTTAAGTACGTTGCTCCTATGTTATCGCACCATATCGTCGGAGGCGAGGTCGGTTTGAATCCTATTTCATGAAGCAAGGATGCTAGCCATAAGACCTCCGAGGCAGCCATCGCTAGAGCCCGGTATTCTGCCTCAGTTGATGAACGTGACACAGTCCGTTGCTTACGACTTGTCCACGAAATTATATTCGAACCCAAGTATGCAACATATGCACTTGTCGACCGTCTATCTTGGTGATCACCTGCCCAATCCGCGTCAGTGTAAATGGATAATGCATAACTCGATGAGGGTTTGATCATAATATCATGTGTCGTCGTTCCTTTTAAGTAATGAAGTACCCGTTTGAGCTGAGTCCAGTGATCTACTGTCGGAGCATGCATGGCTTGTGCTAGCCTATTCGTCGCATATGATATGTCAGGCCTCGTCATGTGTAAGTACTGTAGCCCTCCCAACAGCTACCGAAATAGATGAGGATTGTCATACTCCTCTTTGCTGTCATCGGTTGGTTTGTACATTGGCATCGCTACAGGTTTCGAGTTGGCTAGGCTCGCCTTTGAGAGCAGCTCATCGATGTACTTTGGCTGGGATAAATGTGATCCCGCGGCCGTCCTTTTTACTTGTATTCCCAAGAAAAAGTGTAGTGACCTCAGATCTTTGATTTGGAATCGGCGCGCTAGCTTTGTTATCAAGTCATGCACCCTTTCCGTCGACGCGCCTGTTATAATAATGTCGTCCACATAGACTAGCACAAATAATGGCGAGTCAGTATAAGAATAAAACAAAGAATGATCAGTTTTAGAGGCATTGAACCTGAGTTCCACTAGGGCATCCCGAAGACATGCAAACCATGCACGTGGAGCCTGTTTGAGGTCGTATAGTGATTTGTTTAGTCGGCAGACGTGGTTGGGACGACGCGGATCATATATCCCTGTGGTTGAACCATGTAAACAAGCTCTTCCAAGTTTCCATGCAGAAAGGCGTTAGATACATCGAGTTACAAAATTAATCATATGGAGGCGGGTTTTAATTACCGGACTGAAGGTTTCCGTGAAATCTACCCCTTCTGTTTGGTGATATCCCTTTGCAACTAGCCGTGCCTTGTATCAAGCTATCGATCCATCCGCATTCCGCTTTATCCTGTATACCCATTTATTTCCAATTGGCTTCATCTCCGGTGTGCATGGAACAAGGGTCCACGTGTTATTATGCAGCAGAGCGTTGAACTCATCGTCCATTGCCATGCGCCATTTTCTTTGTGGATGTGCCTTGGTGTAGCACGTAGGTTCGACATCCTCTTCTCCTATCGCCGATACAAAAGTCTTCGGTTTCAGACTCCCTGTTTGTGACCGTGTCACCATTCTATTGGTGTGAGGTTGAGCTGCTGGTGGTATGGTTGGCTGTTCGGTTGGTTGGGATGTAGATGCGGTCGGTCGTTGTATAGGCGGCGGGTTATTTTGGTGTTGGGTTTGGAGGTGTTGGGGTTGAGGTGTTGGTACAGTGGGCAGTGGAATTTGTGGTGTCGGATGTGTTGGGAGTAGTAGAGGGTACGTAGCGGTGGTGGTGGTAGGATTTGGGTTTGCACTTCACTTCGTACCGTCGACACCTGGAAAGGAAAAATAGCTTCGTCAAATATCACATGTCGAGAAATCTGAATTTTCATAGAAGATAAATTCAAGCAGTAGTAGCCCTTGTGTTGAGCACTGTAGCCTAAAAACACAGAAGGAGACGATTTCACGTCCAATTTATTCGTTGCATACGGCTTTAGCCAAAGAAAGCATAGACAGCCAAAAACTCGTAGAGAGGTGTACTCAAGGTCAATGCCGAAGAGGCAATGATAAGGGGTGTTGTGTGCCTGTAGAGAGCTCGACGACAGCCTGTTTATTATGTAAACAGCTGTCCGGAATGCGTACGGCCAATACTGTGTCGGCAGGCTTACTTGATGGATTAAGGTGCTTGCTGATCTTCCGGCTACCCCGATCCTGTATGTGAACCCAATCATCGAAGAATAGCACACAATATTGTTATCTCTCGTTAGAGCACTGAGTGATAATAAGATTTTGGCAAGAGCGTGGTACATATAGCATATCATGAAGAGTCATATCACAACCATTAATATCCATAGTAGTCGAACCATAGTGAGAGATAGGGAGAGTTTTACCGTCGCTCAGCTCGACATGCTCGGTGCCTTGGTACTCGGAGTGAAGTGCTAGGTTTTGAAGGTCATGTGTCAAATGGTGGGTGGCTCCTGAATCGAGTTTCCAGGTTTGGTTCGGGTAAACAGGCGAGGTGATGTTGTGGACTTGTGGGTTTGTGGTTCCTTGACGTGGCGAGGGACACATCTTGTAGTGATGACCAGTTCCCTTACAATTGTAGCACACCATTGTCGACACAGGAGCTTGTGGCGGCGGTTGCTGGCGTTGATATTGACCGCGGCCGTACTGGCTAGGGTAGCTGCTTCGGTAATTCCCTGGACCTGCATCAGGAAAACGTGAGACGCGACCACGGTTTGGTCGACCGCGGCCACGATAATTATTAGTCATACGACCAGCAAAATTTGACAGTGGAGTTACTGCCGTTGCCGCCTCTTCCATGGCAAGATCGAGTTCCTCTGATAGTAGCAGCCCATGAAGCTCCAAATACGACACCGGGACAGCTCGATTATGGAGAGAGCGGATTAGTGGGCGATAGCTCGGCGGTAAGCCATGTGTAATGTGCTCCACTAGATCAGCCTCCGACTGCAAGTGGTCGAGCGCCTGTAGGCGATCATGCATTGTCTTTGCTTTCTGGAGATAGTCAGACATAGAATCATTAGCTAATTTTAATTCACGAAATTGATTTCGTAATGACCTGATTTGTGACGGGCTTCCGGTTTCCTAAAGCAGTAGCTAGCGACGTCCAAGCCTCCCGAGCCGTCGCTGCTCCAACTAGGGTGTGGATCACAGATGGAGAGAGAGAGTTGATTATCCAGCCAGAACTAGTTGGTCCTGGCGGAACCATTTTGTGAACTCCGGATTGGGAGTTCCTTCAGCGGTGGTACGAGCCGGCGATTGAGTCGAGCCATCAACATACTTAAGCAGGTCATAACCCGCAAGGAAAGGCTCTAGTTGGAGCTTCCATAGGACATAGTTCGTAGCATCTAGTTTGACGGACAATTGGTTCGGAGGGGAAGGCATTTGATTGGTTGGGGAGGCCATTTGTGCAGCTGGGTAGTTTGGGAGTAGGCAGGAAGGAGTGGAGAGTTGAGAGGGGGGGTGGCGTTCGACGGCTAGGGTTTAGGGTTGAGAGATGGACGGCGCAGAGGAAGGAAAAAAAGAAAGAAATTATTTGGAGGCTCTTGATACCATGTAGAATTGGTTGGAATGTTTACCCACACCCAACCGTGTGCATTAGGGTTTGTATTTATAGAAGATAAGTACAAGAGAAGATAGCTACAAATATTTACAAGATCATAACAAATTTATAAATCTATAAATAAGGTAACTAAAATATACTAAGATGATTTATCCTTATCAATCCGCACTTCGACAAAGAGTGATATCGGAGGTAGGAGACTAATAGTTGGCTAGGGAGGTATCGCGAAGAGTATAGTGAAATATGAAGGGTTTTAAAATCACATGTTTTATTCGTCGATTTCATCCTATGTAATTATATATACTTTATTTTCAATTAAAAGATGCTTAGTAAGCTAATACATGGCTATTGGAGCTAACGTGGTGTACTCAATGTGCACCAATTAACGTCGACATGAAGACGACAATTGGAATGGAATGAACCAAAATGCAAAATGGCCGAAGTAGGAGGGGTTAAAAAGAGCGATTTGTAGTATATGGGTTCACTACAAAAAATCTGCTATTTAGCGTCGGTCACCGGGGAAGAGTTTAGCGTCGGTCGATTAAAAACCGACGCTAAACCCTTGACTCGCGTTTGACCAAGGGTTTAGCGTCGGTCGACAAGCGAACGACGCTAAAACTGACCAAAAACCGACGCTAAATTTGGTTTTCGGTCAGAAACGGAGCCGACCAGGTTTAGCGTCGGTTACCGACATGTTTTAGCGTCGGCCAGCGACCGACGCTAAAACACGTATATATTTAAACCTCTCAGCCGACCCTAACCCTAATTGCATCTTCTTCTTCTTCCTCTTTCTTCTTCTTACTCTTCTCTAGCTCAAATCTTCTTCTTCTTCTTTTCCTCCTCTCAAAATCCAGATCCATTGTTCTTCTTCTTTCTCTTCTCCAGATCCATTCTTCTCCTTCTTTTTCCTCTTCCTCTCCAATTCCAAGCTTCTCCTCCTTCTTCTTCTTCCTCTCCAGATCCAATCTTCTTCTTTTTCTTCTTCTTCCTCCTCTTCCTCTCCAGCGGCCTCCTTCCTCCGCCGACGCCCTCCGCCCGCCGAAGCTCCACTCCAGCGGCCTCCTTCCTCCGCCAACGAAACCCTCCGCCCACCGAAGCTCCACTCCGCCGACGAAACCCTCCCCCGCCGACAACCCCCCAACCTATCAACCGCCGCCGCCACCATCACGTTGATCGGTCAAGTATTGACTGATTGGACAAGAAGTGACCAAAAGGGTGACCTAATAAATATAAATGACCAAATTGTATAACTGGAAAATGGAGTGACTGATTGGACATTAATAGAAAATGGAGTGACAAAATAGAAAATGAATATTGAAAACAAATAAAAAAACAGAAACAAAAAAAATTGGGTTGGTCAGCGACCGGTTCGGTCAAGGATTTAGCGTCGTTCGTTAAACGAATTTAGCGTCGGTCAGCAAGCGACCGACGCTAAAATTTAGCGTCGGAAGAATTGGCGTCGCTTTTGCCGAGCGACGCTAAATCCTTTAGCGTCGGTCAGCAGCCGACGCTAAACGACGTCGGTGACCGACGCTAAATAGCAGATTTTTTGTAGTGGTTATTTGTTAAGTTGGCAAAGTAATGTGGGCCAAAATGCTATTTTCTCTTATTCTTTCTAGTTGATCTAATTTTAAAACATCTAATTAAAAACTAACTTTGTTAGAATTCCAAATGCCAAATCTCTAATCTTTGAATAGACATCGATTTCATATTCCACTCACCGTCTCTAATATCCTTTAGAGGATGTTTAGTATTTGTGATTTGGAGCATAGATGAGTGATTCTAGAGAATACATGTATTCTATTCTAGTCAATGCGTTGTTATTTTGTCATTTTTCTGTCACAAATTCATATATTGTAGTTCCCAAAAGTCTCAAATATGTGGATTTAAAATCTCACATTTTATGTAAGATTGTGGAGATTTTGGTAACATTATGCAGTCAATTTTACATAACATTTGAGTTGAGTTGTTATGTTAACTATTAGTTACTGTTTATCTCAAATTGTAAGGTAAATAAAATTAGATAAAAAAGTAATATGTGCACCCCTTCACGAAAATTCTAGCTCCGCCACTGGTTATAAACAATAATAATTTGCGAAATATGGCGTGCATGTGGTACTATAACATATAACCAATTCATGTAAGAATTCCTAAGTACAGAAATATGGCGTGCAAGTGGATTCCTAAGTGTATACATTAGTCAGCTCCAATAAGAATTCAGATTCTAAAGTCGGCTATCAAACAACAGCCAGCTCTCAAACAACATCTTACTAATTCAAATTCTAATTAAAGTATACAATAGTTAGCTATCAAACAACAACTTACTAATTCAGATTCTAATTAAAGTATATAGTAGTTAGCTAGGGATTTGTCTTGTCCGTGGGTATTAAACCGGGTATTAAACTTGTGTATTACAAATGAGCCCAAACCTGGCCCAACTTTCCAGTTTAGCTTGAATCGGTAAAATCGTGGGAATCAAAAGATTACATAATTTTAACAACTTTACCTGATTTTACGGCATATAGGTTTTGCATGGAATCTTGATCATAATCCATTGGCGAACTCGTAAAATCGTTATGATTTTATGATCAAAATCGCGATTTTAAGTACATTGACTAAAATACATTAACAAGAAAACACACTTAAACATACGTAGACACACTTTAATTAATGCAAATTACTGACAACCAACCTCATTCAAAAGCTTATCGACTAAATATTTCTTCAGCCTTCTATGTCATTGTCATCACGAATCATTGCATTGAGCTATGTGTATTGTTAGAGTGTTGGTATGTTTAGGTTCAAGTTGGCAGCAACAAATTCATAATCAGAATCTCCATGCATCTCTTCAAACTCATCTTCGGCTATATATCATATTATGTAATATAACACAAGTAAGCATTATATTCCTCAAGGTTGAGAGATCTCAAGAACGAGCAGGGAAAATTGCCCAAGGAGATTAGAGATTGGTCATGATGTCGTTCAAAGACCCCACAATCCCAAAGTATCCCATGTCATATCCCAATGTTGTAGCCCACAATTACCTCGAGGACCACTGTAGGTCGAAGAACATGGCCTATGAATTGTCACTGCCCAAACAATAGGACAATTCCTCAATTCTCTATGCATGCAGTCGATTGAGTCTATCATCCCATAAAATCCGCATTAATTGGGAAGCCTTGCATAGTAATTTTGCAGAACTTCACGAGTGGACTCACAGGGGTACTATAGAGTCCATACACATGTACTATAACAATGCAAAAATTTGGTTCAAGTTGGTAGCAAAAAATTCATATTCGGAATCTCCATGCATCTCTTCAAACTCATCAAAATGTTCATCTTCAGCTATCATATTATGTAATATAACACAAGTAAGCATTATATTCCTCAAGGTTGGGAGATCTCAAGAACGAGCAGGGACAATTGCCCAACGAGATTATGGATGGCCATGATGTCGTTCAAAGACCCCACAGTCCCAAAGTATCCCATGTCATATCCCAATGTTGTAGCCCGCAATTGCCTCGAGGACAACTGTAGGTCGATGGACATGGCCTATGAATTGTCTTGCCCAAACAATTGGACAATTCCTCAACTCTCTATGCATGCAGTCGATTGATTCTATCATCCCAGAAAATCCGCATTGGGAAGCCTTGCATATTAATTTTTGCAGATCTTCACGAGTGGAATCACAGAGGTACTAGAGTCCATAAACATGTACTATAACAATCCAAAAATTTGGTTCAAGTTGGTAGCAAAAAAATCATAATCAGAATCTCCATGCATCTCTTCAAACTCATCAAAATGTTCATCTTCGGCTATCATATTATGTAATATAACACAAGTAAGCATTATATTCCTCAAGGTTGGGAGATCTCAAGAACGAGATTAGGGATTGGCCATGATGTCGTTCAAAGACCACACAGTCATGTCATATCCCAATGTTGTAGCTCATAGTTGCCTCGAGGACCACTTTAGGTTAATGGACATGGCCTATGAATTGTCTTGCCCAAACAATAGGACCATTCCTCAACTCTCTATGCATGATGTCGATTGAGTCTATCATCCCAGAAAATCCTCATTAGGAAGCATTGCATAGTAATTTCTGCAGATCTTCATGAGTGGACTCATAGAGATACTAGAGTCCATAAACATATACTATAACAATGCAAAAATTCTTTAGGTTCTTCAGGGCAGTACTCTCATTGAGTTGGAATGAAGTATTCATCGAGAGAGTCAGTGGTGCAAGCGAAAGTAACTATTCACAAAGCGACAATGATCTTCAGTTCAAGTGATAATAACCAATGATCAACAACATTTAGTCTTCTAGCAAATGTTGGGTTAACTTCCACCACGCCCTTAAGAATGCGCTAGAACAACATCAAACACATACATAAACGCCTTCTAAATGCCCTCTCAACATACTTTGACTTTCTACTATCGTGACCGAAGTAATCATCCATCTATCATCGATGGTCAACTACCCTATTACGTCGTGTGGGGATACGATTTAGGGTTTGGCGACGATGTATTGCACTATAATATCGCAAAACGATGGGGTTGTAGTTAGCGTAGGACTTCAAACATTTGAAGATCATCATACTTTTGCTCATCAGATGATGAAGTGTTTAAAGAAGATTTTGAGGGACTCATTGTGGTTTGATCTAATTGTAGGAAAGTGATGCGAGGTGTGCTTGTTTATTTTATTTCAGACGCTATATTTTATAGAGAATTGAGTTGAATGTAGATAACTGATGAGTGGTGTAAGTTGCTCTAACTAACAGTTGTTGTGAAGTGCTCCAATAAATGAGTGGTGTGACTATACGTCACTAAATCATTGAGACATGTGTAAATTGACATTTACAATTGAGCACATAGTCCAAATGTGATGTGAACCAACACTAAAACAATGAAAAAATAAAAAATAATTATACAAAGACAAAAATCACCTAAAAATTACTCAAATTTTATCAAAGTATTCTTTTTGAATTATCATAAAAAAATTAAAGTACAAAACATTAATCTAAGGACTAATACACTAATCTAGCCTAAACTTTCACGAATATGTCAAATCTAGCTACTATTTTGATTACATTTTTTAGGTCAAACCTTTGCAAGTGATGACAAATGTAACCAACGAATTCGAAAAATTTGACATTATTAGGAGCTGACATGACACTCATTTTACCGGTCAAATAGATGTCACGTCAGATACCACATAATTTTCTTTTATGCTTTGATATTTTAGTTTTTAAAATTTTATATTAAAAATTTATTATTTATGTGGTAAAATAATTGATGTGACAACATGTAAGGTGTCATTGTTTTTCACGTCAAAAATTTTGAAGTTTGTATGTCTATCAACTTGGATGAAAAATGTAACAGAAATTACTCAATTGGCCGATTTGAGATTTTAAATAATAATGGCTAGATTTGACATATTCGTTAAAGATTTGGCTAGATTAATGTATTAGTTATTAATCTAATGGCAGCGGATAAGTGTCTAGGATTTTGTAGGACTTTACACATATAATTTATTTATTATATTTAATTTAAATACTTTAATATTTTTCTGGTGACCGGCGGTGACAGTCCGGCGACCGGCCACCGTCGCCGGCGACTTTTCCGACGACCGACCACTGCCGCTGGTGACTTTTTCGGTGAGGCTTCGACAACTTTTTCGGTGAGACTCTAACAACTTTTTCGATGACCGATCAAACTCTTGCGACTTTTCCGTTGAAGACAAGCTAACTAGTTAACCTCATTTTTTACTGATAACTAGTTAACCATTTATCAAGTTGTTAACTAATTATCTAATCGAGTTATCAAGTTGTTAACTAGTTAACCAATCGAGCTAACATGTTATTTTTCTGATAACCAGTTAACTGAATTTTTTATTAACATGTTATCTAACTAATTATGATGTTTTTAATTTAGATAACTAGTTAACCTCATGATTTAGATAACTAGTTATCAAGTTGTTAATTAATTATCTAGTTGAGTTAACTAGTTAACCAAACGAGTTAACTAGTTATCTAATTGTTAGCCAAATGAGTTAACTAGTTAACTAATTAACCGATTGAGTTAACTAATTAACCCATTAATACAAAAAATGGTTGCAAACAAAAATACAGTAGATCAACAAAATATGAACGGTTTAGGGGGAAAAGCAAGAAATCACACAAATTAAAGACACAACTCTCAGCATCAAAATAGGAGCACGAAACTTCCTCATTAGCTTCCCAACCCTCCTGTCCATCCTAACGCTGCACCTTCCTCCTTGTCCTCTTTCCTCGGTTAATCAAACTTTATTTGAGAATCGAATTTGATCCTAACTATATACAAAAAAACATAGGGGAAGAAGATTATACTCTGTTTTTCTCTACCATTTAATTTAGGCAAAAAACAAATTTGTAGCCAAACCTTTCCCGGAAATGTCAAACATAGCCAAAACTTTTTGCGTCACATTTTTAGACCAAATATTTATTTGTTAGGACAAACTTAGCCAACATCCGTTAAAATTTTAACACCGTTAGTGACTGTACAAACGGAGGTGACGTGGCATCCACTTGACCGGTCATGCCACGTCAGATTACATATAATTATTTAAATTCAAAATAATAAGAAAATATGCTAAAAACAAAATAAATTATAATATTTAAAATAAAAAAAATAAAGTTGGCGTTGGCAGCAACCACCACCGCCGTTGTCGTGTCCCCAGCAATTCCTTCTTCATCTTCTCTTCCTCGGCCGCCAGATCTCCTCCTCACGACTAACAACAAACCCAACACCAATCTCTCTCAACCGTCTGAGCTCCCTCTCCCTTTGCCTTCGGCCCGCCGCCATCAGAACTCCTCCCTTGACGCTTCCCCGATTCCCAGCAACCTCCGCCACCAGTTCCGATCTTCCTCTCTCTCTCTCTCTCGTCTCTCGGCTCAAGGGAACCCTCTCCCTCTCCGATTACTCAGGCCTCCGGTTGGAAGGAGGAGAAGACCTTGAAGAGGATCCCGATACACTGAATCTCGTTGGGAACTCGGTCCCCGTCTCCTCTACACGCTATTAGCTCTTCTTTCTGGGACTTCAATCGAGAGGGAAGACAGGGAGCTAAGTTGGAGACGCCGTTTGAAGAGGTGTTGATCGAAGCTATCGTTGGGGAGAAAGAAATTGCAAACCTTCTTCTCTGACTGCCCTCCGCCGTCATCGAGACCTCTGAAAGACTGAAAGTAATCCTAGATTGCGATTCCCCTTTCGTTACATTTTCATAGACTGGTGTAGGGAATTAATTAGAACATGAGGCTTTTTTATGTGAATGAGTGTTTGTATATTAATTGCCCAAGGCAAAGTATCTGTACAGAGAGTCTAAGAGAATGCAAACCAGAGGCAAGGAAGGATGCCATCTGGGCAAAACAGAGGAAGTCTGTAACTCAACTCCAAAATCAAATTAACTGAGTTACAGGGGTCTTGGGGGGTTGGTGTTGGGGAGGGCAGAGGATAGGGAATTGTTTTTTGGAGGTGGTAGGAAGAGTTATGGGTGTTGGTCGGCGGAAGGGATGAAGAAAAGGTCGAAAAAGAGAGAGGGGAGAGTTTGGGCAGGGAAGAAGAAGTGGAAGGAAGAAAAAGAGAAAAAAAAAAAAAAAAATGAGGCATAATTTTAAATTAGAAACAATTATGTGGCAAAAAATTGGACACATCAATGGCACATCACTTTCGGGGTTAAGTTTTCGTTAACTTGGATGGAAAAGTTAACAGAAAACAAAACATTGCCATTTTTTGGATTACGAATAATTTTGGCTATATTTGACATTTCCCGGAAAGGTTTGACTACAATTTTGTTTTTGGCCTTTAATTTACATCCAAAACCCTAAAAATAATTACACAAAATCAAGATACAGTAACAGGAGTTGTAGCCCTATACATACTATCCAGCGACCTCCGTCGTCTCTTCTTCCATTGCAGGCTAAGCATCAGCGACCTCCGCCGCCTCTTCTTCCATTGCAGGCTAGGCATCTCCTCCTCCTCCCCCTGATCCCAACTCCACCGACCAGCATCACATGCCTAACGCCCCGACGCACCCCTGGCCCGAGTGAGAATGGAGAATGTAGAGGGAGAGGTGGCGGGAGAGGAAGAGGAACGGGAGACGGCAACCATAGAGGGAGAGGCAGCGTGAGAGGTACGAGAGATGGATCAGAAGACGAAGAAGGAGCGAGGTCAATGACCCACTCAACGAGACCTCCGACGCGAAATCCAAGCTCGAGTAGGAGGAGGATAGGTCTCAGATCTTCAGATCTGGCGTCATTCAAGTGTATATGTGAATGGGGAGGATTCGTTGGACCGGTGACGAGAAGGTGGTGGTCGGAGGAGAAGGTGGAGTTGCGACGAGGCGGAGGGCGTCCGGAGGTGAGAGTGGAGCAGCGTCGACGAGGAGGAGGCCGGAGTAGCGGCTGGGAGTAGAAGAATCGGAGAAGAAAGATAAGAGAGAGACAAGAAGTTTGGAGTGATTTGGTTCATTAGGGTTAGAGTATTTATATTTTAAAAAGACTGAAATACCTCTCTTATCAAATAATTTAGAATGTTCCAAATTTGAAAGTTTGGGCGCAAATCCTCAACCTAATCTAATTACTCATGAGAGTAGTTTATTTTAGTCCACGGACAATTATATTTTAAAATTACCTCCTAATTTTTAGCCACAAGATTGGAGTTAGCGTCACCATTCACCAAACAAATATTGAATTACTACATTGGGGCAAATTAGTCCACTAGGAATAATTCAGCTAGATTTTTCATTTTTGTCTCTTATACTTTTCTGCAGACGCTCTATCGCAAATTGGCAGGCAGCAGGATAATGATTACCAGTATTAAACCCGTGAGAAAACCTTCTGGCCCGGGAAATATTGATTTACCCTTTGTCACAAAATCGTTGATTATTGCCCAACTCACCGTCAAATAAATGAGCGATTCACACTTTAGGAGTAGAGATTTTCAGACACAACGGTGAAGTCGAAAAACACACCTACGAAGAATTCAGCTGCAGTAATCAGCATTTCGAACACTGCCACTGACCTTCTCGTTGGTGCTTCCTGTAAGTGAAGCGATTCTCCTTTAAGACTCTTTCTTCTTTCTTTCTATTTCTTTATCATTTTGGTACCGTCTCTGCTCATTGTTTGATTGATTCAATGTCGCCAATTGCTGGCATGATTCAGGACCTGGGTCTAGTCCGAATTTTGATTTTTCTTTTGTGGGTTTTGTTGCAATTTTTGTCTGCCCTTTTAGGTCTCACCATTTGTATAACGAAATTGGTAGCTGGAGATTGTTCAGTGAGAGTGAATTTGTAGGATAGTTTTGCACTGGGACATAAAGATTTGTTCTTTTACTCTATTCTGTTCATCACTGAGGTCTAGACGTCTTTAGTTCTGCGAGTAGAGGATGTCTTAGTGTGTTTAATGGAAGCTAATGGGCATAATGGTTAGCCGCTGTTAATCATCACTCACGGTGCTTCGGCTTTGGGCTTGAACTCATGGTGTTTGATGTAAGAACAGAGAAAATTGGTTTTGCGATACAGTCAAGTGAGGAACAGGAAAGTTTGTGCCAAAGCTTACCTCCTGTTGTCTGCAAGAACATTGGACTACATCATGAAACTTTTCATGATGACGTTTGCAATAACTACTGGATCAATGGTTATGAAAAGTTCGAAATTTTTTCTAAGCATGACATCTTAGATGGATCTGACCATTACTTCTATGTGCAGCTCATATGAAAACCTGCTTTCATAGCTAAATCTACTGTTTTGACATGCGTTCAGCCTCTAGAAAGCCTACTACTTCCTTGCATAATATTTGCATGTAGCTTTGGTTTGATACATGCTCTATTAGAATCAATGGAGCGTGTTTAAATTCATGTAGAGCACTGAGGAAGATAGTACAATAGAATGGCTGCATCAACTGAAGGAATAGAAAGGTTTTATTTTACTCCTCGATTTGAGTTATGCATTGGATACAATTCTAAAGCTATGACAGAAATCTACTAGTAAGTTCCTTTCTATGAAGCAGCTGACTTTGTCTTTCTCCTCCTATTCTTAATTGCAAATAGATTTTCTATTTGACAACTCATGGATGTCCTCCTGCTATATAGCTTGGACAAAATGGATGGATTCTCCACTGTAGATGGATTTGTGGAGATAACTGAATGCTTGGCTGAGATGATGAAGTATGTGGCGAATGAACCCTCGGTGGGGCTTTTCTACGTCCAGCAGCATGTACACAATGCAGCTCCAAATGTCATAAACATCAGGAAAAGTGTGGCAGATAGGTCCCGTGAAACAAGCTTGAACACTCAAGACTTGGAGGATTCCATTACCATGGTGAGATTGATGAAAGAATGTGGTTTGCCCATTACTAATGAGATGATCAAAGACATTACAAAATCTATAGAGGTAATGTCTGAAAAGCAGCAAAAAAGAGGATTAGGACCTAGGCCATCTTCTGGTTTTCTGATGAAACGATCCAGTTCGACAGAGCCACCCATTCGGGGTGATAGTGACGCAGCCGTTGGCAAGAGGTCAGGTTACTATTTCTCCACCATGTTTAAGACAGCAAAGGAAAGGGCCAGTGGTTTAAAGTGGCCGCAAATTGATCTGAAGGAAACAATACCAAGTCTTAGCCCACCAGTGCAGTTTGTCGAATCTAGCAGTACGAGTTCTTCTGCAGTTGTTGCTGAAGCTGAAGAGTTGCCTTTGCCAAGCTAGACAGCTGAGGACACTGCTGAAGAGCAGCTCCAAGTAGAGAGAAAAGACGAGATCTCCCCACAATGTAATGCCATTTCAGTGCCAGAAGACTATGATGTGTTTAAAGCTGATAAGCAAGCCAAACTGGAGGAATGGCTGCTTGAAACTGCTGGAAATCGAGACAAATTGCCATCCACCAAGTAACGCAGTAGAAAGAAAGCCCTTTTCTCCTATTTTCAACGGGATAAGGTTGACTTGCTTGTACAATGATGAATGAATGAGCTGGATCATGTTTTTCATGTAGTATATTTATCTGTAGGTTATGATGACTCCCAGATGATCTATTAGAATAAAGTTTGTGGCTTGGCCATCTTCTGGGGTCTTAAACTATTCGTTGCTTGTGCAGCTTCAGTTCTTAGAAAAGGATTATGCAGCATTTGATTGACTTTTATTTAAACTTAGAAGTTAGAACTAGAAGCAAACAAAGAAAAAGAAGCACTTTATAGATTGACTGGCTTCAAAACAACTGATCAAAGTTATTTCCCCCATGAATAAATACTAGAAGTTAAGATGGAAACGTTAAAGCTCAACCAAGCTCAAAATGTATCAAATAAGGCAATTATTCATGAAACTATTTTTTTGAAAAATTATGCAACTATTGAGATGTTTTGTATTTTATTGGTAATAAATGTATGCTTGTAAGGATTATGCCGATTATGCCGTAGCAATTTAGTTTGTCTATGATAGATTGAGATCATCCAACCTTAATTGATATTTTATTTTGAGTTTCTTCTTACAAAATTTATTTTTATTATAGAATAAACAACTCTATTAACTACTGGCCACCATTTTCATGAGTGTAGTGAGACCTCAAGGCCACAACTTATCCTTCTCTACCACCATTTTCATCCCCTCTCGATGCTCCTAAGGTAGCGGCGACGGCTCCTCTGCTCCTCCTCCTTCCAACACTTCAGAATCAAGTGCACGGGTTACTTCATCACATGGTTTCGTCAAGGAGGAAAATGTTGTTTTGGTGAAAGAACTCTAAATTTTTACTTCTACCCTTCCATGGGATTACAAGTTATCATAATATTGAGGAGAAGACTTGTTGTGCCGTATGACCAACTATTAGCTACATTCGTTTTGAGGATAAGTCGTTCCTTGTCAATGGGACATAATGTCAATTAGCACTAGAAAAAGACTCGATTTTTTGGACAGTTAAACTCTATTCCTTACTTTTGTGGGTTAGATGTCTGACTAGCTCCTTAAAAACATCAGAGTATAGGGCAATACCAAGAAATCAAAACAAAAGACACATGTTTGTGCAAGGTATGCGCTCTCGTTCTTGTCTGATTCATTAGTCTTGTTAATTTATCTCTTCTATGATAAAACCTTAGATTTCAAATGTTTCATCTTGAAAAGAACCTAATTGTCCCGGTCTCACCCTCCCTACCGCTCCCCTCTTTCTCCCTTCGCTTTTTTTTCCTTGTAGTTCTTAGAATGGTTTACGATCTATGATCTCTCCCGTCAAGAAGTTACCATGACAAAAAAAAAAGTATATGATTGTAAGGTTTTTTTTCTTCATATTTATTAGTTATAAAATATTAATTTTGACCGATGGTATTTTTTCCCGGCATACTAGCTAAAACATTTTTTAGTTTCACAACGCGATATTCTCGAATGCATAGTTTAGACAAATTCATAATTCTCAAAGAAAAATTTCATTTTCAAATACGTGATTTCACTGAAATCCTCAATCTCGAAAATGCGCACTTCATTTTAGAATTTAATGATAAGCATCTCTCATATATATTTATTTTACTGAATAATTATGTTCTGATATAACAAATGCTTAGGTTAAGAATACTGAAATTATTATAAAAATGATTTTCAATGTGAAATTTAGTGAGCTTGTGTGTTTGGGAAATACTTGTCAAACTTTTAAACTTATACATTAAGAAATACTTTGAAGAATAAAACAACCACATCGCTTGAAAAAGACATTAAATATATCTTTCTAAAAATTTACTTCTGAAAATAAAATAATTTCTAATCGCAATATATTTATGTGGAAAAATAAAAAATGAATGAAAAGTGAAAACATACGAAATATAGACCGCATTTCGACTTGGGCAGGAAGGCTGTTGACGAGCCGAGCGCTCATGAGCTGCTCGGAGCTCGGCTCGAAAAAATGGCTAAAAAGCTCGCTCGAAACTCGGCTCGTTTACAAACGAGCCGGCTCGAGAGCAAATGAGCGAGCCGAGCTTATCCGGGCTCAGCTCGGTAGGCTCGCGAGCTGGCCCGTTAGAGGCTCGTTTACGGCTCGAATAATATAATAATTAATATGTAAATATGGGATGAATGTTTATACTTTATATATTTAGAGCAATAAGGTTTATGATTTAAGAATGATAGAATTTATATGTGGAGGACTGGGGGTTATCAGGTTAATATGGATTTAAATGTGATACATTTACTTTAATAAAATGTAGGAGTTGAGAATAATAGTATTGATTTAGACTTTAAATAATATTTAGACTATGACCTACGATGTAAGAGTAACGGTTTAGTGTTTAGACTCGATATATTAATAAGGTTTATGAATTGAGATTTGAGAGTACTGATTCTGGTTTATACTATATAGATTAAAGTTTAGAGTTACTACTTACTAATTAGGGTTTGGAATAATAAGGTCAAGGACTTGAGGCTATGTACATTAAGGTTAATAATGTTTAAACTATACATTAATAAGGTTAAGAGATTACGAGTAATGACTATGGTTTATACTTTATATCATAGAGTTACTCATTAGGGTTTACAATAACGATTTAATGCGTAGGCTACACTCGATATGTAAGAGATGAAATTTTGAAGTTAGGATTTCAATTAACGTCTTAAGGTTAATGCTATGGAAATGAAGGTTAAATAATAAGGTTTACGATGTAAGAGCAACGATTCAAGGTTTAAGCTTGATACATTGATAAGGTTTAGGGATTACAAGTAATGACTTTGATTTATATGTTATATTACTTTTATATAAAGATTTAGAGTAACTCATTAGGGTTTACAATAACGATTTATGGTTAATAGGATTTACAGTGTAAGAGTAACGGTTTAGGTTTACACTCGATACGAATATTACTCCCTCTTTTAAAATAGCTCGTGAGTCGATCGTGAAAAGTTCAATTTCAAAATTCGATTGTAAGAGAAAATGAGTAATAAGTTAAGATTCCTCTAACCATCTATAATCTATGTGATTATGTGCTCCAAGTCTCTAACTTATTAAACATTTTGGTCTCATATAATCATATCAGTACTTTAGAGTTTAGATGAATACTTTGGATTAACAATTTAACATTAATCATATTTGTATTCAAATAATCAGATGTCAATTAAAAGAATAAGGAAAGTAAGAACAAAATCACCTAAGTCCTAAAAAACATTCGCAGCTCACCCTCCTCTCTGTACGAGGCGCCGACGCCGACAACCTATCATCTGTCCGCCGGAGTCGAAGCCGCTAGCATCGCCGGAGTCTCGAAGCTGCACTCCTCCGGTCTTCATCCTTTGATCTCTCGTTGTCCTCTGTAAGTCATCGTCCTCACTCGTCATCCGTCTGTCGTCGCCCTCTGTCTATCGTCGTCGCCCTCTGTCTGTCGTTGCCCTCTATCTGTCGTCGCCCTTTGTCTGTCTTCGTCTTCACTCGTCATTTGATCGTTTTTTGATTTTTAATCTAGGGATTCGATTGTCCGCTGTGCTGAAACTAGGGATTCGATTGTCCAAAAGCTAAGGATTCGATGTGTGCTTGACCTAACTACCAGACTACCACCGATTTTCCTGCTGTGTTTTAACTGAGTCGAAACATTGTAGATGTGTGAATTGTTCTGTCGTTGTTTGATCTTTGAGTATGATTGGGGGAGCTGTAGATGTGTGAATTGTTCTGTCAAAAACTCTGCAGTTTTGAGCAGATTTTAGCTTAGCCTTCGTGGAGTATCAGTGGAATTGAGATTGGTTCTTATGGGGATATGGAGCTGCTGTAACCTGTGTTTTTAGATTAGCCATAATGATTGTAGGATGATTTGATCTTGGCTTTATAGTGAAGTTTTTGTTAAATTAATGATGCATAAGCAACAGCTGCAGCAATCTCTTCATTTTAATCAATGATGCATCAGCTAGCTTCATTGCTTTTGACCGTGTGATTAGTCTAGCTAGAGTATGCTGCATTGTATATTGCATGATGCATTCCATCTCTTTCTTTCCCATCTGACCCTATTAATTCTTATTTCCAGATTATTTGATTCTACTTTGGGAGTTGCTGCTTCAAATTATCAAATGAGAAAGTTTATTTTGTTATGTTTTGATGAACGTTTGTACTTGGTAATGATTGTACTTGGTAATCTTTGAACTTGAAAAAGAAACTTACAATGTTTGTTGGCCGTAACTAGAATTATGACGTTTCTATTGATGATTTAAATAAGCTTAACGAGCAGAGTTCGAAATGAGCATTAACGAGCTGAGCTCGACAAGTTTTAACGAGCCTAGCTCGTGAACAATTTTTTAGATCTATCAGGCTCGGCTCGTTAAAACTCATTTCGAGCTGAGCCCAGCCGAGCCCGAGCTAAAAAAAAAAATTAACGAGCCGAGCTCGAGCTCAACACTTCGAGCTCGAGCCAGTCATGCAGCTTATCGAGCCGAGCTCGAGCCAGGTCATAGCTCGGCTCGGCTCGGCTCATATACAGCACTATGAATAATGAATCAAGCTCTCTTCTCTTCTCTTCGTCTCTCTGGTTTCTTACCGTCGTAGTCATCTAATCTTCTTCTTCCTCTTCTCCTTCTCTGTGTTTCCGGCAAGATTGCAGAGGAGCCTTCTTCCCGGCCAAATCCACGTGACTGCCAAACTTCCCGTCGCCGAAAGGTCAGTTACTTGCCTCTCGAAAACTCTAACCCCTCCAAATCCTCAGGCGTCACTTCTGTTTTTTCCTCCTCACTTTCCCTCTGAATTTCACGATTCGATAGCGATTCCAATCGCAGTGAAATTTCGCGCGGGACGGCCAGTTCCTTGCTTCTTCTTCGTTACCCTTTCTCGTTTCCTATGTGTTGATCTGATTAAAAGTCGAATTGAAGTTTCCATTTATGTTGCTGCTTTCCGCAATCCCGATGCAATGATTCTGTATCTGATTGTCTCGGCATCACAATTCTTCTCCTTCGTTTCCTATCTATTAGCCCGTCCTTATCAGACAAGGCTGGTGTCATTAGGTGCTGGATCTGGAGGTTTTATCCTTTGTTTTTTCTAGTTCTAGGTGCAGAAATTGAGGCAGCCATGGCATTTAAACAGAATACTTCGGCCAACGTTTCCCGAAGTATTTGGTTCTGTTTAAGTAGTTACGCTCTCACATTGCTGAATTGCTTTCTTGAACATAAACTCTATCTAGGCGTACTGCCTACTGCCTAGGCTTAGGGTATCATTTTCCATAGGTTCAGTCTACTTGAACTGGTGCGAAACACAGTTAGTGCTTGTTCGTACCTTAATAACCAGCATTTCTGGTAAGATGCATTATTCTACAATTAATTGGTTCAATAGGATTTTTTGGCTGTTAAAGCTTAATTCTAATGCAGTTTGAAGCAAGTTGTATTAATGAACGATTAGTAGTAATTGTTAAGCGGTCTATTCAGTGGTTTCCTTTCTGGACTTCCCACTTTGCAATGTGTATTCTGTCAAGTCTCTAAGTGGTTGGCTTATCTTTTCTTTCAGAGGGAGCTGTTTGCTGGTAGAAGAAGAACTAGGATGTTGGTATGTATTGATCGCAACTGAGCTGTTGATGCAAAGGCTCAGAATGGGGATTTTTGATGGATTGCCTGTTCCACCTGATAAAGAGGTGAGTTTGAATTAATATTTTCCCCTTTTGGTAGCAATAGATAGTATTAAGGGTTTGAATACCAAGAGGAATCATTCCTGACTACTTTGTGTACTAGCAAGACATTATTAGATTTAATAATAAAAGACATTATTTGACGAAATGAAAAACATTTAATGGAGGAATGGTAATCTTGGAGCAGTCATCACCATTTAGAATGTGATGAAAGGCAGTAGTTAATTTCATATTGTTTCTTCAAATATCAACATATTGGATTGATGTATCACTAGTACTGTTGTATATTGAAATTCTGATTATTTTTTCCTTCCTCTTCTTATCTATCTTTCTTTGTCTGGTGTTTGATATAGTATTTAAGGGAAGAGCTATTGAAAATTGATGAGAGCTGGGCTACAGCTCGGTTTGACTCGTTGCCTCATGTTGTTCATATTCTAACTTCAAAAGATCGTGAAAGGGAGCTTCACTTTCTGAAGGAACAAAGAGATATAGTTGAGGATGTTGTAGATGAAGTTGTGCAAGCTTATCACGGTGGCTTCAATAAAGCCATCCAAAACTATTCTCAGGTGTTCTTTTTACTCACTTCGCTTGATCTTGAATGATGTTTATTCTCTCAGCTTTGCTAGATGTCCCACACATATCTTGAATTTTGTACACTGAAATGAAAGAGAACAAATAGATTGTTACATTTTTGATTTCATTTTATATGTATCCTGTGGTTTTGCATTTGACTATGTTGACGAATAAATGGCCAAAGATACTGTTGTGGGTTGAAATTTTGTTATTTCTTCCATTGTTCCTCTATCTTAGGCTGCATTTTATAGTTAGGGAAGGATGGGATAGAAGCAAATCTTATACTGAATAGTTAGCACAACTGCACAAGGCGCTACCTTGTAGGAAAACAATCAAAGATGAATTTTTTCTGTATCTATCATTTTTACTATCAGTTGTACTTGCATCGATGTCCTAGTAATGTCAAATTGAATATTGTTCTTATAATTTTACTATTTTACTCTCATTAGATCTTGAGACTGTTCAGTGAGTCTTCTGAAAGCATTGGCACACTAAAAGTTGATTTGACGGAGGCAAAGAAGCGTCTTGGTACCCGAAACAAGCAATTACATCAGTTATGGTATCGGTCTGTCACACTAAGGCACATCATTGCATTATTAGATCAAATTGAGAGCATATCTAAGGTAAGTGCTAAATCAAGTCAATTGACTAAGTTTTTCTTTATTTATAGGCTGTCAAATTAGGGATTCCCTTGGACATGGTCTCTTTATCTCCATGTCACTTGCACTGAGATAAACCACTTTGTGATTTTGCTGCTCTTTTATTTAAGACTTGGCCTTCCTTTTTTGTGCCATGTACAGGTTCCTGCACATATTGAGAAACTCAATTTGTGCTGTGATAAAACACTTTGTGATTCTGGGACTTTTTTACTTAAGGATTGGCGTTCTTTTTTTGCACCATGTACAGGTTCCGTCACGTATTGAGAAACTCATTGCTGAAAAACAGTTCTATGCAGCGATTCAGTCACTTGTTCAGTCATCATTGATGCTTGAACGGGAAGGCCTTCAGACGGTAATCTTGACAAATCTTAGGAGTCAATTCATTTGTGTTGCACTTTGTGGTTTGAGTTAAGAATTTGCTTATTACTGTTTGTTGTTCTACCAGTTTAAGCGTAGAAGTAATAGTAGTCCAATTCTTACTTCTTGTTTAAAGTGCTTGATGCTTAATCTACCACACAAATAGAGGTTTGTCCAATACCTCTGGCTGAAGCTTATCCTTGAAGGTGATTTCTCAAATTATATTTGTTCATTTGAAAATGACAACAGTAGCTTGTTGCAAGCATAATCCTTTGAATGTGAGCATCTAAAGTGAGCTGAAGTATGTTATTACCAGATGAAAAGTATTAATTATTCCTTCTGGGATGAAAAGTAATAATTATTATTTATTCCTCAAGAAGAGGTTTTATGCCTGCGTCTGGCCCTTGTTGAAATCAATAAGGGAACTAAAATGATTCATATGCACTTCAGGTAGGTGCTCTTCAAGATGTAAAATCAGAGTTGTCCAAGTTGAGAGGACTACTGTTTTACAGGATTGTGGAGGATTTACATGCCATCTTTACAACAAGGGAGAACACAGGTATCCATCTTTTTCACTGTCCATCTTTTCCCCTTAATCAAGTAGACAAGTGAGGTTAGAAACTTTAGCATCTCTGGCATTTTGTGGTAGTCATTTTGTTTCTGATGCTTTAGTATCCCTGTTCTCAGGTTTAAGAGATAGTTTTGCTACAACTTAAAAACAAGATATTCATGTGAATCTGATTGATTGTGACCTAGTTTTGCACTGTGTTCTTTCGTCTATTGCTGCAATGATAAAAAAAAGGTTTTGGTTTCCCATTAGTCTTGTACCGCTCATTTTAGGCCTCTCATTGGTCTTTGATCTTGATTTCTCTTCAACCGTTGTTTGCTTCTCACGCTGCACTATTTATTGTGTTCCTAAACTTGGAATGGATGGTGGAGCATAGATGGTGAGCAGTTCTGTAAACAATGAGTTTGCCAGAAACCTTGGTTTGTTTTGAGGTTTTGGAGGGTAAGGCTGAAAGTACTATCAAATCGCAGTGCCTTGAGGTGCAAGTTCTGGATGACCTATACGACATTGTGAAGTCCAATTTTTGGAGAATATATATCTAATTCCAGTCAAGTTTTCCCACAACTCATTGACTATGAGAGATCTTATACAAACACTAAGACAAAACACCCCTGAACAAGTAATATGTTCTTTTTGGTGTGATGAATGGCTGAATCATTAGCTGTTTTGTGTAGTGTATGTTTTTCGTTTTCAACAATCTGTTGATGTTATGCTGAGTGGGTCACTATGATGAGAAACGTCATTCGCCTCACATTTGATCTTTATATGAAACTCGTAGGGAGTTAGTAGCATCCAGATAAAGATGATTCTCTTTCTGCTAGCTTCTACGTCATTTTGGATCCAACTTATGCTACACTTCGGAAAATGGTTATCCTTATCTTGATTATTTCTGCAGCTCAGTTGCCTCAACCATGGATGAAAGAGAAGATGAACTGCCAACCATCACAGCTGCAGCATATACAATGACTGGGTCACAATCCTTATCTCGGAGGACTAGGATGATGAAAGGGGAACATCATGGACATACGGATGGATCTCTGAGGTCAGGTCTTGATGACATGGGGTTACAATAGTGCATCATTAAGTTATGTATTTTGGTTCTATTGTGTTTGGTGTCTTTCTTAACCCATTGTTGATTTGTCTGATCATTGTTTCTCCATATACCTGTTGATTAAATTCATTCGCAAGTCTGAAGTCCTGCAACCACTCTCTTGCTTATCTTTTCTCTATCGGCTTATCATTTCTCTAAATGATCACTTATATTGGCTTTCCTTGATTTCAACTGTATGATTTAAATATATATGCTATAATAATCATATGCATTCAAACATGTAGGTCTTTTATTTGTATTGTTTACCTGAAAATGGTTGTTTACGACAATGTGTGTGCTTTAAGTTGCTTACAGCTTGGTCCTTTCATGGGCTTGTGCCGCTTACAAGTAGGTCTTCTTTCCTGTTTATTTTTACAGATAGAACACTAATATTCAGGATCAGTATAATCTTGGACGTGCTTTTCTACCTTTCCAGTATTAAGATGTACTGGGCCAATCATTTTTTCATGTGATAAGGTAGTTTTGGTGCTTCTATTTCACTTTACTTACATCTGTGTAATGCTTGCAGTTCTTCATTAGAGGGACATGACGAGGACGGTGAATTGCATGATGAGGCATCCTCAGATGGGCATGCACGTGGTGATGGGATCACAAAAGACAATAAAGCTGTTTCTCGCCATATACCTAGCTGGCTTTCAAACTCCACGCCTGATGAATTCATAGTATGGCCACAATATCTTGTTGGTTCAAGAATTGTGTGGCATTCATTTATGCTTTTCTGTTATTTTTGGTTCATCCTTTGTCTTTCATCTGTATTAGGAAACTATAAAAAGAGTGATGCCCCACTTCACGTAAAGTATTTGCAAACTCTGGTTGAGTGCCTCTACATGCTAGGCAAAGTAGCAGCTTCTGGTGCGATGATATGGTTAGTTATCTGGTTGTTTTGCCTTTTTAGTGGCTTTAATGGGAATGCTTTGAACTTATACATTACTTTGTGTATCCATAGATGGTCTTTGCAATTTAACTGTACTATTTGAAAGGACAAAAACTCTCCCATCCTTGCACCCTTCTTTTCCAGATTTCATGGAGCCTACTGAAGGAATTTATGTTGCAATAGAGCTGTACCCTTATATTCTCATGAGGATGTTAGTTTATAATTTCACTTCTAAACAGTGAACTGATTCCGTGTTAGATTCCACGCATGGCTACTCAGTTTCCTTGTATTTGTTAATTTGATCGAAGCATTTATATCACACCTAAATTGCTAGGTTTCAAAACTGCTCCATTCTTAAAGCAGAAGTATAGATTAACTATTATACTAATTTCAAAATTTTGTATACTTGATCAAGTAAAAGATTTCACGAACAAATAATTATTTTTAATCGACTAGTTGCAACTAGCATGTAATGAACGCGTAAGTGACATCTGATTTTTTAGTGAAAGTAAACCCTTACAATTTATGGTTGATCATGTGAAATTTGATTATCTTGATTTATTCTCTGGCAGCCAAAGATTGCGTCCAACAATCCATGATATTATCACTTCCAAGATAAAAACTTATGCAGAGCTTGTCATCTCTTCAAGGTCTGGAATTGGCCAGGCTACTGAAACTGACTCTACTGGTCTTCATTTTATCAAAGTGCAAGTGGAAAGCTTCCAGTTGAGTAAGAAGAAGCATCAGAATGGGATATCTCTTGCTGGTACACTACTGCAAGTGAGCCCTGTGTCACCTGTTATGGCTCCCACAGGCAAAGCGCAGACTGCTGCAAGAGATCTTCTTGATTCAGTATTGGATACTGTTGTACGGATATTCGGTAAGATGATGTGTTGCTATTTAAGTTAAGTATTTTCTTTGGAGAATGTAGAACTCAAACTCATATAAACATCTCTCAATCCAGAAAACCATGTTATTGTTGGAGAGCTTCTGGAGTCAAAATTAGTACATGGTGTTGCCTCACATCCCCCAAATGCACGTGCAACTAAGGCAAATTTGAACCTAGATGCAGAAGGTTCTCAAGCGGGGGGATACAGCATGGGGTTTTCCTTGACTGTTTTACAGGTTCACACAAACTTGCCTCATAATGGCATAGGTTCATGAAGATTTAAATATTTTAAGCTCTTAGTTTAAATTCTTATGTTCTATTTATTTGTGGTGTTTCTTTTCATTTGCCAAAGAGTGAATGTCAACAACTCATATGTGAAATACTGCGAGCAACTCCAGAAGCTGCATCAGCAGATGCTGCTGCACAGACTGCCAGGCTTGCCAACAAGGGCCCTTCTAAGGATAAAAGGTAGCGACCCAGTGCTCTCATGCAAGTTTCATTACTCATTCTCCCCTCTATTGTTTTGTCTGTTTCTATTGCCTGTTTGTTTTCTTGTATTGTGGTTTTGGACCAAACGCGCAGGACTGTAAGATATGGCAGAACCCAAGGGGAGTGACCATTTTAGCATGGTTCTTAATGACTATCTTGGTTTCAGGAATGGGTCGGAAGATGGTCTTACATTTGCATTTCGATTCACAGATGCTACTATCTCTGTTCCTAACCAGGGTATGCTCAAGTACTACTCATTTTTCTTCTTTGATCGTCATGCTGTTTTCATCGTTCTTATTCTCTCTCTTGTGATATAGAGTTTTCCGACACGAGCATATAGAATGTCTTGAAAATTTCTTAGAAAACTCTTTTGGATGCGATGTAAATAGAACTTGACTACTCTAGCAATCAAGCTTATTATAGAACCATTGTCTAATATGGTGATCAAGTCTCAAGCATCCGCACACCAGCAAACAATTTATTAACGAAAATGACTACTTGGACTGATGTAGTTAACATTCTCATGTATGTGATCTTATCAGGTGCTGATCTCATCCGCCAGGGGTGGAGTAGGAAGGGTACAAATGTCTCGCAAGAAGGTTATGGCTCTGCTACTGTCTTGCCTGAGCAAGGCATATATCTAGCTGCATCTATATATCGGCCTGTTGTGCAGGTTTGAAAACTGAAACTTTGTAGCTTACAGCTAGCTTGTACATTCTTCATTGCCACATTGAAAGTCAGTTCTTTTTGTTCTGCAGTTTACAGATAAAATTGCATCTATGCTGCCACAAAAATATTCCCAGATTGGGTAAGTATGGAAACTGCTGCATTTTATTGTGGGGGCATGTGCACTAACCCTAAGACACACATGTGTAGAGATATGGCTGAGTTTATTAGATAATTATTAGTATTATTTCTTTCCTTGTTTAGTGACCTTATTTAGGCAGTTAGCTGTCTTGTAGGTAACTCATTTATAGTCCAAAGTGTCGACTTATATATAAAAAAGACACACATGTAGTCATCGTCTTTACTGGGTCTGGGCTTTAGACTTATAGGTTTTTCTGCATCACCTTTCCTTATCCTTGCATTTATCGAATTATGACAGATATCTAACTATGCCTTCGTCTAACTGTTGAGATGTTATAAATCTATTAACGAGGAGAGAGAACATAATGAAAGTGGAATTGCAAACTTATTGACGAGGAAATTAACTTGCATTTCTTTTTCACAATTAGTCATCTTTCTACCTGTCTTTGATAATAGCTACTCTGGTTTTGTACACGCCACTGGTGTTCAGTTTCTCAATCTTTAGTTCTGGGCATAATCCAAATTTAGTTCGTGAGAACACAAAAGTAATCCTTTAGTTTGCACTTTGGCAGCTTATTGGAATTGTGTTCAAGATTGTGTCGATGCTATAGCAGCTTCATTCCTGCATCTTGTTCTTACTCTGCATGGTTGCTAGCCTTATACAGACATTGTTTTTTTGATCCATCTGATATTTATAATGTATGCACATTATGATCAGTGTTTGTCTTGCTATTGTTATCACCATCTTTTCAGTTGATATTTGAATTGTCTAGCTTACTGTTCTTGCTTATATTTCTACCATCATAATATATGTTCGTATGGTATGAATACTTTCACAGGAATGATGGGTTACTGGCTTTCATGGAGAATTTTATAAAAGACCATTTTCTGCCAACCATGTTTGTGGATTACCGGAAAGCTGTCCAACAAGCAATATCAAGTATGTGTATTGCTGGAAACTTCTGTTTGCGTGAAGGGTTCTGAAATCACAATTACCTTATTTTTTATGTTGCCTTGCTGAAGAATCTCTTAGAATATTACATATGATAAAAGGGATGTGCTTATCAAATCTGACAACCGGGTCAGCTAAGAGAATGTTACGTTCTCAGTTGAGTAGGTCCATTGCCACCACAACTAAAGATTCCATGAATATTTCAGGGATCCATAAGATTTATCATTTCTCTCACTTTAGCTGCGGTTCATATGCACTAGAATTAAGACTTTGTTAGACATATTTCAGGCGATACTAAGTGTTTCAATCTCTGGGGATCAAGAAATGTAAATTCAAATTTGCTGATACTTGTTTTAGTAGACAGTGAACTAAGATTTTTACATTGATGATCACTTGTCAAAAGTTCAAAACCCAGTATTAGTTGTTCATACTGGCACTGTTGGTTATCGATTTAACATTGTTTACTTAAGAACCTTAATCATAAAATATGCACAACCATAAATTGGAAGATGGATAAATTGTATCAAACGAACCTGCGGAATAAGCTAGCAACTGACCCGTTTTATTGAAAGCTTTACTATCACCGTTTAGAGTTCAAGTGTCAATGCATACCTTCAGAATTCAGATAGATTTGTGCCTTCTTCTTCTATTGTTTGTTTCATTCCTTTGCATCTTAATTCTTGAGTTCATCACAGGCCCAGCTGCATTTCGCCCTAGGGCTGCCGCAGCAGCTGTTTATACTCCATCAGTGGAGAAAGGTCGGCCTGTATTGCAGGGACTCCTGGCAATTGATTTATTGGCAAAAGAGGCAAGTATGATGTTCACCAGTTCCAGTGGCATTGGCAAGATATGGACAGTAGAGCTTTCCTGCTATACAGTTTACGTATGTGTTTGAAGTTATTTGATGGACTCTTTATTTCTGCAGGTGCTTGGTTGGGCTCAAGCAATGCCCAAATTTGCAAGTGACCTTGTGAAAAATGTGCAGACGTACCTAGAACGTACATACGAAAGATGCCGCACATCCTATATGGAGGCATGCATTTATTCTTTTTGTTTGATATTGACAAATCAATTTACTTCATTTGATGAATCTCCTATGCGTTTCCTAATGTACTATTTATTCTGTTTCACTTGTAGTTGCTTTTGTATGTTCTTATTTCCTGACCTGTTCTGACATTTAATCTCTTTTTTTAAAAAAATTTGTAAGATTTATGTCGAGTGCCTTACATCTACCACAGACATTTAGGACGAAACATCTTGATGAATATGTCACTCTGTAGTTTATTGCTTTGCAGGTCTTGTATGATGCTAAATACATATATTTCTCCCCATTTACATTTAGTTACCTCTTGTAAATGCATATTTCTATACAATAAGTGTAAATGCCATGACGAACCACTCCAGATGTGATAATTAGGTGACACGACTACGTGTGAGATGAGGACCCATTCTTATATTGTTCTTTTGGTCAGAACGTAGTTTCTAGACTATCATTTTGCTAAACTTGCAGTTATTTCAGTTGCTCATGTGCATTCTCCAAGTTTAGGTTATATCTTGTAGGAGTTTTCCTTGTAATTTTAAAATATCACTTGCTATAGGTTTGAAATATCTAGTTTTCAGAGTTTATTAAGTAGCTTTTCAAATTTGATAAACACATAAAGTGATGCATGAATGAAATTCAGAGTCATGTTCCGGTTAATATTATTAAAGATAAAGAAAGGAAAACTGAATAAGCAACACGATTTAAGTGCAAATGTTTGGGGGTAGATTTAGTCTGAGAGGTTTAGTGGTCCAAATTTTTCGAGGTTAACTTCAAATAGATTCTCCTTGTCCATGTATGGATGCCATTCTGAATATCTGCCTTCTGTAGCTGCTTACAGCAAGACACGTTAATTTTCTTTTCTTGTAATGTATCAGGCAGTTCTTGAGAAGCAAAGCTACATGTTGATTGGGAGGTACGATATAGAGAAATTGATGCGACGTGATCCAGCAAGCTCATGTTTACCTCATTCACTTGGACATTCGAAGTCAGACATGACAACCAGTGTTTCAGATGATGAATCAGCTGGGATTGAGTCAGAGCTGGGTGATCTATTATTGAATTTGCGCCCAATCAGACAGGTATATGTTTGAGCGAGTGTCAGATGCATTGTGCCAGTATTAATGAGGTTGCATTTCTTTTCTGAATAGTATGCATGAGATTGTTATCGTCATTTTTTCAAATAGCTTATAGATAAATCTGAGAAGTCAATATCTTCTATTGTTTAGTTTTACTTGCCCCTGATGGTCTTCTTATTTCCAGGACAATCTAATTCGCGATGATAACAAACTCATTTTGCTAGCATCACTTAGTGATTCCTTGGAATATGTTGCAGATTCAATTGAAAGGCAAGTCAGCTAGATGTTCTTCAACATTCATTTTGTTATTTTTTTTCATAGTAGACTCCAAGATGAAGCAAGTATCTATAATAAAATGAACAACATTCAGTATATAGTTGTGCAATTCTGCACTATTTCGTAGAATGACCACTTGGTTATCTGAATAGAATATTTGACATATAGGCTTGGTCAGTCCAACATGCGTGCAGCAAAGCAAGTAGGTGAGAAAGGGAAGACTTTGGCGACATTTGCAGATGACTACAGAAAATTAGCAATTGACTGTCTAAAGGTTTTGCGAGTAGAGATGCAATTGGAAACCATATTTCATTTGCAGGTTTGGAAAGCAAAAGAACTTGTCTGAAATTATTTTGCAACCTCTGAAAAGACTTTCTGACTTTGTTTTTGCACTTTGCATGTTTAAAACAGGAAATGACAAATAGAGAGTACCTGGAGGATCAGGATGCTGAAGAACCAGATGATTTTATCATTTCACTCACTGCACAGGTGGGACTCCTAGCTTTATAGATGTCTCTAAAGCTATCAATTTTTTGCGAGTTGTTGCTCCTTTGTACATCATTTTGATGGTTTTAAACCCAAGAACATGCTTTTGGCCATATCAAATTCTCAATGAATTTGCTTTAAGCAGATCATCATGGTTGAAACCTGACACTATCATATGGTCGCTTATGGACATGGATCATTCTTTGAAGTGGATTAGATGATGAAGACTTCTAAATAAGTTTCTTCACTAATGTTGAGATCTGTGATGAGAACAAAAGTTTTTTTTGGTGGAACTGCTGAGTGGGCTCTTATTGTCATCAATGTCATTTTCAGAACGGTTGTCATCTATGTTACTTGTATGATGTTTGATTACAGATAGGCGAATCTGTTTCCTCCTCTAGTTCCTCCCTGCTTAAGTTTCTTCCTTGTGTAGGTTTCTACACGAATAGGCTCCTTAATTTATTGGGACAACTATGTACTCTGACAATTAGTGAGAAGTAATAATTAGCTCATTTTGTTTCTGTGATTGACATGTCACCATTTCTATGTCAGAAAATGGTCCTTGATGTTATGGGGTTAAGTGCTTATAAAACCTTTTTGCCCCAGCATAGATGCTAGTGGATTCTATGCATGTATTTAAGACAATGATACCATCCTCTTCAATTTAGACGCTATTGGATTTACTCATGATGCTAAACTCTAATTTGTAATCTGTGATCACAGATAACTCGCCGGGATGAGGAAATGGCTCATTTTGTTTCACCGGTGAAGCGAAATTACATATTTGGTGGAATATGTAGCATTGCTGCAAGTGCATCTATTAAGGTACGATTTGTCCCAATCACGAAATTTGATGTAGTACTACATACATGTATGTGATTTGTACATGCAGCCCTCTATCGTGCATGTTTGCGGGGCTTTGAACGTATTTGAGCTGTATCTGTAATCTTTATTGTGCTCCTTTTCATGGTATTTGCTTCGTTCCTAAGCAGAGATGCAATATTTCAACAGGTTCTTGCTGATTTGAAGTCCATCAACCTCTTTGGGGTTCAGCAGATGTGCAGAAATTCAATTGCACTAGAGCAGGTAAACTCTCTGTATAGTGGATCATCATCTGCTCACAATACGAGTCGTCCTGATATTCCTGGAGTTGATACGACATTAGGATTTTACAGGAGTAGCATATAGGGTCTGAATATTTTGAATTGAAACATCCATGTCTTTATGTGACATGAGAAGATGAGATGGTTTTAATATCATGGTTGGTTATTCTCCCTCGATAGGCCCTTGCAGCTATTCCATCAATCAACAGTGAAGCAGTGCAGCAGAGGCTGGACCGAGTCAGAACATATTACGAGCTATTAAACATGCCCTTTGAGGCAAGACAGCTATATTCTAGTTTTGTTTTGCTTAGTGACAGTTCTCGTTATTCAACTGCCTAACATCTCGTCAATCAAATGCATCTTACAGGCTTTGCTTGCTTTCATCGCGGAGCATGCACGCTTATTTACAGCTGCAGAGTCAGTTGCTGAAAAACTTTTTTGCATAGCTAATCCATCTCAAGCTCAGCAATAAGCCTACAAACCATTGCTAACAGGAGTTGTGTTTCTGTGATGCAGGTATGGTAATCTGTTGAAGGTGAAGGTCCCAGGAAGGGAGATACCCGTGGATGCGCAAGCTCGAATTCGGGACGTCTTATCACGATAGCATATTCACCCCCGATAAGTTTGATCATCCATCCGGCAATGAGCATAAAATTGGGTTGATGAAGCTGTTACCCTCTTCACAACCAAGCCACAGCATGCCGTGCGTGGAAAATTGAGGGATTGATGGCTGGATCGAAATAGCGGCAAGAGTAGCGTTGTTACGTGGTAGGTTTAGGGTTTTGTGATGGTGTTTATGAAGTGCAGTTTGTTATGTTATGGGTGGATGGACACACACGTGTAATGCTTAATTTTCAAGTATATTCAATTTGGTTTGGGATCTGTTTTTGAAGAGTGAATAAAGGAAGAGGTGAAGAGGGTAGTTGGTTTCGGATATGACAGACAGTAGTTAGTGAGAGCTTGTTTGTTACACTTTTACTATTGTAGTAACTTAGTTTGTATGTAGTAAATCATTCATAATAATTATCTTCACTCATTCTCTCTGTCAATACCAAAACACAAACTGTTGGGTACATAGAAAAGCTTTCCCTCAGGAGCTATTTCAACGTTGTTTAAATCAAATAAATTGTGGATTTTTCAAACCAAATTTCAAGGGCGAACTAGCTAAATGCTTGTGTAACTTTGGGCTGAGTTATGTACTAGTCACAGTTGCTTTTACATCTGATTTCAAACTTAAATCCTCATTTTATCACTTTAGTGAAAGTTGAATGATAAAATGAAATATTTTTTTTTGATGAATTAGCTGATTATATTCCATAAAAAAAACAAGGAATCACAATACACAAAGAAACGAAAGAACCTATCTAATTACAATTATAAGTATTTACTATACTACTCTCATCTCTATGACCTCTAGCAAAAATCATCATCTCCTCTCCGTAAAACTCTTCAACACCTTTCCATCCAAACCATACTAACAATAACTCTCCAAAGCAACGCTTAAGCTTGTTCTTCACACTATGTATATTCCACCTTTTTTGCTTTGTCAACCATACTGCTCCAATCACAACCACAAGTTCTGGTATATATTCCTGAAACAAAACAGCAGAGAAGGTGCATTCTGTAAAAAGATGCTCCATCGTCTCATCCAAGTTACCACATAATAGACAACTCAAATCAACATTTTTTGATGAATGATGGTAATATATATACTTAAACCAACAAAGCAAACAACTGTCTATACAAAAATGCTAACAAAACATAGCCCTCCCCAAAACAGATCACCAAACAAAGCCTCCCCTGTGCAAAAAACCCAAACCTCTAGCCCTAAAAAACACCAGAATTAGAGCTCAAAAGAGAGGCAAACCTCTCACAAAATCAACAAAAAAAAAAAAAAAAACGCATATCCCCCACCCCAAAAAAGCTGCCTCCAAAAACAGTCACCCAACCCCAGAAACGACTAACACATGAGAGCAAACATCAAACAGAGCCTGATCAACCGGGATAAAAACCCCATGCCAGCGTGTCAACCATTCCCGGAGCTCCATCTGCGAGATAATATCATTTGCCCTAAGCCACCTCCCGACCATCATCCCGATCTTCCACCCGATTTGATCGGGGGACCTCTATTTTTCCCTAAAATTCCTATCATTTCTCTCCCCCAAATGCACCAAAAAAGAGCATGAATCAACCTATCTTTAAACACCGCAAGCTCACTTTTCTCGTTCCTAGCACACCAATAACGGTTTACCTCCCTAACATCAAAATGATCTGGTCCCCAAATGGCAAGTTTTGAAGAAAAAGTGAGCCACACCTTCAAAGTAAAAGAGCAAGATAAAAACAAATACGACACCAACTCAAGGTCGGCTCTGCATAAAACACAAATACTCGGACCCACAAAACCTCTCTTTTGCTAATTCTCAAAAGTCGAGATACTTTTGTGAAAAACCTGCCAAAGAAAGCCACCAACTTTCGTCGGTACATTGTCAATCCAAACCACCTCGACCGGGAGATCATCCAACCCCAAAGCCGCTTGGTGTGAGAGGGCTTTGAAGAAGGAGCTAACTGTGAACTGTCCTGAAGAAGTAATCCTCCATTGGGGAGCCGGCGGTCCCTGTGAAATCCACCCTGTCACGACCTCATTCAGAGCTTCAAAAAAATGGTCTCTTTCCTCCTCGGCCCCTCCTCTCAGAGAGACCGACAAAGGAACCCTCCATGCTAACCTGTCAGACAACACAACAGAATCGCACAAAGAAACATTCACAGAAATAGCAGCCGCAGCAACCCTAGGGAACCTACTAGCTAAACACTCACTCGAAAACCATGAATCAAACCAAAATGAGACTCCCCCACCCCCAGGATCACCAACGCGTGCTCCCAAAAAAAAAGAATTAACTTTAACAATATCTCTCCAAACTGACCAACCTGCATTCTGCAAGTCCCAATTCGGTTTCCACTCAGATCTTCCGCCCCCACACTTCGCCACAATAAGACCTCTCCACCAAGAATTTCTCTCTGTAGCATACCTCCAACCCCACTTGCCTAACAAAACCATATTCAACCGTCGAAGATCCAGCACACCTAAACCCCCTTTCCATTTAGGTGCTTTTACCAAATCCCACCGCACCAAGTGAGGTCTTCTTTCCTCCCCATAACCTTCCCAAAGGAACCTATTCTGCAATCTTTCAAGCTCTTTGATCACAGATACCAGAGCCTTAAACAAAGCCAGATAATAAATAGGCAGCTGAGACATGACACTTTTTAGGAGAGTCAGTCTCCCTCCAAAAGACAAGAGTTTCGCCTTCCAAGTTTCAGTCGTTTGTCTAATTCTGGTCAACCCGGATCCCAAACCATCAACAACGCAGCCCTAGTCCCAAGAGGTAATCCCAAATAAGGAGCCGGGAAAGAGCCTAAAGAGCACCCTAGGATTTCTGCCAATCTTTGACCCTCCTCCACCTCGCCTATAGGAAACATAACCGACTTGTGAACATTAATTTTCAGACCTGAGACTGCCTCGAAGCAGATTAGGATGGCAAGAACTTGTTGGACTTGTTCCACGCTGGCGTCACAAAATATAACTGCATCATCCGCATATAGAATATGATGCACTTCTCCCGAACGAGTAAAGTCATTCATGAAAAAAACTTCAACTAACCTCGCCTCCCTAGCAATCTTGAAAATCCTTGAGAGCACCTCCATCACCATAATAAACAAAAGAAGAGAGAAGGAGTCACCTTGCCTCAAACCCCTAGAGCTATGAAAAAAACCTTTTGCCTCTCCATTGACCAACACCGAGAAAAAAGCAGAGGAAATGCAAGCTTTAATCCATCGAATCCATTGGTCTGGGAAACCCATACTCTTCATAGTCTCCAAAAGACAACCCCAACTCACGTGATCATAGGCCTTCTCAATATCAAGCTTTATCACCAAACCCTTTCTTCCTGACCTCCGTCTAGAATCAATGATCTCGTTTGCAATCAAAGAAGCATCCAAAATCTGTCGACCCTCCACAAACGCACACTGGTTCACTGAGATACAACTGCCAATGACCGTTTTAAGCCTAGCCGCCAAAGCCTTAGACAAGATCTTGTAGAAAACGTGGTCATAGGCCTTCTCAATATCAAGCTTTATCACCAAACCCTTTCTTCCTGACCTCCGTCTAGAATCAATGATCTCGTTTGCAATCAAAGAAGCATCCAAAATATGTCGACCCTCCACAAACGCACACTGGTTCACTAAGATACAACTGCCAATGACCGTTTTAAGCCTAGCCGCCAAAGCCTTAGACAAGATCTTGTAGAAAACGTGGTCATAGGCCTTCTCAATATCAAGCTTTATCATCAAACCCTTTCTTCCTGACCTCCGTCTAGAATCAATGATCTCGTTTGCAATCAAAGAAGCATCCAAAATCTGTCGACCCTCCACAAACGCACACTGGTTCACTGAGATACAACTACCAATGACCGTTTTAAGCCTAGCCGCCAAAGCCTTAGACAAGATCTTGTAGAAAGAACTCACCAGGCTAATCGGTCGAAGGTCGCGAATATCCTCAATAGTATCCTTTTTGGGAAGCAGACACATGAAAGTACTATTAATTGATCTAGGGAGAGACTCCAACCTAACGAAATCCTCAAGAGCCTTCATAATGTCCTGTTTCAGCATCTCCCAATTTGCCTTAATAAACCCTAGGTGAAGACCGTCCGGCCCCGGAGCCTTGTCACTCTCACACCCTTTAATCACCGTCCAAACTTCCTCCTCAGAAAAAACCTAACCAGACCCTCACCCAAAATCGCATCCAAGCGCAAAAAACCTGCACGCCTAGGGAACGGACGAAACCTCCTCTGTTCCGTGAATAAGTCTGAGTAAAATTGCACCACTGCCTCCGCCAAATTAATCTCATCCTCATAAACTCTTTCCCCAATCCTTAACACAGAAATAAAATTGCGTCGCCTATTTTGATTTGCCACCTTGTGAAAAAATCTTGAATTTTTGTCTCCATCCCGAATCCACCTATCTCTAGCCTTCTGTCGCCAACAAACCTCTTCTCTCTTCCAAAGCTTATCTAGATCACACTTCAACAAACATCTTTCTAACCTATCCGGCTCGGACAGTTGTCCATGTTCTTCCCTCGCATCCAACTCCGCAATCTTCTCCAGGATCTCCTTAAGAACCACTTCGTTCCTCCTGAAGGTTGACTCATTCCACCCCCTTAACTCCCCTTTCAGCCTCTTAAATTTTCCCGCCAAGCGAAACAGAAAGTCCGACCCAACCCCCGACTCTCTCCAGAAATCCCGGACAACATTCGAAAAGTTGGGAGAATCTAACTACATCAGTTCGAATCTCCACGGTCTTCTAATAATTCTATCAAGGGAGCAATCAAGAACAAGAGGGCAATGATCTGAGCAAGTTCTAGGAAACGCTCTCAACTTGCAATCCCTAAACATGTCCTCCCAGCGTCCCGAGACAAGAGCTCTATCTAACCTAGACATGGAAGCATTCTATTGCATATTTGAGAAAGTAAAAGTAGCCCCTCCCATAGGTAAATCGATCAACCTCCATTCCTCAATAAAACCATTAAACTCGTCCATCTCGGTGTTCGACCGAAGTCCACTTGAAACCTCCTCCAAACCTCTGACCATATTGAAATCTCCAATTATACACACCGGAAAGTTCCACCAACTCAAAATCCCTTTTAACTCAAGAATGAAATTTGTTTTCTCTTCCACGTCAACAGGACCGTACACATTGCATAAACTCCACAAAGAACCATTTGAACAGTCCCTAAATGCAGTCATCAGACATAAATTTCCAACCCACAACGCCTCCAACTGAACCACTTCTTCGTCCCAAAACAGTTAGAATCCCTCCCCTAGACCCTACGCCCGGGCAAAAATCCCACCCGATGTTTCTTCTACCAAATATGCTAAACACCACCAAACTATCAACTTCTCTAAGTTTTGTTTCCTGAAGACACCAAATATTCGCATGCATATTCGCAATCCTATACCGTAACCTGAACTGCTTAGAAATATCTCCTACTCCTCTAACATTCCAAAACATAATCTTAGGGTTCATCAAGGTTATGAGCGGAAAGAGCATACCTTGACCGACGCGAGTACTCCGATAAAGCGGTTTCTAAAAGATTCCAATTAAGCCTCTTCCTCTCCGCCAACTCCTTTTTTGATTTCGGATCTGAGTTCGGCCGACGCGACTAAACCTCTCTCGATACCTCCTCCACTCTCGCTAAAGCTTCCTCCGTTGAACCGTTCAACTTTAGGTCATGCAAATTAACCAAATTTTGACCCATTGTCGTGACTGTTTCCAACTCGTTACCCGAGGACTCTGGTTGATCCCTACGGCCATGCGAGGCCGCCAAACCCACCACAATCTGTTTTTCCTAAAGGAAACTCATATTTTCATCCCCTTCGCTACCTAGTGTCTCTTCCTCTTCAGACAAGTATGACATCTCCTCGGTCATAAACTCAGGCAAAAAAGGTGACCCCTGCCCTAAAACATCATTTCCACCAAGAATCAACTCCCCTTCTTTTCTTGAGAAATGACTTTCCGGTAAGCCAAAATTCTTTCCAACTAACCGGTCTTGAGGAGAAGTACTGCATTCTCTCTTCCCCCCAATTCTGCCTTTAAACACTCTTGAGACACAGCCTCTGAAAAAAGCCCAAATTCAGGCCCACATCAAACAAGGGTTTCTCAGCCACCTCCTTTAAAAAATCTCCTTCCCAAGAGGACTCTGAAACTGGCCCAACAACAAGTGAGCCCAGAGCCTTTGAGCTTTTAATTGGCTCGTCTGCTGACTTCCAATCCCACCCAACAATTTAGGATTATTCTTTGGCCCACCCCACAACTTAGAGTTAGTCTTAGGCCCGTCCATCAACTTAGGATTAGACTTAGGCCCACCCATCAGCTTAGGATTAGCCTTAAGCCCAACCAATACTTCATCCACCCCCTTCCCAACCCTAGCCGTCATCCCCTCCAAAGTCCACCCTTTCTCGCCAACAGCCGCCGGCGTCGACAAAGACAAATCAGTCGGACACAGCTCCTTCCCACCACCTACATCTTCCATCAAAAGAAAGCTAGGCTCCACCATAATCTTTATCTCAAAACACATCTCCTCAATCCTCAAAAACATCGATGTCGGGATCTGTTTACCATTTTTCACTTTCACACGAACGGCTGAGAAACCAGTTTCTTGGCTATCAACAAAGCCCCCGCACAAATCTCCGATCCTTCTAAAAGTCGACTCTGATCTAAGATGCACTGGTATTCCAAACACTAGCAACCACCTCGCCATCTGAGAATCCAACAGGGACAAACGTCCAGCCGCAGGTGACCAATGCCTTGCTTCAACACCAACTCCCCTAAAGAACCATTTCTCCTCGTTAACGATTCTTTCCACCACCTCCTTCGAACCATAGTCGACTAGCCATGAATCATCTCCCAACAGCTTCTTCTCCAAACTAAATCAACTCCCCACCATTTCTCCATCCACCGACAGAAACTCTCCCAAGCCACAAAATCATTCGGACCAAGTAAAAAGTTTACCACCACCCAATTTTTAAGCTTCTCTGACCTTAATCTAACCTCTTCTTCCTCAATCACCAACGTATTCACCGCTTGGGTATCAGACACCTTCCCCGGACTTTCAAATACCATCTCCGCTACATCCCTACTAACCACCTCAGCAAAGGTTCTACCTATCCATGCGCCCTTCTCCTTCCCCATCTCTAACAACAAACTATGAATGGTCTTCAACCAAGCATCCACCCTACCTGCTTAACATCCATCAGAATCAAAATGAAGAAACGCTTACGATTGCCACAAATCTCCATCAATCTTAGATACACCTCTCCCCTTACCGAAAAACTTCCACCCTTCAAAGCCCTGCTTCCACTTCTCTTAACCAAACCTTTTCCAAACACCCACCCATTTTCCAGAGCTCCCTGTAACACATCCTTTAACCAAAACAACAAGAACTTATCTAAGAAAATGTAGTGCTTGGATCCAGAGAAAGACACCGAAATACGAAACATTGCATCAGCCAAGAAGTTCGTCGAAGAAATATCGATAACTCTACCCCTAATTTCAAGAGCACGCAAAGTTCTTTCCTCCAACCTAGACCTAAACCCAGAAATCCCAAAACCCCTCTCTGGCCCGCTCAGAACCCCTTTCCCTATCTCTCTACTTTTCTCTCTCATGATTTCCGAAATCTACTCTTTGGCTAACTCAAATCAACATTTGGATTCCAACACTTGACTTTGTCCTTTGTAGCCAATCTATCATTAAAGATTAGCCAAGCAGTTATGGACCTCCTTGGGATCACATATCCTTTTCCAACTTATACCAGTCCACTTCACATCTCCTAACTCTTATCACCTCCTAAACTTCATTCAGCTTGAACCTAGGCATATACTTGCCATTCCACAACAGGTCCCCATCTGCATCAGTACCTACAAATGTCTTAACAGAGTCTCTAAGTTTCAAGAGTCGTTTCCAGTGCCAGGATCCATTAAGAGAGATGACATCCCTTAAACTTCTCCCTTTCAACCTGTAAGCCTCCAGCTAAGCTATCCATAATGAGCCTGATTTAGACAGAATAGCCCATATATGCCTTACAATGTTTGCTGAGTTCCAGGACCTAAAATCCTTCACTCCTAGACCCCCTTCTACCTTAGGTAATGCAACAGTGTTCCAAGCAACCTTAGCCTTACCATGTCCAATTTCATAGCCCCATAAGAAGCTGCTACAAATCTTCTCAACCTCCTTGATAACAGCAGAGGGAATCACAAAGTTGGACATCCAGTACTGCAGAGTCCCCCTATAACAGATTCAATCAACTGAATTTTCCCTGCGTAGGATAACTTCCTTGCTTTCCAATCAGTCACTCTACGTGTTATTTTATCCACCAGAGTCTTACAATCACAACGCCTAAGTTTCCCAGCAGTTAGAGGCACTCCAAGATACCTAAAAGGGAGCTCCTCCTTACAAAATTCTGAGGTCCTGACCAGATTCTCTTCTTTAGCCCTTTGAACCCCAGCTGTATATATTGTACTCTTCTATGAATTAAACTAGAGGCCAGAGTATTTATGAAAATCATGGAGTATATCAGTTACCTCTCTTACAGCTCCTTCATTTGCCTTGGTAAAGATAAGCAAATCGTCAACAAAGCTTAAATGAGAAACACAAACAACCTTACATTGGGGGTGAAAGTGAAACTTCTTAGACTTAATGGCCCTTGTGAAGAGACAGCTTAGCACCTCCATTGAAATCACAAAAAGGTATGGAGAGATGGGGTCTCCCTGTCTTGAACCTCTCTTGGCAGGGAAATAGCCTTTGAGAGTACCGTTGACATTTACATAAAGCATAGTTGATATGAAACAAGCTTCAATCCAATCCACATACCTCACTCGAAATTGCATAGCTCTAAGTGTATTGAGAACAAACTTCCATTCTACCGAGTCAAAGGCCTTCATAAGGTCCACTTTCATTGCACATCTCGGTGACACACCTACCTTCTTATAATTCTTTAACAACTCATGAGCTAACAAGACTCCATCTCCAATTTTCCTCCCCTTCACAAATGCACTTTGTGCACTGCTAATGATGTCAGGCAACACAGTGGATAATCTATTAGCTAGGACTTTTGAAACTATCTTATATAACACATTGCAATATGATACAGGCCTGAAGTCCTTCATTTCCGCAGCTTGGGTTTTTTTGGGAATTAAGGCCAGAATGACAGAATTCACAAGTGAAGGCATCACTCCTTCCTCAAAGAAATACTGAACTGCTTCCACAACTTCACTCCCAATCAAGCTCCAGCTGTTCTTATAGAAAAAGGCATTAAAGCCATTTGGCCCAGGGGCCTTCTCCCCAGCCATTCCAAAAACAGCATCCCTGACCTCTTTAATAGAAACAGGTCGAATTAAACCTTTTTGCTGAGAATCAGTTAACTTCTTTTGAATCAAGTTATGCAGGTCCACATCCTGAACATCCTTACTACTCCCAACAACTTAGAATAAAAATTCACTGCTACATTATCAACATCATCCAAAGAGTCCACCATATCACCATTCTCATTTCTCACCTACCTGATTGTATTCACAGCATATCTTGACTTTACATAACTAAAGAAATACCTTGTGTTATCATCTCCTAACTTGATCCAATCAACACGAGATTTTTTCCTCAAAATGCTCTCTTTAGTTTGCTTAAGCTGCAAATAACTTTCCTGTAACTCCTTCAAATTCCCGAGCTTGTCCTCTGTTGGGACATTGAAAAGATCCAATTTAGCATTAATAACTTCTTTCTCTGCACCTTTGACTCTTTGCTATATATCTGAATAACATTCAGCATTGAGCTTCTTCAACTCCCCTTTGAGAAGTTTCAACTTCTTACAAATTCTATAGAAAACATTTCCATTCAGTCTAGTCTTCCAAACCTCCTCCACAATACTTCCATGCCTTGAATGAAAAGTCCAGCAAGAAAAGAACTTAAAGGGTTTTGGATGAGACTGACTATCAAAAGTTGTATCCAAATGAATAGCACAGTGATCAGATTCACTTGAAGGAAGAACATTAGCCTTACTTCTAGGCAATAAGCTCTGCCAAGCAACATTAACAAGCAACCTATCCAATTTCCTGGCTATTAAATCATCCTACATGTTATTCATCCAAGTATAAGCAGGACCATCTGAGACATGCTCCAACAATTCACAGTCTCTCACACACTCTCGAAAGTCATCCATACTCACTACAAGAAAAAGGCATATTAGTCACAGTTTTTTTACCCTATTAGTCACGGTTTTAACCGTAACTAAAAAAATTAGTCACGGTTTAAGAAACCGTGACTATATAGGCCTTATTTTGTCACGTTTTACATGAAAACCGTGACAAATATTAGTCACGGTTTATATGTAAACCGTGACGAATATTAGTCACGATTTACATATAAAACCGTGACTAATATTGGTCACGGTTTTCATGTAAACCGTGACAAATCTAGTGACCATAATGTTTATAAGAAGTTTTCAGTGACCCAAATTGTAGCAAACTCAAAGTTAGTGACTACAAATGTAAATTTTGGTAATTACGAACTAGTCACTCCATTTTTCAGGGTTTCTAATAAGTCATTAATTTATTTATTTTGTCAATGGAACAAATAATAAAATTTACGATTTAAATTAATAATAATAAAAAACTATTCCGTTGCCGCCGCTGTCGATTTCCACCGCCGTCGACTCCCTCCACTGTCGATTTCCATCACAGTCGACTCCCTTCGCTGTCGATTCCCGCCGCCGCAACCGATTCCCAATCCCTCTCCGGATCTGGGTCAATACCTCTTTAGATCTTGGTGTGCAGAGGATGAAGGCTGTCGTCGATCGCGTCCATCGGTGGAGGGGCAGAGTTTGGTGTGCAGGACAGAGTAGATCTTGGCCGTCGATGGTGTCTGTCGAAGAAGTTTGGGGTGGTTGGAGTCGGTGAAATCGAAAGAGAGGGTGTGAGGGGTTGTGGTTGGAGTCGGCGATGTTAGCTGGAAATCAGAATCAGGGCATCTTGAGAGGGAGTGAGGGGTTGTGGTTGGAGTCCAAGAAGAAGAAGTTGAGGGAGAAGGATTGAAGAAAACGGAGGGAGAAGCTAAGGAAGAAGAAATCGGAGGGAGAAGCTAAGGAAGAAGAAATCGGAGGGAGATGGAAGAAGAAGTCAGGGCGAAGGAAGAAGACGAAAGATGATTGGTTGGCAAATTTTGACACAGACTGCCAACACTACAAAAAAGTATGTTATTAGTGACAGATCTTAGCGACGAAAGTCTTAAGTCGTCACTAAATTACTTTTTGTGACGCAAAAAATAAAGGCATCAAAAATATTTGGTCAAACTAATCATCAATATTTCCCCAAAACATAAAAGAAATAAATACTAGGGGGAAAGGCCAAAATTTGCCAATTTCTTGCGCCCAATAATTCCCCAAATTTAATAACATATTCAAATCAAATATCGTAAACCTAAATCTAATTCGTCTTAATCCTCTGAATCATCACTTTCATTCATTCATTCTCCTCCTCTGCCGAAATTGAAATCTAACCCGTCGGTACCAATAACCATACCGTTCCGCCATTGCTCAGTACTAGAAATTAGGGTTCGAAATTTAGGTAAGAAATTTCATTCCGGGAAATCTAATCCTGCTAAAATATATTTGGCTATCCGGCTCTCCGCACAAAACTGAAGCCAATGGCCTTATGCTTCTTAATGGGTGGAGCTCCGGGATTCCGATCAGATGCAGATCCGGAGGCTTTGGCTAAAGCCAGAGAAGATGGCATCCCCAATCTCATTCTCTACAACTATCCATCTTTCTCGGGAGCTTTCTTCGCTTTGTTCGCTCACCTCTTCCACTCTCGCCTCTGTCTCCGTTTCCCCGTCTTGCCTTTCTCCTCCTCTGTCGTCCCCTTCAGGTTCCACTTCCCGACCTTCTCTTTTGTAGAGTCGAAGATTTCTTCGTTTCGCATTCTTCTTTTGTTCTGTTTTTTTTTATTTCTTCGTTTCGCTTCACTGCCTGTGTACTTGATTCTAGAGTCGAAGATTTGTACATAGAAGGGCTCCAACAATGCCATCTACTTGATTTCGCTGGTTCTCGTGGATTCGCTGCGGAGTAAGCAAATAATTGCTGCTTTCATTACACTTCAGTAGCTTCCTCTTAAATTCCATTTGCTGAACAAGTTAGTTATTTTATTTTGACATTGCTGTTGTTTGAATTTTGAAAGATTGATTGTTTTTTTATAACCGGGAGTCAACAAGTGTACGAGTTCCTTCTCTGGAGGATAAACAAGAGAATGTTATATAATGTGGATCTTGAGAGGAGCAGCTCCAGCGCTGCGTACAACTATTATGCAGACAGGCTAGCCGAAGAATGTAAATTGTCTCCTGTAAGAAACTTGGCTTTTATATTTAGGAGATTGCTTTGAACTTCTAAGGTAGACATAATGCTGATTGAGTTATTATCTTTGTGAAGAAAGTGATATTTTTCATGGGTCTAGTGTCGTATTCTAAATGGTAGACAAATAGCTCTTCCCCTAATTATTACTCATTCTGATGGAGAATTAGTTTGGAATGGCAAGAGCATGCCTAGATTTTCTATTAATACAGCTTGAGATCATATAGGACTGAAGATGCAAGAAGTCCCCTGGTTCCAACTTCTTTGGGGAAAGCCAATGATCCCTAAGCAATCGTTTATTACTTGGCTTGCTATTAAAGGGAGATTAACTACCATGGAAATGATATCCATTGGGGCTTAATTGTTGACATATCATGCTTAACTTGTGATAGTGGTACAAATGGTATTGATCACATTCTTGTGTCCTGCAATTATGTGCAAGAAATTAGAGATCTTTGTTTGCAGAACTCTCATGTTGCTAAATCATTTTTTCGAGGACTGGAATTATTATAGTGATATGCTTAAAGGTAACTTTGAGATGCAGAGGAATTGCAGAGCAATTTGGAGGGCTGTGATTAGCCAACTTTGGTATGAATGTTGTGGGTGAAATGTTGGAGCTGCTGCAAAAAGTGCAAGGATACTGGTGGACAAGATCCAGAATGACTTAGTTGGTGGACAAGATCAAGAACCTTCTGATCCAGTTTCATGTTTTGTAAGACATACCAAGAAAACCTTTTAACCAAGGTATAATTGTTGGCCAAAATATTTTTCTGTAGGTTTTTTTATGTATAGAGTATGTTCAAGGAAGCCACATTCAACACCCAATATAGCAGCAACCTTAAATTAAAGGTGGTCAATCCTGCACTACTTTAGTTCTTCTGACATTACCATTCTCACTGTACTTTACATGTCATCTTTAACTAATATTTGGAGAACTCCGGTAATTACTTGCTCTCACAAGTTTGTGTCTGACAAACTCCAATATTTACTTAAACTGATGTGTGAATTTGTCAGATTGGTAAACTCTCTACTGGAGATTCTCTGGATATGTCACCTCAAGATTACCCATCAATCACCGCAAATGATGCTACAGTGAAAGATATGGAGGTAATCTGTGAAAATTTAAACGTTCATTAATAAACTGTACCGTAGCTATGATATCACTTCCCATCTTGATGACTAATAGTACCTTCAACTTATAGCATACAAACAGACTAGTTGTTTTGTGTGTTTACCCTTTTCAATCGCCTAATGGTTTCTTATAAACTTGAGAAACGATATATAAAAAACTCTAAACAATTAATATTAATCACGTTATTGAATATGCCATTTCAATTCTGCATATCCGAGCTTATTGGTCTTCGTAGTTTATCTGATGTAAAAGACTGTCTTTGGTTTCAGGGTGCAGCTGTTGCCTATGTGGCTGAAATGTTAAAAGTCCCTGTCATATTCGTAAAAGTTGTAACTGACATTGTGGACGGTGACAAGCCGAGTGCTGTAGAGTTCCTGCAAAATCTAGCATCAGTAACTGCTGCACTTGATGAGTCTGTCACGCGAGTAGTGAATTTTGGTTAAAGGGTTTTTGTTGGATTGACTTCTCTTTTGTAAAGGGAGATGCGGATTCGAGGGTAGTAATTTTCTTGTTTCTTCTTGGTTTTGTTACTCTCGTTTGACTGGTTGTATATTGACAAAATATGTATGATTGGTTGTATATTATCCAATTATTTTTGTTGTAAATAATTATTAGTGTCGAATATAATTTACGTATTGAAATTTGATCCTAAAGTACTATTGCTACAACTTCTATTTAATTTGGTCAAGTATTTTCCGATGACACTAGAAGATATATTGCCAAACTATTTTTGTCGTAAATATTATTAGCGACTAATATAATTTATGTATTGAAATTTGTCACTAAAGTACTAATTGCGACGACTTTTGATTAATTTGGTCAACTATTTTCCGATGACCCTAAAAGATATATCGACCAATTTTGTTCGTCATAAATAACTATTAGCGACGGTTGGTCACAAATATATTATTTGTGGGGGGGGTATTTGCGACGACGTCCGACGACCACAGGTGGTCACAAATAACTATTTGTGACGATTTAGCTATCAGTGACGAATTTTCGTCGTCACAAATAATTGACTTTTTTGTAGTGCAACGTGGCAGGGGCCAAGAGAATTAGTCACGGTTCTTTTAAACCATGACTAATTTAATCACAGTTTTAATGTAAATTGTGACTAATTTTAATCACGGTTTTTAAGAACCGTGACTAATTTTGTCACGGTTCATTATAAACCGTGACTAATTTGTCACGGTAATCTGTGACCAATCATCAATTTTCTTGTAGTGACTGTCAGAGCTAGAAGGCCTATTAAAGCCTCAGAAGGATCAATGTAAGCGTTAAAATCTCCCAAAGCACACCAAGGGTATTACTCTGCTTTAATATTCTCAACTTGTCATAAAGCCTCCACCTCTCACCCTTATCAGTTGAAGCATAGATAAACGTGAAGTAAAAAGGATTAGGCATATCAACCTTAACATGTATATACTGAGAGCTAACATCTACCACCTTCAAGGGAACATCCTTCTTCCAAAGCAATCAGATTTTCCCCAAGTCACCATCAAAAGCAAACTCAACCATCCAACCTTCAAACCTTTCTTCAAACAAATCAATAGTTTTAGACTTCCTAACTCTTGGCTCAAGAATTGCAACCATATCTAATTTATAGTAATTAATAAACGAAATAACAGCTAAATACTTACTAGGCTTGTTAAATACTCTAGTGTTCCAGGCTAGCACTTTCATCTACGTTTATTTTTTTGAGTCTTAACCCCTGAGATTACCTTCTGTTGTACCAGGATAACCTCAACTCTTTGTCCGACAGTTCATCACTGCTAACTTCATTTTCATTCTCCGTACAACTATAAACTTTACCTTCCTCTTCAGGGACTATTTCCAGCTCAGGACTACTTAGGTTTCTAAGCTGGCCAGGTGACTCCTCCACTTGCAAAGAAGCCTCGGAGTCATTGCCTGGCCCCCCTCCAACCCCCTGCACAACAACACCAGATCCTGGTGCTTCCATTCCTCCTACTGGAGATGCAGAAGCAATTGCCAATTCTAGCATCATTCACAGGTACGACATTGGGTTGGGATGCAGAGACAGACTGCAGAGCCTTATCCAAGTTCTTCTTTCTATTCTTCCTCCTCTTCTTAGTTTTGCTAGTCCCTAAACCTGCACCATTAGCAGATGGCAATTTCACTACCTCAGAGCCACTGGGAGTCTCACAGACTTTTGTAGCTTCCTCCGGGATACAGGGCAAAGCCTTTTCCCCAGAAGTGGAAGCCTCAGGGATACTCACCTCCTTGCCTCCTATCTGGTCCTTAATAACCCAAACTTTACCTCCATTCATAGGCATTGCTTCCTTGCCCTTAGTTTCATCACTCTTCTTATACTCACGAGCTTGGAAGCTTAGCACCTCAATAACCTCAATTACATCATCTTCTACTTCTACCTTAACAGTCTCTGGACATGGAATCGATTTATCACACAACACACACACTCTTACATATTTACCCCTTCTCTGAGAAACTTGTTTAATGGCTTCCCAACCTTACTCGAGACCCAGCTTATTCCTTCCACTGTAAGAAGTACCGACGACACTTTCTTAAGCAGAATCCACTCTGGAGTGGCCTTAGGTGAAAAACTCATAGGCTTAATACCATTGAACCACCTCCTCAAAACCAATCCAAAGTTGTGGATATGCCAAGATCGTTCGAGCACCCAATCACACAACTGAACTGATTGGAACTCCAAAAGGTAAAAATTAACTGAAAGAATAGAGATAGTTACCGGGCCTTCATATCCCCACAAATGGCGCACCATAGCAGCAAAAACCCTCAGCGGCGGTGGAGATCCGATAAACTGAGCAACTAACGCACTCTGAAGCTTCTCACAGCCCTTATCAATCACCTCCTTAGGAATCCGAAGCACATCATTAACAACAGCTGAATTTGGTATATCGATGAAACTCAAGTCCGATTTCCGATCAGAAACCATCTTAGCCCAAGTTTGCACCGTACTCTTAGCTCCTTCCCCTACACATCGCCAGATCCATTTTCCTTTAGCTTAATCAACAAGACAGAAAATCAATAAAACAGTAACCCGTGCAAAACTCCAGCAACAATGACAATACAGAAGAACCAGACATGACCGGGTCTTCGGAGACCTTAGAGGCTCGCAGGCGATCCTCTCCCAACCGGTGGAGTTCTGATGTGAACCTCTAGAGTCGGCTGACCTTGACCCGATCACCTCCTGGATGATGAACCTCGGTGTGAGCTGCTCAGAGACCTGAACCACCGTGAGCTTTGAATACCGGCACTGAAGTTGAACCTATGTAACCGGGCGGGATTCGTACTTGGACCCATTGGCTGTATATAGCCAGGAACCCAGAGTGTCCGGTCGGGGGCGCCACTACAGAAGATGAGAGCTTCTGTCGATAAGCCAACCTTTAAGCAATGCAACAACGAGCAAAGACTTGAAAGGAATTTAGAACAAAGTTTTGATTTCTGATTTAGTTCAAAGGAAAGTTGATTACAAAAGAGAGGCCGAAGCCTCTTATTTATACTAGAGGAAATCGTGAACATGCTCGATGATTCCTACTAGGATAATAATTCCTAATTAATAAAGAACTAAAGTAAATCCTATTTAGAACTTTAAAAGGGATTTATTAATCCTAAACAATCGCTACTAAAAGAGAAGTCCGAACGAAAAATTAAAAAGGAATAAAAATAACAAAACGTGTCCAAAACCCTAAACCGGCGGATTCCCGGTCGGGAAACCCTAATTAGGGCCGGTCCAATTTAGGAAAGTCAGCGCCGCCTTCTGTGTCGGGCTTGGGATTGGCGGCGTTGTCGAGCGTTGATGTTGGGGTGTTCAAGGGCTCCGGAGGCCGGGCTCCGGGGTCTGTTACTGAGCCCGATTGGGCTCCGGAGTTCTTGGTCGCTCGACCCCTCTGGCTCTCACCTTCTGGGATCTTCATTTCCTCGATCTTCTCAGTACTTCTGCGGGTGGCGGTTGCTAGAGGCTGCTCCTAGGGCCCCATGGAGTCCAAGGCTGGGGGAAAACCTCCAAAGGCTCGAGTCCTTTGATGGCTTGGTGCTAAGTGCCGGTCGGTGTCCCCCGGTACTGATGCCGGCGCCGGTAGCTAACTTTCCGTCGGGCCTTCTTCATTTCTAACAAGCCTTTTGACTTCTGTTTGGGGTCTGATGTTGAGAACCTCTTAGGACAGCCTTTGTGGGGTTCTAGTTCTTCATGGCTTGTAGGAGTCGCCCTAGGGCCTCGATCAGGGGCTGATCTCGGCTCTGCCCCGTTGGTGGTCCTGAGCATCAATGCTAGGCTTGGGGCTGGTGGCCGTCCTGGTTGTTCATATGATCCTCCGGTGGTCAGGAGAGTGTACACTGCTAATGACACTCAATTTTACGTGTTTATCAGCTTCATTTAAGCTACATTTCCTTGCTTGAATCTCGGGTTTTAGGGTAATTTAGCATGTTTTCATTTGAATGCTCTAATTCAATCTGTTTTGGTTACTTTGGCCCGTTAAGGGTCTATTTGATCGTTTTCTAGTGCTTTTGAGAGTGCACAGGTTTTTGCGTCAAATACATAGCCACGGACGAGCTCGAGAAGCAAAGGAACCTTAAGGAGTGGCCCGGAATCGATCCAGAAGTCAACCAAGTCTGAAGAAAGCACTGCCTGGTCATTAACCAGAGTTTTCGGCAAAAACTCTAAAGTCTTCGCCGAAAAGTATGCAAACAGTTTTACTGCCAACTGGGAGAAATCAGTCCTCACCGAAAACTCCAAAGTCCTCGGTCGAAAACTAAGGCACAAGATAATCAGTCGGAGAAAAGAAGACTCAGTTGGATGTCACCTAAAGTCTTCGATGAAAACTTCAAAGTTTTCGCCGAAAATTAATTCTTTTTGTCGGCTGGGTTTCGAAACCTACAAATACAGGATCACGGCCACATTCAAAACACACTTTACCTTGGATTAATTTCCAGACTTAGAACAGTTCGGGAGAGAGTTTAGAGAGCTTGAGGAGCGACGAAGAGATCGTGACGCCATCCTTCCCTCTCGGAGAGATCAGTGCTAGGAGTTGAAGATTCAGGAGATTGAAGCTTCGCAGACTCATCTGAAATTAGGTTTTGCAATTCCTCTCTGTTCTTCCTGGTTGAAGATGTATTATTTGTTTGTTCTCGATTCTTCTGTTTTGAATATGAGTGGCTAAACTCATAGAGCTTAGATTAGATGAACCCTAAGTGACCCGGGGCTTTAAAGCGGTCACGGATCGGCGGTAATTAAATCCAGTTTCAAGCAGTTTCTCATGCATGGTTGGTTTGTTCTTCACTGCTTTATGTTTCTCTTTCTGGTTTGGCCACCTAGTTAGGATTCTAGTTAAGCTGAGGATAGTAGCGAACGTTCGCCTGACTTCAAAACACCAAATCAACAATTAACCTACTCATTGGAACAATTTCTCTCTATAGGAACCAATTAAGGTTAATCCGCTTCAAGAGTAATTCATTAATCTTTAGTAATCGCGCCAGTTAGTTTTCCATTGCAGAAGCGAACGCACGGGCGGTCAATTAATCTTGGGAGTTAGATCGGATAGAGCGAACGTTCGCCAGTCTTAAAACTAAGGGTCAGGAGTTATGGTGGTGTCTGAGAACTGAATGATTCTGTTTTGAAAACCGCTGGTCTTGTGATCGCCAATGTCCTGGTGATCTTAGGGGGATTCAAAATCTAAGCTTGTCTATCATCTTGTTAAGTCAACCAGTCTTTCAACTGTTTTTTTCTGTTTTCATTTCTTTTCCGCTTTATAGTTTAGAAGTCGTGGAACTCACACCACGCACAACTTGTGTTAAACTTGAATAAATTGCCTTCATATTTGAGTAGACGATTAAAAGAGAACTCTGGAATATGATATGCTTAGCTTTTAGCTTAGTAGTTATTTGATTGCACGCATTACAACGTTCATCAAATTGAAGCCGTTGCCGGGGACTCTTCTAATTGTTTGAAAGAAGAGTTGGCACCTTATTCTTCTACCTTTCCATCTCTCATTTTTCCATCACACTTCGATTTTACACCGGTTGTTTTTATGTTTTTTTATCTTCGCCAGGTTAAGCAAGTTCAGAAACAAGCCACTTCCGATCCATCTTTCCTTACCGCGATGACTACTCAGAGAAGTCTTGCGGACTACAACAAGCCTAGCGCTGCTAGCGTTCGATCATCCATCTCTGTACCACTTAATGACAGCGATCCTGACTATGAGATTAAGATCCCCTTCCTGGGAATGATCTCTAGGGATCTTCAATTTGAAGGAAATCCGCTTGACAACCCTTGCACCCACTTGGCTGACTTCATCGCCCTTTGCGAGACTTTCAAGAACGGGAATTTCGACAAGAACACCTTGTGCTTGCGAGACTTCCCATTCTCTCTCAAAGGTGCTACCAAGAGGTGATTGAATAGTAAACCTTCCGGTTACTACACAAGTTGGGTCGGCTGGCTCAAGACTTTGTCGAGGAGTACTTCCCTCCTTCTCGAACAACTGCTTACAAAGATAGCATCTCCAAATTCAGGCAAAAGGAAGGAACTAGCTTATATGACACTTGGAATGAATTTCAAGAACTCCTTTACAATTGCCCTCATCATGGTTTCAAACAGAGACAACTAGCTGAGATCTTTGCTCAAGGATTGAATGAGGAATCTTCAAAATGGGTCAATTCCTTAGCCGTTGGAGATTGCACCGCTCTTACACCAGAAGTTGCTCTTCTCCATTTGGAAAGATGCGCCTCAAAATCCAGAAATTGGGAGAGGCAAACGAAAGCAGCAAAGAGCCGCTGGAATATTGAAGAACAGATTGAAGCTGAAGTCCAAAAATGACTGAATAAAGCCTGCGCTCTTACTAGTCCCCAGTCAGTTTCCGTTTTCGCAGTTGACTGTGGATGGTGTGGAACATGTACACATAACAGAGGCTGCTGTCAGAACTTTGGTAGAGCAGACATCTGGTCTGCTGATGAGGTAAACTTCGTTGGTTAGGGTTTCGCCAACAACCAAAGAGGTTATTTCGACTACCATAACTACAGACATGGCCAAAATCAGAATGGTAGATGACACTCGATTTGACATGATTTTCAGCCTCATTTAAGCAACATTTCCTTGCTTGAAACGTAGTTTTAGGGCTAAAATAGCGAATATTCACTCAACTGCCCTATTTCCTACCGATTTGGTTACTTTGGCTCTTTTTGGGTCTATTTGATGGTTTTCTAGCGTTTTTGTAAGAGCGCAGGTTTTTGCCATCATTTACGTAGCCACAGACGTGTTCAAGACCTCAAGGAGTGAACCGGAATCGAACCAAAAATCAAACTAGAGTCAGAACCAAAGATCCAACTGCCCAGCACAATGTTTTCGTCGAAAATACTATAAAGTTTTCGGCGAAAATACCTTCAGAAACCCACATTTGATCGTGAAGAAGTTTTTGGCAAAAAGTCAAAGTCTTCACCAAAAACTATTGAAGAAATAGACATAGGAGGACTCAACTGAAGTTTTCGGCAAAAACTTCTTAAGTTTTCGCCTAAAACTCCTTCCTTTTTCGCGGCTGGGTTGGAAAACCCTAATCTTCCCTATTTAAAGAGAAGCAGCGGCTACAAGGAGGGATTCAACATCATTCATTCCAACAACTATTCACACATTAGACTTTTGAGAGTCAGCCGACTCTAGGGTCGATAGATAGAGTTTAGAGAGAGTTCGAAGATCCTTGGAGAGATCGTGACGCCATCCTTCCACCTCGGAGAGCTCGGAGTTTAAAGTTAAGGATCCAGGAGATCGAAGCTTCGCCGGAGTCGTCAGAATTAGGTTTTTCAGTTCTTATCTGTTCTTCCTACCTGAGATGTATTTCTTGATTGTTTTCATTGTCTTGTATCTAATATGAGTAGCTAAACTCGTAGAGCTTAGATTAGATGAACCCTAAGTGACCCATGGCTTTAAAGCGGTCACGGATTGGCGGTAATTAGATTCAAAATTCAATCAGTTTCTCTTTGCATGGTTGTTTTGTTCTTCACTGTTTATGTTTCTTCTCTGGTTGATCGCCTAGATTAGGTTTGTGCAAGTTAGGGTTAGTCGCCAGACAGCTTCCCTGCTTTGGCGCATAAACTTGTCTTTCTTGATCACCTAGTTTAGATTTTTGTTAAGCTGAGGATAGTAGTGAACGTTCGCCTCTCTTTAGAACATCAATTCAACCAATTAACCTATTCAATGGAGTGTGCCTTTCGTAGGAACCATTTAGGGTTAATCCGCTTCAAGAGTAACTCATAAATCATTAGTAATTGCACCAGTTAGTTTTGTCGTCGCAAGAAGCGACCGTACTCGGGCGGCTAATTAATATTAGTAGTTAGATCGGATAGAGCGAACGTTCGCCAGTATTAAACCTAAGGGTAAGGAGTTATGGTGGTGTCTGAGAACTGATTGAATTAGAATTGAAAACCGCTGGTCTTGTGATTGTCAATGCTCTGGTAATCTTAGGGGGATTCGAAGTCTAGCTCGTCTATCTTCTCGCCGAAAACTCTGAACGAAATCATCACAGGAGGATCAGTCGACCGGGTCAGCACTTTTCAAAGAAGTTTTCGGTGAAAACTTCTTAAGTTTTCGCCGAAAATCTTAACCTAATCCGGCTGGGAATAGGGTTAAGTATAAATATAAACCGGCCGCTAAAACAGAAAAATACACTTTTCCATATATAATTTATCACAAGTTCCAGACCTAAGAAGTTCGAGAGAGAGTTTTGAGAGTTCGAAGAGCCAGGAAGAGATCGCGACGCCATCTTTCCACCTCAGAGACTCGGAGCTGAGAATTGAAGATCGTTGAGATTGAAGCTTCACCGATTCGTCAAATTAGGCTTATATAGCAACCAATCATTCTGTTTTTCGAAGAAGTTTTCGGTGAAAACTTTCAAATTTTTCACCGAAAACTTTTGTTTGTTCTTAAAATCAGTTTCCTTTTTTCGGTCTGATTCCAACGCATACTTGATCGCTTAAATCGGAGCTATGTAGCTCCAATTATCCCCGAAACAAGCTTTTCACGTCTTTGGCCAACTTCGTCGCTTTCCATCCATTTTCTTGAGTCATGTCTTAAAGGTTAGTTGTTGGTTTTCAATTTGAATCTTTTGACATGTTGATTGTTGAATTTTGACGAGTTTAATTCTGGTCTACCTCATTTTGCGTGCCTGCTATTTCGGTGTGATTTTTGCTGATCTGATTGAACTTAGACGTTTTAGATTGCTCTATGAGTGTTGTGCCTGGATTTGTGCCATTTTGAAAAGAAAAAAAAATTCAAAATTCCCCTAAACCTTCTTCGTTTTGACTTTTATTCTGTGTGGATCCGGGACACTTGTCCCGATATCCTTTTGATCTTTTTATTGTTTTTGTTTTATAGGATCTTTTGAAGCTACTCCGCTCTACTCCGGACGCCCCGTGTTCATCCACTACACCGACCATCTCATTCCAGGTTCTTCGTATCTCTCTACTCTAGTTGGTCATGTGAGGACACAGAACGGTTTAAGTGTGGGGTAGGATGCTAGAGAACCTTGCATGAACCTGATTACCCTTAATTGTGATTTATGTGCTTCGTGGTGCCTTCCCAGTTTCTCTAGCATTAGAATTGCTCAGTTCTTGATTTTTGAGGTTAAGTTGTTATTTAATCTGTCATAATGATGCTTAGACTGCTTAACCTAGAACCTGAAAACCAACGTGTATACTTTGATGCTAAATTGCCAGGTCAGAACATAATTTTTAAAAATCACTCTTCTAGTTTGTCGCTTTGATTGCATGAAAATGACCAAATCCGACTACCAAACCAAATGTGAGCTTTTGATCCATTGCATATAACTTGCAATCTCAATTCCTTTCTGAGTGGTTTTTTGTTTTCTTGAACGAGTTAGAATTTGCATGAGACCTATTCGAGACCACACGATGACACGAGTTCTAGAATGATAGGGGCACCTAGATTCAGCTACTAAGCCAGATAGCCTACCTAACGTTAAATCCTCTAGGTTTAGACCATTGAGCTTGACCTGTTCTTTCAGTTCGATATACATTACAACCAATCCCCATTCTTTCATTCCCCGTTCATCCCCTGTGGTTGTAGTTCTAGATTAGCCTACCGGAAGTCGGTCTGTGGTAACCTGCCTATAACCATTAAACAGGTGGTCTTAGCTATTATGTCCAAACATGTAAACCCCTCTAGCAACTATAAGAAAATCGACACAAAGAAAAAAAATTCTAAAAATAGAAAAAAATTTCAAAGTTGTAAGTTTATAGTTTAGTTCAATAACGTTCTTCTCCCTACATATGGAAGAATGAAGTCAAAAGAAAATGTAAAAGAAAATTCAAGAAAAAATGTGTAAAGAAAATAAAGTGCTAGGTTGCTTGAGGGTATCATAGGACGAGGGTACACTATTACATCCGTGTCTAGTTAGACGGTAGGAAGCCATAAGCTAGATTCGAGGGAAGCTAGTCGAAAGCTACACCGCACCAAGGCCATCATCATACATTCCCATCATCCATCTCATCATAACCCTTGTAGTGTAGAATTCGTTACAGTCCTAAGCAGGGAAGTCCATCTTGACTAGTTCCTCGTGTTGTCACAGTGGTGGAGATGTGGTTAAATTGGAAACATATGACAGAATTCAGTGGCAAAAAATGATTGAGAGCAGAAACACGTCCCTAAACACAGAGAATGAGAGTTCCCCCTTGTACCAAATATTATCTGTGTGAGGAGTCTGGTCGGTCAGGTCGAATTCGTGCATGATTGGTGATTGCTTCTCGTCGTGTGCAGTTTTTAGTGAGACCAGGTTGTTTGGCTGATCGGTATGCATGTTAGGTTTCTTGTTCTAGAAGTAGCTGTCTAATAATTCATTGTGTATGCTTGAACTTCAATTTAATCGATCTTATCATTTGTGAACCTGAGCGTTTTATATTCAGTTTGCTTGAGGACAAGCAAAAGCTTAAGTGTGGGGTATTTGATGACACTCGCTTTGACGTGATTATCAGCCTCATTTAAGCAACATTTCTTGTCTTAAGACATGGTTTTTAGGGCAGAATAGCGAATATTCACTCAACTGCTCTATCTCGTGCCATTTGTGTTACTTTGGCCTGTTTCGGGTCTATTTGATGGTTTTCTAGTGTTTTCATGATATCACATGTTTTTGCCGTCAAATAATGTAACCAGGGACGTGTCTAAGGCATTGGAACCTCGAGGAATCGCACCAAAATCGACCAAAGGAGTTAATCAAGTCAACACAAAATCCTGCCCAGTTTTACAAAGGAGATTTCGGCGAAAACTCCCTGAGTTTTCGCCGAAAATCTAAGAAGAAATCGTCAGAGCTTACAAGAAGAAGTTTTGGCGAGAAGTCAAAGTTCTCGCCGAAAACTCTGAACGAAATCATCACAGGAGGATCAGTCGACCGGGTCAGCACTTTTCAAAGAAGTTTTCGGCGAAAATTTCTTAAGTTTTCGCCGAAAATCTTAACCTAATCCAGCTGGGAATAGGGTTAAGTATAAATATAAACCGGCGGCTCAAAAGAAAAATACACTTTTCCATATATAACTTATCACAAGTTCCAGACCTAAGAAGTTCGAGAGAGAGTTTTGAGAGTTCGAAGAGCCAGGAAGAGATCGTGACGCCATCTTTCCACCTCAGAGACTCGGAGCTGAGAATTGAAGATCGTTAAGATTGAAGCTTCACCGATTCGTCAAATTAGGCTTATAGTTATTCTCTGTTCTTCCTACCTGAGATGTATTCCTTGTTTGTCTTTAATTCTCTTGTATCTAATATGAGTAGCTAAACTCGTAGAGTTTAGATTAGATGAACCCTAAGTGACCCAGAGCTTTAAAGCGGTCACAGATCGGTGGTGATTAGATTCGAAGTTCAATCAATTTCTCTTTGCATGGTTGTTTTTTTCTTCATTGTTTATGTTTTCTCTTCTGGTTGGTCGCCTAGATTAGGTTTATGCAAGTTAGGGTTAGTCGCCAGACAGCTTTCCTGTTTTGGCGCATAAACTTGTCTTTCTTGATCCCTAGTTTAGATTCTTGTTAAGCTGAGGATAGTAGCGAACGTTCGCCTCTGTTTAAAACATCAATTCACCCAATTAACCTATTCATTGGAGTGTGCCTTTCGTAGGAACCAGTTAGGGTTAATCCGCTTTAAGAGTAACTCATAAATCGTTAGTAATTCCACCAGTTAGTTTTATCGTCGCAAGAAGCGACCGTACTCGGGCGACTAATTAATCTTGGTAATTAGATGGATAGAGCGAATGTTCGCTAGTCTTAAACCTAAGGGTAAGGAGTTATGGTGGTGTCTGAGAATTGATTGAACTAGAATTGAAAACTACTGGTCTTGTGATTGTTGTTGCCTTAGTGGGGGATTCGAAATTTAAACTTGTCTGTCATCTGTCTAAACCAACCAATCATTCTGTCTTTTAATTTCATTTTAATTTTCCCGCATCTTAGTCGTGGAACTCACACCACGCACAACGTGTTTAAACCTGAATAAATTGTCAGCTTCTTTGAATAGTCAATTGGAAGAAACCCCATGGAATACGATCTGCTTAGCTTTTCGCTCGGTAGTATTTGATCACTGTTTTACAGCTCGTCCACACCCCCTCCAGCTAAGTGTCATGATCCTGGTCCTTTTACATTACCATGCATATTTAACGGTATAGAAATAGAGCGTAGTCTAGCTGATTCTGGTGCATCTATTAACGTTATGCCTACTTATCTTTATGAGAAATTGAACTTAGGTAAACTAAAACCCATTAGCTTACACCTAGTTCTAGCTGATAGGATGTCAAATTTCCTAGGGGAGTTATAGAAGATGTAGCTATTCGTTGCGGTCCATTTACCATTCTGGCCGATTTTGTTGTTCTAGATACCCGATTGGTGGATGTCACTCTCATCCTAGGACGACCATTTTTGACAACAGCTGGCGCAAATATCAATTGCAAACAAGGCTCATTAACTTTGATGGTCGGAGGTGATAGTGTAACATTCCGCTTAAAGGATAGCATGAAATATTAATATTCTTCTGTGCAAGATGATAAATGTTTTTCGATTGATGCTTTGGAGCTGGCTTCGGCCAGTTTTGTTACTAATGCCTTGACTAGCGATCCGCTAGAGTTGTGTTTGATTTCAGGTATGGAGGACGCATTGGATGATCCAGAACAGCTCCAATGGCAAGAGTAGCTCGCCGATCAGAAATCTGCATCTACAACTACTCCTACGCTATCACCTCTTGAGCGTTCACCCAACCGGATCACTACCTCGTATGAACAACTGCCAGAGCTCACACTAAAGATACTCCCAGATCATCTGGAATATGCATTCTTAGGAAAGGAGTGTCAGCTGCCAGTTATCATCAGTTCCGCGCTATCATCCGAACAAAAGAAACAACTAGTCAAGCTGTTAAAGAAGCACGTCCGGGCTATAGCCTTACAACTATCTGACATCCGGGGAATTTCAGAGACGTTCTACAAACACCGGATAGTGGTAGATGAGGATTTCAAACCGGTAAGACAACCACAGCGCCGGTTGAACCCGATGATGCAAGATGTCGTGAAGAAGGAAGTCCTGAAGCTCCTTGACGCCGGGATTATCTACCCCATCGCCGATAGTCCTTGGGTCAGCCCGACTCAAGTTGTTCCAAAGAAGGGAGGAATTACGGTGATTCCTAATCAGAAGGGTGAGCTTATTCCTACCCGTACCGTCACGGGATGGAGAGTCTGCATTGATTATAGAAGCCTCAATAATGCAACCAAGAAGGATCACTCCCCATTACCATTCATTGATCAGATGCTTGAAAGGTTAGCTGGCCATGAATATTACTGTTTCTTGGATGGGATGTCTGGATACTTCTAGATTCCGATAGAGCTCGACGACCAAGAGAAAACGACCTTCACTTGCCCGGTTGGTACCTTTGCTTATCGTCGTATTCCCTTTGGATTATGCAATGCTCCAGCCACTTTTCAGAGATGCATGCTTGCTATCTTTGGGGATTTAGTAGAGGACGTCGTGGAGGTGTTCATGGACAATTTTCTTTCTATGGTGATTCATTCTCTCAATGCCTGGCTAACTTGGACAAGGTGCTAGCTCGATGCGAAGAGACGAATCTAGCTCTAAGTTGGGAGAAATGTCATTTCATGGTGGTATTGTTCTCGGTCATAAGATATCTAGACTTGGAATAGAAGTTGACCGCGCAAGCTTGAAACAATTGCTAGCCTTCCGCCACCCTCCTCAGTCAAGACGGTTCGTAGCTCAACATGGGGGAGGCAATCTTCCCAGGCCCTGATGTTGGACTTAATGATGGCCCGAAGCATCTGAGAGAGGGATCTATTCACCACTTCAGTCTGGCCGTCGGTTTGAGGGTGGCAGGTGGTGGAAAACATAAGCTTGGTGCCTATCTTGGCCCATAGGGTTTTCTAGAAGTAGCTTAAGAACTTAGAATCCCTATCCGACACGATTATCTTTGGAATCCCATGTAATCGGACTACCTCTTGGAAGAAAAGGTCGGCGATGTGGGAAGTATCATCTGCCTTATGGCAGGCAATAAAGTGGGCCATCTTGGAAAACCTGTCCACCACTACAAAGATAGAATCCTTCCCCTTTCAAGTTTTAGGCAATCCTAAGATGAAGTCCATAGACAAATCTATCCAGGGGTGTTCGGAAATAGGTAAGGGGGTGTATAGTCCATAGGGCTGAAGGTGTGACTTAGCTCTTTGGCACTTCGAATATTGAGCAAGCAGTTTCTCCACATCATGGCGCATCTTGGGCCAGTAGAAGTGCTCTCTGAGGGTGGCCAGAGTTTTGGCTACCCCAAAATGCCCCATTAGTCCTCCTCCATGAGCCTCTAGAGCTAGAACAGTCATGCAGGAATGGTTAGGTAGGCAGAGCTTGTTTTTTTTGAACACATACCCATCCTGCCAATAGTATTTGCCAAATCCTCCTTGTTCACAAGCTTCAAAAATATTCTTAAACTCATGGTCAGTGGCATAAAGTTCCTTGATATGTTCAAACCCAATAAATTAGGTGGTAAGGACAGAGATTAGAGTGTACCTTCGAGAGAGGGCATCGGCTACCACATTTTCCTTACCTTGCTTGAATTTGATGGTGTAGGAAAAAGATTTGATGAACTCTACCCACCTGGCATGTCGTTTGTTGAGCTTATGTTGAGCCTTAAGGTACTTGAGGGATTCATGATCTGTGTGGATGATGAATTCCTTGGGCTACAAGTAGTGTTGCCACGTCTTCAAAGCTCTTACTAGGGCGTAGAGCTCTTTGTCATAGGTGCGGTAGTTAAGTGGGGCTCCACTTAGTTTTTCACTAAAGTAAGCAATTGGTCTCCTTTCTTGCATAAGAAACACCATTCCTACTCCAGAAGCATCAACTCAATATCAAATGGCTTACTGAAGTCAGTAGCATGGGAGTGTGCTTCGCAGCTTCTTCTCAGGCCTCAAAGGCTTCTTGTTAGGATGTCCCCATTGGAAAGGTAAGCCCTTCTGATGCTGCCGTGAGAGGGCAGCAATGTGCTGAATCTCTCACAAACTCTATAGAAATAGCAGCCATCGAAACTTTAACACCGTGAGCTTTATGGGTTGGCCAGACTTATACTTCGATCTTTTCTTCATCAACCCTATCCCTGTCGAGCTGATAAAAAAACCAAGAAAGAAAGGTGATATGTGCAAAGGTGCACTTGCCATGTTAGCATAAATTGCTCCTTCCTTAGGTTTTTAAGACATATTTAAGTGTCCTAGGTGTCTTCTAGGGTTTTGGTAGACTAAGATATCATCGAAGTATACTACCACAAATTTCCATGTAAGACTGAGGACTTGATTCATAACCTCAAAAGTACAGGTGCATTATCAATCCAAGCTGCACATTCATACAGCAACTGTTTGAGGCAGTTTCCATCTCACCTTTTTCATAATTGATGATAACCTGCCTTAGTCTATTTTGGAAAGATTGTAGATCCATGCAACTCATCAAGCTATCCTATTAGGAATGGATGTCGATACTTAATGTTATATTGTTGATGGCTCTACAGTTGAACACATCCTCCAAGTTCCTTCTCTTGGACTAAGTGACTGAACATCACAAGTCATGCTTTCCCTTACATATCTTGTCCATAAGCCCTTTACTTGTGATGGATCTCCTTGTTTCTAGGTTGGTTCGATAGGCTGCATTGTTTGCAGGCTCCTGGCACAGGTCAATCTGATGCCATTACCTGAGTGAGGCAGGCCACTTGTATTCCTCGGGAATACATCCTTGAATCCTCAAGGACACAACACACTACGTAACGAAGGTTAGGTTATATTAAGCATTCTTGTAAGGAGACCACCATAGTTCCAGTACTAGGCTTGTTTGATCTCACCGGGGGTGGCTAGAGGGTGTTCTCTCTTCTCATTCTCACTTTTTTTTTAGCTATGGACCCCTTAGGGTCTTGTTTTTTGTTTTTGCATTCAGGGGTTCATTCGTTTGCTCTCTATTCTCCTATATTTTTCTTTTGATAACTTGATTTGACCACCAATTTTTTCTTGCCTTACAATGCTTCGTAAATAAATTGAAGATAGATGGATTTTCTGAACAGATTTTCTAGCAATACAAAGTAAAGATAGGTAGGGTTTTCTTACAATTTTTCTAGGAACAAAAGTAAAGGATATGAATTCAGAGGTTAACCTGAAAACTGGCATAGATGTGGTCCTAGTGTTGAACCTAGGCTCTGATACCAAAACTGATGTGAACCTCTAGAGTCGGCTGTCCTTGACCCGATCACCTCATTGATGATGAACCTCAGCGTTAGCTGCTCAGAGACCCGAACCACTATGAGCTTTGAATACTGGCACTAAAGTTGAACCTATGTAACCGGGCGGGATTCGTACTTGGACCCGTTGGCTGTATATAGCCAGGAACCCAGAGTGTCCGGTCGGGGGCGCCACTACAGAAGATGGAGCTTCTGTCGATAAGCCAACCTTTAAGCAATGCAACAACGAGCAAAGACTTGAAAGGAATTTAGAACAAAGTTCTGATTTCTGATTTAATTCAAAGGAAAGTTGATTACAAAAGAGAGGCCAAAGCCTCTTATTTATACTAGAGGAAATCGTGAACAGGCTCGACGATTCCTATTAGGATAATAATTCCTAATTAATAAAGAACTAAAGTAAATCCTATTTAGAACTCTAAAAGGGATTTATTTAATCCTAAACAATCGCTACTAAAAGAGAAGTCCGGACGAAACCCTAAAAAGGAATATAAATAACAAACATGTCTAAAACCCTAAACCAGCGGATTCCCGGTCGGGAAACCCTAATTAGGGCTGGTCCGGTTTAGGAAAGTTCGCGCCGCCTTCTGTGTCGGGCTTGGGATTGGCGGCAGCGTCGAGCGCTGATGCTGGGGCGTTCAAGGGCTCCGGAGGCCGGGCTCCGGGGTCTGCTACTGAGCCCGATCGGGCTCCAGAGTTCTTGGTCGCTCGGCCCCTCCGGCTCTCACCTTCTGGGATCTTCATTTCCTCGATCTTCTCAGCACTTCCAAGGGTGGCGGTTGCTGGAGGCTGCTCCTGGGGCCACGTGGAGTCTAAGGCTAGGAGAAAACCTCCAAAGGCCCGAGTCCTTTGATGGCTTGGTGCTAAGTGTCGGTCGGTGTCCCCCGGTACTGATGTCGGCACCCGTAGCTGACTTTCTGTAGCTATTGAGATTAAAGCGATCAATCGAAAGAAAGCCTTCGTTCGTCATTCCTCATTCGTGCTTAGGAGGTAACCCTTATTTAAGTGCTATGAGTTGATTATTGTTTATGGTTTGTGACGAATGCATGTTTGAACGTAGATGGACTACATGTTTGGAGATGTTCCCGAGGGCGTGTCCGTTAGCCCGAGTGACCCGAGCATTTTGTGGGGGGACAGTGATCGACATTGCGCCGCTCTAGTATTCGACGCTGAGGTTAGTACTCTGTTAGTATATATCTAGAAATGGTTAATCAATATTGAATGTGATGAATATTAGGAAATTTATGATATGCATGTAATTAGTTAGTAATGACCATGATTTGAATGCAATAATTAGTTACCATAATTTATTTATTTAGGAAATACATTAATTTATTTAACAAGACCATCATGTATGCAATTATTGATTAATAACTATGCAATTATGTAAGCATTTATTTATTTATGCAATTATTAAAGATTATTCTAAGTATGTTATGAAATTGTAGAATTACGTAGGTTATACGAATTATGTTATTAGAATTAGGTTATTATTACAATTAGGTTAATAGAATAATCTTATTAGAATTAGATTATTATTATATTTATGTTACTATTCGAATTACGTTATTAGAATTACTAAGTTGACTAATTACTTCTCTCATATGTTCCTTAAATATTAGGAGTCGCACATGACACATACGTGTCGTAATTCTAAGAAGATCGTAGACTACGATCCTAGGTTCGAGTCGATCCTATCCGATATTGGGTTAGATAGTCTTAGGGACGCCCTAAAACTAACTCCCGATCCAGATCTCATCACTGCTCTAGTTGAGAGATGGCGTCCAGAGACCAACACCTTCCATCTGTACGGCGGTGAGGCGACGATCACACTGGAGGACGTGCACTTCATCACTGGTTTGAGCGTAGATGTTCTCCCCGTCACTTCACCTAGGCTCATTCCTACTGATTTGGATGAGCTTTGTGCTTACTTTGAGAGCCAGCTAGGGAAGAGAGGTGAACACGAATCCCTCCTACCGATTTGGGTGGGGTTATTCCTACTGATTTGGTTGGGTGTATAGGCACTTTTGTCCGCGTGCCCGCGCCATCCCATGGACAACACTATATAAGTGTGTATTCAGCTCTTTTTTAGGGGAGTTTGATCTTTTGGTCTCTCCAAGGCTTTTTTACGAAGGAAGAAAGTCTCCATCCTCTCTTAGACCACTCCCAAAGGTCTCCCTCCATCATCCATCCATTCCAAGACCATTCAAGAGTTAAGAATGTCTTCTTATTCTAATTTCATACTTAGGAGATGTTGTATTCTTCTCTCTTCCATGGCACACTAAGACCTGGGGCTGGGGTGAGGGGTGAACACGAATCCCTCCTACCGCATCGCTGAGCTATATTTTGAGTTCGAGAACGGACATCCTCTACAACAAGGCGCGGAGGGCGCAAGTGCGAGCATGTCATACGGGCAAACAAGTGAGTGCGAAGGAAGTAGTCACTCGCGCCACACTACTGCGAGCAGGAGGTCACGAGAACCCATTGTGCAGCCACTTGCTCCAAACCGGGAGGAAGGCAATGATCCGCCCCCAGGTTCCGAGAGTGGCGACGATGAAGAGTCATCTGAGAGTGAAATCAATACAGATAGGGATGCCGAAATCCACTCCGAGCCTGATGAGATAGCAGACAGTGCCCCAGAGATTCCCATCAATCCACGACCTCCACCAGGTGCATACACCCCCCTGATTGTTTCACGCATTTGGCGCCAGACATCGGCGACCAAATGGTAACTAGCAACCACGACTACGGCGTGAGCAGAATTCCTAATTTTCACCTTGGCGGTCCTGGATTCGCGCTTGGGCAACAGTTTGAGTCGAAGGCAGACACACAACTTGCGTTGAAGCATTAGGCCTTGAAGAACAACGAAATGCTGACAACGACACGGTCTAAGAAGGCAGATTTGGAGCTCAAATGTGCTGGCTACAAGCACAACGTATGTCATTGGAGAATTAGACTCACTACCGATGAAAGCGGAATGTAGACCGTCTGTCAACTAAACCCATTTCATACATGCGAAGGGATCAGGACAACATAAGCCCGAAGCAGCTTGATGTCCAAGTTGTAGCTGATGCTTTTCCATCTCGTGAAAGTGACGCCTCACGTTAGGATCAAACAGCTCCAGGCTGAGGTTTCGAATCGGTTCGACGGCAAATATCGTACAAGAAAGCATGGACCGGAAAGCAACGGGCCATGGAGCAAATATATGGCGACTGGGAAGGATCATACAACGAATTGCCAACAGTATTGAAGGCAATCCAGGAATGGAACCCCGGTACACAAGTGGATTTCATCACAGTACCCGTTGCTTCAGAAACAAGAGGTATTGCTCTTCAGTTCGAACGAGTTTTTTGGAGTTTCGGTCCTAGCATAGAAGGATTCAAGCACTGTCCGCCTGTGTTTATCGTGGATGGCACTTTCATTACTGGAAAGTACTAGCATACATTGCTCATTGCTAGTTCGTTTGATGGTAACAAGAACATCTTCACTGTTGCATTCGCCATTGTCAGCGTGGAAAATCAAGAAAACTGGGAGTGGTTCTTCAATTGCATTCAAGAGTTCGTAACCGACAGACACGGAGTTTGTGTCATATCAGACAAACATGATGGAATCAAGCATTCAATGGGTAAGATCCGTAATGGATGGCATTGGCGCTGGTGCATACGTCACTACGCCAGCAACTACAACGCCAAGGCAAAGTGTCCACCCATGAAGCATCGCTTGACAGCACTATGTAGGTCTCATTAAATATTTAACAATTTTATTTTCAACCTATCATTGCTTACTAATCCTCCTCCATTGTGTGACCCTTGCAGGTAAAAAATCCTCTATGAGGAAATTCGAAAAGGGGGTCAGATCATTCATGAGAGAAGACGCTAGAATGGAACTGGGCCTATCTGATTGGGTAACTAAGGATCAACTATATAGGTCGAGAACTGTTGATTCGACCTACGTTGGGACACGGTGGAATAATATGACATCGAACATTGCAGAGAGTGTCAATGGGGCGTTCAAGGCAGTCCGTGCACTCCCCATCGCAGCTCTTGTGGAGGCCACCTTCTACAGGCTTGTTGGATACTTTGATGATCGACGGACCAGGATTAGGGAAGAAGTGGAGCCTGGGGAAATATGGACCAAGCTGTGTCTCAAGCGGATGGGGAAACGACTGAACAAGTCATATACCCATGTAGTAAGGACCTACGACTATGAGAATGGGTTGTTCGATGTGCAAACTGTGCCAAATATGTCAAATGGGAGGGGGAATAATACGCAGACAGTGAATCTGTATTACGACGACCACGACGGGTCATGCACCTGCGGAAAGTTCCAACAGAAAAAATGCCATGTTTACACGCCATGGCAGCCATTCGACATGCTCATCAAGATCCGTTCTACTACGTTAACGACCACTACAAGCTGGAGACTGTGAGTCGTATATACGGTAGAAGTTTCCACCCGACCGGGGGAAGAAAAGACTGGATTCCACACGGAGGGTTGCATTTCGTTCCCGACCATGGAAGAATTAGGAAATTTGGTCGCCACGCCATTCACGCATACATAACGAGATGGACTGGGTCGAAGAGATTGAGCCTCATTGCAGCTACTACAATGAGGCTGGCCACAACAGAAGGACTTGCACACGGGCAAACCAAAGCAACAGAAATTCCAACCCATCAAGGAATGGTTAATCCATTTTCATTGTCCTCTATGTCGTTGTGTTGTATTACCCTTGTATTGTGTTCTATGTCATTGTGTTTATTTCCTTCCAGTTTTAATGAACTTTATCTTTGTTTTTCATCGGCTTGTTTATTTAAAATATGCTTGAATGAACTTGAAAACAAACAACCGAACATCAGTTCTTCGATTTCTCCGAATGTAACAAAGGGATACAATGAGTGACAAGGGAGACCCCAACCCTCCAACACTGAAAGATTACAACAAAACAACAAAACAACATAAACATAGCATTTAAAACATAACAACAACCACTTGATCCCCATCAATACTCTTTCTATTCTAGTCACGTTTAGAAAACCTATTCCCCTTAACCAGGGCATTGATATAACCCTGCAGTACAGAGTTGTGGGAATCGAGACCATTCACCCGTTCTCTGAGATGCCGAATCGAGGCTCTCTGCCTCTCGATAACCTCGTCCTTCTCCTTAGACACCACGTCCACAGCCTCACGCACCTCTATTTTCTCGTAAAAGCCACAACTCTTACCCTCCTTCTCGCGAGGGCACCCGAAATAGCGCTCCAGATTGTAGGCAATAGATCTGGTTGCCCGTTACCTGCACTTGCATTCGACGAGGCCTCCTTCATAAACGAACAGATCCTCCTCTTCATGCTTCTTATCTTGTACATTATCCTTTCGAAATCTGAAACTGAATGACAACAGTAATTAGTGCAACAAAACAAATGAGGAAGAACTGAAATGCAAACCAAAACTCCATTTCACTTACGACGACTCGAAGAGGCCATATTCCGAAATTGCTTCAAGATGCTGCCGTAAAAACTAACCAAATTGGGAGACAAGATTGTGAGAATGAGGATTGAAGTGTGAAGAATGAAGGGTCCAAAGGGTGTTTTATATAGCATCTGGACATGGGATCTACCCAGCGCGGTGCTCACTAGCCAGCGCCGCGCTCACTAGGGTTTCAAATGCAACGGTTGGCTAACGGCTACTTCCCAACGGTCTAGGCCACTGGAAAAATTTTGGAGGATTCCACCAGCGCCGCGCTGGCTGGTGAGCGCCGCGCTCACTGGTAGGCGTGGCGCTGTCTGGGCCGCGCTTTTGCCCCTATCTGGACATAGTTCGAAAATGTGCCATTGGGGCTACATATTCCTCCGAAACTCCCCCCAATACTACAAAACCCATGGAGCGGATGATGAACACATTTTGTTGGGGAACAAAAACCAGAGGAGGGAGTGGGAAGGCTTGAATTAGGTGGGCAAGGTTATGTTGGAACCTACGCTTCGATTTACCGAGTACGAAAAGTGAGGACTTTCCTGAGAACGAATTCTTGTTGACAATACACGACGTGAGTTCGTGTACCCAGATTGGAAACGGGATCGCATGATCACTTAAGTCCCTTCAACCTTAGAATTCGCTCTCTTACGACACTCTAGTCGAAATTAGATAGGCTTTGGCTTGTAATCAACTTGAACCAAGTTGTGACTCGGATTATAGTAGAGTCGTGAACGAACTCACTTTCCGTAAAGAACATTCCTACCCTTTTCCAAAGCCTAGGGTTACAAGGAATTCCTTTATGGGATAAAACTACTAACACCTTCAAAATCAAGGCTTATGAAATTGAAGAACCTTTGAGATCTTTGAGAGGAGATGGAGATTTGTGAATTTATGTGTCTTGGAAGTGAGGAGAAGACTTCCTTTTATAGTCCATGGAAGGGTGTGAGGGTGAAGAGTTGTGTTGGTTCAACCATGGATCAACACAACCTTTCATTCAAATCAAAATCAAATAAAAAACATTTGATTTTGATTTTCCCTCCCTTCCTTCCTCTCATGTATAGCCGGCCAAGTTATGTTTATTGGGCCTGATTTTGTTTAAAAAATCAGCCCAATAATGACCCAAAACTCTGCCCAAAACCGGTCAAAAATCAGACCAAAAATCAGTTCATTTGGATTTCGAATTTAACCGAATTTTCAAACCACATAAATTGTATCTGAAAATTCAAAATTTCAAAAATTTAGTTTATTAATATATTTTACCATTCAAACCTTCACTAATTAAGTGTTGATTGATATAACCTAAGTCTTCTTTCTTAACCAACCAAGTCACATACACCATGTGACTAACATGGAATCCAAAATTCCAACAGGTTATGTGTTAAGAGTAAGTATTGAAGAATGAGGTGCAAAGACTTGTATGGGTCCAACTTGGAACTAGTTGGTTAACAAGGTTGGAAATTCTTAATGAAACCTAATGCAATCATTACGGTGATTTTTAATGCTAAATATTTATTCAGAGGGGATTTCTTGTTGGCAACCTTGAGTGAGAGTCCGATCTTGGTGTGGCAGAGCATTTGGAAGAGGCGAGAGCTTGTGCAGCTTGGGTATCAGTGGAGGATTGGTGACGGACGATCAATTGGGTTTGGACCGAATCGTGGTTGAAGATGGAGGAACGATTGAGAGTTCAGTCAGAAGTGGTTGAGGGCTTGGAGGAGTTAAAAGTTTGTAACCTTTGGTGTCGAGGGCGAGAGATTGGGACAAGGAGTTATGGGAAGAACTATTCGAACTCGAGGATGTGGAGTTGATCTTGGGAATCACGTTAATGTGGGAACAAGTGATGACAAGCTTATTTGGTATTATGACAAGTGAGGAGATTATATTATCAAGCCGGGGTACAAAGTTTATATGGACAAGTGTGTTGATCGAAGAGCATTGGGAGAGAAGGTGAGTGAAAACGTATCTAACATCTACAGGTTCCATCAAAGTCATTTCAAGTGGCGCTTGGCGAGACAGGTGGTGCAACTTCGAGTTGTGTCGCATAGGTGGATAGTGGAAGTAGCGAAGGAGAGTGGCATGTGTAGCGAAAATTTGGAGGATGAGTGACACATCTTTGGAAATTTCCCGTTCACGAAGGAGTATTGGCAGAAGGCGGGCTTGTGGAGAGAGTTACAAGCGTCTGTGAAAGGGACAAGGAATATCCATGAGTGGATGCGCTTTGTACTTACTAATTGCGATACCGAGAAGATTGGTCGATGGATGGCGGCCATGTGGGCTATGTGGAGAGAGAGGAATCAAAGGGTTTCGAGGAAAAATCCGACTGTGAGAAATGGCACCCGTTGAGCAATGGAATCTATATAGGAATGGCAGGCTATTCAATGTGGATCATGAGGTGGCGAGAGTGTCGTGAGAAATGACACCCGTCGAGCTACCTATAAGTAAAATTTAATGTTGATGCAAGCTTTCAAAAGAATGACCAGCGTTGGGGTGTGGTATGATCATTCAGGACCACAACGAAGCAATGAGTTCATGCCCAACATCATGGTTGCGAGGAAGGTTGGAGGTATTGTTGGAAGCTCTCTCGTGAGTTGAGCAAAGCGAATATTGATAATGAGAAATTTTAGGTGGACTGAATTTGATGGAGGCCACTGTAACACATGACGAGGATGATGGAGCTAAGTTCAATTTGATCATGGCAACTTGTTGTGGCCTTTTGCATACTCAATCAAGCTATAGGGTTATTGCAATTAGAAAAAACATGAATAAGGTTGGTCATGAGTCAGCCTAATAGTCTTTTTACCTCAGCATCGCCATCTATTTGACTTGACATGTAACTCCAAATTGCCTCAAACAAGCACTTTCTAGTTTGTGCATGAATCTTAACTATTAAATAAATATGAAATGAATAAATAAACATAAGCCTAATAAAAGTGGAACCTAAATATATATACTAAAATTCCTGCGAAATTAAGAAATGACAAGTAAAATAACACACCAAAATGGGCGCAGATTTAAGCAAATAATAATGAAATGGGGAGGGTTGTTTACAAACTTCAAAATTGGGGAAGTAGAAGAAAAAAAAAAAAAACAACATCTTTCTCTCAACTCTCAGAAACTAATAAACCAAATTATAAAACCCTTTTAGCCGCTCAAATTAGCAACGATTTTTGATAATGCAGAATAGGTTCCAAAAGCTGATGACACCAATCCAACTGTGATTACCAATACACACATCGCAACCTACACCAGAAAGCAAAACTCATTTTCTAATAATTAACCCAAACCAACCTTATTGACATTCCTTTTCATGTATGTACCAACCTGATATGGCTTCACTTTGTTCCTCACGATGCTTAGAAAGCAAGCACAAGGAAGTATCAATGTCTGCATTACACATCATTAGTTAAAACCCAGAAATCTTGATTTTCATACTCACAACAAGTATACAAACAGCACAAGTTTCAGGAAGAAATTATACTTACCACAAACATTGTGAGCAATGATCCTATCAGTGACATCACCAGTCCTGAACAAATAACCAGATTCAACTTATCAGCAGACGTTAACATTACATGTGCCGAGAGAGCATCCAATTTTCATTTCATCCGGGAAAAACCATTTTTTTCTCAGCAATGCCTTTGTCATTTGATCCAATAGCCTTCCGTTAGATAGGAAGAGATTTGATAAATATTGATAACTCTCGGATAGAGTCTTCGAGCGGAAACAGGATCAGAAGAGAGAGTGAGGACTAACTTACCGAAGAAGGGTACCGAGAGACCGACAACCAATGTAGAGATAACCAGCAATGTCCTAATCCCCATCCCGTACATATACGACTTGTTCATGTTCTGTGGTATCAACTCCTCCAGACACAGTGCCACTGGCATCATCGTCAATGCATATTTGGTAAATGGGTTGACCACAGTAGTCCACACAGCAATCTTAGTGGCAACGAGATCCGTAGGCATGTTGAGAGTGAACTGAGAAGCTGTAGCATCTCCAAACATGGTGTAACCCATAACTGCTACTCCCATGTACAGCGAAGTACATATGATGAAGCTGCAATTTCGAAACATAAGCAAAAATAGATGGATATATATATATATGGTGAACACTCCGGTACACCCACTAACATTTTGATAGATAAACATGTTTTTAATATTTTTTTTTTCGAGTATAAGAATCTACATGTTGTTAAAGGATATATAAGACGATTTGAACAAAAAACTAATTTGGTAGAGATGATAATCTATCATATTGAGAAAAAATGCAGCTGTAGAAAGAAACCTGAAGAACATTAGGTATAATCTTATACTATGATAACTAAAAATTGTAATTAAGCTCAATTTAGACTTATTAAGATTAAATCTATTGATATAAACAATTAGTTCAATAGAAATATCACTCTAGATAGCACAAATATTAGCGGGTGTACCCACTTTTAGTGGGTGCACCGAAGCGTTTACCATATATGTATATATACTTGAAGCAAAGCTCAAATGTCTGATTTTGTCATTACCAGACCAAGAGCACAAGAGGGTATTGGTTAGGCCTTGCCATGGATGTGTAGATGTTAGGGAACACGGCATGTCCAGAGTAGCAGTAGCCATAGAGACCAAGAGCCACAGGGAGAGATCCGAGGCTGATAACTGTGCCATTGCTACTGATGCCAACTTCATTAACTAGACCAGCCCAGAACAGACATAGAACTACTAGTACAGATGCAATGACTCCACCAGCTGCCAACAAATAAGGGGTTTAGTTAAAGATCAATTCATAATGGTGGGAGTAGTAGTTCATAATTCGTTTGTTACCAGAGATGTAGCTGAGAACTCGGAGGTCTCTGAGCCAGACTGTGGGGAGGACAGCAAGTGTTGTCATCAAAGCAAAGAGGTGGTGGGCATCCAAGTACATCCCAAACAAGCTCAAGTGTGCATTTGGGAATAGTGACGACAAATTGTCACTCTCTAATATGATGTACTCAACGCAGCAAGCCTGCCAATCACATTAAAGGAAACAAGTCGTTCCATGATGATTCTAATCCTCCTCAACCTTACAATTTACAACTTGTCTTTAAAATTGTCAATTCAGTTTTTTGGTCTCTAATGAGTGGCAGATCTTGTTCATTGATCCTGGTGGGCTGCTGAGGCTTAATAGTAAAAAAACACTAGGGCCCTAAGGATAATTTAGAATTGGAAATTGGAACCCCACCAGGGATCTGATATTGATAGACAACTAGAGCTGCTGAGTTGGTCGAAAGAACAAACGAGATACGAGGGGAAAAGGAAACGTGAAATTCACGAGTACATATAATATAAATTAATAGGGGAAGATAAGATGAAACCAAGCTGCAGACTTACATATAGCTCCACGTATAATATGATCTGCAACCAAACCCATCAAACAAAAACACCAGAAAGGAACAAAATTAGAGTCAACCAACCCAGTTGAATTAGTAGTAAGATGAGGAATAATTTACTTACGGAGATAGCGATCCGGCCAGGTGTACCAAAAGCAGCATGACCAATGTCAGGGTAAGTCTCAAGACCAGGCTCACTGTCGAGGCAGCTACGCAAGAGCAAACCAGTGTAGAAAGATAGGACACCAAATATTATAAGAATAGACAAACCAGCCCATCCTCCTTCCTTGGCTGCATATGGAGTCGACAGTATCCCCACCCCACACAGCACATTCAACCCTGTTTCATTTCCAACATAATCAGCTCATTTTTATTTTATCCCCTAATCTTGAATTAACAACTAGATTGTGTACATTTAATCTCACACTTGATGTACAAGGGGCCACCATTTTCTTATTTGATGAAATACTAAGATGAATCTGACCCATTTTCTATAATAGAAGGGACCTTCTCAGCAACTGGACAACTGACAACTTGTCTTGGTGTCCAATGAACTGCTTCCCTCTCATGTGCGGCATGTGCTGTTCTTGACTCACCATAGCCGCAACATTTCAGACATTAAGGTCACTACTCTCCACATCCCATTCCACAAAAAATAAACTATTTGCTTACGTTTAGGAAGGCAATTATTTAGGAGTGGGGAGAGGTCATTACTATTCAATTAATTATTAATACAAATTAAATAGTTGGTAAAGATGAGTTCATGCTCATTGTCCTCATCTCCATCCTCCATGTACTTGGCCACAATCACCTTTGAGTTTGCCAAGAATTGTTTATGATTTATGCTTAAGAGTTAAAACAAAAAACATAGATGTCACCATTTCAAAAGCAAGTTGCTAACTTTTCAGACAATCATTGAAGAGAAAAAGCATGTTGAAAACTGACCATTAATCACGGCTTGTCCAAAGGAGCTTTGACGAGAGATGGGGAGTTCGTGGCCAATCATGGAAGAAGCCTTATCATCTTTCCTTATGGAGGATCTTCGCCGTGGGATTGGTGGAAGAAGTGCCTGGGAGCTCTTCTTGTGAGGCGGCTGCTGCTGATGATGATGATCATCTTCTTTCTGCAACAATGGTGCTGTTGCTGTGGGCAATGATTCCGGCGTGTGTCTTCTTACCAATGAAGAAGTGAGGAACGAACTTCCTAATCTTGTTAGTGATGGAGTGTTTAGGAAATTAATCCCAGGAGATGGCACACTGCTGTATAAATCGATTGACTGCCTGCCATAGCAAAAGAGTAATACATTAAAACGACGGCATCAATTTGTTACAGACTAGCATAACTACATTTTACACCAGGCAGCTCGATTGATTCAAAACTTGATTACAATTCCATGTTCAGAAATCCCAAGTAAACATCCTTTAGCTTGACTAGCTCGAAACTTGAATACAAAATTAATCAATAGAAATCCCCAGTAAACATCCTTTAGCTTGACTAGCTCGAAACTTGAATACAAAATTAATCAATAGAAGTTTCGAAATGCTAACCACTTCTGCAGGTTGACTAACTCAAAACTTTCATACAAGGTGAACTAATTGAAGTTCTGAAATCTCGAAATTGAAAAGGATTGCAGCTAGACTAAATTGAGACTTGATTAAAAGAAGTAATCTATGTTTTGAAATCCTAAGAACATATTTGAAAGGCGATTAACTGAGATTGTTGCCAAACAACTTTCTTGTTATGAGCTCAATGTCAGGAAAGAATGACCATAGCAAAAACTTATGAACTCAATGTCACCTCAATCATTGTACTTAAAGATGGAGCAATGACCCTACAAATTTCTAGACAAAGAGAAAAAACAGAGTACCCTGCTTTTCTTTGCAAAATCCCATTAGATTTTACCTAAAAGTGACCTAGATTCTTCTCAAACACAATTCCAAGAAGAAACGTGAAACAGAAACATTTTGAATCTGCGGACCTGTAACTTTGGGGCCAGGAAGTGATATAAGAACCGGGTTTGCTCTGGTTCTGGTTGTCGGGCATTGACTCGTCGGAATCGTCATCCCCTTCCTCATCTGGATTGAAGTCCCTCTCTTCTTCTTCGTCGCTATCTATGTAGAAACTTTGATCCGACGCCGAATTCTTCATCTTCTCTGCGTCTCAGCTCGGCTTTTTTTTTATACAAATCCCTGGATAAGAAAAAGAAAAAGAGAGAATCCCAGATGATGATTCGCGAGTATCTCAATAACCCACAAGGCAGATTCGATCTTCACGAAGCCAAGATAAAAATCCTGGGAAAAAAAAACTCAAGAGAAATCTAAAACATAAAAGGCTGTGTACGAGCTTGTCGCAGCGTGTTTCCAGGGTATGGGGAAATTCAACCAGAGTTCAATGATTGTTGGAAGGAGATTGGAAGTCTTACGATTATAAATAGAATAAAGCTAATCAGTGGAAAGAAAAAGAAATTGGAAGGCAGGTAGCAACAGAGACGGAATGGAGTTTTTAGGGTAGGCTCAGAGTTTTAAGGGGAATGTCTTTTGAATAATTCAATATAAATATTTGAACTTGAAACTTCCACACTGCACTCTGTTTAAGAGAGCTCTTTCTCTGATTCGAGCAAACAGAAAGAAAACAGAAACAAAAAAGGAACCAAGTCCAAGGAGTTGCAGAGGCGAAAGAAACTGACAATTTAATTGGGAATCGAGACTTGTTGAATCTGGCGGGAAAATCTGCAGAAGCGCAAAGAAACGGCAAACCCTTTTGAAGAATCTTCGGTAGTAGCAAATGGACTTGCGAAACGAAAGACTGGTATGTATCGGTAAATCAAAACGAAGAAGATGATGAAGAAGAAGAAGAAGAAGAGGAGGAGGAGAAGGGGGAAACTTTGGATGATTTGTTTTTGTGACAGCTACTAATTTATAGTGACAATTTAGTGAAGGCGCACTGCAAGTTAAGATGAAGGGTGGCGATTGGCTCACTCGGATAATTTTATCGAACCCCTCTTACTTCAAATGCAATACACGTGACTACTCACAATAAAATTTTTTGGCCTGAGAAAACTCTCGTGGGAGACCGGAAGATAGTCATGCATTCATCATAATTATTCATTCAAGCCGAAAATTTACCAGTCTCCAGCTTAAGAGACATCTGAGAGGTTCTCGCGCCACACAATGGGCAGCTATGATTGCCGTTCTTGGAACAGTCATCAGCCGAATGGTAGGGGAGGCTTGCAGGAAGGACAAGATATCTGCCACAATGATTCCACCACGGAGAGAGAACACATCTTGACTCGTGTCCATGGACGTGATAAGGGTTGCGTCGCCTTCAATGTCAACGCCACTCCAACTTCTTGTCGCGCAAAGGGCACACTCATCTCTGAAAGTAAGTAATTCTAAAGTAATAGAGTCAGTAATACCCGGATACGTGACACTTGAGAGGACCGACGAGGAATGGTCTCGGACGACTAAACCAACTGCACCACCCACAGGGAAAGACTTGGCACCGTCAACATTGATCTTCAGCGAGAAAGACTGGGGGGTGCCAAGACTAACAAAGGGGTACCTGTTGGATATGGGGGAGGCAAGGGGAGCTGGGTCGGTGGGGGTTGGGAATTTGGATGTGGAACAATTCATACAGACCATGTAAAAGATGCTTGTGCAAGGCCGCCATCGAAAACTGAAAACGCTCAAAGACAACCCAGTTCCGTGACTTCCAAATTCGCCATCAAGAGAGCACCCATACTTGAATTTTCGGGAACTGTCGGCACAATGACTGTCCGCCACAAAATAGCAGGGTGAGTATGTGGTAGGAAATCCACATTTAAGCCAGCATGAGCATAGAACATCCTGGATACTGGACAGAAGTAGAGCAAATGCTCCACAGTTTCAGATGCTCCATGACAGACCTGGCAAACCGGCGAAATTTCAATTTTTTTTTTATCGTAATGTTTCTGCCGTAGGAAGAATTCTATGAAAAAGTCCCCACACGAAAAAATGAAGTTTCGGCGGTATGGGGATGGACCAAACATACCACCATAAAACCGGATTAGTTGCCAAGAGAGGCAATGGTAATCGGCACATGTCCATAATATGGATAAACCTTTCTATCAGTATATCTGACCGTGCAGATCATACGAGGGAATAGAACCATCATGAATACGGACATCGGATAAGGATATGAAACACCAGAAAATCTTGGGATCGTAAGAAGGATGAGAGATGATCTCAAAGTGTATCTTGGATCCGCAAAGCCATGATACACACAAATAGCCAATGCATCAGCAAATCCAAATGGCGAAATGAAAATTTCATCACAAGAAAGATGATGAAGATTAATGGGAAGAAAGATCAACAATGATTGATTTTCCTCTTCGAATACTGCACGCATAAACTTCTGCCAACATAAAAGTGAAAGATATTTAGGGGTCATTTTCCGCAAGGAAATGAATTGCAGTGGAAATTAAAATCCGGAAGGGATTCGATTGCTTGGGAAGACCCTAATTCCTTCGGATTTTAATTCCTTGTTTTCCATTACACCATTACTATATGGATTTCAAACAAAGGACCACCTAATATGACTGGAACTACCCTTCCTATCAATCCGAACAACCCCTACTTCTTTTTGCATCTCATTTATGCTATTTTTTACCCAACATACTCATAAAATTCGAGCTCACCATTATTAAAAAAAATAATTATATCGACCAAACATGAATATTCAAATAATAAAAATTATTCAAACAATCAAAATTATTCAAACATTCGAAGAAAGTGGAATAATATGGCACCTTAGCTTCATAAAAAATTATATGAGCAAACATCTCATGACCAATGGTGACTCAATATTAATTCATCTCAGCTATTAAAATATTATAGAAATTTTTTCCTTAAAAAGAAAGAACCAAAAAGTTGTTCTCTCACGTTAGAAAATAAAACATAAAGGAGTATTGTTGAAAAAATCAAGGGAAAAAATAGAAAACCTGCCATCTCCTTCCCTTTTCAAAAGGTTTTGAAAACCCAGCCGGAGCTCATTTGAAATCCTGCCCAGATTTGAAATCCGCCGGTTTTGTGTACCCTGTTTTGCTCGGAAAACAAGGGAATTGGACCAAGTAGGAATTCGGCAGAAATCCTGGCCCAATTACTGCCGGAAAACGACCCCTTAATCTTTGAGAATTAATCCACCATCATCTTTCCTTTTGACATTATTGACACTATTACTGCTTCAGTACAGTGGCGGATTTGAATCTTCCTTCTTGTTCATCTTCTATTTGACTAGTTACAATAATTCACTCTGTGGTATTTCGATAGTTGTATTGAAATACATGAATACGAATTTAACTAGTGTTGGGGTTTTTGTGACCATCTTATTGGGGTTTGTTGTGATCAATTCATTTGGGTTCTTTATGACCATTCATTGAGGCACATTATACCGTTTATTGGTTAGGGGTTGCTTATACTTCCAGCCCAACATGTAATTAATATTCTTGGTATCGGTTGCTGGTTCTTGCGTTCGACATTCTAGTCATTGGTAATGGGATTTTGGGATAGAACTACTAGGTTGCTAATTACGGGTTATGGGGTTTTACCCTTGGAATTGGTCTAAGGTTCTTCTTATTCTTATTCTTATTTCTGGTTTTTGCTTCCTTTTGGCTTAGAGTTCACTCTGTTGATTAATATAGCAGACCGGTTAGACTGGTTTAGGTTATCGGGTATAACTACTACCTATAAATACCCAATAACCATAATTCTCCTGTCCATCTCACGTGTGAATGTCCTTCTCTCTACTTCTTCTCCCAAAATCATAATATACGCTGCCGCTCTTTCCTCCTGAGGACTAGTCGACTCTCCGTCAGTGAACCTCGTTAATCTCTCATGTTATTAACATTAATTTCATGGTATCAGAGCCTCTCCGATTCTAGTTTCGTGTACTCTTTTCGTTGCTTGTGCTCCTATTCGTGTTCTGATTTATCGATGAACTATGACATCTCTGATCCTCTGGAGGTCAAGCTCAATGGTCGAAATTATGAACTATGGGCGTTTCAACTTTGACTCTTTATTAAGAGAAAAGGATTACCTTCTTATCTAGATGGTTCTACAGTCAAACCATCTTCGACTCCCACCGAGGCAACCGACAAGGCCGTTGCGGCCGACGTTGCTTCTTCTTTGCTGATTTGGAAAACCAACGATGCTAGGGTCTTTTCCCGGTTGGTTGGTTCTATGCAGGCAACTCTGTATGATTGACACGGCTGCGGCAGTTTGGTTGCATCTTAAACAAACCTACTCCCAAGTCAATACTTCGAGAGTTTTTGAGGTTGAGTATGAGCTCGCTCGTCTTCAACAAGGTGAGATGGACATTCACATGTATCATTTAGCTGCTCAGAATTTGTGGATGGAGCAAGATCTCTTGTCTGTTAAGCTTCTTCCTCCTGTCGCTAATGCCGCTGTTCAAACTGAACGTCACCGAAGTCATGTTCTTCAGTTTCTGATGAGGTTGCGCCCTGAATTGAATCTGTCTGATCTTAGTTAATTAATGCTAATACCATTGATATGGAAACAATACTAGGAGATCTGGTTCGAGCTAAAACTCGTTTGAAGACGCAAGCACAAAATGACAATACCAATAGTATCGGGGGTTCTGTGTTCGTTGCTGCTCCTGCTCGTTCTCACAACTCTTCATCTTCTCGTCCCCAATTTGGCATGAAGAATCCTACCGATTTATTATGTCGTCACTGCAATGAGCGTGGTCATGTTCAGTCCACGTGTCGGAAAAGAAATATTTGCAATTATTGCAAAAGGCTAGGACACATAATTTTGGATTGTCGAGCTCGTCGTCGAAATGGCTCCTATGACCGTCCTAACTCTATGGGAACTTGGAACTCGGGTAACACTTCGAATGGGACATGGAATTCTGGTCCCTCTGATCGATCACAATATTATTCAAATGTTGGCTCAAGTCACCGGAACACTAACTCGGCCAATGGATCTCGTGGTCATGCTTATTCTACTCATTCTGCTTTGGGTTCAGTTATTGGTTCTGTGGCTTCTTCTTCTGATTCCAATGTTGATATTCAACAGTTAGTTAATGATGCTATACAAAATGTGCTCCCTACAGCTTTGAATGAGGCTTTTGCATCTTTTGGTGTAACGGTAATTCCCAACCTCGGTATTTGGACTCAACTTGTTTTAATCATATGACTGGATCATCGTCATAACTGTCTAATCATTGTCCTGTAAACGATGCAGCTATTCGGGTTGCTAGTGGTCAGACTTTACCTATTGCGGGTATTGGGGATATTAAGACAAACTCTATTCATCTTCGAGATACATTACATGTTCCACAGTTGGTACCTAACTTGGTTTCTATCGACCAATTATTCGATGATGGATGTGTTGTTTACTTCTCTTCCTCTGGTTGTTCGGTGCAGGATCCAAAGACAAAGAGTCTGGTCGGAGTGGGGAGTAAGGTTGGCAGGAGTTCTAACTTGAAGTCGTTGCCTTTTGGACTACCTAGGGAGGCGACGGCTAGGACCGACCCAAGGAAGAGTTTGAATTTTGTTAGGAATATTGGTTTTGATTGTTTTTCGGCTTGGTTAGCATTGGTTAATAAGTGGAACTTGTGGCATTCCCGTTTTGGTTACCCACATACAGCTAGACTAAAGTTTATGATTCGGCACAACTTGTTACTTGTCCGTTTAGACCTACAAGGTTTTGATGAACCATACTTTATGTACTCATTGCATTGAAGCTAAAGCTAGTAAGCTTTCTTTTGGTTCCAGTACTACTGTTGTCGCACACCCGTTTGATCTTGTTCATAGTGATTTATGGGGTCCTTCTCCTATTATTTCTCGTCTCGGGTATCAATATTTTGCTCTCTTTGTGGATCATGCGACGAGGTTCACGTGGGTTTATATGCTCAGGTGCAAATCAGATCTCTTATCTATTACACAGGAATTTGTGGCTATGATCCAAACTCAGTTTAATAAGACAGTTAAGGTTTTGCGCTTAGATCCGGGTGGGGAATATAGTTCAAATGCTCTCCAAGGATTTTATAAAAGTCATGGGATTCTGTATGAATAGTCGTGTCCTGGGGTGTCTGAGCAGCATGGCGTTGTTGAACGGAAAAATCGTCATGTTCTAGAGCTTGCTTGAGCTCTTCTTCTTCAATCGAAGGTGCCATCTAGCATTTTGCCGGAGATTGTCCAAGCCATTATCTATCTCATAAACAGACAAGTGACCTCCACTCTTGATGATCGGACACCTTATTTTCTGTTGTACGGTCGAAAACCTTCTTACTCGAGATTTCGGGTATTTGATGTTTATGTTTTGTTCTCCTTCCGCCCACCGAAGTACCAAGCTGATATCAAAGATTGCACGTTGTATTTTATGGGATATTCAACTCACCAAAAATGGGTACTTGTGTTATGACCCGGAACTTCGTCGTATGTGTGTCGCTTATCATGTCATCTTTGTGGAAAATCAGTTTTATTATCCAGGTTCTACAATTAACTCCTCACCCGCTCCCACACAATCCACGTTATTTGACATGTTGCATGAGTCTTTTGATATTGCCACCACATCTATGCCAATTGGTCAAAATGCTTCTTTGGCTACTCATAATGATGTTGTTGTTGATGATGATTCTTTGGTCTCTCCTAATAGCACTCATTCCAATAACTCATCTCCATCAACATTGGCAAGTTCCATGTCCACGTCCACAAATTCCTCATCTCCAATTACCATACAACCCATACACATTTCAGGTGCTGCGTCTCGTTCCCATCGTAGCACACGAGGTCAAATCCCCTCCTGATTTCGTGATTATGTGGCTTTTGAAACAAATGTGGCTCCTATCACACAGGTGATTCCATCAAATTACAAGGCAACAATGTTATACCTGAGTGGCGGCATGCTATGGATGAGGAGCTACGGGCTCTTCACGACAACAACACATGGAGCATAGTTTTGTGTCCTCCTCACACCTCCGTTATTGGTAGAAAATGGGTGTACACTATTAAATATAATCCAAATCGGTTAGTTGACCGGTATAAGGCTCAGCTTGTCGCTCAAGGGTTTCGCCAGGAATATTGAATTGATTATGATGAGACTTTTGCTCTGGTTGCTAAAATGTCAACGGTTCAAACTTTACTTGTAGTGGCAGCTCAACGTGGTTGGCCATTGATGCAGCTTGATGTAAAAAATGCTTTTCTTCATGGTGACTTGAAAGAACTGTCTATATGGAATGCCCTCCTAGTTTTGTTTCGGCAAGACAAAATGTTGTTTGTCGACTGCATCGCTCCTTATATGGTCTTAAGCAGGCTCCTAGAGCTTGGTTTGAAAATTTTCAGAAGACTATTCTTGAGGAAGGTTTTACCCAAAGCTCTACTGATCCATCTCTCTTCACGAGGGTGGCTAGCTCAAAGATCACAATTCTTCTTATTTATGTTGACAATATGATCTTAACAGGTGATGATTCAGCGGGAATTGATATGACTAAGAAAACTATGAAGACTCACTTTCATCTCAAGGACCTGAGATCATTGACTTACTTCCTCGGCCTGGAGGTCAAACGATCGGACAAAGGGATTTTTTTGATCCAACACAAGTATATAGGTGATTTACTTCAGACAGCCAGACATGCCGATTGCACTCCATCTAGTACTCCCATGGACGTGAATATTAAGCTTGGTAGGGATATGGGAGAGCTTGAATCAAACCCCTCTATTTACCACAAGCTTGTCGGGAGCTTGATTTATCTCACGACCTCGATGAGTGAGTCAATTCATGGCACAACCACGAAAACCGCATATGTTGGCAGTTTATCGTATCCTAAAATACTTGCAAGGTACAAGGCATGTTGGGTTGTTTCTTCCAGCGGCTTGTACAACTAATGTCACGGCCTTTGCTGATGCTGATTTTGTTGGATGTGTTGACACTCGACGGTCCACGTCGGGGTGGCGTGTAAAAGTGGGGAGTGCTTGTGTGTCTTGACATTGCAAGAAACAGGACAGAGTGGAAAAATCGTCAACTGAAGTAGAGTACAGATCGATGTCAGAAGTTTGTTCAGAGATTGTGTGGATTATTCGGTTACTTTCTGAACTAGGGATGATAGTTTCTTTACAAGCTATTTTACATGCGGATAATACCAGTGCTATCCAGATTGCTTCGAATTAGTGCTTCATGACCGGACAAAGCATATTGAGACTCATGTTCATTATATTCGTGAGCTTGTTCGTGACGGGGATGTTCATATACGATATTTTAATACAGAGAATCAGATTGCAAACTTTTTGACGAAGGTTGTGTGTACAAGTAGACATTGGTATCTTGTAGGCAAATTGATGTGCCGAGATCTACATCAATTTGAGGGAGGTTGTTGATTAATATAACAGACCGGTTAGACTGGTTTAGGTTATCAGGTATAACTACTCCTATAAATACCCAATAACCCTAATTCTCCTGTAACTCTCTTCTCTCTGCTTCTTCTCCCAAAATCATAATATACGCTGTCGCTCCTTCCTCCCGAGGACTAGCCGACTCTACGTCGGTGAACCTCGTTAATCTCTCGTGTTATTATCGTTAATTTCACACTCAGTATTTAACACTAACCTTCTTTCTTTGTCGTCTTTTATATTGTTGGTACTAGGTATGGTGAGTAGTCTGTCTTACTGTGAAGAAGATGTCGAGGATGAAGAGTTGGACAACGTGCCGAGTTCCAGCTTGTGTGGTAGCACAAGTTCACTAGGACTCTGATCCATTTTTAATATGGGTTATGTATTTTTATTTGGGATTTCTTATTGGTTGTAATAGAATATTCGGTTCTCCCGGATTGTGGGTTACTTATTGTATGGCATTAATTATTGGCTTGAATATATTTTCCTCATAATGAATGGTTTTATATGTGACAAGTATTGTTATGATGAATGTTTGTCTTAATTTATTTTTTGTATGAGATCGGTAACACCTGATATAGTATATGCATGGGTTGAAGTAGTAGTTCAACCGGAGTCTTCTAGCGTAAGGTGTTACAACGGGTATCAGAGCCTGGTTATTAAGAGTAGGTTATTAGGAGATGAGCATCAATCTTACAGAACCAAGTTCTCTGAAAATGAAGAACTGAGTTGGCAATGACATTGTCTTAGTCTCTAAAGTGTGCTTTTTTTAGTTTTCTTTTAAGGTCGAGGAGTCAAGGGTATATGTAAAGAAACCACCATGAATTTGAAGCTAGCTTTCCAAAGGAGTTTTCAATTTTTTCTAGGATAGGGAGAGTTAAAGATCCCTTTAAAAAACGGGTCGTCATTTCCATGTCGATGAAGCAAAATAAATTCTAAGATTTGTTAAACTAGGGTGTCAAATTTCGAAACCAAGGGATGCTTAGTGTTTTAAGAAGAAAACGGTTTTAAAGGATACAATTTCAAAAGTGAAGAAGATTTTTATCATTGATTTTAAGATTGAACGTTTTGCTCAGTTTTTCAATTCAAGTGCATTCTAGAACTCTGTGAATGATTTGAAAGATTTATGAAACCTTCATATAATTATATCTTCACAAGAGATGCTATTTAAGGTTTGATATTTGCTTTTAACGAATGGAAAGTTTTTTGTGTACCCTTAGGTTACTGATTCAAGAAGAAAGTATTGAGATTGAAATGGTTTGGCTATGGAAATGTGGGTTGTGTGTTCTAGTTTCCTAACACGAAACAGACAACGGACGTGGTGGTCTTGCCCACGGTCGTAGCCTACCAAAGGCTATGGACATTATGAGTTAAACCAGGATCGTGCATTAGACAAAGACAACATGCTAAATAGTTATTAGCTACAACCGTTGTGTCCTTTTCATATGGACGTAGGGCTGGATGTAAGGATTTTGGTCAAAACTAATAATTTCTGTGTAGTAGAGTTTGGAATTTAAAGTTTATGAAATTTAATCTGAAGTCAACTTGAAGGGACGATACTCAACGTATTCCTAGGAGGCTTAAGTCGGTTAGTAGAGTGCCAGTAAAAGAAGTGGCTTTGATCTTGAGAGAAACTTTACATGGTTGTGTATGTTGGTATGAGAAACATAAATGTTGTCGCTGGGTTGCAGCACGATTAGTATTGGTACCGCATATGACGGTTGTAGTGGGGTAAATGTAAATATCAAAGGATGTACTAAAATAATTATAGTATTGGAAGGTATTCACATGTAACATGGGTTGGTGAACTGAGATGACTATTTGAGTTAATAGTTTGAGTAGTCAGAGGAGTAATTCAGTGGTATGGAATGGAAACTTCGTTTCTCTTCAGTCATTGCACTGAGTATGAATAAGAATGGTAGTGGCAATAACGTAAGGGAATGCGGACTACCAGTGTAAAGAAGTTTCATCAAAGAGGAGGAACTGAGCTAAGGTTTATGTTAAAAAGTATGGATAAGGGCAGGTGATTAAGGAAATTTTTCAGGCGGGGGAAGTGTCACCAAGTCTTTAAGTTTCATTGGAAACATGAGAATCGGTGGAGACCCTTTGAGCTCTTGAGAACATTAATGTGGAAATAAGGTCTATAAAAGCAAAAAGAGAAGTGGAGATTGATAAATTTTACCTTGTAGCCTCTAATCGGGAAAAACACAAGTTTTAAAGGTTTTATAAAATTTACAAGAGAATTTTTAGTGGAAGTCTTTGCAAAATCTCCATGGTAGAGTTTACTAGTAATAGTGGGTTAAAGAAGGAGAGTTTCAGCAGTGGTAAACATTTATGGTTATGATTCCCTTGAGAACATATAAGAGTTTCGAATTCCCTCGATTCAGTTAAGGAAGGGCAAGAGTTAGGTTGTTGTTCTAATGAAACCCTTAGATGTTTAGTTGTCGATGTGGGTTGAATAGTTTGATTCAAGATGTAAATCTTGCATAGCCGGTGTGTTACCCCTTGGCAGGTACCATTTGAGCTGAGTAGTCCATCGGGAATGAGCATCCAAAATGGTTTATCCAGAAGATCTGCAAGTATTTCGGTTTGGTAAATAAGTTGGCAATGTGAGTAAGGATTATATGGTTATGGTTATGGTTATGCAAGGCATTGTAGAGCGAGTGATATGGAGGTGTACCAAGGTCAAGAGTGGCTCGTAGCTGAAAAAGAGATCCTTTGGGACTTTGCACTTGAATTCACACCATGGTAATGATCGGTTTATGTACTTTGGCAAGTATTGAGTGAGTTTCGTAAAGACCTTACCTTGTGGTATATGAGTTATTGGTTTGAGTATCGGTCAATAGCTACTGGATGTTGGGTGCTCATGGTTTTGTCTTGGGAATAAGTGAGGTACTTTGAATTTCAGTTGTAGTTGTAGATGTTTGATTTTGACAATTTAACAGCGGCAGAAATACAATTTAACAGCGGCCGTGACTGCTGTTAAATTGGCCAATGTAAAAACCAATTAACAGCGGCAAAAAGTGGCCGCGGTTAAGCTGAATATTTTAATAGTGGCCATGGGCCGCTGTTAAATTAGTTCTCCGATTAAATTAATAGCCAGAGCTCCGGCGATAATCAAGATTCCAGAACATGACAGTCCATATTCCAGAACGCGTCTCCGGCGGTGGGTTCCTGAATCGAAGATGAAGCAGCAGCGGCCAAGAATGATGCGTCGTCGTCAGAGACTCCTACCTACGGTGGGTTCCTAAATCGAGAATGATGCGTATCTACGGTGGGATCCTGAATCAGTTGTCGCCGAAACGATTTAGAAAGTGGAAGGAAGATGCGGCGGCGATGGCGGATGTCTGGACAGAAAGTGGAAGTGGAAGGAAGAGTCTTCGGAGAGGATGAAGGTTGACGGCGACGACGGAAGCGTGGAAGAAAGAGGTTGATGATGATGTCAACGGATGGCGGCTTGGATTTAGATTTCCGACGAAGAGAGTCAAGAAATCGGAGAAGAGTGGAAGAAGGAGGTTGATGGCGGCTTCGATTTAGGTTTCCGACGAAGGGAGTCACAAAATCGGAGAAGAGTGGAAGAAAGAATTGGACGATTTAGATTTTAGAATTTGTGTTTCTTTAGTTTAGATCCGATGGTCGAGATTAGAGATCCGCGTGAATTAATTTAACAGCGGCCACTAGCCACTGTTAAATGTAATAATTTAACAGCGGCTAAGTGGCCGCTGTTAAATATCCCAATTTTTATAATTTAACAGCGGCAATGGCCGCTGTTAAACGTCTGCTGTTAAATTATCTTTTTCTTGTAGTGTTTTTTCGACCTTGTGTTGTTGTAGTCATTATAAAGCGTTGTCATGAAACAAGTTAGTAGCAAGAATTGCTAGACAGTGTCGAGTTGCTAGGTGTAGGTATGAGGTTTTTGGCTAGGTGGAGGCCCTCGGGGTGCTATCAGAGTTACGCCTTCCTTATGCTCGAGTTAAGGTGTGGCAGGGTTTTAGCGGTTCATTTGAATGTGGAGTTACGGTGATGCAAGTGTGTCTGGTTCGAGAGTTGTACCACTGGTAGGTTTAGATTTCGGGATGAAATCTTTTGTAGAGGGAAAGAATGTAATGCCCTGCTCATGGTTCGAGAAAGTAGAATAGTGAGGGTGTTCAGAGTGGTCATTGGAAGTTTCAGGATGTTATAGATCAGTAGTTTCAGCATAACTCGCTCGTTTAACGTATAAACGACGCATTGCTAGAACCCATGGATTAAAAAAAGCGGGCTCGATCACCATCATTGTTTGCTGGCCAACGGCCGTGGCGTAAATGGGGGCTACGGGCGTTGGTAAGGGGACAATGGTTGTAGTCATACTCTAGACCACTGACATTGTGTGTTGGCCAGTGGTCGTAGTACATGAGACAACTGTCATTTCACCTTGTCCAATGAGCATTGTGTCATCAATAGTTAAGGACTTCTCGTGCAGCAATTTCAGAGCAGATCATTTTCTCTCTTCTTTCTCTTTTCACATTAGTCGAGAAATTGAGAGAAAGGCTCTTAGAGCAGGAGCTAGAGACTTCATATTGTCATGGAACTTTGAAGGAAGGTTTAGGGGATCATCAGGATCGGTTCCCCTCTCTTGATTTTGGGTAAAATGGCCTCTCAATTTTTGTTTCTGATTCAAGTATGAATTGTTATACAGTTAGGGTTATAGATCCCTTTTGGCTGATTTGTGTGTTGTTGGTCGAGTTCTACTCGGGGTTGTTTCTAAATGTAGAGGATCATTCAGAAGAGGTTTTTCTGGGCAACGAGGTAATTGGTTTTAGTGGAGGAATCGTCGTCTTAAGCGGTAAGTGATTTATTTCAGTTTATGCTATGATCCATACCCTAGGGTGTTAGGTGATGATTGTTGGTATTGATTGTGGTGATGGAGTACTAGTGTTGGATATGATTATGATTATAGGAATGGTTTTAGTATCATTTAATTGAATTTATCTATGGTTTCGTCATTATTGGCCTTGGTTTACAAAAAATGTCTAAGATCGTAAAGTTGTTGAGATTGATTGGTCATTGGTAGCGGGATGTTCACCATGAACTCCATTATTATTGGCTAACAAGTTTTGATAGTGTTAGATTAACGAATTGATTGGAACTAGGTGAAAGTACAAGTAAACCTATCCCCAAATTGCGTAATCCCCTAGACTTACTAGCACTAGTATTGGGGTCCTTTGTGACCAACTTACTGGGGTCCCTTCTGACCAACTCATTGGGGGTTCTTTTTGACCATTCATAGAGACACATTGTAACATCCCCGCCCAACAGAACGGCTTGGAACTCGAGTTCTGGTTATCGAGGCATTGGAAACGATGTTCTTGAGGTCCCATCGAAGCATGGGACGTTTGCGATCATGTCGGATTGAAATTACAATCGAGCATGCTGTATAGTGGGAAAACACACCGTGTGTCCTCAAGGTACACGCTGTGTATCTGTGATACTGATGACACTCGATTTGACGTGATTATCAGCCTCATTTAAGCGACATTTCTTTGCTTAAGACATGGTTTTTAGGGTAGAATAACGAATATTCAATCGATTGCCCTATCTCGTGCCATTTGTGTTACCTTGGCTTGTTTCGGGTCTATTTGATGGTTTTCTAGTGTTTTTATGTTAGCACAAGTTTTTACCATCGAATAAGTAACCAAGGACGTGTCTAAGGCGTTGGAATCTCGAAGGATTGCACCGGGATCGATCAAAGGAGCCAACCAAGTTGAAACAAATCCCTGCCCGATTTACAAAGGAATTTCGCCGAAAATACCTTGTATTTTCGCGAAAATATCATCACAATTCGACTGTTGGCAAATGAAGGAATTTTCGGCGAAAGAAGGAAGTTTTCGAACCGAGAAGAAAGTTCAAGAGAATCAGCCGGCGGGACTTCCATTTACAAGCAAATTTTGGCGAAAATAGTTCATTATTTTCGGCGAAAATCCTAGAAGAAATCCGGCTGGGCTAGGTTAAGTATAAATACTTAACCGGCGGCCCATTAGAGGAGGATCATAATTTTACATCAGAATACACTTTTCGAAATCAGAATTTTGGGAGAATTCTCTGGAGTTCTGGAGCGAAGAGTTAGAGTTCGAAGAGCCGGAAAGAGATCGTGACGCCATCCCTTTCATCTCAGAGAACCGGAGCTAGGAGTGTAGTTTACCGAAGATCGAAGTCTGTCGGAGTCGTCTAAATTAGGTTTTTCAGATTCTTTTCTGTTCTTCCTCTGGATGATGAACTCTTTCTTTGTCTTTGATTCTTTTGTGATGAACATGAGTAGCCAAACTCGTTAGAGCTTAGACTAGATGAACCCTAAGTGACCCAGGGCTTTAAAGCGGTCACGGATCGGCGGTGATTAGATTCGAAATTCAATCAGTTCTCTTTCATGTTTGATTTGTTCTTCATTGTTCATGTTTCTTGTCTGGATTGATCACCTAGATTAGATTCTGGTTAAGCTAAGGATAGAAGCGAACGATCGCCTTACTTTAGAACATCGAATTGAACAATTAACCTTATAATTGGAGCGTGCCTTTCGTAGGAACCGGTTAGGGTTAATCCACTGCAAGAGTAACTCATTAATCATTAGTAATTGCACCAGTTAATTAAGTCGTTGCGAGAGGCGACCATACCCGGGCGGCTAGTTAATCTTGATAGTTAGAACGGATAGAGCGAACGTTCGCCGGTATTAAACCTAAGGGTAAGGAGTTATGGTGGTGTCTTAGTAATTGATTGAATGAGAATCGAAATCCGCTGATCTGTTGATTGCCAATGCTCTGGGGAACGAAGGGGGATTCAAAGTCTAAGTTCGTTTGTCATCTCTGTTTTCAAACCCTAATTTCCAATCTGCTTTAGTTTAATTTGTTTTAATTTCTCTGCATTTCTTAGAATTAGAAGTCGTGGAACTCACACCACGCACAACTTGTTTGCATTCGAGTATTTTGCTAGTTTTGAAGTAGTCAATCTTAGAAGACCCCTGGAATACGATCTGCTTAGCTCTTTTTAGCTTTGTAGTATTTGATCACTGTTCTGCAGCGCATCAGATACACAGCCGTGCTGTAATTCCTGGGAACCACGACCGCGAATGCTTTTAAACCACACTGTCGTGTAGTTGTGAAACGCGCCATGTTTCTTCATAAAACACGCCGTGTAGTATAAAAAAAGCAATGTTGTTAGACCTGCATATAAAAGGATGGGTTTTGACGGATTTCTGCAATTTCAATCTCTCTCTCTTCCCGAAAATCCTTTTGACGAACCAAGGTTGCTCTAGCTTCAAACTTTTTTTTTTCAAAATAGCTTTAAACCTTGATTCCAGGAGCTACAGGAGTCCGATTAACACGCCATTTCTTCTTGTGTGTTCCTGGCAACGAGGAGAAGAAATTTCTACTCTTGGTTTATACTTTTTTGTTGCTGAGTGCTGTCAGTAAGGAAAGGAAAAGCTACGTTTTTAAGGAGGGGTTTTGTTCGTTCAGGGTTCTAGAAGTTCTTTAGAGCCTCGTCTTCTTTTCTAGGTGAGGGTTTAGCGTCAATAGGTAGTGGCTGGTAACGTGAGGAGTTGTAATATGGCCTAGATGAAATTACGGATTGCATGAAAATGAAAGAGAGTAAAATGGGATAATTGTTCTGTGATTGCCAATTGTTTGATTCTTGGTGGATGATTGATAGTTGTGGTGCTGTGTTGTGGGGTTGGGGAAACGAGTAATAATGATGCTAATGAATATGAAATTAGAAATGAGAGACAGGATGATTTGGGGTTGAGGGTGTTGCGGTATATGTGTATGCTATTGTCAGTTGTGGTTGCAGGAGGATTGCCCTACCAATATGTGGTCGTCCTATGAACGTCGAATAGGAGGGTAACCCTAGACTTGCGACATGTCTATCTATGTATCTATCTTGCAGGTGGGGTGGCTAGTAAGCTAACAGTTTACACTTGATGTGGATATAATTATGAAATGTTGTGGAAACTGGTGAATTGTTGTGATGGATAAAAATGTTAATGATGTGGATTTTTGGTTCCTTGTGTTGTGGTTGTGGAATAATGATTGGAAGGTTGTGGCTAATGATTAAATGGAATGTTAGAACCGGTTGGAGCCTGCACTACCCCGACCCAAAATTGTCACCTCTCCTAGAAGAGTGAGGTGCGGTCACGCCTCCTAGAAGAGTGGCGTGATCTGTTGTTGTTGTTGTTGTTGATGATGTGTCGTTGTGAGTTTGGGCCCTCAATCCTTCAAGGGAAAGGATGCGTCTTGGACCCTCCTCGAAGAGTGGGTGTGTCTAGCCTGCATGAGTGGTGTAGGATAAACTCCGTGGTGCCTATTTTTAACTCACCTAGTGAAATGAAATGCGAATTGTGTGTTGTGTGGCGTATGTGTTGATTGTGATAGCGAGTTGCCATGTGATGTGATGTTGAACTGTATGGATGTTGATCTCTTTTATAATGTTGTTGATATTGTGGATCGTGAATGTTGAACTGAGAACTGCACCTATATGATCACCTAGACTACTTTAGGGTAATAAACTGGTTAAGGTTGAGTCGGGTTCCACTGTTAGTGTTTTGTGCGGAGTTTATAATCGCTCCTATTGGATAGGTTCGGTGCATAGTTAAACCTAGTGGGTTCACTCAGTTTCATTAGCAAACTGATCCCCCCTCTTCCCCTTTCAGGTTCTCGTGGCTAGTGTGTAGGTTGGAGTTCAAGTGTCCGATTGAGTTCGAGGAGGTTGCTGCTGGAGCTATGAGGTGAAGATTGGCGATCTACTTGGAGTTGAACGTTTCTTTCGTTTTACGTTTTCAGTTGACTATTGTCACTTTTGGGAATTTTGTAATCATTTGAGGATTGAATTTTGGATTTATTATTTAACAGTTGATTTTCGAATTTCATTTATTGGAGGCCTCCTTTTCGGTTTATTAAATTTTTAATGTTGGTTTTCCACTTTCTTTATCGTACTATCTTTCTAGTGATGCTCATTACCGATTCAACCACGGGTTACCCGGGTTGATTCGGGATGGGTGTTACACACATCATACCGTTTATTGGCTAGGGGTTCTTTGTACTTCCAACTTAACATGTAATTGATGTTCTTGGTATCAGTTACCGGCTCTTGCCTTCGGCATTCTAGTCATTGGTAATGGGATTTTGGGATAGAACTACTAGGTTTCTAATCACAGATTATGGGTTCTTACCCTTGACATTTGTCTAGGGTTCTTCTTATTCTTATTCTTATTTATGGTTCTTGCTTCCTTCTAGTTTAGAGTTCACTGAGTGTTTATCACTGGCCCTCTTTCTTTGTCCTACAATGTGTCGAGTTTTGTGTGTGTTAGCACGAGGACTCCGATCCATTTTTAATATTGGATGTATATTTATTTGGGGAACTATACTGGGATTTCTTATTGGTTGTAATGGAATATTTGGTTAGCCCGGATTGTGGGGGTACTCTTTTTCTTAAGTAGATTATGGGTTAGTTATTGTATGACATTGTTTATTAGCTATTGAATATATTTTTCTACTAGCGAATGGTTTTATATGTGATATGTAATTGTTATGGTGAATGTTTGTCTTAATTGCTTGTATGAGAGTTGGTAACACCTGATATAGTATATGCATGGGTTTAATTAGTGGTTCAACTCGAGTCTTATAGGGTAGGGTGTTACAATCCATAATTCTCATCGGTCTCTCCTCAAACGTCAAATTCGGCTAGATCTCCACATCCTCGGGCAGAATTACATGAGAAGGGTCCACATAGTATTGATTGAGCATACTCACATGGAACACGCTATATGTATACACTCCAATTCCACCGGTAGGGCCAACTCATAAGCAACCATTCCAAACCAAGCTAGGAAGAAGTATGGACCAATGTACCTAGGGGATAGCTTTCCTTTCCTGCCAATATGCATCAACCCCTTACATGGCGAGAATTTCAAGAACACGAGGTCACCAACCTCAAAGCCGAGCTCCCTAGCTCTTCCATATGCGTAATGCTTCTAACGCTCTTGAGCTACTCTTAGCTTCTCAGGTCACCTTAACGCGATCTATTGTCTCTTGCACAATTTGAGGACCACTCAAAACCCGTGCTCCCTCCTCATCCTAGCATAGGGGAGTTGTACGTTTCCTCCCATACAACGCCTCAAAATGAGCAGATTGCAGACTGTTGTGATAGGAGTTCTCCACTAGCGGTAGTAGCTCAAACTAAGACATCTCAAATTCCAAAACTCTACTTCTCAAGAGCTCATCCAAAGTCTGGATGGTCCTCTCGGACTGACCATCCGTCTGCAGGTGATAAGCTGTGGAGAAGGTTAGCCCCCAAAGCACTATGCATGCTCTCCCAGAAATGAGCTATGAAGCTCGAATCCCAATCGGACACAATGGATTGTGGGACTCCATGCAGGCTCACAATATCTTCGATATGGCTAGCTCCTCAATGCTAGCATATTGAAACGAATGGGGATGAAATGAGCCACCTTGGTTAGCCGATCTATAGTCACCCAAACTGCATCCTTACCACCTCGAGCAGGTGGAAAACTAGTCACAAAATCCATCATTATATTTGCGAACTTACATTCAGGCACACGAAGGGATTGTAGAAACCCGCCTGGTGCTGATGCTCCGCCTTGATCTTCTAATGAACCAAGCAAGATGCCACGAACTGAGTGACATCCATCTTCATTCTAGACCACCAAAAATGATACTTCAAGTTATGATACATATTTGTGACACCCGGATGGATATATAACATACATTGAAGTGTGAGCTTCCTCCAAGATCTCCTTTCTCAGCTCCTCATCCTCCGGCAAACACATTTTCCCCTGACACTTCACCCAAATTTCAACCAGCTTCAAATTCAACTCCTCATCTTCCTTAATATCCTTTTTTATCCCAAGCAACTTAGGATCTCTCGCTTTCCCATCCAAAATCCGAGCTTACAGCAAATACTTAATTTGGCAATTAAACTTCCCATCTCCTCGACGCCCCCTAAATCTCGCAAGTCTACCAACTCCTTCGCTTGCTCATTCCTACTAAGAGAATCTACTACCACATTTGCCTCACCGGGTGGTAGTCAATGGTGCAATCATAGTCTTTGAGAAGCTCAATCAACCTTCTCTGCCTACCATTCAACGCCTTCTGAGCCATCAAGTGATTCAAACTCTTGTGATCCGTCAAGATCCTGAACATCTCCCATATAAGTAATGGTCCCACATTTTCAAAGCAAACACCACTGCTGCTAGCTCAAGGTCGTGAGTGGGGTAATTCGTGAAACTTAAGCTGTCTGATGTGACTTCATTTAGTGCATTTTGAGTCTATGATTGACCTATGAAATGCCCATGTTCGATCGTGAAATGCCATGACTTATATGCTTTTATTGAAGTTTTGCACAAAACGTCCATTTGTTGTCCGGTTGCCACTTTGGAGCCAAATTCGTGGTCTATTGGAGTTACCTCTGTGCATTTTCAGGTTATGGCATCGAAGTAAGGATGACAAGGAGCACATAGGAGAAAACGAGAGGTCAATTGGAGTCCGGACGAGGGAGATATGGCCATTGCAAGTTCGGGATTTATGCAGAGTGCAGGGGTGCACACCGTGCAGTGGTGCACGGCGTGCACTTCCCCCTGCACTATAAATGCCTTCGTTTTTGGCCATTTTGGGGGATTCTATCATCTCTCTTGAACCCCAAACACATACCCACGAACACTCAAACCCTAGAACACATTTTTGGAGCAATTTGAAGCCATTGGAGCTAGGATTGAAGCCAACAAACCTTGGGAGAAGTGCTTACAAGTGGAGAAGTGAAGATCATCTCAAGGATTCATCCATGGTGTTCTTGGTGACCATTCTTCCTTCTTTTCTCTTTACTCCCTTGGCCATGTGTGGCTGAGTTTCTAGGGTTCATCTTGGATGGGTAGATTAGTTGTGCTATGATAGAGGGATGATTGTATAGAACTTGCCATGATTGATCTTGGTTGTATGAGGATGATTCCTAGACTTGTTCTTAATGCCATTTTATGCCATGTTTGCTTAATTTGGTCCATTCAATGTGATTTGATGCATGAGAGTGCTTGGATTGCATAGATTGTAGGTCTAGGGATTGAAGTGAGTGTGTTCTAAGAGATTAGATCATCTTATTTCAACCATTTTCACTTGATTTCTCTATTGGGCATTTTATCGAACACTTGGTGTGCATGTGGATTTTCATTCAATTGAGTTTGAAAAGGCTTTTTGGTGAATCTCTTAGTGTTAGAGCATTGATATGAGAGTGTTGTGCCTAGCCTTGTGGTCATAGAGTCTTAAGAGAGGGTCTTGAGTCTTGGCATTTCATCAAACACTTAGAATGCATCCTTTTTCACTTAGCTTGAGAGCGAGAGCCTAAGTTGAGTGGTATTAGGATAGGGATTTGGTGCTACGAGAGTGCATTGAGTCTATATAAGTGAAATGCATGGTCATCCAAATGCAAACTCGATCTTGAATGGCTTGTTTGTTCAATTAGTCCTCTTGAGCATGATGACACTACCCACCAAGAGAACCCCCTTTGTCTTTGATTTGAGCCACCTTTCTCTCTTGCTTAATCTTTGTTAGTATTGCATTTCTTTGCCTTTGTTTCTGATTTTCTCGATCAAACCAAACCAATTTCAAATGTCTAGACCGTCTATGAGAAGTGTGAGTATTGGTTTATGAGAGGACCCCGTGGAAGACGACCTTGGTAAAATCGCTTTTATCAAGTTTTTGGCGCCGTTGCCGGGGACTCTCTCATTCCTTTGAAAGCATTTAGTAGTAGACCGATCTATTCACTTCCTTCCAATTTAGTTTTTGCTTCCCTTTTACTTGTTGTTTGGTTTTGTTATTCCGCATTGTCGTATTACTTGGGTGTATTTGTTGTGCTTGTTTGTAGGTATCTTGTACTAGTGCATGAGGCGACTCACTTGTCTTCAAGCACAACTTCAAGGTCTTGCGCAAGTGATTGAGCCACCAACCTTCTCTCCCTCTCATTTGGTTCATAGCGCCACACGCAACAACATGTCTCACCATGAAGATGAAGACAACCTTTCGGAGCATTCTCACCATACCAATGATGATGATCACTCACAAAGGGGTGCAAGACGTACCTTGGCGGATTATGCTCGTCCTACTCTTGAAGGGGCAGCCTCTAGCATTGTTCGAAGACCCGTCAATGCTAGGAACTTTGAGCTCAAGCCTAATATGATCCAAATGGTTCAAAATGGAGTGGTGTTCAATGGCATTGATGGTGAATGTCCATCTAGGCATCTCAAGGACTTCTTGGAGATATGTGACACGGTTAAGAATGACCAAGTTCACCCGGATTGTGTGAGACTCCGGCTCTTTCCTTTCTCACTCAAAGGTAGAGCTAAGTCATGGTTGGAGAATCAACCAAGTAGAGCTTTCACCACATGGGAGGGCCTAGCCGAAGCTTTCCTTGAAGAGTTCTTTCCTCCCTATATGACGGATGCAATCCGAGACCGCATCAACCACTTCACACAACACAAGGGAGAGCTCTTTCATGAGACTTGGAATCGGTTCCAAGCCCTTCTTCGGTCTTGTCCTCATCACAACTTTGCCGAATGGAGCTTGGCGGACATCTTTGCTAGGTCCCTTGATTTTGAGAATACAAGGATGATCAACCAAGCCGCCGGAGGTGATTTAAGGATGCTCACTCCCGGAGATGCTCTAGAACTCTTCGCGGATATGGCCAACAAGACAAGGAGTTGGTCTCGACAACAACCTCCTAAGTCTAAGTATGGAAGCGACACTCACTATGACTCTCGGGCCGTAAGTGTTGATGCACCAAAGGATTCGTCTAGCTCTGGGAAGAAGCCTAAGTTATCGGGGCACCGAGATGAAGATGATCCCATGATTGCTCTCCTTATGTCCAAGATTGATGCCATGGCCTCTCAAGTAAGTAATCTTAGTATGCCTAAGCATCCTCTAAGGCTTCATCATCTCATTTGGGTAATCCACCGGTTGCCTCGGTGCTTTGTTGTGAGTGTTGTGGAGGCCAAGGCCATGATGCTAATGTTTGTCCTTCCGCTACTTCCAAGCCTAACCAAGGTGAAAGCATTGAGGAAGTAAGATTTGTGCAAGGCCAAGGATTCTATGGAAACTTCAACCCTCAAGGGAATTACCAAGGTGGTAACCACAACCGTCCTTGGAACCAAGGAGGTGGTTACAACAAGCCTAATCAAGGAGGATTCCAAGGTTATAAAGGGTACAATCAAGGCAACCAATGGAACCAAGGGGGAAATCAAAGTCAAGGAAACCCAGGAGGAAACCAATGGACTCAAGGTGGTAATCAAAATCAAGGTAACCAAGGTGGTGAGCAAGGTTCTAATCCACCGGGGATGTATAATCATAAGGGTAATGGACCGCCCGACTTCAACAAGCCTTCTCAACACAAAGAAGGTGGTTCTTCAATCTCCCAAGAAGACACCAATGCGGAAATGATTCAACTTATCATGAATCAACAAGCTTCAATTACCAATTTGAATACTCAAGTGGGTCAAATATCTAAGGCACTCTCGGAGAGACCAAAGGGTAGCCTACCCTCCAACACCGAGGTCAACCCCAAGGTTCCCGAGGAGCTTATGATGGTAACATTGAGGAATGGTAAGCAACTTCAAGATTCCACACCTAAAGCGGTAAGAGCTCAAATTGATGACTATGTTCTAGTTGAAGATTTTGTTTTCGATGATGATACGGACAAAATTGAAGTCATAGTGAAAGAGGCGAAGACTAAAGAAGCTTCTAAGACTACCATCAAGGATGAATCCCAAGAGGCTACGACGAGTGCTACTCCAGTCTCTCCTCCCGCACCGGTTTTGCCTCCGTACAAGCCTAAGCCACCTTACCCTTCTTGCTTGAAGCCGGATTCCATGGAGAAAGATTTCAAGAGGTTTGTTGAGATTCTTGACAAGGTGCAATTCACAATGCCTTTTGGAGAAGCAATCACCAAGATGCCTCAATATGCGAAGTTCATGAAAGAGATCTTCACCAACAAACGCAAGCTTAAGGATGTAACTTCGGCAAAGCTCAACGAACAATGCTCCACCATTCTCTCTAAGCAACCACCGGAGAAGCTTAAGGATCCAGGTAGCTTTACTATTCCTTGCACTATTGGTGAGCATGCAATAAGTAGAGGCTTAGCCGATTTGGGTGCTAGTATCAATGTTATGCCATATTGCATGTTTAAGAAGCTAGGCCTAGGGAAACTAAAGCCAACCCTCATGAATGTTCAATTAGCGGATAAGACCATGAAATCTCCTCGTGGTATTGTTGAAGATGTGTTGGTTAAAGTCGGTGCTTTTTAATTCCTTGTGGATTTTGTTATTCTAGATTCTTTGGGTGATACCGATGTGCCTTTGATTTTAGGACGACCTTTCTTAGCAACCTCTCATGCTTTGATTGATGTCTACGGTGGTAAACTTACACTTAGGGTTGATAATGAATGCATGATCTTTGACCGTTCAAATGGCATGGAGTTTACTTTGTCTTATGCTAGTCATCATGATCCTAAGAATCCGCATGAGCTTACTTCGGCTACTAATAGCACTAACCTTGTCCGTCATAGTCTTGCGGAGTTGTTTGCTCTTAGTGATGTGCAGGAGAAAAAGGATGAAGTAAAGGAGGCTCCACCTTTCGTGCTTCAAAAGACTCCACCTAAGGCTAAGAAGAAAGGTGTGGAGAAGCCACCCGAGAAGGGCAAGGAAGCCGCACCGATGGGTGAGACTAGCAAGACTAAGAAGCCACCCGATGAGAGAATTCACTCCAAGTGGTTTGGCCCCTTCTCCATTGCTCACACTTCATCATCTGGGAAATCCGAGCTCACACCTCCCGAAGTCGGTAAGGTTCAATTCAAGTTCCGTGTGCCATGCCAAGGTAATGACTTCGATTTCAAAGAGGTAATGAGTTGGGATGGTTTTACTTAGCTGGTCCGTGTGCTTCGTCGAGCTTAAGACGTTAACCAAGCGCTTCTCGGGAGGCAACCCGAGTGTTTTTCATGTCTTTTCTTCTTGATTTGATTGCATGATTGTGTGTTTTTGTGGTATTCAAGGTCCTTGAGTTGTTGTGGTGTCCTTTGTGGTCTCGTAGGTGTTGAAATTCTGAAGTTCGGGGTCCGTTTTGGGTTGATTTGACGGTGTTTTGGTCATTTTTCGTCGAGATAAAAATTTGATTTTAGGCTGAGGAGGTGCACGCCGTGCACCTATGCACGCCGTGCATGATGCACGCTGTGCACCGTGCACGGTTGGTGCACGTGCTGTCCAGGAGGATTCGGAAAAATTTTCAGCTCCAAGGTGCACGCCGTGCACCCATGCACGCCGTGCACCCTGCACGCCGTGCACCCCCTCTGCAATTTTTTTTTCCACAATATTTTTCACTGTTTGATTCGTTTGGGGGGTGTTAATGAGGTATTGGGGTGATTATGATTTGGTTTTTCATTGGTATTTATTGTGGTATTTGTTCATGACGGTTTGCCCATGAAAATTGGCTTGTTGAGTTTGGCTAAGTGGTTTGATTGTTGTCATGATTGTTGTGCCATTGGCGTCTTCAATTGTGGTTTGCTGCTTGAGTTCATTGCTTAACAAATTGTGGTTTGCTTGAGTTCATGGTGAATGGTATATTCTCTTGGGATGGTTGGTTGAGGGTGGTGTATGTCATTTTGTTGGGTGTTGCAGGTGATGAATTCAGGGGTTGATTTACCTTCTTTGTGTGAGGAGGGGTGTGTTTGATCACCACGCATGGGTCTATTTTTGTACATCCCTCCTTACATTATGTGATTTCGTGCTCATATGTTGCTATTAGTAATATTGCCCGTTTTACATGCCTAATGCTTAGAGTGGTCCTTAATGAATTGATCTTTGCTAGCATAGGTTGTCGCTTTTGACTCTGATGATCTTAATTCATGCTAAGTGATATTTCCATTTTGATGTGATCGTTGAGCTGTGGATTTTAAATTGTTTGATCTTTGCTCTGATCTTTCATGTTTTGGATTTCGGAATTGAAGGATACTTGATTAGTGATTTTTGTGTTCATCCTTCCCAGTGAGATTTCCAGGGCCCCACTTCTATCTCAAGACCCTTGTTTTCTTTTTTTTGGTTGTGCTTGTGTGTAGATCAATCAGGGCTCTCTTTTGGCTTTATTGCACTTGTTTATGCACCCCATGTTATCTTTACTTTTTCGCTTTTAATTGTTGTTTGAGGTTTTTGTGTTGTTTTAGCTTTTTGAATAAGGTTTGACAAGCATTTTGGATCACTCTTCACCAAGGATCATCATGGAACTCTTTCACCACTATTACGTCCTATGCTCCTCTCTACCAACGCGGTAACTTCGTTCCACCTTACCATCCTCTCTTGATCATTGAGGACAATGCTCATGTTAGTCGTAGGGGAGTTTGAGGTTTGGTGTGATTATTTGTGGTAGAGATGTAATGCTATGCTTTGATGATTTGCATGATCTTGATTGTTTCCAAATTCCTCTATCGTAGAATCATTCGGTTCTTGACTTTTGGTGTTTAATTGACTTCAAGCCTTCACAATGATGTTTAGATTGTTCCACTTAGAACCTATAACCGGCATGTTAGCACTAATATCAAATGAGTCTAGGCCAGAACAGAGATTTTATCACTCTTGTATGTTGGTTGATTGGTTTGATACGCGTTTTTGTACCACTCGATAACACCGGTCTAAGATGATGAATGCAATCAGACTTTTCGCCCCTTTTCCATGCTTTTCTTCAACTTTTTGAACTTTTTGGTCCCTCGTGATTGTGGCTTGAGATTAGGCGGAATCCAATTCGAAATCTTGTGTTGAAGTTGTAAGGGGCTAAGGATCAAGTGGCTAGTTGTGAAGAGAAATGTCAAAAGAAATTGTTCAAAAGAAAAGAAAAGAAAAGCTAAGCTAGGCAAGCTCGGCACCTAAGTGAAGTGTCGGGTTGAGCACTAGCAGAGACAAAAGCTGTGAGCTAGGCAGGTTCAACACCTAAGTGAAGTGTTGGATCGAGCACTAGTATGCATTAAGAAAAAAAATGAAGATGGAAAGAAAAGAAAAAAAAGAGTTCTCGAGTGTTGTGCCTAGCCTTGTGGTCATAGAGTCTTAAAAGAGGGTCTTGAGTCTTGGCATTTCATCAAACACTTAGAATGCATCCTTTTTCACTTAGCTTGAGAGCGAGAGCCTAAGTTGAGTGGTATTAGGATAGGGATTTGGTGCTACGAGAGTGCATTGAGTCTATAGAAGTGAAATGCATGGTCATCCAAATGCAAACTCGATCTTGAATGGCTTGTTTGTTCAATTAGTCCTCTTGAGCATGATGACACTACCCACCAAGAGAACCCCCTTTGTCTTTGATTTGAGCCACCTTTCTCTCTTGCTTAATCTTTGTTAGTATTGCATTTCTTTGCCTTTGTTTCTGATTTTCTCGATCAAACCAAACCAATTTCAAATGTCTAGACCGTCTATGAGAAGTGTGAGTATTGGTTTATGAGAGGACCCCGTGGAATACGACCTTGGTAAAATCGCTTTTATCACTGTCAAGAGGCATAAGCTACCACTTTGCTATCCTGCATGTGCACACATACCAATCCATAAAAGGATGCATCACTATAAATCGTGCACTCACCACCTTCCTCCAATAGGGCTAGTACAGGCACAAAAGTAAGATTTCTCTTTAGCTCCTCAAAACTACTTTGACATGCCGCTGACCAATCATACTTGGACTCCTTTCTTAATAACTTGGTGAGCGGTGCAACAATGGTAAAAAATCCTTCCACAAACCTTCGGTAGTATCCTGCTAGACCAAGAAAACTTCATAGTTGCGACACATCCTTAGGCCACATCCAATTGACCACAACCTCAATCTTCTTCGGATTGACCTCTACTCCTCTTCTTGAAACTACATTCCCTAGAAATAGAACTTCACTTAACCAGAAATTGCACTTCGAGAATTTGGCGAACAATTTTTATTCCCTCAAAGTATGTAACACAATCTCTGGATGCCTCTTATGCTCATCCCCACTGCTTTAGTAAACGAGGATGCCATCTATGAAGATGATGAAAACTTATCCAAATACTCATAGAACACTTAGTTCATGAGAGCCATGAACGTCGCAAGAGCATTAGTGACGCGATCACCCTCACGATATCCGTCGCGGACCCAACACCATGGACACGAATCCTCAATGCATACCTAGAGGCTTGGAGCAAAGGAGGACTTGAGGAGGATACAAAGAGGCTGAGGAGAGGAGGACACACATTCCTGAGGAGTTTCATGCCCAAAGAAGCCAAAGGAAGGGCCACACCGGAGCAGGACGAAAAGTGGACACAGGCACCGTGCGCCACAGACACTCAAATTTTTCCTTTATTTATGGATGTATGGGTTCCCATGCAACAATAATGAGGCGCCATAGACTCGAATCACAATAGTTAAACATGCATCACATTACAAAGATAGAAACCTGAATCAATATCATAAATAAAGGAAAAGGCCAAACCGGCTCAACTAGAATATCAATCCATACATCAAAAGAATAGAAGGGAAAGAGAAAAAAGAATCAATCCAATACATCCATAAACCATAACAAAAAGGAAATCCCTGGAACCCGATGAAAATTGATAGTGAAAAGTGGGTTTGACATCCCGCAGTACCTAGCATGAACCGACTTGTCGGCATGCACGACAACACCTCTCCTATGAGATCTCCTAGGTGGCATGGTGACCTGCTCACCATACCCCAAAACGAACTGGCAAGGAAACCGAAGAAAGAGGGGTCAGTGACATGTACTCAGTGAACCAGCAAATGAAATCCCAATGCTAAAAGCAGTAAACCAGTAAGCCAAATCAATCAAGAAAGATCACAACACTTAGAGGTTGAGCAATCCTTATCCTAATCCTTTACAAGGATCAATAAAGCCTGGAAGGTCTACTTACCATCCTGGTGCCATATAGGACCTGTTCTCGGTCATTAAACCCCCCTTTAAGCCCTTTAATTTCCTAAGGGATTGGGCAATCCATAAATGATTCACCCGCACTTACACCTAATTCAAACCTGTGAGATCAGTCTAACATGCACATAGTCCCTACTGATATCAATCAAGATAGTCTAACAACCTAGCCCGACTTACATAATAAATTTAATTCACTAACAACAACAATAAGCAAATAAAGTCGGGTATGGATTATAACAGTAAATGAATACCATTTCAATGAAACCCCTCATAGTTTCCTTGGTCGATTCCTGAAATCCAGACAGACCGAGATAGACTCCAACCCCGAGCAATGCACCACAACCTTCCTACATAAGTTTAAAAGCGAACTCGATCATAAAAAATGATTAGATAAGAGAAGAACGCCAAAACCCCCAAAACCGCAGAACCCTAGCTGCCAGAGCTTAATATGCTAGATCGAGAAGGATTTACCTGAATCAAAGTCAGGGAGATTGACCTAGATCAACCCTTGCACCTTCCCTCATGTTCCGTTGCTGATCTAAAGCTCCAAACTCCGAATCTCCTCTTCGAACTCCTACTGTTCGTCAAAGGTTTAAGAGAGAACTTTAGGATGTAAACTGAAACTGAAGCCGACTAATCTATTTTATATAGACGGACATAGCGGTCGTTACATGTCATGTAAGGCCCGTTACCCGAGACAAACTACGGTCGTTATATGTTATGCAATGCCTGTTGACACACAGGAGACTACGGCCGTTACACTTTGTGTAACCCCTGTTATGCTTGTCCAGATTGCAGAACCCAGTAGCTACTGCAATAACAACAACATTTCCCCATCCACTCATTTCCATCCGAAACAGAAAGCTAGAAACAGGGCGTTACACCCCAAGAGAGGTAGTTATCAAAGATAATATCCTAGATAGGCTAGGGTCATATTCATGGGTTTCTCGGCGTAAGGGTATTCAATTAGGACTTCAAGCTAACAGAGGGTTGTGTGGTGTAGGTGCCACAAAAAGTCAACAAGAGAATTGAGCATAAAAGTCAAAACACAAAGTCAAAATGGGCTCAACGAGCATGGAAAGATTGAGAGCTAATCAAGGCAAGTACACAAAGGCAAGGACAACAAAGGGGAATCAATGAGAGGAAAAGGGTAGGTTGGGGGTTCACCGAGAGGCCTAAGGTCTCCCAACTAATGAAAATCGGGGTAGAAATTTGGTAGATTTAAGGCAAGCCACAATCAATCAACCTCGTGCAATTCATAGAAACATGGACTAGGATACCTAAAAGGGTCCTATTACTATGCGGGTAGTGAGGCGACCAACCTTTCAACTAATTCAAACCAAACCACTCATGCACGCCAAGTGCTCGATGAAATGCCCAAGTGCAAAATCACTTGACAAGGACCTAAAACATGCCCATCTTCTCAAGTCTCACATGTAATTAGGCAATCACACACTCAAATCTTAGTCCTATCAAGCATCTATGCAATTAAGGACCCAATCCACCGACATACATGAGCAAACATTGTGTCTATTATCACCTTCAACACCATTTATGCATGCTATGGTCAATTTTGGGTAAGAATGCATGAATATCCAATGAGAGTCAAAAGTCTTTCATCCACACAAATGAATCTAAAGGAACACACAAAAGCTAAAGAATACCCCCAACCCAAACCCTAAGATCTTGTGTGCAATGGAAAGAGAAGGACAACTAGCATTCATACAAAAGAAAGTGAAGAAAATAAGCATCCTTAGCTCTTTGATGGAGTTGGGATGGTTGGATGTGATGATGGACCCCTTGGGAATGGTTGGAGAAGTGGTGGAGAGAATCCCCCATTTGTCAAAATATCCTAAGGAGACACGAAGTCTGGGAAATTATAGTGCTGAAAACAGGTGGACGCACCCACGGTGCATTGTCATCCACACTCTAGCTTTAGTGGTCGCAGCCGCGGTATCCAAGGTGGTTGTAGGTGGGGTTTTTAGCCTACGCGGCCGCGCCCTTCTCCAACTTTCATTTCCACCAAAACGTTCAGCCTAGAACGCGCGAATTATCCAAAAATCATGGTCACTGCGGGTAGGGCGCGACCGAATCCTTTGCGCACTCTGAAAATTGATCTCAATCCCCAACTTCAAGCAATCATTCTGGGAGCCTCGGACCTCAGATTGGGGCGCTGTTTGGACTAGGGGAATATTTTTCAGCAATCTTTAATGGTGAAACCTGAAATGACATAAAAGACACTTGAAAATAGGTAAAAATGGACCATGAAGGTCCCTTATTGCTGCAAAAGGCCAAAGTGTCAAAACATGATAATTCTCCACTTAAATGAGGGGGAAGGGGCCAAAACTCCTATAATAGGTGGCTAAGTGAGGGGTAAACAGTTATATGATTTCCTTGCATCAGCTTCGGAATGTTTGGTATAGTAAGTTGTGGTATTTCGTTATGAGGTGACAGTTCGAGGTTTTGGGACAAAACCATTTCATGGCGAGAAGAAGTGTAACAACCCAACTCTGGTAGATCAGTCAGTTAAGAATTAAGTATGTGAGTGACTTATAAAACAAAAGAATTAAGTATGTGAGCCTTACTTCAAGTTTTGAACAGGTTGTTGTTCAAATGAAACTTCAGTCAAGGCAACAACAGTGAACAGTTTAGATCTCGTGACGAAATATCTTTGCAGAGTGAAAGATTTGTGACATACCGTTATTGGTTTGTGGTCTGACTTGTGATCTGGTTAAGCCGATATGGTTTTGGAGTTGGTTGGGAAGTTTGAGGATGTTATAGTTCATTAATTTGTGCATAACTCACTCGTTTGACGTCCAAACGATGCACCGTCATAACAAGTGGTTTCATAATAGAAAGCTCTACCAAGACCATTGGAATTTTTCCAACAGCCATTACACAAGTGGTGTAACGGGTGTTGGAAGGTTGACAACGGCCGCTGTCAATTTGTGGACAACGAGCGTTGGGCCCTCTTTAACGGTCATTATATGTAAGTATTATAGAAAGAGATTAGCGGGCAATAGGTTTAGAACAGATCAGTTCTCTCTTCTTTTCCTCTTCAAGAACATACGAGATTTTGAGAGAGAAACTCTTAGATCAGGAGCTAGAGATGTAGGATCATCATGAAACTTTGAAGGAAGTTTTAGGAGATCATCAAGATCGATTCCCCTCTTTCGATTGTAGGTAAAGTCATTGTTCTTGTTCTGTTCTGATTCAAGTCTTAAAGGTTCTATTAGTTAGGGTTTCTATGATTACAGTTCGTCATGTGTTTCACTAATCAGACTTGTTTTTGTGTCTCAAATTCTTGGGATCCCTTGTGCGAGGATAGTAGTGCAGGGTGTGCAAGCTTAGGAAGCTATCTCGGTCAATCACATATCAGTATTCAGCAAAAAGATATATATGTGAGGGGTTTAATTTAGTTTTGCGATGATCCATAGGATGTAGTTGATTGGTGATATCAAATATGTGCTTACGATGTACTGGCAATGTTGTTGATAAGGATTACCACTAATGAGTATTTGTATTGAAGCATGATGGGTTATGTGGATATGGGTTTGATGATGATTATTGTTATTGGCTTTCATTATTGGTTAAATGACATTGTCTACTACTCTTGATTACTAGTATTGGGTTAAGTATATGGTATTAGCTTTTGGTTCTTCTTATTGATACTAGCTTTCAGTCTTGTTTTATCGGAACTTTCACAGATAGTCTTACTAAATTACTAGTTATTATACGATCGTGAGGATGTTCATCATGAACTCCATTGTTATTAGCTAACAAGCTTAAGTAGCAGTAGAGTAACTTAATGCTTGGTGAAAGTACAGGTGACCCACCTATGGATTACGAAATCCCCTAGGCATTACTGGTACTGGTTATTGGGGTCTTGATGACCAACCATTGGAGCCCCTTGTGGTTACTAGGTCATTAGACCGTACTAGCTATTGGGGTCCTTATGGACCATATAGGCTTTGCTTGTACTTCCAACCTAACTTTACTAGATGTTATTGGTATAAGTGATGACACTCGATTTGACGTGATTATCAGCCTCATTTAAGCGACAATTCTTTGCTTAAGACATGGTTTTTAGGGTAGAATAACGAATATTCAATCGATTGCCCTATCTCGTGCCATTTGTGTTACCTTGGCCCGTTTCGGGTCTATTTGATGGTTTTCTAGTGTTTTTATGTTAGCACAGGTTTTTGCCGTCGAATAAGTAACCAAAGACGTGTCTAAGGCATTGGAACATCGAGGAACTGAACCGGAATCGATCAAAGGAGCCAATCAAGTTCAAGAAAATTCCTACCCGGATTACAAAGGAATTTTCGCCGAAAATACCCTTGTATTTTTGGCGAAAATATGTTCACAAATCGGCTATTGGCAGCTGAAGGAATTTTCGGCGAAAGGATTAAGTTTTTGAATCGAGAAAGAAGTTCAGGAGAATCAGCCGGCGGACCCTTCATTTGCAAAGGAATTTTCGCCGAAAATCCTTCAATATTTTCGGCGAAAATAATAGAAGAAATCCGGCTGATTAGGGTTAAGTATAAATACTTGACCCGGCGGCCCAAATAAAAAAACAACATAATTTTACATCAGAAGATACTTTTCGAATCAGAATCCTACAATTTTCTCTGGAGTTCTGGAGCGAAGAGTTAGAGTTCGAAGAGCCGGAAAGAGATCGTGACGCCATCCCTTTCATCTCGGAGAACCGGAGCTAGGAGTGTAGTTTACCGAAGATCTAAGTCTGCCGGAGTCGTCTAAATTAGGTTTTTCAGATTCTTTTCTGTTCTTCCTCTGAACGATGAACTCATTCTTTGTCTTTGATTCTTTTGTGATAAACATGAGTAGCTAAACTCGTTAGAGCTTAGACTAGATGAACCCTAAGTGACCCAGGGCTTTAAAGCGGTCACGGATCGGCGGTGATTAGATTCGAAATTCAATCAGTTCTCTTTCATGTTTGATTTGTTCTTCATTGTTCATGTTTCTTGTCTGGATTGATCACCTAGATTAGATTCTGGTTAAGCTAAGGATAGAAGCGAACGCTCGCCTTACTTTAGAACATCGAATTGAACAATTAACCTTATAATTGGAGCGTGCCTTTCGTAGGAACCGGTTAGGGTTAATCTACTGCAAGAGTAACTCATAATTCATTAGTAATTGCACCAGTTAATTAAGTCATTGCGAGAGGCGACCGTACCCGGGCGGCTAGTTAATCTTGGTAGTTAGAACGGATAGAGCGAACGTTCGCCGGTCTTAAACCTAAGGGTAAGGAGTTATGGTGGTGTCTTAGTAATTGATTGAATGAGAATCGAAATCCGCTGATCTGTTGATTGCCAATGCTCTGGGGAACGAAGGGGGATTCAAAGTCTAAGTTCGTTTGTCATCTCTGTTTTCAAACCCTAATTTCCAATCTGCTTAGTTTAATTTGTTTTAATTTCTCTGCATTTCTTAGAATTAGAAGTCGTGGAACTCACACCACGCACAACTTGTTTGCATTCGAGTATTTTGCCAGTTTTGAAGTAGTCAATCTTAGAATACCCTTGAATACGATCTACCCTAGCTTTTGTTAGCTTTGTTAGTTATTTGTGTGAAACGCATCACAACGACTGCGCGTTCACCAAATTGGCGCCGTTACCGGGGAACTTCTTTTGATTGTTCGAAAGAAGAACTGGCAATTTATTCTTCTACTTTCCATCTTTCACCTTTCCATCCACTTCGATTTTACACTGGTTTTGTTTGTCTTTGTTATCTGTAGGTTTACAGGTGTATGCCTCACCGTCCTTGGACTCGCTCTCAAACCGAACAGGCTAAGAGTGCAGAGAGACCAGGCAGTTCTGCTCCACCTCTACGTTCACGGATTCTGAAGAAAGGCAAATCCAATCCATTCATCACTCCGATCAAGATCGAGGAACTGAAGGAGAGTTCCACATCTCCATTTTCACCTGTACCGTCATCTTCATCCGCTTCATACACCGAGTCACTCTCACCTCCTCCATCTCCTACCATGGACGATCAGTTACCACCACCACCACCACCTGCACAGAAAAGTCTAGCTGATTATAACAAGCCGAGCGCGACTAGCGTTCGATCTGCCATTGCCGTTCCGCGCATTGAAGGAGATCCTGACTATGAGATCAAGATTCCATTCTTGACTATGATCTCTAGGGATTTACAGTTTGAAGGCAGGCACCTAGACAATCCGTGCACTCATCTTGCAGACTTCCTTGATCTCTGCAGCACTTTCAAGAGCGGAAACCTCGACAAAAACACTCTTTGTCTGAGAGCTTTCCCGTTCTCTCTGAAAGGCCCTACTAAGAGGTGGCTTACTGGCAAACCACCTGGCTATTACACTGATTGGGATACTCTGGCTCAGGACTTCGTTGAAGAATACTTCCCTCCGGCCAGAACAACTGCTATCAAGGACAGCATCGCCAGATTCTCCCAGAAAGAAGGAGAAAGCTTGTATGATACTTGGAATCGATTCCAAGAACTTCTTTACACCTGCCCTCATCATGGATTCGAGCAGAGGCAGTTAGCTGAAATTTTTTCTCGAGGACTTCGAGAAGAATCTGCCAAGTGGGTCAATTTTCTAGCTGAAGGGGATTGCACTACACTAACACCTGAAGCTGCTCTTCTTCACTTCGCAAACTGTGCTTCCAAGTCAAGGAACTGGGAACGACAATCTGAAGGATCAAGGAGCAAGCTAGATATCGAAGCTACAATCAAAGCAGAAGTAGAGAAGCATTTGAAGAAGTCTACCACACCGATCAAGCCGCTGGCAGCTTTTGTGTACGTTGCCGATTGCGAGTGGTGTGGAGCTTGCGCACATAACGGAGGCCGTTGTCAGAATTTTGGTAAGGCAGAAGTCTGGTCTGCCGAAGAGGTAAATTTCATTCAACAAGGCTTCATTAATAATCAGAATGGTTATGCTGGCTACCGTAACTTCAAACAGCAAGGGAACTATCAAGACAGACCTCCCTACAATGCTGGCACCAACCATAACCAGAACCAGAATAACCACTCGGCTGGTCCAGCTCAGGATCAGAAGCCTAACCATCCGCCGGCAGGTGTCTACCAGCTGCCGCATCGCAATCTGGGTAATTATGGAACTGCTCCTGGCAATCGCCAGAATCAATATCTTAATAATACCTATCCAGGGCAGCAGCATCAAAGAGAGAACAATGTCAGTGACCTGGATAAGAAGCTCAGCCAGATCATCACCAGACTCGATGATCATGACAGTCAATTCAAGGCTCAAGCTCTTCTCAATCAAGAACAAATAGCATCTGGACAAAGAATTGAGCAAGCCGTGAACAACATCTCGAGCATGCTAGCATCTGGACGACCATTTGGCCAACTTCCAAGCCAGATAGAGCCGAATCGAGAAAGGAGCAAGCCAAGATGGTAACCGCTCGAAAACTCCCAAACTTAATTGCTGATGATTGTTCTGTCTTACGCAGGATCACTGAAACTCTAGAGGAAGAAGAAGAACAGGAACCGGCGCCTAAGGAGGATGATCCTCATCTTGCACCGTACGTCGTGAAGCCTTCTTTTCCAAGAGCATTGCTGCCAAATTCAAGGATTGAGACTGGCATGAAGGGGAACAAGGAAGGATATCCTGACATTCGTATTAAGAAACCTGCCTCTCCATATCCAGCTAAGTTATCTGATCCTGGTTCTTTTACTTTACCTTTGGTCATTAATGATGTTGAGATTGAACGTTGTTTAGTTGATCTAGGAGCGTCTGTTAATGTCATGCCTATGAGCCTGTTTGAAAAATTGAACCTAGGAGAACTTGAACCGCCTAATATGCAACTTGTCTTTGCTGATAGATCACTTAAAACTCCTAAGGGAGAGATTAAAGACGTTGTCACTAAATGTGGTCCGTTCACATTCTTAGCTAACTATGTGATTATGGATACTAGTACGGATGATTTTACCATTCTCATAGGTCGACCTTTCATGGCTACTACTGGAATGAATATTAACGTTCCAAATGGTTCTTTGACTCTAAGGGTCGGTAAAGAAATGAAAACGTTCCGTCTTAAAGATGGCATGAAATATGACTCTAAGAATGAAGAATCTCACTGCCTAGCTGTTGAAACTGTGGAGTTGACTCCGGTCAACTCCGTTACTAATGCTTCTTCCAGTGTCTCTAGATCAGTTGTTGCTGCAGATATTGAACAGGTTATTAAGAAGAAGCCAGAAACTTCAGTTCAGAAGCTGCTCAAGAAGAAGAAGAAGGAACTGCAAGCCTCTTCTAAGCCACCGAGCACAAAACCGAGCAGACCTCGGGGAAAGAACAAGAAGACGAAGACCCAAATGGTCTGGAGGCCAAAAATTCTGCCGTCTTCCACCGAGCCAGCTGCACCATCAAATCGTTCCGAGGAACCGGCGCCGGAACAAGTATGGAGGGAGAAGCCGAAAACATCTCCTAAAGAAGTACTGACGATCACCGATCCTGGTGATACCAAGCCGGAGATAAAAGAAAAGAAGAAGCCGACAGTCCTCATTCCTTCCATCATAACACTCAAGAAGGATGACCTCTCCAGAGAGCTGTTCGGACCGTTCAAGATCATTGATCATTTTACCGATAGACGTACCAAGCTCTTGCATGCGAACGGGAAGAGATTCACGCTTACCGGAGAAGTCCCGAAGCTGTACTTCATGAACTCTGACGTGAGTGTTAAGGAGAATCTGAGTTGGGATGTCTCCTAATACCGTCCAGGTATCGTCCAGCTCAAGGACGTTAATAAAAGAGCGCTTCGTGGGAGGCAACCCACGGCTGGAGTCCGTTTTTTATTTGTGTCAACCTTAGTGTTTTAGAGTCGGTTGGGGGAGCCAAAAGTGTCAGTTTGTTTATTTTCTTATTTTTTCGTATGTAGACTGCGTGTCGTAGTGTCAGTCGCAAGTTGATTGAGGTCGTTCTGATTTTTGTGGATTTAACTGTGATTTTCTGAAGTTGGCCGGATTTGCGAAAATATTTTCACCCGAGTAGTTCAAAATTTTCGGCGAAATCACCCCTATTTTCGGTGAAATCGCCTTTTCAATTTACGAACCCGGTCTCCTGTTGCATATTTTTGGTTCGAGAAGTTGAGTGTTTTCGACGAAAATCCATTTGAAAACCGGCGGTGCATTTGAACATAAATTTTTGGCGAAAACTCCCTATTATTTTCGCCAAAAATCCCTTTGAAAGTCAGCCAATTTTTCACTTAAAAATCCGGTCTACCCTCCTCTCTCTCCTCACTTTCCTATTTTCGTTTCAAACCAAAAACCTCTCCCCTGTGTTTTCGAAACCGCCGACCGCCACCCTTTTTAAACCGTCGCCGCCGCCGCCGCCGCCGACCACCGCCGCTCAACTCCCCTCTCTTTTCCGATCGTTTTGAGCCCTAGAACAGCCGAATCGGAGCTCTACAACTCTAGTTCTCCCAAACCCTAGAATCTTCGATTTTTCACCGATTCCTCCCAAACCGTTCATTTTTAGCATTCATGGCTTCAAGGTAAGTTGTAGAACTTTTCAATACAAATCTTTTGACATATGGATTGCTAAATTTCGTCAGGGTTGACTTTTGGTTGACTTTTCGGTTTGCCTCGATTTGCGTGCCGACTGATTTCGTGAGAACTAGATTGGCTGAACTTGTTGAACTGTTCTAGCATATTTAGGGAGTTTCGTGCTTAATTTCCATATCATTTGATAATGTGTTGCTATGCATAGGATTGATTCTTTGTGATGTTGCCTTTTGAGAAAATGTCGGTTTGACTTTGAATTGTTGTGATCATTTGGCTGCCTGATGTGCTCATTCTCGTTCATATCATTGTGTTTGCCATCTGAGATCATATTATGCCGTCAGTTTCTCCATTGTGATAGTCTTGCCATGATTAGGGTTCAATATGCTATAATGTTGACTTTCTGAATGTCGGTTTGACTCTTTGAACTCTGATTGTGCTTATCTGATTCTGGCTGTTCCTAAGCATGTATTTTATTATCTATGCTTACCGGTTAATCGGCTTTGCTTACCCCCACTCGGTTTCCCTCATTTCTTCGTGAAATTGAGTTTTCCTACTAAGTGTGGGGTAGGGTTTTAGTTGACTAATTTGGTTTCGCTCTGGTTTTAGGAACACCACTTATGAGCGCAGGACTAAGGTGCGACTTAATGGCGCCTCGAGCTCCGGAGCTGCCGCTCCCGTCACACCTGCCATTCTGGGCCCTCTTTCAGCACTACCTCGCCGGGCTGGGTACCATCGCACTATCGCCCGTCTACCTGACTTCTACTGCGAGTGCTTCCAGAAGATCGAGCACATTCGGGGAGCTGACGTGCGCCCTCTTTCCATGGAGTCCCTCTCCGAGCACGACGAGGACTACCACCGGAATGTGCATGACGCCCTAGCACCGGCCGGTCTCCTAGAGCTGACCACCATAGCTGCCGATTTCCCAGACATTGCTCTTCAGGAGTTCTGAGCGACCTTTGATCTGGATGAGCACAAGAGGAAGCAGCGCCAGAAGGTTGTGACCTTCTATCTGGGTGGGGTGTACAGGCAGCTAACCTACGATGAGTTTGCTGCCCATCTTGGCATCCCCTACGAGCATTATCACGACCATCACCTAGGCTGGGGCGACGATGATGACGACGAGGAGTACCACGCGCTCTGGAGCCACATGACTGGAGTGCCTGGTGATCGCCTCACGGGCCATGACTCAGTTAAGTCCCTCTCTCACCCTCTCTTTAAATTTATTCATATGGTTTGGCGTAGATCCCTTTTATATGTTCCGGATAAGGATCACCACCATATCCTCAAGGAGGAGCTTATGCTTCTTCGAGCCATCCGAGAGAGCTACCCTCTCCACCCCGGCTGGGTGCTGGCACGTATCTTCCGCGAGAAGACCAGGAGGCGGACGCCACCTCGCATACTCCTGGGGGTAACTTCATAGGTCAGCTCATCATCTCCTTCGGCATCAGCCATGAATATGGCCCAACATTCCACGACGCCAAGTTAGGACCGTTGGAGGAGATTTGGCAGTCGAATATGACTTAGAGCTGGACCTCAGTCCCCATGTAGCAGCAGATCCTCCACTCCAGCCTGTGGTCGAGTCGGAGGAAGAAGATGATGCTGAGCAGCAACAGCCCCAGCCCCGCCAGAATTCCAAGATTATATACCCTCGCCACACCATCAGGCGGGGTATGCACACCAGGCGCCAACCCATCAGCCCCGACACCACCCCGCAGATGTTGGTGAGTTGTATGAGCGACTGCAGGAGTGGCGCATCACCGACAACGCCACTCAAGAGGCGAGATGGACTATTATGCAGCAGCATATGCGCCGCGCCGACAGGCGATATGAGGCACAGCTGGCGTGGCAACGTCAGCTCAGCGAGCATCTCCACTTTCCACCTCCCGGCCCACCTGACCAACAGTGATCGGGTTGTATTCCTTTTTGGTCCTTTCTTTTTATTTATTCTTTTCGGATTTCGGTCCAACTTTTTTCTGTGTGGATCCGGGACACTTGTCCCGGTTTCCTTTTTATGTTTCATTTGTTTTTGTTTTGCAGGCAATCGGTAGATTCCCTTTGCTTCGCTTGGGTAGATTCCCTCCGCTCTGAGGACCCGTGCTCATCCCCTACGCCAATCATCTCGGTCCAGGTTCTTCTACTTCACTCTGAACTCTAGAATTAGTCCTGTGAGGACACAGTCCGATTTAAGTGTGGGGTACGATGCTAGAGGACCTTGCATGAACTTGATTGCCCTTGAATTGTGTTTTTGTATGCCTCGTGATTCCATTCCAGTCTCTCTAGCATTAGAATGGCTCAGTTCTTGATTTTTGATGTTAAGTTGTTGTTCAACCCTTCATAATGATGCTTAGACTGCTTAACCTAGAACTTGAGAACCAACTTGTATACTTTGATGCTAAATTGCCTGGTCAGAACAGAATTTTAAAATCACACTTGTAGTTTGTAGCCTTGATTGCATGAAAATGACCGAATCCGACTAGCAAACCAACTGTGAGCTTTTGATCCATTGCACGTAACTTGCAATTTTTAATTCTTTCAGAGTGGTTTTCTGTTTGCTTGAATAAGTTAGAATTTGCATGAGACCTACTCGAGACCACACGATGACACGAGTTCTAGAAGGATAGGGGCACCTAGATTCAGCTACTAAGCCAAATAGCCTACCAAACGATAAAATCCACTAGGTTTAGACCCTTGAGCTTGGCATGTTCTTTCGGTTCGATAATACATTACAACCATTTCCCATTTCTTTCATTCCCCGTTGATCCCCTGTGGTTGTAGTTCTAGATTGACCTACCGGAAGTCGGTTTGTGGTAACCTGCCTATAGCCATTAAACAGGTGGTCTTAGCTAATATGTCCAGACCTGTAAATCCCTCTAGCAACTAAAAGAAAATCGGCACAAAGAAAAAGTAAAGTAAAGTAAGAAAAAAAAATTTGAAAAAAAAGTGAAGAAAAGAAAAATCAGAAAAGTTTCAAAGTTTCTAGTTCAATAAAACGTTCTTCTCCCTACAAATGGAAGAACGAAGTCAAAAAAAAGTTGAAAAGAAAGAAAAAATTGTGTGAAGAAAAAGAATAAGTGTTAGGTTGCTTGAGGGTATCATAGGACGAGCGTTCATTATTCCACCCGTGTTTGGTTAGACGGTAGGAAGCCATAGATTAGATTCGAGGGAAGTTAGTCGAAAGCTACACCGCACAAAGCCATCATCATACATTCCCATCATCCATCTCATTATAAACCCGAGTAGTGTAGAATTCATTACGGTCCTAGCAGGGAAGTCCTTCTTGACTAGATACTCGTGTTGTCACAGTGGTGGAGATGTGGTCGAATTGCAAACCTATGACAGAATTCGGTAACAGAAAATGATCGAGAGCAGAAACACGTCCTTAAACACAGAGAGCGAGAGTTCCCCATTTTACTAAATATTTCCTGTGTGAGGAGTCTGGTCGGTCAGGTCAAATTCGTGCATAATTGGTTGCTAATTACTTGTCGTGTGTAGTTTATTAGTGAGACCAGATAGTTTGGCTGATCTGTATGCATGCTAGGTTTCTTGTTCTAGGAATTAGCTGTCTAATAATTCATTGTGTTTGATTGAGCTCCAATTTAATCGATCTTATCATTTGTGAACATGAGCGTTTCTATTCAGTTTGCTTGAGGACAAGCAAAAGCTTAAGTGTGGGGTATTTGATGACACTCGATTTGACGTGATTATCAGCCTCATTTAAGCGACATTTCTTTGCTTAAGACATGGTTTTTAGGGTAGAATAACGAATATTCAATCGATTGCCCTATCTCGTGCCATTTGTGTTACATTGGCCCGTTTCGGGTCTATTTGATGGTTTTCTAGTGTTTTTATGTTAGCACAGGTTTTTACCGTCGAATAAGTAACCAAGGACGTGTCTAAGGCATTGGAACATTGAGGAACTGAACCGGAATCGATCAAAGGAGCCAATCAAGTTCAAGAAAATTCCTGCCCGGATTACAAAGGAATTTTTGCCAAAAATACCCTTGTATTTTCGGCGAAAATATGTTCACAAATCGGCTATTGGCAGCTGAAGGAATTTTTGGCGAAAGGATTAAGTTTTCGAACCGAGAAAGAAGTTCATGAGAATCAGCCGGCGGACCCTTCATTTGCAAAGGAATTTTCGCCGAAAATCCTTCAATATTTTCGGCGAAAATAATAGAAGAAATCTGGCTGATTAGGGTTAAGTATAAATACTTGACTCGGCGGCCCAAATAAAAAAACAACATAATTTTACATCAGAAGATACTTTTCGAATCAGAATCCTACAATTTTCTCTGGAGTTCTGGAGCGAAGAGTTAGAGTTCGAAGAGCCGGAAAGAGATCGTGACGCCATCCCTTTCATCTCGGAGAACCGGAGCTAGGAGTGTAGTTTACCGAAGATCGAAGTCTGCCGGAGTTGTCTAAAGTAGGTTTTTCAGATTCTTTTCTGTTCTTCCTCTGAATGATGAACTCTTTCTTTGTCTTTGATTCTTTTGTGATAAACATGAGTAGCTAAACTTGTTAGAGCTTAGACTAGATGAACCCTAAGTGACCCAGGGCTTTAAAGCGGTCACGGATCGGCGGTGATTAGATTCGAAATTCAATCAGTTCTCTTTCATGTTTGATTTGTTCTTCATTGTTCATGTTTCTTGTCTGGATTGATCATCTAGATTAGATTCTGGTTAAGCTAAGGATAGAAGCGAACGCTCGCCTTACTTTAGAACATCGAATTGAACAATTAACCTTATAATTGGAGCGTGCCTTTTGTAGGAACCGGTTAGGGTTAATCTACTGCAAGAGTAACTCATAATTCATTAGTAATTGCACCAGTTAATTAAGTCATTGCGAGAGGCGACCGTACCCGGGCGGCTAGTTAATCTTGGTAGTTAGAACGGATAGAGCGAACATTCGCCGGTCTTAAACCTAAGGGTAAGGAGTTATGGTGGTGTCTTAGTAGTTGATTGAATGAGAATCGAAATCCGCTGATCTGTTGATTGCCAGTGCTCTGGGGAACGAAGGGGGATTCAAAGTCTAAGTTCGTTTGTCATCTCTGTTTTCAAACCCTAATTTCCAATCTGCTTAGTTTAATTTGTTTTAATTTCTCTGCATTTCTTAGAATTAGAAGTCGTGGAACTCACACCACGCACAACTTGTCTGCATTCGAGTATTTTGCCAGTTTTGAAGTAGTCAATCTTAGAAGACCCTTGGAATATGATCTACCCTAGCTTTTGTTAGCTTTGTTAGTTGTTTGTGTGAAACGCATCACAACGACTGCGCGTTCACCAATAAGTTATTGGGTCTTGCCTTTGGGTGTTCCAGTCATTGGTATTGGGATTACATGATAGAGCTATTAGGTTCTTGACAACGTGTAAAACATTGATCAAATACTATCCCACTAAAGTAGGATAGATCGTATTCCACGGGTTTTTTCAAATTGTTTACTCAAAGAAGCTGGCAAAAATTCAGGTTTTAAACAAGTTGCGTGATGTGAGTTCCACGACTTCTAAACTATTATGCGAGGAAATTGAAATTAAATTAAAAGACATGTTGATTGATTGATTGTTGTTTACGAATGACAAACGGAAGCTTAGACTCGAATCCCCCTAAGATTACCAGGACATTGGCTATCACAATGTCGGCGACTTTCAATCCTAATTCATTAAGTTCTTAGACACCGCCATAACTCCCTACCCTTAGGTCTAAGTCTGCGAACGTTCGCTCTATCGAACTAGCTACCAAGATTAATTAAACGTCTGTGTGTTCACTTCTACAACGAATAACTAACTACTGCACCTGATTGATTTTAGTGAGTTACTCTAGAAGCGGATTAACCCTAAATGATTCATACGAAAGACATAATCCATTGAATAGGTTAATTAATTGGTTTGAGATTCTAAAACAAGGCAGACGTTTGCCAACTATCCTTATTTGAACAGGAAACTAATCTAGGTGATCAAACTAGAAAAGAAACACAAATTAAGAACAAATCAATTATACCAACAATTCAGTAACCGATTTCAGCCTCATGTAACTGCGTTGAGCATCGTCCCTTCCAATAAACTTCTAATATAATTTTAAAACCTCAATTTTCCAAACTGCAAAACCCATGATACATAAATTACTAAGTCAGAACAGAATCCTTAAATCCAACCATCCCTACGCCTGTAGGAGAGGACACAATGATCGTGGTTCAATTTGTGCCACCCCCGTTGTCCTTGTCCAACGCCCATATGTATTGATTACACAACGACAGTGGTTTAACCCCCAACGCCGATGGTCTGTTGTAGGCAACGATCGTGGGCAGGATAGCCACACCCGTAGTCTAATGTGAGCTAAGAACTCAAAACACTCATTAAAACATAACAATGACTCCAACCCATTTCAAGTACTTTCCTCTTGAATTAGTAATAGGGTGGTATACCAGAAAAATACACTTTTTTAAAACCCAAGGCCGAACCTTAAATGACGTCCCCTCAAACCCTTGTACTAATGAAAACGAAATACCAAAGTTTAAAATAATCTTTCAGACCAGTTATCATTGATCCAAATCACGTTTCAGATAAAATAGTGCAAACCGATATACCTTAAAATTAGTGATTTAAAACATTCTTCAAACTCTACTCTTTTGAAACCACTTTTCTCTTAACACACCAATACTCCTTGGTTCAACACACGCCAATCCAATTCGACAAAACTTGAATTTTTAAAAACTTTTTGAAAACCACTTCAAACTTCTCAAAGCTTTCTTTACAAATAACTTGACTCATTAACCTTAAAAGAAAACCGAAAACGAAATCCTTTAGAGACTAAAACAAAATAATTGCCAACTGAATACCCCTTTTAAAATAACTAGTTTTGGAATACTAGTCAATAACTTTGAGATCGATGCTCAGCTCCTAATACCCCATCCCTCTACTTCCATTGGTCCACTTCCATACCAAGAACCCTCCTTTTTATCATTCCTTCTGTACCAAGTGCATACCCGTCTTCTCATGCGTCCATTCTGACTTTACCTTACTCAGTCAAAGGCTAGATTCGTTGATCTTTGCATTTCTACTCGATGTCCATTACCTTACTTGCTCCTTATGTGGAACTCATCCCTTACCAAGACACGTCTTAACTTTTTCCTAAACTTTTCATTCCCTTCTCAAAGAAAACTCATTTACCACTGTCACGACTAACTATCACTACTAACCGTTCTCTTGTTAGTGACTTCGCCTACCACTGCTCAAGACCCCTGCTAGAGGCTTTCTCAATTCCAGTAGTATTGTCATGCTTGCCATCGAGAATTTAGAGGACTTTCAATAGTTCTATCCGTAATTCCCAATACCAATAATTGGAACACCCGAAGGCAAGAATCAGTAACCGATACCAAGTACATCAAGTATAAGCTAGGTTGGAAGTACAAGCAACCCCTAGCCAATAGTCATTCCGATGTGTCTCAGTGTATGGTCACAACGAACCCCAATACTAGTGCCAGTAAGTCTAGGAGATTGCACAATCAGGGGGTGAATGAGAGTCACCTATACTTTCACCTAGTTCCAACCATTAAGTTAACCTACTACTAACTACTAGCTATGATTGTTAGCTAATATGAACGAAGTTCAAAGTAAACATACCCACTACCAATAATCACACCCAGAAAGTCAGTAAGTTGAAAAATCATTACAGGTCCAAAAATCCAATTACTTGGAGTGGGAGAACCTTTAACTTGACTTGGGCAACCCTAAATCTTAAATTTTTTAAAGCAAAGAATGAGAAAAAACAAAGCAGAGTTCAACCTTCATCGATGTAATCGTGAGTTTAACACTGACAAATATATAAGTTAAAAGGGTGAATTATTTATCCTTAACTGATGCTTCCAATTTTATGTGTTTGTGATAGCACCACCAACAAATATATAAGAAATGTTGATGCGGCGACTCGATCTCGCAGTGCTGTCGTATCCAGATTCCAACAGCATTGCTATTGATCTTAAGATCTAATTACCCCAATGAACCAAATCACAGACACATTCACATGTGTTGTCCCATTCCCTCCATCTCCACATGTCATCTTCGTTTGCCCAATTTTGTATACTATCAAACTGGTAATGATTATTAGTCTCTATATTTCCATGCTCATCTACACAATACGATATGAATGTTGTTGTTCCAGGGCAGATTAAATCCTTAATATTTCTTATTTAAGAACTCGAATCTAGGCCGTTGGATTTGTAACTGTAATAACCGTAATTGAGTGGTACTAAATGTACCAAAGGGTATATCGGTAAATGTATAGTAATAAAAAAATATTTTACATTTAATAAATCCACAGACTTTGTATTTGTGTGGAGTTTTTTTTAAACAATTTATATTTCATTTTATTAAAACATACCAAAGGATATTTAAGTAATTTCAACCTAATTAATTTTTTTTCCCGAAGAAACCAACCTATTTCTAAAAATAACGGCAGCTGATCGGGGTACAACCATTTCCAAGGGTTGGAAACTTCCAACCTTCATCTCAACCAATCCAATGGTCTAGATTGTTAGGGGTATTTAGGACTTTACACATATAATTTAATTATTATATTATATTTAAAATAAATAATTTAATTTATAGTGGCTGTTGTTGGCTCTCCGGCGGCCGGCGACTTTTCCGGTGACCGGCCGGTGACTTTTCGGTGACCGGCCGCCGTCGCCGGTGACTTTTCTTTAAAAAATTAAAAAAAATTATTTTTATTTTCTTTAAAAAAACTAGTTAACACTTTTTTGTTGTTAACTAGTTAACACTTTTTGCTGTTAACTAGTTAACACTGTTTTTTTAACTGATAACAAGTTAACATGGTTTTTACCTGATAACTAATTAACATCATTTTTTGTTTAATAACTAGTTAACATCATGATTTAGATAATTAGTTAACAAAAAATTTAGTTGATTACTAGTTAACGCATTTTTTTGTTGTTAACTAGTTAACAGTGTTTTTTTAATTGATAACTAGTTAACATGGTTTTTATCTGAAAACTAGTTAACAACGTTTTTTGTTTGCTAACTAGTTAACATCATGATTTAGATAACTAGTTAACAAAAAATTTAGTTGATTACTAGTTATCAAAATTAGTTAACTAGTTAACACATTTTTTTGTTGTTAACTAGTTAACAGTGTTTTTTTTAACTGATAACTAGTTAACATGGTTTTTATCTGATAACTAGTTAACAACGTTTTTTGTTTGATAATGTGTTATCACCATTAGTTAACTAGTTATCAAATTAACATAATTAGTTAACTAGTTAACCAGTCGAGTTAACTAGTTAACAACAAGTTGTTAACTAGTTATTTAATCGAGTTAAATAGTTAATTAATTTTGAAAACTAGTTAACATTTTTTTAAGATGATGACTAGTTATCAAAATTAGTTAACTAATTAACTTATCGAATTAACTAGTTAACATCATGATTTAGATAACTATTTAACTAGTAATCTAATTGAGTTAACTAGTTATCAAATTGTTAACTAGTTAACCAATTGAGTTAACTAGTTAACCAATTGAGTTAACTAGTTAACAATTTGAGGCCAGCATGCAGCACTACCACTTGGCCTAATCATCAGTCGTCCACGTGTCCCTCCACCGCTACATAATCCAACAATATCATCACTTTCCCCCATTTCCAATTCCTCTGCCTCCCAAACCAAAACAAAAACAGAGCACCCGCCACAAACGATGATCCCGCAAACCGTTCACCGCCGCCGGCCTCAATTTCCGACCACCATCGCGACAGTATCCACCCTGATCCATCTATTCCTCTTCTCATCGGCCACTCAACTTCCGGGAGAAGATTCCAACATCTTCAAAGTAACTGACACTCCCAACAGGAAATTCTTGAAAAGTGGAATCGACCACCTGCTTCTCCGACGCCGCTGCTTCTCCGACGCCGCTGCATCTCCGATGCCGCCGCTGCTTCTCCGACGACTCCGACGCCGCTGCTTCTTCGACGGCTCCGACGCCGCTGCTTCTCTGACGCCTCTGCTACTCCGACTCCGCTGCTTCTCCGACGCCTCTGCTGATGTTGGTGACTCCGACGCCTCGGTTGATTCGCCGCCGCCGCTACTTCCATGTTGCGGTTGTGTTTCTGGGCAGGGGGTTTAGGTTTAGGTTGTTTTTTTTAATGGCAAAATTGCCCTTGGTTGGACCGGTCCAACCCCCATTGGGTTGGACGCATATCGTGAGCCAAAAATAACTACCCACGTTCATCCTATAAAAGCTACCCACGTTCAAATTTCTGTAGTTGTTATTAATTTATAAACTAACCTCTATTCTTTTCCTCATTCCACAAGTTTGTTTGTTTCTTTTTTTCATAAATCATTTTTTCAAACTATTTTTATTTAATTAAAAAATTAAACATTCAACTACACATTGTACCATTCAATTCCGCATTGTACCAATCAACTACACATTGTACCAATCAACTACGCAATGTACCATTCAAATACCCACGTTTATAACTTTTGGCACTTATTATTAATTTAAAATATACTATATTGTCTATTTGTACCATTCAAATACGTGTTGTACCAATCCACTACACATTGTACCATTCAAATACCCACGCTTTAAAACTTTTGGCACTTATTATTAATTGAAAATATATTTTGTACCATTCAACTACGTATTGTACCATTCAACTATACATTGTACCATTCAACTATACATTGTACCATTCAACTAAATATTGTACCATTCAACTATACAGTTGTACCATTCAACTAATGTTTGTACCATTCAACTACGCAACGTACCATTCAACTATACATTGTATCATTCAACTAAATATTGTACCATTCAACTACACAACATACCATTCAACTACATATTGTACCGATCAACAGAATCATGAATTCATAATTTTTTATATGTTTGTACCATATATTCATTAGATGTGTATCTTTGTGCTATTCATCCATAAATTGTACTTCTCCTAGGATGTAGTGAGTATACAATTTATGTAAGAAAGGTGTTTTTATCATACTATGCATTTTTACTATATATGTATCATTTGTTCAAAATTGTACCAATTGTGTAATATGTGATGACAATATCATATGAATGAATATATATTAGAATGTACCATTCACCAAACAACATAGAAATAAACTAAAGTGTACCATTGAAAATTAAATTGTACCATTATTCATCAACTCTACCGTTAAATTCAATTAATAATTATATATATATATATAATATATTTTTATTTTTTTCCATTAAATAACTCCCGCAGGATAACCATTGAAAATTAGATTATACCATTCGGTCAACAATTGTACCATTGATAACAAAAAATCTATCATTAAAAATTAAATTGTAGCATTCACCAAACTTTACAAACCCAAAATCTACATGAAATGCTTTTCTTAAATGAAAAATAGATGGTATCATTTGAGTAGTATTTTTCCTCCCCATGATTAATGATTTTCATGTGCACAGGTCAATATCTTTTTCCAACCTGCAAAAGACCAGTACAAAGGAACGGACATGGGGAATCAATAACCGAGCAATACAAAGAATGAGGAGCATCTATTGTAATTGTATAATATTAATCATGTAATAGTCCTACTAAATCATAAGCATGAAAGGGAAGCATAGCATAAGCCAATACTGTCGAAAATTGCACCCAACGCAAAAAACTGAACTCACGCTGAAACAAAATACATTCAAAATCATTGTCGTCGTCGGAGAATTGATCCGGAAAAAATTAGATGTTGACCGGAGGATGAAGGTAGGCGTACTGAAGAAAGATTATTCGCTATCGGACCTGAGAAACACGACGAGTCTCCGCCGTACCGACGAAAGAAGATAACCGGACAAAAAGAAGAAGGTTAGCCGCCAGAGGACCACAGACCGTCTTCGTGCCGGAGGAAGAAGAGAGCCGCCTACGATGGAGGAGAGGCCTTGACCCCGTCGCCGATGGAAAAGAAGAGCAAGTTGGAGTAGCGGGTTTTTTTCTGAATTTATTAGGGTTATGAAAATTTAATATAGTACCCATTATTATTCCATAAGTATCTCATTTAGGTAGTTATTAAATAATATATTTGACAAATATACCCTTTTAACTAATCAAATTATACTAGCCATAAGATTGGGACTACAAGATCTAATGGTCCAAAATAGATTTCTTATATAAGAAATCTATAAGATTTCTCACTATACACTCTCTCGCATTCCAGGCTCCAGTGAAAAAAAAAAAGATCTAACCTATTTTTGCAGGAAGGAAACGTGATGGAGCTCTGAAGCGGTTACAATTTCCTCTCTGGTCAAACTTTCTGCCACCGTCTTCTTTCCCATTGCTTTCTTTCTTCCTTCTTTGTGATCCTTGTTTGTCTTTTGCCTATTGTTAGTTCATTTGGAAGCCTGCATTTATTCATATGGCTTTCTCACTACGTTTGATCGACTAACGATGAATCCAAACAGTTTGGGTTACGCTTTTTTTATTTAAATTATTGCTTTGAGGAGTTTTGTCGTTGGCCATTGAACAAGACAAAGGCTTTGGAAATTATTGTACAGTCTAACAACAAGGAAGGCAGATTATGTGCGGCTGCTAGGGGTTAACTTTGTTGACTTAGTCTTGATGTAAACAATACTATATAGAGGAGGTTCGCTCCTCTCTCCAACATCAGGGATCTCCTCTTCAATTCCCATTCGTTTCTGATGGTGATTGGAGTTACTTATTATGGTGAAGTTATTTAATCTGCAGTTATCTGCACTTTTCAGGGTAACTGCCCTGCTTCATCCTTTTTATGGATGCTTTGCCATTTTGAGATGGTACCAATTGGTTGATCGTTGGGATTTCTTGAGTTCTGATTGATAGTTGTTTTCAAGTTCTATGAATTGGATTTCGTGAAATTAGTCGGGCAAATTGGATTTCCACAATTTTAATTGATGGTTCTGTGTAACGATATACATAGTTACGTTGATTTTTGTAAACAAATGAAGGATATGACTGAGTGAATCTATGATCGATGGTGATCATGATTAAAACAATCAATGGTTTTACCATACTGAGAAGAACTATATGTTAAAATTTGAATAAAATAGAGAACGCTAGACTGAAGTCTAATCCCCTTGGTTTTGTGATCAATCATACCCGAAATCTCGTTGGAAATCATCACGATATAATCAATCTCACTATCTGATCCACCACATTCTGTAAGTTGATATGCTTGTGCATCAATTTATCACGGTTCTTCCGCACTCTAACCGATTTCGATTATATCTTCCTTTTTTGGGGCTATTTGAGTCATTTTTTAACGATCTAGATTTCTATACCAAACTTACATCGTCACTTGCACCTTGGTTTTGATGATTTTCCCTCCTTCCCCTACCACCCTCATTCGGCCTTCCACCACCGCTTCTCTTCAGGTTCCCCGCCTCACAGCCGCCTCAAGATCAACGTCGACGAAGCTACAATATTGCCTATGGGAGGGGGATGCATGCTCGGGCTGGGTTCTACGTGTTCCTTTTAGGATTTTCCTTCATGATGTGGGAACCCCCTATCCAGGTATCGCTTTTTTTTACTCCTTGAACGTCTATTGTTTTTTTGGATGTTGTTGCCTGGTGTTTTTCCTCGAGTCTCTTCCAGGTTTATTTTAAAGGAGACGCGGATCTAGTTGTCAAAGCGATCCTTTCATATGGAAGTCTAGAGCCACTGGTGGAGTTATTGTCCAAGGAATGTACATGATGTTGGCTTCATGACCTTCTTTCAACCTGCACTCGATTCGATGCTCAGGTAATAGAGCCGCCCATTCTGTGGCATGCATAGCTTTTAGATATCTCCCAAGAGTGTTGTTGGTAGTCCTCACTCCTTGGGTAGATTGTAGTTGTTTTACTGCTTACTGCCTTGATTCTCCTCCTGGAGCTATCTACGTAAAAAAAAAAATAGTTAGGATTTATTTAATAAAGTGTTTTTAATTAAATTAGATTCTTAACTTAAACCCTAAAATAATAAGGCATTTCCTACCATGCTTTCAAGTTATGATAACTTGTAATTATTAACCTGCTATAATAAGTTTAGTAGGTAATGTTACGTAAGAAATAAATATCGTTACGTAAGCCTTACGTAACAAATGAGTATCTTACGTAATAGTTGTAAATGATTGTTACGTAAGCCTTACGTAACAAATGCTTGTCTTACGTAACAATTGTAAGTGTTTGTTACGTAAGACTTAGCGTAACAACAGTTTGGCTTACGTAACATGCTTAGTTTTATTCGTTACGTATGAAACACTTTAGTTACGTAAGCCTTACGTAACAGTTGTAGGTGATTGTTACGTAACGATATTTTTTCTTACGTAACAAGGTTAATTCACTACAACAGACAGACGATTTAGTGGCAGGCCGCGTCGTGCTTTGTGGCAGGCAGTCTGCCACTAAACACAGAGCTTACTTGCAGGCGCGGCCTGCCACTAAGCACAGATGGGCCTGCGAGTAAAGCAGCTGCGAGGAAGCCCAACAAGTGGCAGGCACTACCTGCGAGTAAGCTCCTCGCAGGCAGTTTGTTAGTGGCAGGCGCCTGCCATTAAGCTTAGTGGTAGGCAGTTGTTAGTGGCAGACGCCTGCCACTGAGCTTAGTGGCAGGTGCCTGCCACTAACCAATTGTCTGCCACTAAGCTTAGTGGCAGGCGCCTGCCACTAACCAATAGTCTGTCACTAAGCTTAGTGGCAGGCACTTGCCACTAATAACTGCCTGCCACTGAGCTTAGTGGCAGGCGCCAGTCACTAACCAACAGCCTGGGTTGGGCCAGCTGGGCTGGACGGGTTGGTTTGCTGGGCTAGGCCAGGGTTGGACCGGTTAGTTTGCTATGCTAGGTCGGTTGGTTTGCAGGGCTGGTTCGAGGTTGATGGATTAAGAATGAATACGATACCAAAATTAAAAACGATTTCAAATCATTCAACAACAAACATTACGAAATATCAAACACCACACACATAATAATACATTAATGATCCTACAACAGTAATAATACATAATTCAAACACCAAACACAGAGTACTAGATGAATATAATACAATACAGTATAATACAATAATAGTACAATACAATAACAGTACAACAAACTACTCATCCCAAGGATGCACATACGCATTACCACCATTACCACCACCCTACACAAACAAAAAAAGATATGGGTGAGAGATATAAAAACATTACAAAAAACATTACATAAGTAATTACTGACTTGTACACGTACCATAGCAAGCTGCTGGAGAAAATCAGGTCCAATGTCCTGGGCATCAAACCGATGGGAGATATCATCTACATGAGGCAACACTGGAGGCACCACTGGAGGCACAACTGGAGCAGATCCACTACTAGACTGGGGCTGAGTCTCAAACTGACTCACGAATTGCAACATAAGCCGCTCCAGTGATGCCAGCCTGCGATTAACATCAGCAAGCCCATGCTGTATGGCAGTCAGCTCTGACCGAGTGTCAACCAGATCCCGGTTCAGCTTATCATGTGATGCATCATTCACACGAGCTGGTGTGGGCCGGGAAGAGATACTACTAGTGGCCGACGTAGATGACTCGACACTCGTCCCAAAGACCTAAAAACATAAAAGTACTTGGTGAACAACACAATTAAATCATATTTCAAGTTTTAGTGTTTAAATATAATTACCTGACTCTTACTAACATGCCGACCAAACATCCTTACGTGCCCTCGATGTTCTGGCCTGTTAAGGGCTTGGGCAAATGCATCATTTGGGCCCCACTCGTTCGAGACACCTACCTCCTCAAATTGGCAGATAGTCTCCTACAATTTCAAATCAAACCGACCAACATTATGGAACACTCTAAAAGTTCCACTTATTAGAATAGTGGTTATTCAATTTCCTTACCATTATTACGCCATCATGAGCACTCTTCGGTTCTCCGTTCGGCCTACTATAGTACTTGATAAAGATATGCCCCCTTGAAGGTCGCTGACCAGTCTTCTCCACCTCCTCCTTTATGTAGAGACCCCACGGTCTGGACCTTCCACTGTGATTTTCTTCTTGGCATGCTCGATTAGCCTTGTTTCTTGCAACCGCATCCTAAACCAAAACAATGTGAACGATTCAATATTTAACTAATACGTGATTCACATTAACTTGGTTAAATAAGTATGTATTACCTTGAACTCCTTACTATCCACGTGTCTCATGTATGCCAACCAATCAGTTTCTGGAGCCTGCAGGGGGATTTTGCTTAACCCACTCGTACGGAAGGTTGTTCTCAGCAGCATACTTCTTCTTCGCCTTCCACGTGTCAAGCCTCGATCTAGCCCAAGCTAATGAGATTTTGTGATCCCAGTATGCTCGAGCAGCTGGTATGAGGGTTGTATCGCAGTGAAACTTCCCCTGAAACACAAATCAATAACTTGTACTTAAATTTTGAAGTACAAAATTAGTCTGTAATTAATTAGCTAGTTGTTTCAAATCTTACCAAAAAGAACTGCTCGAAGGCACGAGTCTTCACCGACTCTGACACATGCTTCCAAGTGGCTGGATAAATGGGGTAGTAGGACCAAATCCTTGAACACTCCCCACCGTACATTCCCATGAATGACAACAATGGTCCACTTGGCTTAGCTCTCATGTTGCTGAGGTTGAACACGATCTTGTTTACGTCACTCGTGATACGACGGTGGTCTTTGAACTTGAATTTCATGACCTTTGTTAGACCGCCTCGATCTGCACAATTTTAATCCATAAGCTAAGTACAGATAAAGAATTTTACCAACTAACTATTAGATGTATTGTTATGAACTGTTAGTACTAACCGATGATAGTAAGATCATAAGTGTATCGCTCCCTAGAAGAAGAGGTAGAAGAGTCGGTACCAAGGGGAGTCGGGGTAGGGATAGACCGGGTAGGAGAATGAGGCATGGCGTCACCACTACCAGAAGCCATCACTAAGAGATCAAATAGGACAAATTGTTATTATCAAAGGACAAATTCTTTATATTCAGTGTCTGAATAATTCATATAATTTGGAATCTCAAAATCAATCCATTAACAAAGGACAAACATCACACAATTATCAAAATTAATTACACCACTTCCCACAATTTGCATATCGGGGATGGTGTCAGTTATAGGACACTATTGTTGAGCTAACGATAAGCAACACTCGTGCGAAATAGATCCCTCTTCTCCCATCTCGTATGTATCTCTTGGCTTGCAGTGAACAAGTATACACCATTCAGGCTCAAGTTTGTCATCCACGTAGAAGACCATAAGTGCATCACTTGCGCTTACGTACGGCTCATCTTCAATTCTGTCACCGACATCTCGCAAGTGACTAAATTTGACCATCGTTATTCCGAGTGCATCTCTCCTCACCCATGTTGGAGTAATAGTATCAGCCCACTTGCATTTGAATAATGTGATCGTTCGTGAATAATAATCCAATTCCACAATATCAACAAGTTTCCCATAGAACCGGATGTCACTACGTATTGGATTATTATCAGATGAGCTGGAGACGCTGTCAGTGCCAAATTTAGCCGCAACACCACTGTTTTGTGTTTTTTTGCCGTGCTCTCGATCAACCGTTCGAAAGCGAAAGCCGTTGATGTCATAAGCAATGAATCGTCTTGCATGCACGTTTGGTCCCATAGCTAGTGTCATCAAATCCTCACTGTGACTTGCTGATTGGTCCAAAATCTGTTCATAATATGCTATATTATGATTCTGATTAGGTTAATAGCATAAGGAAAGTATTCGGAATCATAAATGAATACCTTTTTTTTGACCCATCCTACAATCTTTTTGTGCACAGCTTTATTTATCGCAGTTTCATTTGCACGCCTTCCACCCAATTCTCTTCTAGTTTCCGCTTCACATTCTAAAAAGGATAAATACGTTAAATAATCCATATACCTCAACAATGGTTGTGCTGCTGGACTATTCACTAACACATAACGAAAGGCTTGAGTCCACTCCAATTCTGAGAGTTTGAATGATTCTCTGTTTCCATTAGGAACCCCTCTCGAAACAAGGATTGATGCATTTTCATCAATTGAAATTTCTGGCTATACCGCGACTCACTTTGGTCGATTGTATCTTGTCTCAACATCATCGTTAAAATACAATGATGAAAAATTGAACAACTCTTCGGTCAGCCAACCTTCAGCAATTGAACCTTCAGGATGTGCTCTATTTCCAACAAAAGTTTTCAATTTACCCAAATACCTAAATAGAGGAAATTTTGTCAAGCTCACACTTAATTAGCAACAATGACAAAGAGTGTAGACTAACAGCAAATTACCTTTCAATTGGGTACATCCAGCGATATTGAACTGGTCCTCCACGTCGAACTTCATCAACTAGGTGCAAAACTAGATGCACCATTATCGTAAAAAAGGCCGGTGGAAAAATAATCTCCATATGGCATAAAGCTATGACAAACCTATCTTTGAGCTTGTCAAGCTCTATTATATTGACCACGGGAGAGCACAATTCCTTAAAACAAGAGCTGAGTTCAACTAGAACCCTTGCCACTGAGACAGGTAAGACATTGCGTATCGCAAGAGGTAACAAATCATGTAATAGCATATGCGAATCATGAATCTTCAACCCTAGCATCTTACGATTCTTTAGGTCCACACATCTTGCGATATTGCTAGCATATCCATCTGGAAATGACATTTCTTTAAGGGACTTTAGGACAACTTCAATTTTCCGCTTATCCAAAGTGAATGAGGCAGCAGGACAGGTTTTACCATCATCCAAAGGCCACAATTGACTTCTAATCTTCATTTCTTGCATGTCTAGTCGAGCAGCCAAGTGGTCTTTTCTTTTGTTCTTGTCATTGATCAATGTGAACAAAATATTGTCGCATACATTTTTCTCGATGTCCATCACATCGAGATTGTGACGCAACAAATTGAATTCCTAGTAAGGAAGATTGAAGAAGATACTTTTTTTCCTCCACTGTGGTGCTGGTCCTGATTCTTTTGGTTGTGTCTTCCCGAATGTAAAATCAATATTTGCCACTTGTCCCAGAATATCAGTCCCAGTCAACACCCTCGGTGGATTCCTTTTGTCGACTTTCCCATTGATTTTCGACTTTTGGGATCGAAACCGATGATTCATTGGCAAAAACCTCCGACTACTCATGAAACATGGTTTATTACCTGAAGCTTTCAGTCGAAATGGTTCTGCGTCATACATACATGTCGGACACGATAGTGCAGTATGTGTATTCCATCCTGATAAGTTACACAGACCAGGAATCACTAATGGTCTAGATCAATGCTGCTCTCAGCGTGAAAGTTTCTTTCTTCACCAAATCATAAGCTTCAACCCCAATCCATAATGTTTGTAACTCCTCAATAGTGGCTTCAAAAAGACATCTAAGTCATTTACAGGCATCTTAGGACCAGGAACAATGCCAGATAACATAAGGCATGTCTGCTTCATACACAACCACGGTAGAGTGTTATATGGTATTAGCACAAACGAACATGTGCTATGACTTATGCTCATGGTTCCAAATGGATTGAAACCGTCAGTAGCAAGCCCCCAAGTCTCACATTTCGGGGGTCAGCAGCAAAATCTGGGTACCTGGCGCTAAAACTTTTCCATGCATTTGCGTCTCTATGATGTCTACCCATACCATCATCAGTTCTAGTTTCCGTCGCATGCCATGTCATATCTTCTGTTGTGTAAGGGCACATGTATAACCTCTTCAACCGAGGTATTAAGGGAAAATACCAAAATATCTTCTCGCGTCGAGGCTTTGATTTTTTCCCACCAGCACTGTTTCCTTCATCCTTGAATCGAGCAACCCCACACACTCGGCATTCCTTAGCTTCACTATCTTCTCCAGTATACAATATGCAATCATTCTTACATGCATCAATCTTCTTATAGGACAACCCAAGACTTCTAATTGTCTTCTTTAATTCATAATTGGATGGAGGGATTTTGGTCGTGGGAAAAGCCTTGCGAAGCAACTCCAATATCTTCGACATTGCTTTATCATTGATTTTGTGTAAAGACTTAATATGGTATAAACTGATAATGAATGACAACTTTGTAAAACTTGCACAACCATCATACAATGGTACTTCACCATCCCGCAAAACTCGGAAGAACTCATCATCTGGTTGCATGTTGGGTATATCTGGCATTGGTTGATCACCCGTTTGTAGAACTTCATCATCTGGATGTACAAGTGTCTCATGTACTTCAAATGCATCGTTCACCATGTTCTGAAACAAGTCTGGCTCAAATATTGGTATTCCCTCAACCAGTGATGGAGGAATTGCTTCTTCATGAGCGATGGTTCAGGTTCTATCATGGCATTGTAGATGCCAAAGTCTGTGATTAACTCTCCATGCAAATTCCATACATCATATGACGAGGGAAACGCCTTTGCAAGCAAATGCTGATTAACTTCGTTGCGTGGCATCAACTTCTTGAAGTTGCATTTCGGACAAGGACAAAGTATATGAACTCTATCTACTGCGTTGGAGATTGCGAAGTCGAGGAATTGTTGAACGGCAGCGTAATACTCACGGGTATGTCGCGGCTTTCGAATCCAAGACTTGTCCATCTATATTGAGTGATTATTACTATCAATTTGTTTACTAGTCATGATAAAAAGTACGCAATAATAATAGTCTATGTAACTTAGTTGTAAGCTAAGTTCTCCTAATTATATTAACTACTAAAATATTGAATTTACCAACTTAATTTGACATAAGTTGGTAAATATATTTCGTATTAATTAATATCATTTATTCATTGAATATTTTGTTAAGTCTGCATATGTTAAATAGTAACTACTTAGTAGATATTTACATGCATATTTTTTTAACTCCTTAAAGCGCATAATCAATCGCATGCATTACTTTTTTTTATTAAATTTTGTTTATTGATTGAATATTTTGTTAGGTTTGCATAACTACTTAGTAGGTACATACATATTTTTTTAAACAAATTTACATGCTAATATTAATATGAATAAGTTAATATTAATATGAATAAGTTAATGTCCTTAAAGCATAGTCAGTTACATGCATATATTTATAATAAACAACAAGTTAAGTATAAACTATAATTAAACCTAGCATACTTTTTTTTATCAAATTCATAAATTGTAGTTGAAATTACAAGTAGATTAAAATTATAGTGTCGATTACAAGTAGATTAAAATTGTAGTCCAAATTGTGCATATTCAGTTTGTAGTAATATATTCTTTTTATTAAAATCAAATTTTAACTAATCAGGTTACATGCATATCAAACATTTTACATAATCATGTTTAGGACTTGAGTACTAATTTTGCTTCAAGTGGCGTACCTGGAAATTGATGATAAATCTGATAATGAGTATAACCGGCGTGGACCAAAAACCCAAACCTTACTACAAACACATTCAGAACAAAAAGAGTTATAACAATGAATATAATTCATCTCGTTCATGCAAAATCATAAACCGTAAAGTGCTGGTTACACAAACAAAACCTTTAAGTCTTTGCTATATTTATTGGTTCAGGGAACGGAGAGCTCAACAACGATTATGGATAAACACTATGTTCTGAAACAAAAATAAGGTGTTTTTAAACAAATTGGCATGGATGAACTCGGTCGTTTCGAGTATTTGATATGACTAGAACTGATAATATGAAATCAGAAGGCAATACCTAGTTACTGATTCGAATCAGTCCAGACGAGCAACCATGAACCACGAACATGTAGGTTTGAAATGCGTAACCCTAATCCCAAACAAGCAAACGATTAATAGAGAAGGAGAGGCGAAACTCGGAGAAGAGATAAGGAATCAGAGAGAGATAAGGAATCAGTTCCTGACCAAACATTCAAATCAGATGAAACTCGGAGAGGAAATCGGAGAACGGAAGAGAGGAAAGAAGGGGAAAATCAGAGGAAATTGTCAAAAAATGACAGGCGAAACTGTCTTTGGGGGTAGTCATCTGAATGGCTAGTCGCAGGCGCAGCTGTTACTCGCAGGCGCGCCTGCGAGTACAAGCTGGCAGACAGTGGCTACTCGCAACAGCTGGCAGGCTGTGGCTACTCGCAGGCTGCCTGCGAGTAACTTCTTGCGGGCCCAACCTTACTCGCAGCCTACTAGGTTGCCTGCCACTAAGCCCAGCCCGCCTGCCACTAGCTTAGTGGCAGACAGCCCGGTTGCCTGCGAGTAAACACCTTTTCTGTTGTAGTGATTTTATTCGTTACATATGAAATACTTTGGTTACGTAATCCTTACGTAAGACAAACTGTGGTTACGTAAGGCTTAAGTAACCACAGTTTCTCTTACGTAATAGGCTTAGTTTTATTCGTTACATATAAAACACTTTAGTTACGTAGGCCTTACGTAACCACAATTTTTCTTACGTAACAGTTGTAGGTGATTGTTAAGTAAGGCTACGTAACGACAGTTGTCTTACGTAACAAGGTTAATTTTATTCATTACGTATGAAATACTTTGGTTACGTAAGCCTTATGTAACCACAGTTTCTCTTACATAACAATCTTAATTTTATATTTTACGTAAGAAATAACTATGATTATGTAAGCCTTACATAACGAATGAGTATCTTACGCAGTGTTCAAGAAGGCGGTAGGCCAACGGTGAGCCTCTACCTAGCGCCTAACTTGCCTAGGCGTTTTACCAAAATAGCCATGAAATCAACAAATAATAGGTGTCACAAGCAGTGAGTTTTGAGTGTTTGACCAAGAACACAAATCAAACAACAAACCCTAAACAACAACATATCTCTTGTCTCCGTGTAAAAAACAATAACAAATGACAAATCACATATTATATTACAAAAATCATTAATCATCACAACAAAAAGGGCATATCTGATGGACATCAAAACATTTCAAAGTTTGTGTTTGACCAAGAGGGAAATGACGATGAGAGTGGAAGACCGACGAGGCAACAAAGTAATTACAGACCAAGAATAATCCTCTGATAGAGCAGTAATGGCATCAGATTGGGACTCTCGGATTGGAATTCCTCTGCTTTGCAACAACAATGGTGGTGAAGACTCCCTTAGTAAGCCACAACGACGGTGACCACTAGCTCCCTCGAAAAAGTTGCGGCAACAGCGATGAAATGAAAGTTTCAGAGGAGAGCAACGACGTCAATCAAGCAAAGAACAATGGGAAGAGATTATAAAGAGAGAACGATGGTTAAGGTTTCGGGTTTTTTAGAGCTAAAGTTTAGGACGGGAACCAAAACACACGTTTTGGTTTGAATTTTATTTTTATTTTCGACCACCTCTTCCACTTAAGTGATCGCCTCTTCCACTTAAGTGATCGCCTCTTCCGTCTAGCCACCGCATTATCCACTGGCTACCTAGTCATCCACTTGCCTAACTAGTCACCTAGGGCCAAACCAAGCGATCTTCGTCCAGCGCCTCGGCGACCACCTAGTTTCATCTTTTGGAACACTGATCTTATGTAACAGTTTTAAATGATTTTTATGTAAGGCTATTGTTACGTAAAAATAAACATATGTTACGTCAAGCTTACGTAACCAATGTATTTTTATACGTAAATAATAAAATTAAGCTTGTAACGTAAGAATAACTGTCGTAACAATCACCTACAACTGTTACATAAGACAAACTGTGACTATGTAAGGCCTACGTAACTAAAGTGTTTCATACGTAACGAATAAAACTAAGATTGTTATGTAAGACAAACTGTCGTTACGTAAGCCTTACGTAACAATCATCTACAATTGTTACGTAAGACAAACTGTGGTTACATAAGGCTTACATAACCAAAGTATTTCATATGTAACGAATAAAATTAACCTTGTTACGTAAGATAAACTATCGTTACGTAAGTCTTATGTAACAATCACCTACAACTGTTACGTAAGACAAACTGTGGTTACGTAAGGCTTACGTAACTAAAGTGTTTCATACGTAACGAATAAAAATAAGAATGTTACGTAAGACAAACTGTAGTTACGTAAGCCTTACGTAACAAGCACTTACAACTGTTACGTAAGATAAACATTTGTTACGTAAGGCTTACGTAACCAAAGTATTTCATACGTAATGAATAAAATTAAGCATGTTATGTAAGTCTTACGTAACAAACACTTACAACTGTTACGTAAGACAAGCATCTGTTACGTAAGGCTTACGTAACAATCATTTACAACTGTTACGTAAGATACTCATTTGTTACGTAAGGCTTACGTAGTGACAGTTATTTCTTATGTAACATGACCTGCTAAACCTATTATAACCGGTCAATAATTGCAAGTAATCATAACTTGAAGGCATGGTAGGAGGTGCTGTAATTGTGTTTGTTTTCTTTCTAGTTCACCATTCGGTTCTTTTACATGTCAAAGTGGTCCTAAACTTCTAAATGTTGACATATTTGGCCCAACTAACTTTATCAGTTAGTACAAACTTGACTGACAGTTGTGAAACTCCTTTATTTTATTTTATTTTGGTAGAAAGTTAAAGGCGAGTCCTTAGAAGATATTATTAATAGAACGCTGCAAGCAAACACCAAGAAGATCGTATCTTAACCAATACAAGAGATAACCAATAGGAGAGGGGAAAACATGTGTTACAATGCCAAGATCATGGCCGAAATTAGGCAAGTCATCCGCAGCGTAATTCACTTCGCGGAAAATATGATGAATCGTGACCTCCCAGTCTCGATTTTCGAAGCACGGAATTGATCCACGAGGGAAGTGTGATGATGACTCCAAGAAAGAGTCCTCAAGAATTGCGATAGCAGCTTCAGAGTCGGTCTGAATGCATAACTTTCTAATACCATTATCCCAAGCTAACCTCATCCTCTCAATGATGCCTCTAAGCTTGTATAATCAAACATGACCCTAAGTTGGCTGCATAGGAGGAGATCAACCTCCCGTCACTGTCTCGAATAAGGCCACATGTAGATATTGGAGGCCGCGTAGGAGCTATCAAAATAGATGGGGCCGATCAAATGGCACTGCCTCTTCATTGTCATTTTATAGTAGGGAGTTGCAACTCGATTTGCATCTTGCAAGCCTGCGTTGTGAAGTAGGTCTTTGATATATTTCCCTTTACTCAAGTGTAGTGTGGCGGTTGTCCTAATCACTTGTACTCCCAAGCAATATGACAGTGGGCCTAGATCCTTGAGTTGGAACCGTGCGGCTAACTGATCGATGATGGTCCGGAATTGAGTAGATGACTCGTCTATAATAATTATGTCATCGACATACACCAAAATAAAAATCGATGATGGATGAGATATAAAAAATAACGAGTGGTCAGTTTTTTATCCTTCAAACCCTAGCTCGAGCATCGCATCTCGGAGAGTCGAAAACCAAGCACGCGGTTTGTTGAGACGGCATAAGTGATTCGTCCTATTTGGGTCTTAAAATCCTGGCAACTGAACTTTGAAGATAAGATGGAAATATAATTTTCCGTTTGTTTAAGGACCAAAGTGCAATTGTATTCAAGTCAGTTATCCTATATATTTGGCTTTGTAGGTATTTGGAGAATCACTTTTGGCATTCTATTCATTTGAGATAATTCACTCTCACAAAACGGAAAATTATATTTCCATCTTATCTTCACATGAACCATGTAGACAAACTCCTGAAGCGTGTGTTTACACACAAAAAAATATTCCAGCAAGTACCAAATTAAAGAAATACAAGAAAACAAATGGCTTTATTAGGACATTAATTGCCTTAGTAATTAAACGACATAAATCGGGCCATGACGTCGTCTTCTTGTCCCATTTTTCGTACTAATTCTGTCCAGTGTAGTTTTTTGGCGATAACTCATTCATCTGAACTCTGATTGATTCAAGGTCTGCGACGATGGAAAGATAATCTTTCCATCCATATATAGATGACGACCCAGTTCCTCCAGACCATTGAGATATGACATTTTCAAGATGACGACCAAAAATACCACATTGCTTGTTTATGGAGGTTTACATGGCTTTATTAAGTTTTAATCATTCTATTAAGTTAAAGTGATTAAGTGAGGCCATGGATTTACTATATTGTCCTCACGAAGGTTCCCCATCAAAGAGGGAGGCATCCCATCAAAGAGGGAACCCCTAAGGCCGACTCCATGATGATGATGTCATCATATCGACGTCCTCCTCAAGAGGAGGGCATCCCATCGAAGAGGGAAACCTGCCTCCTCATCAAGAGGGAAACCCTAAGGCCGAATCCATGATGATAATGTCATCATGTCGACCTCCTCATCAAGAGGGAATGAGGAATGCCTCCTCATCAAAGGGGAAACCCTGAGGCACAAGGTCTCATGTCGATCCATCAAAGTGAGACTTTATGTGGACCCATCGAAGTCAGGATCTCATGTCGACCCATCGAAGTGAAGACTTCATGTCGACCCATCGAAGTCAGGATCTCATGTCGACCCATCGAAGTTAGGATCTCATGTCGATCCACTAAAGTGAGGATCTCATGTTGATCCATCGAAGTGAGGATCACTTGTCGATCCATCGAAGTGAAGCTGACTCCATGATGATGATATCATCATGTCGACATCCTCATTAAGAGGGAAGGAGGGAAACCTCCTCATCAAAAGGGAAACCCTAAGGTTAACTCCATGGGGACGGTGTCAGCATATCGATCTCCTCATTATGACAAAACCCTAAGGGCTGACATGGTCATATCGAACCCTATCGAAGACATAATAACATGCAAGGGAATCCTCCATGACAAGGACACACGCCATCAAGGAAACCCTACCTCAGGAGTACAAGCTTTTTCCATCCACATCACTACTCCACGCAAGGCAGTTGAAGAGAGGAAACCGCCACCACCACGATGATAGCCACGTTTAAGAGATAGGAAGTAACCTCTATGGTAGTTACTTCCCTTAGTTGCAGTTACCACTCACATTTGTCTACAAATATGAGAGGTTTTCGACAGAGAGCAGGCACAATCACACAAGCAGACACTCTGCCCAAATTTCCACTTTTCTCTGCAATTTCAATTTCAGTAGTCATCGTTGTTTTTTTTTCTTTTGGAGCTCTCTCAGAACCTCCATAGGAGTAGCAGTACCAATAGCACTAGACTTAGCCAAAAAAAACATCAAACACCCTCGTTCGAACATTGTTTGGAGAGGTGTGAACCGTGTAAATATTCCTTATTTCAAGAAGTCAAAAGAGCATTTATTGTGTTCAGACACAAGAGTTTCTACCACCAGAAACAAATTGGCACGCTCGGTGGGACATTGTGTTTGATATCATGGATCCAAGGCGAAAAAACCCAGAGGGAGACCTTCCATCCGGATATGTGGAGGAGCAAGTGGCCAACATTGAACATGGCCAAACTGTTGAAGATGTTGCCGGAATCCATGGCAGGGACCAGGAGGCTAGGCCACAGCTTGTGGCGCCAAGTGATGATCTAGGCAACAATCATGTTACTCTGTCAGACAATGGTGGAGCACCACTAACTCATGGAGGCTTCAATAGCAGGGAATGCCCGTCATGTTGTAACACCCATCCCAAATCAACTCGGTGAAACCCATGGTTGAACCAGGTTGATTTGGGACAAGTGTTACAAGTGGTATCAGAGCCTCTCCTCGTCCCACTTGAACGATGGTGGGGCAAACCTCAACGAGGACGTTGAGTCCCTAAGGGGGGTGTATGTGACAACCTAGGCAAATCCCACATCAACAAAGCACGGGGGAGATCCATGGGCTATGTGGAATAGTTCAAAATTAACTGACATGACGCGTTTTGGGGCGTAGTGGTGGGGGTTTGATCTTGAGATGAGGAGGTCATGGGTTCGAATCCCACCAACACCCAAAAGCAAATCTGTGAGGGTTGGGCCTAAAGCGGACAATATCTTGTTAGAAAAGGTTGGGATGTTACACAGGTGAACTCTCAAATTGAGTCTTTAAGTTCTCATGTTGAAAGACGTTTAAGTCAAGTATTTGATGTGGTTAACAAAAATCAAACAGATTTTCAGGAGTTTATGAAAATTTTATCGACGCCTTTAGTTCAGTCTAGAGCCTTACCACCTGATGGTCTAGGATCGATGAACAATGGCATTGGGAATGCAAGCCCTCATCCTACTAGTGTTCGGAATGGCCAACCATGGCAGGAAAACCTCTCAGCTCCAATGGCAAGTCAACCACCTTCCCATCAACATGGGAACGGCGAAAATCTTGCCACCACATCCAACACCCATGTTGAGCAATTGTATATCCTAGGTTTTGCTCGACAACATATTCCAGAGGCAAGGCCATATGTGGCCCCTGATCGTCCATTCAATATGGGTCAGGTACTACCACGTCCTAATGTGGAGGTACCCCCACGTGCATATCCACCATCAATACCACCTCAAGTCAATCGGCATGGAGTGGATCCAACAAGATTCATGCCACCACCTGGGGGCAACCACCAGGGATACATGATAATAATAATTTAAGGGAACAGGTGGCACAACTTCTCAATGAGCATCTTGGCCTTTGAGGGAGGCTAGCCATGCCGCCTGTGTATCGAAAGCCTTATCCATAGTGGGTGGATAGACACCATCCTTTGCCTAGAGGCTTTAGGGTACCCGAATTTACCACCTTCATGGGGACCGGTGATCAGTCTACCGTGGAGCATGTTGGACGATTTACTGTCCAATGTGGTGACGTAGGTGACTTCGTCAAGCTTAGGTTGTTTGGAAACTCGTTGACAGGACCAGCCTTCGCTTGGTATGTCAATTTGCTTTCCAACTCCATACAAAGTTGGCAACATATGGAGCAGATCTTCCATGCCCAATTCTATAGATCTGAGCCAGAGGTTTCCATTGCAGACTTGGCACGTATGCGCCAGTACACAGGAGAGTCAGTTGAGAGTTTCTTGACTACTTTCAAGAATGCTTGAAACCATTGCTTTGTTAAATTAACAGAAAGAGAGTTAGTCAAACTGGCTCAAGGAGGATTGAACTTCGAACTTAGGAAGAAATTCCAAGATCAAGAGTTCTCTGACTTGTTCCAACTCATGTCATGTGCTGTTAGGTATGAATCTCTTCTCCATGAAGAGGAGAATAGGAGGAATGCCTAAGGGCGCAATACCTCCCAAATTTTGATTATGCCATCCACCACATCGATGGTGGGGTTGGTGAGTTTGAGGTTGACTTGGCAGAGATAGTGCCAGGGAAACCCTATGTGTGTAGTTCTTTGTCTAAAGTTGATGTTGGGCCACAAGAGGGGAGACCCAATCGTGCACCCATCCAACCAAGGAAGTATTCATTTGATGTGGCAAAAGTAGACTTGATATTTGACCAACTTCACAAGGATGGTCAAGTCAAGCTCTCAGGGGGGCATAACCTTCCATCGCCTGATAAGTTGAAAGGAAGACGATATTGCAAGAGGCATAATAGCATGTCTCAATCTACTAACTCATGCGTGGTTTTTGAAATATTTTACAGGATGCCATTGAGAAGGGACGCATCAAGTTCCCTGAGCCAAGGAAAGATGCCATGTTGGTGGATACATATCCCTTCCCCACCACAGTTGGTGTGAACATGGTTAACCCTAATTTCTCCAAGATTGAGTTGCCCTAGTTCAATCTGATGTTGGACATAATGCCACCTCAAGAGGGCAGTTCGTCTTCGAATGTACAATCCTCTCCTACCTCACTTGGCAGGCAAGATGAGGAGAAGTTGTGTGTTTAGTGCAAGAGGAGTCTCAACTTCAATGAGGTGAAACCAAGCAAGCCCGTTTATCAGAGGCTTGGCCCTCCTCCCAATAGACCAAGGTATCCACCATATCAGAGAATGGTGGAGGGAGTGCGACAACCAGTCGGATGGCAGCCAAGGCAATGGTTGGCTCATGGCCATCCCATGAGGAGGACCTTTCGAATTCCCGACGTACCACATGGTGGTTGGCATACCTATGATGTCCGACGTAACAACCAGTAGCATTGACTCACTTGACGAGGACTCATAAGAGAAGGTTCCTCCGCAAAAATGCTCATAGTCGTAGAGGCCAACATGAGATGGGGAGGATGCAACAGTCCAGAGCAGAGGATACCCTTCAAGCTGATATCAAGGTGGACAACTCCATGTCCTCTGGTCTCAAAGTCACTGTGTTGGGAAAGGGCAAGCGTGTCCAAGCCCCAAGGGTTGAAGAGGTGGAAGAGAAGGTGGAATGTAACCTTCAGATAGATGATGGACTTGGACTATATGACGCAGGGTATGATGCTGACATTGATGATGTGATGATCAATGTGGATCATCCAAACCCTAGGTTTGAGAGGAACGATAAGGAGGATGATTGATGACACTCGATTTGACGTGATTATCAGCCTCATTTAAGCGACATTTCTTTGCTTAAGACATGGTTTTTAGGGTAGAATAACGAATATTCAATCAATTGCCCTATCTCGTGCCATTTGTGTTACCTTGGCCCTTTTCGGGTCTATTTGATGGTTTTCTAGTGTTTTTATGTAAGCACAGGTTTTTACCGTCAAATAAAGTAGCCATGGACGTGTCAAAGGCATAGGTACATCGAGGAACTGAACCGGAATCGATCAAAGGAGCCAATCAAAGTCAAACCGAAAATCTGCCCATTCACACTTACACATTCGGCGAAAACAAGCTCACATCTTCGGCAAAAATATCAGTGTAAACCAACTGATGTCAAGAGAAGAACATCTTCGGCGAAAAGAGCCCAGGGTTTTCGGCGAAGATGCAAGGGAAAATCACTGGCGCCAACAGAAGGTATTTTCGGCGAAATTGATTAACTCTTCGATCCGAAAATAGAGTACAGAGAAATCAGCCGACGGTGTCTTCAATTGCAAGAATATTTTCGGCAAAAATACTTCATTATTTTCGGCGAAAATCCCTTCCAAATCCGGTGTTGTATTGGAAACCCTAGAACGTACCTATTTAAAGAAGCAGCCGACAACAATTGATCAGACATAAACTCATTATTCATATTTTCACAAATCAGACTTTTGAGAGTCAGCCGACTCTAGGGTCGATAGATAGAGTTTAGAGAGTTCGAAGATCCGTGGAGAGATCGTGACGCCATCCTTCCACATCGGAGAACTCGGAGCTTAAAGTTGAAGATCCAGGAGATTGAAGCTTCGGGGGAGTCGTCAGAATTAGGTTTTTCAGTTCTTATCTGTTCTTCCTCTGTATGATTATCTTCATTGTTGCCTTTGATTCTCTTGTTTCTGATATGAGTAACTGAACTTGTAGAGCTTAGATTAGATGAACCCTAAGTGACCCAGGGCTTTAAAGCGGTCACGGATCGGCGGTGATTAGATTCGAAGTTCAATCAGTTTCTCTTTGCATGTTTGATTCGTTCTTCATTGTTCATGTTTCTTGTCTGGATTGATCCCTAGATTAGATTCTGGTTAAGCTAAGGATAGAAGCGAACGCTCGCCTTACTTTAGAACATCGAGTTGAACAATTAACCTTATAATTGGAGTGTGCCTTTCGTAGGAACCGGTTAGGGTTAATTCACTGCAAGAGTAACTCATTAATCACTAGTAATTACACCAGTTAATTAAGTCGTTGCGAGAGGCGACCGTACCCGGGCGGCTAGTTAATCTTGGTAGTTAGAACGGATAGAGCGAACGTTCGCCGGTCTTAAACCTAAGGGTAAGGAGTTATGGTGGTGTATAGAAACCGATTGAATTAGAATTGAAAACCGCTGATCTTGTGATTGCCGTTGCTCTGGTGATCTAAGGGGGATTCGAAATCTAAGTTCGTCTATCTTCCCGTTAGTCAATCTTTTAATCTTTCTGTCTTTTGTTTTCCTTTGCTTAATAGATTAGAAGTCGTGGAACTCACACCACGCACAACGTGTTTTAACCTGAGTAATTTGCCAGCTTCTTCAAAGTAGTCGATTAGAAGAAACCTCGAGTCGAATACGATCTGCTATACGCTTTTTCTTAGCATTAGTAGTTTTTATTTGGTTGAACGCATCACAACGACACGTTCACGAAATTGGCGCCGTTGCCGGGGACTCTTCTACTTCGTTGAAAGAAGAGTTGGCATTTTTATTCTTCTACCTTTCCGCCTTACCATTTATTTTCCTCCATATTTTCATGATTTACCTGGGTAGTGTTTTTGAGTTTTAATTATGCAGGATTACAGGTGGGATGACCAGTACCAAGAGTGGTATGTCGATGAAGCACCGTATATTGAGGATAACCAAGAGATGTATATACTAGCTCATCAGCATCGACAACAGACGACGAGGATAGAATCCTTCTTGGAGAATATCTCTACAGAGCTACAAGCTCACAAAGAGATAAACTCACAAGCTCATCAGCATCGACAACAGACGGCAAGAGTAGAATCCGCCTTGGATGATCTCCTTTCGATTATACAAGCTCGTAACGTGATGGATGTCGAGCTCGAGCAACCAAATCCACTAATGGAAGAAGATGCTCAAGAGCCGTACGAAGATGAACATGACAACCTCACCCATGACTATTGCGAGCTAGAAGCATCTGTTGAAGAATCCTTGGCGGGGTGGTTGATGAAGACAAAGAGCCAATCCATCTTGAAGTTAAAGCCGAAGAGGAGCACATAGAGATTGAGGAGATACCCTCACCTACACTTCCGCCGAGTCAACCTGTAGAGAAGATTGAGCTCATTGATCATGCCGCGCCGTACTACCTCTTTCCTCTTCCAGAAGGAGAATTCAAGAAGAACTGGTCATCCAACCAGAACCACGATCTACTGGAACACTACCGGTTACATCACCCTGCTGGAGTGCTACATGGCACTCAACCGCTATCCTTGAAGAAGACGATTGACTTCAAGGAACTTCTGAGTTGGGGTCCCTAACAGGTATCGTCCGGCTCAAGGACGTTAAAAGAGAGCGCTTCGTGGGAGGCAGCCCACGGCTGGAGTCCGTTTTTGAATTTTTGAGTCAGTCTTTTCGTCGTTCGAGTCAGGTACGGGGGAGCCAAAGTGTCAGTTTAATTTCCTTTCGTTTTGATTCATTTCGGTTGGGTTTTGAAAAAAAAAAAATAATAATAATATTTTCGGTGAAAAATAATAAATTTCTATCCGAAAACTGCAAACAGTGAACTTCTCATTATTTTTGCCAGTTTTCGAAGATATTTTCGGCGAAAATATTATGAAATTTTTGCCGAAAAATTTGTTCTGTTTTGAAAATCAGATTCCTTTTTTCGGTCCGATTCTAACGCATACTTGATCGTCCAAATCGGAGCTCTGTAGCTCCAGTTATGCCCGAAACAAGTTTTTCACGTTTTTGGCCAACTTCGTCGCTTTCCGTCCATTTTCTTGAGTCGTGTCTAAAAGGTTAGTTGTTGGGTTTTCAATTTGAATCTTTTGACATATTGATTGTTGAATTTCGACGAGTTTAATACCGGTCTATCTCGTTTTGCGTGTCTGCTGTTTTGGTGTGATTTTTTCTGAACTAATTGAGCTTGGATGATCTAGATTGCTCTAGGAGTGTCGTGCCGTGAATTTGAAAAAAAAAAGAGTCAAAATATTTTCAAAATTCCCCTTAACCTTCTTTGTTCGACTTTTATTCTGTGTGGATCAGGAACACTTGTCTCGGTATCCTTTTGATCTTTTTGCTTTTTTGTTTTGTAGGATCTCGAGTAGCTACTCCGCTCTACTCCGGACTCTCCGTGCTCATCCGCTACACCGACCATCACCTTCCAGGTTCTTTGTTTCTCTCTACTCTAGATTAGTTCTGTGAGGACACAGAACCGTTTAAGTGTGGGGTAGGAGTCTAGAATTATGCATGATCTTGCTTGCTATCTATGATTCTGTGGTTCAAATTTGAAATTTCTCTTGCATCGAATTGCTCAATTCTTGACTTTGGATGTTAAATTGACTTCAATTTTGAACAATGACGTCTAGACTGTTCCACTTAGAACCTGTAACCAACGTGTCGAAACTGATATTAAATGAGTCTAGGTCAGAACAGATCATAAATCGCTCTTGTAGTTGAAAATTTCAATCAATTAAACTGATTGACTTGTTAACAACAAAGCTCGATAACACCATTCTAAGATGATAAATGCTAGCTTCTTCCATGTTTTCACTCCATATTTGATCACCTGTGATTGTGGCTTGAGATTAGGCGGAAATCCAATTCAAAATCTTGTGTAAAAAAGTTATAACTAGCTAGGATCAAATGGCTAAATTGTTAAATCAAGTAATCAAGTTGTGCTAATCAATGTTAAGTTCTTTAAAGTGTTGAAAATAAAGCTAGGCAAGCCCGACACCTAAGTGAAGTGTTCGGGTTGAGCACTAGCATAAGCACAAATATTGTGAGCTAGGCAGGTCCAACACCTAAGTGAAGTGTTTGGTATGAAGCACTAGTATGCAGTAAATAAATTGAACGAAGAAGTTGAAACTTGAAATTAATTGTTGTTTAAATCGGTCCTAGCTAGAACATGTAACGTACAGATCTAGAAACGGATGAAGTCGAGTCGATAGCCACGTCACTTTTCCTACCTCCGCGTCCACATCATGGCTAGAGCTTAAAGTCTTTTCTCATTAGAATTGGTGTTATCGTAGTCGGTTAATTATGATTAATTGTTTTGCCAAGAAACGAGCTTTGTTAAAACCACTACTTGAAGTGTGCAGAAATTAGTGAGATCGAAAACTTGTTTGGTTGATGTTCTTGCATGTGTAGGTCACTTTTTCTACGTGGAACAGTCTAAACCAAATTGTTAGAATTGAATCTCAGTTTAATCTCGTGTCATTTGTGAATTTGAGTGTGTTCTAGTTCAGTTTGCTTGAGGACAAGCAAAAGCTTAAGTGTGGGGTATTTGATGACACTCGATTTGACGTGATTATCAGCCTCATTTAAGCGACATTTCTTTGCTTAAGACATGGTTTTTAGGGTAGAATAACGAATATTCAATCAATTGCCCTATCTCGTGCCATTTGTGTTACCTTGGCCCTTTTCGGGTCTATTTGATGGTTTTCTAGTGTTTTTATGTAAGCACAGGTTTTTGCCATCAAATAAAGTAGCCATGGACGTGTCAAAGGCATAGGAACATCGAGGAACTGAACCGGAATCGATCAAAGGAGCCAATCAAAGTCAAACCAAAAATCTGCCCATTCACACTTACACATTCGGCGAAAACAAGCTCACATCTTCGGCGAAAATATCAGTGTAAACCAACTGATGTCAAGAGAAGAACATCTTCGGCGAAAAGAGCCCAGGGTTTTCGGCGAAGATGCAAGGGAAAATCACTGGCGCCAACAGAAGGTATTTTCGGCAAAATTGATTAACTCTTGATCCGAAAATAGAGTACAGAGAAATCAGCGGCGGTGTCTTCAATTGCAAGAATATTTTCGGTGAAAATACTTCATTATTTTCGGCGAAAATCCCTTCCAAATCCGGTGCTGTATTGGAAACCTAGAACGTACCTATTTAAAGAAGCAGCCGGCAACAATTGATCAGACATAAACTCATTATTCATATTTTCACAAATCAGACTTTTGAGAGTCAGCCGACTCTAGGGTCGATAGATAGAGTTTAGAGAGTTCGAAGATCCGTGGAGAGATCGTGACGCCATCCTTCCACATCGGAGAACTCGGAGCTTAAAGTTGAAGATCCAGGAGATTGAAGCTTCGGGGGAGTCGTCAGAATTAGGTTTTTCAGTTCTTATCTGTTCTTCCTCTGTATGATGATCTTCATTGTTGCCTTTGATTCTCTTGTTTCTGATATGAGTAACTGAACTTGTAGAGCTTAGATTAGATGAACCCTAAGTGACCCAGGGCTTTAAAGCGGTCACGGATCGGCGGTGATTAGATTCGAAGTTCAATCAGTTTCTCTTTGCATGTTTGATTCGTTCTTCATTGTTCATGTTTCTTCTCTGGATTGATCCCCTAGATTAGATTCTGGTTAAGCTAAGGATAGAAGCGAACGCTCGCCTTACTTTAGAACATCGAATTGAACAATTAACCTTATAATTGGAGTGTGCCTTTCGTAGGAACCGGTTAGGGTTAATTTACTGCAAGAGTAACTCATTAATCACTAGTAATTACACCAGTTAATTAAGTCGTTGGGAGAGGCGACCGTACCCGGGCGGTTAGTTAATCTTGGTAGTTAGAACGGATAGAGCGAACGTTCGCCGGTCTTAAACCTAAGGGTAAGGAGTTATGGTGGTGTATAGAAACCGATTGAATTAGAATTGAAAACCGCTGATCTTGTGATTGCCGTTGCTCTGGTGATCTAAGGGGGATTCGAAATCTAAGTTCGTCTATCTTCCCGTTAGTCAATCTTTTAATCTTTCTGTCTTTTGTTTTCCTTTGCTTAATAGATTAGAAGTCGTGGAACTCACACCACGCACAAGTGTTTTAACCTGAGTAATTTGCCAGCTTCTTCAAAGTAGTCGATTAGAAGAAACCTCGAGTCGAATACGATCTGCTATACGCTTTTTCTTAGCATTAGTAGTTTTTATTTGGTTGAACGCATCACAACGACACGTTCACCAATGATGGTGATGACCAAGCCCCTCCTGTAACTATCAAATTTGGAAGCTTGCCACCCACAGTGGCTACTAACTACATACTCCCAAGGATTTTCCAATCCAAAGATGAAGATCAACATGTACATGTGGAAAGTGGAGAAACGGATGAGGAAGTAATGGAGGATCAACCTGTGGCACATTTAGTCGAGGAGTTCAATCACCTCGATATGGATGATGAGCCATGGAGTGTGAAGATGGTTCGGTTGGGGTGTAGGATCAACTTGGCCACAGAGGCCAAGAGACAATACAAGAGTTCTCAACGATTGTTGAAGGAGCTATATGAAGCATGCCACAAGCATGTTGATTGGCTTGGTGAAGATGGAGGGCATTATCCTTTCTATGTTTTGTACCAAGGTCCAGAGGAGACGATATCTATTCTAGTGGAAAACCCTACGTGGGGCCCAGAATTTGATGAACTTGAGAGCTCATTGACAAAGGAGGATAGCTTGCCCAATGAGGAAGTGTCATGTCAGTGGTGGCTTCGAAAGGGAAGGGTATATTAGAAGAGGAGTCAAGTGATATACCTAACCACCTTGTGCTATTCAAGTTGCCAGAGCCGAACATGTTAAGGCATCTAAGGCCCATCTATATTAAGGCAAGATTGGATGAAGTGCCAGTGTCAAGGGTCTTGGTTGACAATGGCGTTGCTGTGAACGTGATGCCAACAAGGATGTTGAAGAAGGTTGGTAAGAACACAGGTGACTTGATTCCTACTGAGGTATTCATCACCAGCTTCAATGGAGGGTCCACTTTGGCACAAGGGATTTTGCCAGTGGTAGTAGGAGTTGAAGCCAGGAGAAGATGAGTGCCTTCTTCGTTGTGGATGGTGTTGTCAGTTACAATGCCCTATTGGGGAGAGATTGAATCCATGCAAGTAAATGTGTTCCATCATCATTACATCAATGCATGATGTTGTGGAACAAGGAAGAGATGGTTGAGGTCATTGATGACACTCGATTTTACGTGATTATCAGCCTCATTTAAGCTACATTTCCTTGCTTGAAACACGATTTTTGGGGTAGTTTAGGGTGTTTTCACTCGATTGCTCTATTTCCTACCGTTTTGGTTACTTTGGCCCGTTATGGGTCTATTTGATGTGTTTTCTAGTGCATTTGTGAATGCACAGGTTTTTGCCATCAAGAACGTAGCCACGGACGTGCTCAGAAAGTGAAGGAACCTCAAGGAATCGCCCGTAAATGATCCAGAAATCACACAAGTCAAAATCCAAATCTGCCCCTGCTTACACTGGAGTTTTCGGCGAGAATTTTCCTAGTTCTCACCGAGGAGTTTGAGCGGACAAGATACAGGAGGTTCACCAAGAAAAGTTCTTGGCGAGAACTCTCAAAGTTCTCGGCGAGAACTCTCAAAGTTCTCGTCGAAGAGTTTGACACATCCAACACATGAGCCTCTGAACTGAAGTTCTCGGCGAGAACTTTCAAGGTTCTCGCAAGTCTCCTTTCCCAGCGGATAAGGACAAACCCTATAAATAGAAACTGGTGGCAATCATTCAAAGAGATACTTTTCGACGAATTAATTTCCAGACTTGAGAGTTCGAAAGAGAGTTTAGAGATTTCGAAGACCCGGGAAGAGATCGTGACGCCATCCTTCCATCTTGGAGAGCTCGGTGCTAGGAGTTGAAGATCCAGGAGATTGAAGCTTCACGATTCATCAGAAATTAGGTTCTACAGTTCTTCTCTGTTCTTCCTACTTGAAGATGTATTCCTTGTTTGTTTTCGATTCTTTTGTATTGAATATGAGTAACTATACTCATAGAGCTTAGATTAGATGAACCCTAAGTGACCCAGGGCTTTAAAGCGGTCACGGATCGGCGGTAATTAAATTCAGATTCAGTCAGTTTCTCTTGCATGTTTGGTTTGTTCTTCGTTGCCAATGTTTCTTTTCTAGCTTGATCACCTAGACTAGATTATTGTTAAGCTGAGGATAGTAGCGAACGTTCGCCTCACTTTAAAATATCAAATTAACAATTAACCTATTCATTGGAGTGTGCCTTTCGTAGGAACCAGTTAGGGTTAATCCACTGCTAGAGTAACTCATAAATCACTAGTAATCGCGCCAGTTAGTTTTCCGTTGCAGAAGCGAACGCACGGACGGTAGTTAATCTTGGGAGTTAGATCGGATAGAGCGAACGTTTGCTAGTCTTAAAACTTAAGGGTCAGGATTTATGGTGGTGTCTGAGAACTGAATGAATTAGAATTGAAAGCCGCTGGTCTTGTGATCACTAATGCTCTAGTGATCGATCTTAGGGGGATTCGAAATCTAAGTTTGTCTGTCGTCCTGTTAAGTCAATCAATCTTTATTTTTTGTCTTTTTTTCATTTCATTTTTTTTTTGCTTTATAGTTTAGAAGTCATGGAACTCACACCACGCAAACTTGTTTAACCTGAGTAATTTACCGACTCATTTGAGTAGTCAGTTGGAAGAAACCTCAAGAGATACGATCTATCATACTTTGTGTAAGGTAGTTATTTGACGACAGCGTGAAAATGCGCTCATCAGTCATTCAAGCTGACACAAAGCCATTTACAGTGGGAGCCAATTGTGTTGAAGCCCCTCTATACCGTGGTGATTTTGGCCCATTGGAGGTTAGAGGTATGGATGGAGGACCATGTACGGTGGTCATCTCGAGTGCCAAAGTTTTGAGCAAGGCATGCATTGATCCATTGACAGAGATACTGAGACCATCCATGTTCTCCTTGGATGGTCCACCTGACGCCACCAAAGTTGATGATGATGAATAGACCACCTCAAGACAAGGTGGCGAGGGAGGCCGAAGTCACGGCCTTAAGAGAAAGGTTGGTCATCTACCAATGTGAGCAGAGGCTAGTATGTGATGAGCCTGTGTTGATGGCTGATTGTGTTCCAGATGATGATTTTCCTGGACAAGGCGAAGAGATAGGTTTTAATGAAGAGGACGGTAAACATATTGCCGCATGTGATGTACTAGAGGATATCAACTTGGGCACTGAGGACGACAGACGTCCCATCTTCATTAGTGCCAAGCCTAACGAGTTTAAAAAGTATGAGTTAATCAAGATCAAAGTAAATAACTATGTTTTCATGGTTGAAATATTTTCCAAGTGAAGACCATATGGTTTGTTGAGAGGGGGGGGGGGGCAAGAACACCTTTCAAGCCATTATTGAAGTTCATAAAGGGATATATGAAGTTCATCAACATTAGACGTGTCTAAAGTCTTACGTCCTTTCTCATGGGGACGTATGGTATTATCAGTCTTGATAGATCATGCCACCAAGGTGGCATACCATGCCATAAAGTACCTTTAAAGAAGGAAGGTAGCCACGTAATCTCACTTTCAATCAAGCGTAGGCTTTGGCGTGGAAGTTTAAAATCATGTCACCAAGAAGACTTGGGATGAATATGTAATTTCAATGTGGAGGTTTACAATCATAAGTAGAAGAGATTAGATGACAAGTTACTAGCACGATACATCGAGTAGTTAAAAAAAAACCTACACAAGGGGGGCAGAATGTTGCTTGATTGTTCGAATTGTGACGGCGAAGCCAATATTTGGCCTTGATTAATATAATTAGTGTCAAACAACTTAGTCCACAATTCTTGTGCACTAAGTTGTTGGGGGCATTTGTTTACACAAAAAAAAAATATTTAAGCAAGTACCACACTGAAGAAATACAAGAAAACAATTGGTTTTATTAGGCCATTAATTGCCTTAGTAATTAAAAAACATAAATCAGGTCATGACGTCATCTTTTTGGCCCATTTTTCGTACTAATTATGTTCAGTGTAGTATTTTTGCCATAACTCATTCATCCGAACTCCGATTGATGCAAGGTCTGCGGCGATGGAAAGATAATTTCGTTATATTTCCATCCATATATAGATTAAGAGCCAGTTCCACCATACCAATGAGATATGAACTTTTCAAGATGACGACCAAAAATACCACATTGCTTGTTTATGGAGGTTTACATGGCTGTATTAAGCTTTAATCATTCTATTAAGTTAAAGTGATTAAGTGAGGCCATGGATTTACTATTTTGTCCTCACGGAGGCTCCCCATCAAAAGAGGAGGGCATCCCATCGAAGAGGGAAACCCTAAGGCCGACTCCATGATGATGATTGATGACACTCGATTTGACGTGATTATCAACCTCATTTAAGCGACATTTCCTTGCTTGAGACATGGTTTTTAGGGTAGAATAGTGAATATTCACTCAACTGCTCTATCTCGTGCCACTTGTGTTACTTTGGCCCGTTTCGGGTCTATTTGATGGTTTTCTAGTGTTTTCATGTTAGCACAGGTTTTTGCCATGAAATATAGTAGCCAAGGACGTGTCTAAGGCATTGGAACCCCGAAGAATCGCACCAAAATCAACCAGAGAAGTCAATCAAGTCAACGAAAACCCTGCCCCAATTTACACTTGAGTTTTCGGCGAAAAACCCTTAGAGTTTTCGCCGAAAACTCCAGAAGAAATCGGCTGATCTTCACAAGAGGAAGTTTTCGGCGAAAACTCCTAGTCCGAAAATCACAGGAGACTATCTTCGAAAGCTAGCCATTTTACAAGTAAGTTTTCGCCGAAAACTTCCCAAGTTTTCCGCGAAAACTTCAGGCAAATCTGGCAGAAAACAGTTAGGTTTAAATACTAAAACCGGCGGCTGATTAAGGGGGGCTCATAACTTACACTTTGGACGAAATTCCAAGAGGGAGACGAGAGAGAGGAAGAGTGAAAAGAGTTCGAGGAGCCAGGGAAGGATCGTGACGCCATCCATCCATCTCGGAGAACCAATGCTAGGAGTTGAAATCCAGCAGATTGAAGCTTCAGGGATTCGTCGAAATTAGGTTTTACAGTTCTTCTCTGTCTTTCCTACCTGAGATGTATTCGTTGTTCGTCTTCAATCCTTCTGTATTGAATATGAGTAGCTAAACTCGTAGAGCTTAGATTAGATGAACCCTAAGTGACTTAGGACTTTAAAGCGGTCACGGATCGGCGGTGATTAGATTCGAAATTCATTCAGCTTCTCCTTCATGTTTGATTTGTTCTTTGTTCTCTGTGTTTCTTTTCTGGTTTGGCCACCTAGATTAGATTCTTATTAAGCTAAGGATAGAAGCGAACGCTCGCCTTAATTTAAAACACCAAATCGAACAATTAACCTATTCATTGGAGTGTGCCTTTCGTAGGAACTAGTTAGGGTTAATCCACTGCAAGAATAACTCATAAATCGTTAGTAATTGCACCAGTTAGTTAAGCCGTTGCGAGAGGTGACCGTACCCGGGCGACTAATTAATCTTGGTAGCTAGATCGGATTGAGCGAACGTTCGCCAGTCTTAAACCTAAGGGTAAGGAGTTATGGTGGTGTCTGTGAACTGAATGAACTAGAATCAAAAATCGTTGGTCTGTTGACTGCTGTTGCTCTGGTGATCTAAGGGGATTCGAAGTCTAAGCTTGCCTGTCGTCTGTCTAAGTCAAACAACCAATCTTTCTGCATTTAATTTCATTTCATTTCACCTTGCATTCTAGTATAGAAGTCGTGGAACTCACACACGCACTACGTGTTTAACTTGAATAAAAATTGCCAACATATTTGAGTAAGCAAGTAGAAGAGGCCCATGGAATACGATCTACCCTAGCTTTCAGCTTGGTAGTTATTTGATACCCTGTTCTGTAGTTCATCAAATTGGCATCGTTGTTGGGGACGCTCTTCTATTTCGTTGAAAGAAGAGTTGGCATTTTTATTCCTCTACCTTTCCATCTTTCATTTACACTTCGATTTTACACCAGTTGTGTTTGTTTTTGTCCCTTGCAGATCATAGCAGGTACAGAATCGGATTACTTTTGTTCCATCTTTCCCTTCCGCAATGGCTGCTCCAAAGAGTGTTGCGGACTACAGTAAGCCGCGCGCATCTAACGTTCGGTCTCCCATCACCGTGCCTTGTAATGATGACGATCCTGACTATGAGACCAAGATCCCCTTCCTGGGACTAATCTCTAAGGACGTGCAATTTGAAGGAAAGCCGGATGATAATCCTTGCACACATCTATCTGACTTTCTGGCTGTCTGTGAAACCTTCAAGTCTGGGAACCTCAACAAGAACGCTCTATGCCTTTGAGCCTTTCCATTCTCTCTCAGAGGCGCAGCTAAGAGATGGCTTGGAAGCAAACCACCCGATCATTACACCGATTGGGAAACCCTAGCTCAAGATTTCGTTGAGGAATACTTCCTTCCATCAAGAACAACTGCCTACAAGGACAACATCTCCAGGTTTACTCAGAGAGAAGATGCAAGCTTGTACGACACTTGGAATAAATTCCAATCCCTTCTCTTCAACTGCCCTCATCATGGGTATGAACAAAGCCAACTGGCTGAATTCTTTGCTCGTGGTATGCGTGAGGAATCTGCAAAATGGGTCAACTCCCTAGTGGCGGAGACTGTACCGCTCTCACCCCTCAAGATGCTCTTCTTCATTTTGCTAGCTGTGTTTTAGAGTCAAGAAGCTGAGAGAGACAAAGAGAAGGTACCAAGAGTCAGATGATCGTTGCAGATCAGGTCAGGGCAGAAGTTCAGAAACATCTACAAGCAGTTGGCATTCCCTCGATGCCCCGTCAGCTACCGTCTTTTCGGCTGACTGTGGATGGTGCGGAACCTGTGCTCATAACGGTGGAAGCTGCCTCAACTTTGGTAAAACAGATGACTGGTCTATAGAAGAGGTGAACTTCATCAGTCAAGGCTTCGCCAGCAACCAGAAAGGCTACGTCAATTACATGAAATACCAACCGCAGAATCAGATCAACCGATTCTCGGACTCATACCAAAGACCTCCTGGATTCGTTGAAGGACAGCAACAGCCTCGAGCAAAGCCGCATTAAAATAAAGACGAGGAATATGAGAAAATGTTTGGTCAAATCATGAGCAGACTTGACGACCATGACAATCAACTCAAAGCTCAAGCCGCACTCAATCAAGGACAGAGGGCTCAAAGCCAAAGGATAGAGGATGCGATAAACAATATGTCTAAAATTCTTACTAGCAATCCCTTCCTTAATCAAGCAGCATTTCAAGCAGACTTCGGTATAAAGAGTGAACACGCTCAAGCTATCACCACCAGGAGTGGAAAGCAAACAACCGATCCAAAGGCTCCAGAACCTGACATGACACCAGATACCACTGCTGCCATGGATATGCCAGAGATTGAAGATATCACAGAAGAGGAAGAAGAAGCACCGGCTCCTCCTCCCAAGACAGCTTTTGAGCCCGTCTTGGCGCCATATATACCTCGGATTCCCTTTCCAAAAGCTGCAATGAGCAAAGCCAAGGATCACGATACCCAGTATAAGAAGTGGTACAATGTTCTTAAGACTGTAGAGATCATACCACCACTTGGAAAATTCTTTAAGGATCTCATGAAGAAGGTGAAGAACAGAGAGGCGTACTCTGTCACGCTCACTAACGAATGCGCTTCTCTCTTCGGTGCGCCATCTCCCATAAGACAGCCGCCACCACCGCCAGTTAAGTGTTCTGATCTCGGTCCTTTTACATTACCGTGCATCATTAATGGTATTAAAATTAACCGTAATCTGGCTGATTCTGGTGCTTCTATTAATGTTATGCCTGTTTACCTATATGAAAAGTTGAATCTAGGGAAATTAAAACTGCTTACTTTGCATCTCGTGCTAGCCGATAGGTCTGTCAAACTGCCTAGGGGTATAATAGAAGATGTAGCTGTTTACTGTGGTCCTTTTACCATAATTGCAGATTTCGTTGTTCTAGATACCCGTGAGTTAGACGAAACGCTTATCTTAGGTCGACCTTTCTTAACAACTGTTGGTGCAAATATCAACTGCAAACAAGGCCTGTTGACTTTAAGTGTAGGACTGGATAGTGTTACATTCCGCATTAAGGATATCATGAGATACTATGTTGCTCAAGATGATAACTGTTATACTGTTGATTCTATGGAGTTGGCCTCGGCCAACTTCATCACTAATGCCTTATCTAGTGATCCACTAGAGTTGTGTTTGATTTCAGGAATTGGCCTATGGCAAGATGAGTTAGATGATCGGAAAGCGACATTCACACCCACATCTGCGCCTACACACATCGAGCCAGCATCGAGTCAGATAACTACCTCATATGAGAATCCGCCAGAACTCACCTTAAAGGAGCTGCCTGACCATCTAGAGTATGCATTACTAGGGAAGGAATGCCAGCTACCAGTCATCATCAATTTGAATCTATCTCTCGAGCAGAAAGAGCAACTGATCAGGCTACTCAAGAAACATGTCTGAGCCATTGCCTGGCAGTTGGCTGACATCAGAGGCATCTCTGAAACCTTCTGCAAGCATCGGATAGTTGTAGACGAAGAATTCAAACCAGTCAGACAGCCACAATGCCGTTTAAACCCTCTGATGCAGGAAGTTGTGAAGAAAGAAGTTCTTAAGCTCTTGATGCCGATATCATCTACCCTATTGCTGACAGTCCTTCGGTCAGTCCGACTCAAGTCGTCCCAAAGAAGGGAGGAATCACCATCATCCCTAATCCGAAGGGTGAGCTCATTCCTACTCGCACAGTTACCGGATGGAGAGTCTGTATCGATTATCGACGACTCAATGACGCTACCAAGAAGGATCACTTCCCACTGCCATTCATTGACCAGATGCTGGAACGATTGGCTGGTCATGACTACTACTGCTTCTTAGATGGGATGTCCGGTTATTTTCAGATTCCCATCGAGCTCGACGATCAAGAAAAGACGACCTTCACCTGCCCGTTTGGTACGTTTTCTTATCGTCGCATTCCCTTTGGTTTATGTAATGCTCCTTCTACTTTTCAGAGATGCATGCTTGCTATATTTGGAGATCTGGTAGAGAATGTGGTGGAGGTATTCATGGACGACTTCTCCGTCTATGGAGACTAATTTTCCAAGTGCTTAGCCAACCTGGACAAGGTGCTAGCTCGTTGTGAGGAAACCAACCTGGCTCTTAGTTGGGAGAAATGTCACTTTATGGTTACCGAATGAATTGTTCTTGGCCATAGGATCTCTAAGCTCGGTATAGAAGTCGATCGTGCCAAGCTTGAAACCATCGCCAGCTTGCCGCCGCCGACCTCGGTCAAGACAATTCGAAGCTTCCTCGGTCATGCTGGATTCTACCGGAGATTCATCAAAGACTTCTCCAACATCACTCTCCCAATGACGAAGCTTCTTGAGAAAGATGTTCCTTTCGTTTTTGATAAAGCTTGTCTTGCAGCTTTTGAGACCTTGAAGACTAGACTCACCACCGCACCGATCCTTACAGCACCAGATTGGAATCTTCCATTCGAGATTATGTGCGATGCTAGCGACTTTGCCGTTGGCGCGGTTCTTGGTCAGAGAAAAGAGAAGAGATTTCACCCCATCTACTTTGCTAGCAAGACGCTTAACGATGCCCAAAAGAACTACACTACTACAGAGAAAGAGCTTCTAGCTATCGTCTTCTCCTTTGACAAGTTTAGATAGTACCTGGTTCTTTCACACACCATCGTCTACACAGATCATGCTGCTCTGCGCAATCTATTAGCCAACAGGATTCGAAGCCATGTCTCATCCGGTGCATCCTTCTTCTCCAAGAATTCGAGATAGAGATTAAAGACAAGAAGGGAGCTGAGAACCTAGCGGCCGATCACCTCTCACGACTCGAGGAGTCACAGACATGTAAGTCTACTACTACACCTATCAATGATTCTTTTCCTGATGAGTTGTTGGTGTCAAAATTTATGAACAGGTCAACAGCATAGCTATTGAGCCCTGGGCAATCCCTCACACTCAAGAGCTGAGTAACGCGGCCGATTCAGAAGAGCCCTGGTATGCCACCTTGGCTAATTATCTCTCTCACGGTGTCGTGCCTCCTGAGCTGGATTATAATGCACGCAAGAAGCTCTTTAAAGAGGCCAAGTCATTCTTCTGGGACGAACCTTTCTTATACTGCATTAGTATTGACGGGATGATCCGAAGATGTGTCTCCTACATCGAAGCGGCTGACATCATGCGTAAGTGCCATGAGGGCCAATGGTGAAGCGTGTCGTTGTGATGCGTTCAACCAAATAACTACTAATGCTAAGAAAAAGCGTATAGCAGATCGTATTCGACTCAAGGTTTCTTCTAATCGACTACTTTGAAGAAGCTGGCAAATTACTCAGGTTAAAACACGTTGTGCGTGGTGTGAGTTCCACGACTTCTAATCTATTAAGCAAAGGAAAACAAAAGACAGAAAGATTAAAAGATTGACTAACGGGAAGATAGACGAACTTAGATTTCGAATCCCCCTTAGATCACCAGAGCAACGGCAATCACAAGATCAGCGGTTTTCAACTCTAATTCAATCGGTTTCTATACACCACCATAACTCCTTACCCTTAGGTTTAAGACGGCGAACGTTCGCTCTATCCGTTCTAACTACCAAGATTAACTAGCCGCCCGGGTACGGTCGCCTCTCGCAATGACTTAATTAATTGGTGTAATTACTAGTGATTAATGAGTTACTCTTGCAGTGAATTAACCCTAACCGGTTCCTACGAAAGGCACGCTCCAATTATAAGGTTAATTGTTTAATTCGATGTTCTAAAGTAAGGCGAGCGTTCGCTTCTATCGTTAGCTTAACAAGAATCTAATCTAGGGGATCAATCCAGACAAGAAACATGAACAATGAAGAACGAATCAAACATGCAAAGAGAAACTGATTGAACTTCGAATCTAATTACCGCCGATCCGTGACCGCTTTAAAGCCCTGGGTCACTTAGGGTTCATCTAATCTAAGCTCTACAAGTTCAGTTACTCATATCAGAAACAAGAGAATCAAAGGCAACAACGAAGATCATCATACAGAGGAGAAGAAACTGAAAAACCTAATTCTGACGACTCCCGCGAAGCTTCAATCTCCTGGATCTTCAACTTTAAGCTCCGAGTTCTCCGATGTGGAAGGATGGCGTCACGATCTCTCCACGGATCTTCGAACTCTCTAAACTCTATCTATCGACCCTAGAGTCGGCTGACTCTCAAAAGTCTGATTTGTGAAAATATGAAGAATGATTTAATTGATGTGTCTGTTCCCTTCTGAATGGCTGCCGACTCCTGCTTTAAATAGGGTTGATTAGGGTTTCTGATTCTGCCGCGGAAAAGGAAAATATTTTCGCCGAAACCATAGGGGTAGTTTCGGCGAAAATGGCTTTGAGTTCAGGGGATCCGCCGGCTGTTCATTATTTTCGGTCCGAGCAGTTGAATGGTTTCGCCGAAAATACCTTCTGTTGGCGCCATTGATTTTCCCTTGCATTTTCGCCGAAAACCCTGGGCTCTTTTCGCGAAACCATCCTTCTCTTGGCATCAGTTGATTTGAACTGCTGGTTTCGCCGAAACTGTAAGTCTGAATGGCAGATTTTCGGTTTGACTTTGATTGGCTCCTTTGATCGATTCCGGTTCAGTTCCTCGATGTTCTATGCCTTAGACACGTCCATGGCTACTTTATTTGACGGCAAAAACCTGTGCTTACGAAAAAACACTAGAAAACCATCAAATAGACCCGAAAAGGGCCAAGGTAACACAAATGGCACGAGATAGGGCAATTGATTGAATATTCGTTATTCTACCCTAAAAACCATGTCTTAAGCAAAGAATTGTCGCTTAAATGAGGCTGATAATCACGTCAAATCGAGTGTCATCAAATACCCCACACTTCACTTAGGTGTTGGACCTGCCTAGCTCACAGTATTTGTGCCTTTGCTAGTGCTCAACTCGAACACTTCACTTAGGTGTCGGGCTTGCCTAGCTTTATTTTCAGCACTTTAAAGAACTTAGCATTGATTTGCACAACTTGATTACTTGATTTAACCATTTAGCCACTTAATCTTAGCTAGTTATAACTTTTTACACAAGATTTCGAATTGGATTTCCGTCTAATCTCTAGCCACACTCACAGGTGAACAAATATGGAGTGAAAAACATGGGAGAAGCTAGCATCTATCATCTTAGAACGGTGTTATCGAGCTTTGTTATTAACAGACCAATCAGTTCAATTAATTCAAGTTTCAACTACTGAAGTGATTTATGATCTGTTCTGACCTAGACTCATTTAATATCAGTTCCAACACGTTAGTTACAGGTTCTAAGTGGAACAGTCTAGACGTCATTGTTCAAAATTGAAGTCAATTTAACATCAAAAGTCAAGAATTGAGCAATTCTATGTAAGAGAAATTTTCAAATTTGAACCACAGAATCATAGATAGCAAGCAAGATCATGTAGAATCCTAGACTCCTACCCCACACTTAAACGGTTCTGTGTCCTCACAGAACTAATCTAGAGTAGAGAGAACGAAGAACCTGGAAGGTGATGGTCGGTGTAGCGGATGAGCACGGAGAGTCCGGAGTAGAGCGGAGTAGCTACTCGAGATCCTACAAAACAAAAACAACAAAAAGATCAAAAGGATACCGGGACAAGTGTCCCGGATCCACACAGAATAAAAGTCGAACAGAGAAGGTTAAGGGAAATTTTTAAAAATATTTTGACGATTGAATGAGAAACTGAAAGAAGGAAGAGAGAGGGTGAATCCGGATTTTAAAGGAATAGGTGGGTGATTTTCAAAATTATTTTCGGCGAAATTAAAGGGTGGTTTCGCGAAACTTTTAGTTCAAATGCACTGCCGTATTTTCGAAGGCGTTTTCGCCAAAAATAACCATATGGTTTCGCCGAAAACTTTAGTTCAAATCACTGCTTGGTTTTCAAAATCAATTTCGGCGAAAACAGTATAAATTTCGGACCGAAAATATGAAACAGGGAGACTCAGTTGAAAATCCAAAAGGTAATTTCGCCGAAAATGGTAGGGTGATTTCGCCAAAAATTTTAGTTGGGATGGTTTCGCCGAAATCAGAAAATTTTCGAACCGAAAATGAGGAACAGGAGAAACAGGTCCGAATTTTGAAAATCGGTTTCGCCGAAAACAAGGGTGGTTTCGCCGAAAATTTTGAACTGTTCGGGTTGAAAATATTTTCGTAAATCGACCAACTTCAGAAAATCACAGTTAAATCCAGAAAAATCGGAACGACCTCAATCAACTTGCGACTGACTCTATGACATGCAGAATCTACACGAAAAATAATAAATCAAACAAACTGACACTTTTTGCTTCCCGAAACCGACTCGAACGATGAAAAAGACTGACTCAAAATTTCAAAAAACGGACTCCAGCCGTGGGTTGCCTCCCACGAAGCGCTCTCTTTTAACGTCCTTGAGCCGGACGGTACCTGTTAGGGACCCCAACTCAGAAGTTCCTTGAAGTCAATCGTCTTCTTCAAGGATAGCGGTTGAGTGCCATGTAGCACTCCAGCAGGGTGATGTAACCGGTAGTGTTCCAGTAGATCGTGGTTCTGGTTGGATGACCAGTTCTTCTTGAATTCTCCTTCTGGAGGAGGAAAGAGGTGTACGGCGCGGCATGATCAATGAGCTCCATCTTCTCCACCTGATGCTCATCAAGAGGTCTCTCGGGATCGAGTGTGTATACTTCCAAATCCTTGATGTCTTTGATTCCCACGTGCTCGTCTCTGGCTTGATCTATAGGTTGGCTCGGCGGAAGCTCGATTGAGGATATCTCCATGATTTCTTCGTGCTCCTCTTCGGCTTCAACCTCAAGATGGATTGGCTCTTCGTCTTCATCAACCGCCACCGCCAAGGATTCTTCTAGCTCATGATAGTCATGGACGGGCTCATCTTCTTCTTCGAACATCTCCTGAGCGTGTTCTTCAATTAATTGATTTGGTTGCTCGAGCTTGATGTCCGTCGTGAGACGAGCTTGCAGCTTCGAAATGAGATCATCCAAGGCGGATTCTACTCTTGCGTCTGTTGTCGATTTTGATGAACCTGTGAGTTTATCTCTTTGTGAGCTTGTAGCTCTGTAGAGATATTCTCCAAGAAGGATTCTATTCTCGTCGTCTGTTGTCGATGCTGATGAGCTAGTATATACATCTCTTGGTTATCCTCAATATACGGTGCTTCATCGACATACCACTCTTGGTACTGGTCATCCCACCTGTAATCCTGCATAATTAAAACTCAAAAACACTACCCAGGTAAATCATGAAAATATGGAGGAAAATTAAATGGTAAGGCGGAAAGGTAGAAGAATAATTTGCCAACTCTTCTTTCAAACAATTAGAAGAGTCCCCGGCAACGGCGCCAATTTGGTGAACACGTGTCGTTGTGATGCGTTCAACCAAATAACTACTAATGCTAAGAAAAATCGTATAGCAGATCGTATTCGACTCAAGGTTTCTTCTAATCGACTACTTTGAACAAGCTGGCAAATTACTCAGGTTAAAACACGTTGTGCATGGTGTGAGTTCCACGACTTCTAATCTATTAAGCAAAGGAAAACAAAAGACAGAAAGATTAAAAGATTGACTAACGGGAAGATAGACGAACTTAGATTTTGAATCCCCCTTAGATCACCAGAGCAACGGCAATCACAAGATCAGCGGTTTTCAACTCTAATTCAATCGGTTTCTATACACCACCATAACTCCTTACCCTTAGGTTTAAGACCGGCGAACGTTCGCTTTATCCGTTCTAACTACCAAGATTAACTAGCCGCCCGGGTACGGTCGCCTCTCGCAACGACTTAATTAATTGGTGTAATTACTAGTGATTAATGAGTTACTCTTGCAGTGAATTAACCCTAACCGGTTCCTACGAAAGGCACGCTCCAATTATAAGGTTAATTGTTTAATTCGATGTTCTAAAGTAAGGCGAGCGTTCGCTTCTATCCTTAGCTTAACAAGAATCTAATCTAGGGGATCAATCCAGACAAGAAACATGAACAATGAAGAACGAATCAAACATGCAAAGAGAAACTGATTGAACTTCGAATCTAATTACCGCCGATCCGTGACCGCTTTAAAGCCCTGGGTCACTTAGGGTTCATCTAATCTAAGCTCTACAAGTTCAGTTACTCATATCAGAAACAAGAGAATCAAAGGCAACAACGAAGATCATCATACAGAGGAAGAACAGAAAAGAACTGAAAAACCTAATTCTGACGACTCCCGCGAAGCTTCAATCTCCTGGATCTTCAACTTTAAGCTCCGAGTTCTCCGATGTGGAAGGATGGCGTCACGATCTCTCCACGGATCTTCGAACTCTCTAAACTCTATCTATCGACCCTAGAGTCGGCTGACTCTCAAAAGTCTGATTTGTGAAAATATGAAGAATGATTTAATTGATGTGTCTGTTCCCTTCTGAATGGCTGCCGACTCCTGCTTTAAATAGGGTTGATTAGGGTTTCTGATTCTGCCCGGAAAAGGAAAATATTTTCGCCGAAACCATAGGGGTAGTTTCGGCGAAAATGGCTTTGAGTTCAGGGGATCCGCCGGCTGTTCATTATTTTCGATCCGAGCAGTGTGAATGGTTTCGCCGAAAATACCTTCTGTTGGCGCCATTGATTTTCCCTTGCATTTTCGCCGAAAACCCTGGGCTCTTTTCGCCGAAACCATCCTTCTCTTGGCATCAGTTGATTATGAACTGCTGGTTTCGCCGAAACTGTAAGTCTGAATGGCAGATTTTCGGTTTGACTTTGATTGGCTCCTTTGATGATTCCGGTTCAGTTCCTCGATGTTCCTATGCCTTAGACACATCCATGGCTACTTTATTTGACGGTAAAAACCTGTGCTTACGAAAAAACACTAGAAAACCATCAAATAGACCCGAAAAGGGCCAAGGTAACACAAATGGCACGAGATAGGGCAATTGATTGAATATTCGTTATTCTACCCTAAAAACCATGTCTTAAGCAAAGAATTGTCGCTTAAATGAGGCTGATAATCACGTCAAATCGAGTGTCATCAGCCAATTTGGAAGGACACTTCGGCGGCAACTGCACTGCAAGAAAGGTACTTGAAATCGGTTTTTATTGGCCTTCAATCTTCAGTGATTGTGACGCTTTTGCTCGTCATTGTGATGCATGCCAACGATCAGGTAACATCTCTAACCGTAATGAGATGCCCCAAATTGTTTCTTTAACTGTTGAAATCTTTGATGTTTGGGGAATTGATTTTATGGGTCCGTTCACACCCTACAACGGAAACAAGTACATTCTTGTGGTCGTTGATTATGTTTCTATGTGGGCTGAAGCTGAAGCTCTACCCACTAACAATTCAAGAGTGGTGGGTCGGTTCCTTACCGTCTTTTCACGCGTTTTGGTTCACCACGCTTCATCATAAGCGATAGGGGAACCCACTTCCATGGACATTTCGACCGGGTGTGCAAACGCTTCGGCGTCACCCACCGAATGTCCACAGGTTACCACCTCAGGCTAATGGTCAGGCAGAAGTGACAAACCGTGAGCTCAAGCGGATTCTTGATAGGACAGTTGGCCGGTCCCGCAAGGATTGGTCATCTAAGCTCAATGATGCCTTATGGGCTTATCGACACTGCCTACAAGACTCCTATCGGTACCTCACCGTATTAGCTGGTCTATGCAAGGCATGCCATTTGCCAGTTGAGCTTGAGCACAAGGCGTTTTGGGCTAATAAAGAGTTGAATATGAGTCATGCAGTAGCAGGTAATAACCGCCACGACCAGATCGCTGAGCTAGAAGAACAGCGTCTCCATGCGTATGAGAGCACGAAGCTTTACAAGGAATGCACGAAGAGAATTCATGACTCCCAATTGAAAACGTTCAAGCAGTTCTACCCTGGAGATGAAGTCCTCTTATATAACTCTCGATTGAAACTCTTCCCGGGTAAACTAAAATCCCGATGGTCTGGCCCTTACACCATGGTGCGGCAGACATCCTTGGGCAGCGTCCTAATTAAATTGCATGATCAAGAACCGTTTATGGTCACAGGTCATAGGCTAAAGAGGTATCTGCAGGGATTAGTTGTTTCTCTCATCGACGTACACTACTTTACGTCAGAACCATGACACAAATCCAGGTATCGTCCAGCTCATGGACGTTAAACAAGAGCGCTTCGTGGGAGGCAACCCACGGCTGGAGTCAGTTAGTTTTCATTTCGAGTCGTTTTCTTTTAAAGCCATTTTGAAAAAAAAACTGTCTGCCATTTTTTTTCAAAGGAGTTTTCGCCGAAAACTCAGGTTTAAAAGCAGCCTGATCCTCCTGTTTCTCGGTTTCACAAACTCCTCGCCGAAAACTTAGACTTCGCGGCAAAAACTTTTTGTTTTGTAAAGGATTTTTCGCCGAAAATTTACCCATTTTTTCGCCGAAAATTCGTTATTTATCCGCCAGCTATATAAACCTGATTCAGTCTTGTTTTTTCGCGTTCCCCCCCCCCCCCCCAAAAAAACCAAACCCCCACCACCGCTTGGTCTCTCTCCCTGCTCGCCACCACCGTCCGAACCGCCATCAGCAGCAACCGCCGCCGAGCCGACCGACCCCTCCCTTATTCCTTGGTTGTTTCCAACCTAGAGCCCTAGAATCGGAGCTCCACAGCTCCGGTTCGACCTGAACTAGTTTTTCAAGCTTTTTGTTGATTTCCTGGATTTCCAATCGTTTTCTCGAGTCATGTCTTCACGGTTAGTTGTTCAGCCCTTGATTTTGAATCTTTTGGCTTTTTGACTTTCGGTTTTCGACATGGTGAATTTGGTTGACTTTTGGATTTTCCTCAAATTGTGTGTTTGGTGTTTCGGTGTAATTTGTCTAGACTTTGGAAATTCCTTTTGATCTATTTTGCCTCATGAATGGATTTTTGTGCTATCGTGCTAATGAATTCTCTCGTGCTCTATGTTTGCCAATGTTTTGTCTTGTGCTCTGTTCTATGACAAATTGCAGCTTGTTTCATGCTTGCTTGATTGAATGTCGTTTTCTTCCCTATGTGTTGGCCTTTTCTTTGCTGCTATGTTTCGATTCGGTGATCTCTCGGTTAATTTGCTTACCCCCACTTGTCAACCTAAGTGTGGGGTAGGATTCCTGTCATCTAATTCGGGTCTGCCCTGAGTTGTGTATTACAGGACTCCAAAGCGCTTCAAGACCACCAGTGCAGATAGAGCGCAGCGATCCTCGGCTCGACAGAATAGGGCTCAATCCCCCCGTCCGCCCGCACCGATACCAACGGTTGAGAACGTAGCTCTGCAGGTTCTACCAGCCCCCGTGAGTCCCATCTCCTATGCTCCGGCTCCCACCAATGGAACCTTGCATCCTTTCATCGCTGCCCTTGAGCCACACCAACTGGAGGTATATCAGAAGATCAAAGACATCCCGCCAGCGAAGGTGGCGGTTCTCTCCTTGGATAGTCTCAAGAACCACAATCCGGCTTGGCACTCCACCATTGTCGAAGTCCTCGACAACGCCGGCTTGCGAACTTTAACCACCCTTGGTTCCCCATACCCTCTGGTCGCCCTTCAGGAGTTTTGGAGCTCATTTGTGCGTCACGCACCACCGCCCGGCAGCAACAGGGCGTCTTCTCTTTCCGCCTTGGTGGTATTAAACATGTGAAGACTGTCACCGAGTTCACCCACCTCATCGACCCCCATGCCATCATCTAGGGCACCAGCCTTGGGTTCCCAGACGTCTACTCCATCGGCCAAACCGAGATCAAGCCTATCGTCAACCCCACGGTGGGTGACATTACTCACCCAATTCTTAAATTCCTGCATTATGTTTGGATGCAGTCTTTGTGTTTTTGCAGCAAGGCGAGCCGTCACCATGTTTCCTTGGAGGAGCTCGTGCTTTTCCGCGCTATAGAGGAGGAGGCCCATCTCCTCCCTGGATGGTGGCTTGCACAGTTCTTCCACAAACGAACTACAATCAAGAAACTTCCTTCTGAGCTTCCTGGCGAACCTTCATTTCTTGTCTCATCAACAACCTCCAGATCAGTGACAAATGGAGTCCTGATATTCCTCGCGTTCAAATTGAACACTTTGGGGCTGAGCTCGCCGTTGCACGAGGCATCGATCTTGCGTGCAGTCTCGACGACTACAATCAACTTCCTCGCCGCCCGGTGAGGACGTCTCCATAGCCAGTTGCAACCCCGGTGCCTCACGTTCCGCTCCTAGAGCTGCCACCTCCATCGCAACCACAGACGCCCGTCGAGACTAATGAGCGGTTGGCGCGTATTGAGCGATGGCAGCTCGACTACTCTGCCGGTTCACTTCAATGGCAAAAGGACCGGGTGGCGCATGAGGAGATGCAGAATGTGCGATGCGCTGTTCTGCACAAGTTCATGACCAACCAGGAAGCTAGACACAGGATGAGCTCGCGTGGCGACCGCAGATTGAGCAGCGACTTGGCATTGCCCCTATACCGACCCCACCTCCACCCCCATCTGCGGAACAGTGATCAGGTTGTTTCTATCCTTTCCATTTCTTTTCTTTCTTCTTTTCGGATTTTGATCCATATTATTTTTGTGTGGACCCGGGGCACTTGTCCCGGTATCCTTTTGATCTTTTTGTTGTTTGTGTTTTATAGGATCTTGAGTAGCTACTCCGCTCCGCTCCGGACTCTTCGCGTTCATCCACTACACCGCCCATCACCTTCCAGGTTCTTCATATCTCTCAACCTCTTTTAGTCCTGTGAGGACACAGAACAGTTTAAGTGTGGGGTAGGATGCTAGGATTATGCATGATCTTGCTTGATTATTCTGTGATTCTGTGGTTCAATTTTGAATTCCTCTAGCATAGAATTGCTCAATTCTTGACTTGTGATGTTAAATTGACTTCAATTTTGAACAATGACGTCTAGACTGTTCCACTTAGAACCTGTAACCAACGTGTCAGAAAACTAATATCAAACAAGTCTAGGTCAGAACAGATCATAAATCACTTCTGTAGTTGAAACTTGAATCAATTTACTTGTTAATAACAAAGCTCGATAACACCATTCTAAGATGATAAATGCTAGCTTCTTCCATGTTTTTCACTCCATATTTGATCACCTGTGATTGTGGCTAGAGATTAGACGGAAATCCAATTCGAAATCTTGTGTAAAAAGTTAAAACTGGCTAGGATCAAGCGGCTAAATTGTTAAATCAAGTAATTGGGTTGTTCAAGGTAATGCTAAGTTCTTCAAGTGCTGAAAATCAAAGCTAGGCAAGCCCGACACCTAAGTGAAGTGTTCGGGTTGAGCACTAGCATAGGCACAAATATTGTGAGCTAGGCAGGTCCAACACCTAAGTGAAGTGTTCGGTATCGAGCACTAGTATGCAGTAAATAAATTGAAGGAAGAAGTTGAAACTTGAAATAAATTGTTGTTTAAATAGGTCCTAGCTAGAACATGTAACGTACAGATCTAGAAATGGATGAAGTCAAGTCGATAGCCACGTCACTTTTCCTACCTCCGCATCCACATCATGGCTAGAGCTTAAAGTCTTTTTGATTAGAATTGGTGTTATCGTAGTCGGTTAATTATAATTAATTGTTTTGCCAAGAAACGTGCTTTGTTAAAACTACTACTCGAAGTGTGCAGGAATTAGTGAGATCGAAAACTTGTTTGGTTGATGTTCTTGCATGTGTAGGTCACTTTTTCTACGTGGAACAGTCTAAACCAAATCTTTAAAATTGAATCTCATTTTAATCTCATGTCATTCGTGAATTTGAGTGCGTTCTACTGCAGTTTGCTTGAGGACAAGCAAAAGCTTAAGTGTGGGGTATTTTGATGACACTCAATTTGACGTGATTATCAACCTCATTTAAGCGACATTTTCCCTTTCTTGAGACATGGTTTTTAGGGTAGAATAGCGAATATTCACTAAAATGCTCTATCTCGTGCCATTTGTGTTACTTTGGCCCGTTTCGGGTATATTTGATGGTTTTCTAGTGTTTTCATGTTAGCACAGGTTTTTGCCATCAAATATAGTAGCCAACAACGTGTTTAAGGCATTGGAACCCCGAAGAATCACACCGGAATCAACCAGAGAAGTCAATCAAGTCAACGAAAACCCTGCCCCAATTTACACTTCGAGTTTTCGGCGAAAAACCCTTAGAGTTTTCGCCGAAAACTCCAGAAGAAATCGGCTGATCTTCACAAGAGGAAGTTTTTCGGCGAAAACCCCAAGTTCTCGGGAAAACTCCTAGTCCGAAAATCACAGGAGACTATCTTTGAAAGCCAGCCATTTTACAAGTAAGTTTTCGCCGAAAACTTCAGGCAAATCTGGCAGAAATCAGTTAGGTTTAAATACTAAAACCGGCGGCTGATTAAGGGGGGCTCATAACTTACACTTTGCACGAAATTCCAAGAGGGAGACGAGAGAAAGGAAGAGTGAAAAGAGTTCGAGGAGCCAGGGAAGGATCGTGACGCCATCCATCCATCTCGGAGAACTAGTGCAAGGAGTTGAAAAACCAGCAGATTGAAGCTTCAGGGATTCGTCGAAATTAGATTTTACAGTTCTTCTTTGTCTTTCCTACCTGAGATGTATTCGTTGTTCGTCTTCAATCCTTCTGTATTGCAGCTAAACTCGTAGAGCTTAGATTAGATGAACCCTAAGTGACCCAGGGCTTTAAAGCGGTCACGGATCGGCGGTGATTAGATTCGAAATTCATTCAGCTTCTCCTTCATGTTTGATTTGTTCTCTGTGTTTCTTTCTGGTTTGGCCACCTAGATTAGATTCTTGTTAAGTTAAGGATAGAAGCGAACGCTCGCCTTACTTTAAAACACCAAATCGAACAATTAACCTATTCATTGGAGTGTGCCTTTCGTAGGAACCAGTTAGGGTTAATCCACTGCAAGAATAACTCATAAATCGTTAGTAATTGCACCAGTTAGTTAAGCCGTTGCGAGAGGCGACCGTACCCGGGCGACTAATTAATCTTGGTAGCTAGATCGGATAGAGCGAACGTTCGCCAGTCTTAAACCTAAGGGTAAGGAGTTATGGTGGTGTCTGTGAACTGAATGAACTAGAATCAAAATCGTTGGTCTGTTGACTGATGTTGCTCTGGTGATCTAAGGGGGATTCGAAGTCTAAGCTTGCTGTCGTCTGTCTAAGTCAAACAACCAATCTTTCTGCATTTAATTTCATTTCATTTCACCTTGCATTCTAGTATAGAAGTCGTGGAACTCACACCACGCACTACGTGTTTAACCTTGAATAAAAATTGCCAACATATTTGAGTAAGCAAGTAGAAGAGGCCCATGGAATACGATCTACCCTAGCTTGGTAGTTATTTGATACCCTGTTCTGCAGTTCATCAATGATGTCCATCATATCGACCTCCTCATCAAGAGGAGGGCATCCCATCGAAGAAAGAAGTCTGTCTCCTCATCAAGAGGGAAACCCTAAAGCCGACTCCATGATGATGATGTCATCATGTCGACATCCTCATCTAGAGGGAAGGAGGGAAGCCTCCTCATCAAAGGGAAAACCCTAAGGCACAAGGTCTCATGTCGATCCATCGAAGTGAAGACTTCATGTCGACCCATCGAAGTCAGGATCTCATGTCAATCCATCGAAGTGAAGACTTCATGTCGACCCATCTAAGTGAAGACTTCATGTCGACCCATCGAAGTCAGGATCTCATGTCGATCCATCGAAGTGAAGACTTCATGTCGACCCATCGAAGTCAGGATCTCATGTCGATCCATCAAAGTGAAGACTTCATGTCGACCCATCGAAGTCAGGATCTCATGTCAATCCATCGAAGTGAAGACTTCATGTCGACCCATCGAAGTCAGGATCTCATGTCGATCTATCAAAGTGAAGACTTCATGTCGACCCATCGAAGTTAGGATCTCATGTCGACCCATCAAAGTCAGGATCTCATCTCGATCCATCGAAGTGAAGACTTCATGTCGACCCATCGGAGTTAGGATCTCATGTCGATCCATCGAAGTGAAGACTTCATGTCGACCCATCGAAGTCAGGATCTCATGTCGACCCATCGAAGTCAGGATCTCATGTCGATCCATCGAAGTCAGGATCTTATATCGACCCATCGAAGTCAGGATCTCATGTCGATCCACTAAAGTGAGGATCTCATGTTGATCCATCGAAGTGAGGATCACATGTCGATCCATCAAAGTGAAGCCAACTCCATGATGATGGTATCATCATGTCGAGTTCCTCATCAAGAGGGAAGGAGTGAAACCTCCTCATCAAAAGGGAAACCTTAAGGTTAACTCAATGGGGACGGTGTCAGCATGTCGATCTCCTCATTGTGACGAAACCCTAAGGGCTGACGTGATCATATCGAACCCTACCGAAGACATAATAACATGCAAGGGCATCCTCCATGACAAGGACACACACCATCAAGGAAATCCTACCTCAGGAGTACAAGCTTTTTCCATCCACATCACTACTCCACCCATGGCAGTTGAAGAGAGGAAACCGCCACCACCACGATGATAGCCACATTCAAGAGATAGGAAGTAACCTCTATGGCAGTTACTTCCCCCAGTTGCAGTTACCACTCACATTTGTCTATAAATATGAGAGGTTTTCGACATAGAGCAGGCACAATCACACAAGCAGACACTCTGCCCAAATTTCCACTTTTCTCTGCAATTTCAATTTCAGTAGTCATCGTTGTTTTTTTTTTCTTTTGGAGCTCTCTCAGAACCTCCATAGGAGTAGCAGTATCAGTAGCAGTAGACTTAGCCAAAAAAAACATCAAACACCCTCGTTCGAACATTGTTTGGTGAGGTGTGAACCGTGTAAATATTCCTTATTCCAAGAAGTCAAAAGAGCATTTATTGTGTTCAGACACAAGAATTTCTACCACCAGAAACAGCGTGCCATGCAAAAAGATATTTGAAACCGATTTCATTTGGGCTACCAGAGCCGATTTCATTTGTTTCATACCTTTATTTACGATTTCCTGAGGAATCTTCACTATTGCATCCACAAACAAACCAATAGTGTAGTTTACCTATTTTAGGTTTAGAGTAGGATAAGAGACTATAGATGCCCAAGTAATTGGTGAAGAAGTTTTCATCTCAGACGAATAATCTGAGCTAGCAGAAGAAGAATTGGGGTCCATAATGGAATTGGAATAGGGGTGGAAGTTTGGGATTGGGATTAGGGAATTCCCATTCCCAAATTTAAATTTTCAAATTATTTAGGGAATTGGGAATCCATGTACCAAAATTAAAACTGTAAATTGGGTTTGGAATTAAGAAATGGGAATGGAAAATTAGGTTTGGGTATGGGAAAGCTCAAATACCAAACTAACCCATCAAACAGAGTCTAACCCGTAAGAACAATTTGTTTAGGACTTAACCCGTCAAACTTTTTGTTGGTAAAGTTTGAATAAAAAAAATATGTCCCCATAAATTATACTTGTATAATTCAATTGTCAAGATATACCGCCAAAATCCTTTTAACATTTGGGATTCTGCCGTCAAAATTTTGCTATTGAATTCCACCAATTAGGGTTTAGGGTATTATTGGTAAATTTTTGTCAATATCGACGAAAATCTGGCGGCGAAGAAATTTTGGTGACGTCGATGAAAATATAGCGGCGGAATTCTGGTGACATAGATGGAAATTCGGCGCGGAAGTTCGGCGACATCTGCGAAAGTCCGACGAAAAAAATCTGGCGGCAGAGAAAGTCCGACAACGTAGATGGAATTTGACAGCGGAATTCCGGCGACATCGATGAAAATTATTCGGCGGAAGTTTGGTAGCTAAGTTCAGCGGTGGTGACGAAAATCTGGCGGCGGAGAAAGTACGGCAACATCAATGGAAATTTGGCGAAAAAATTCCAACGACGTCGATGAAAATTCGTTAACAAAATTTTGACGTCATCTGCGGAAGTCCATTGACAAAAATATGCGGCGAAAGTTTGGCGTGATGAAAAAATTCCAACATAAAAAATTTGGTGACGTCGACAGAAATCCGGCGGCGGATGTTCGACGACATTTCTAAATTCTAACGAAGGAAATTCGGCGGCGAAACTTTGGCGGTGGAGATGGAAATATGGCGGCGGAGAAAGTACGGTGACATCAATGGAAATTTGGCGGCGAAATTTTGGCTACAATACATTAATGAAAATGTGGCGGCGGAAGTTCGACGGCATCTGCGAATGTCCGACGACAAAAATCTGGCGGCGAAAGTTTGGTGGTGTTGACGAAAATTCGGCTGCATAAGTTTGGCGACATTTTGGAAGTATGACAATAGAAATTTGTTGGCAAAAGTTTGGCGGTGGTGACAGTAATCCGGCGGCGGAGAAATTCCGGCGACGTAGATGAAATCGTCGGCGAAAGTTCGTCGACATATGCAGAAGTCCGTTGATGAAAATCCGATGATAAAATTTTGGCCAAATTTGGGGAAGATTCCATGTGTTAATTTGAATTTGGGAATTTGGGATCCCGATTCCCAAATTAGAATTCCCGTTCCCGAATAAAAATTTCCAAATTAAATTTGGATTGGGAATGGGAGCCTTAATTTGGGAATTGGGAATTGAGATTTGGAAATATGGGAAGGCCTCCCATTCCCTCCCAATTTCCACCTTAGGTCCATTCCGACAATGAACCGCCACCATTAAAGAGCGTCAGAATGTAAAAAAAAACTATGACAACATTAATACACTCTATAACGTCAGTAATATCTGGAATGTATATAAAAAAGATGGAGAAGCTTGAGTGAAATCGATCAACATACTCAACAAGAATTCAGACGAAGTGCAATATGCGACGTTGTTTCCATTTTGCAACAAGATGTTCCTCGATCAAACACAACTCTTGAATATCCATACAATTAGTTGGCGAAAGCGTTAAGATTTCATAGATATATATAATATTTAATTTAGTTGAAGAGAATGAGATGATCAACGGCGGAATCGGTGGGGATCCTCCCCGATATCGAGCGTAATATTTTATGTAAATTTTGATATTTTTACAGTTTGGCGTAGGTTATTTGAAAATTTGGCTCTCCATTACGTTATTTCGGTAAAATGTTGTCTTAATTTTTACTTGATAGTTACTCGTAATCAACGTATAATATGTAATAGTTATAATATTTGATCATAAATTATACAAATTTGAAGAACAAATTGTAGGTGACAAATAATTCTTTCATTACTAATTAAGCAATTGATAATAATAAAAAAAAATCTTTTGTGTTTTTACTTATTATTAGATTCATGAATACTTCTTTTTTGAGTTAGAAATCGACTCCGCCATATACCAATCCTCGTTATGCCATGTCATGACTGATATATAACAGTATTATGATAGATTTATAGTACCCATGGACCATAATAGGATTAGCCGAAAACCGATTTCCACCCCTAATAATAATCGTATAAAACAGTTAAAACAAACCAATAGGTACAAGGCACGTAGGGAAATGAATGAGGGTAATACGTAAGCAAAGTGAAATAAATAAATGCAAAGGGAGAATAAGGGGTGGGAAACGTCAAGCGTGCACTAATGAAGCTTCCATGCAATGCAAAAGCATATCTATCATCCACTAATGGAATCCAACCGAACCGATAACCCCATTTTCCAAAAGTAACTTGGACCACCTGAATCTGAAACAAGATAGCACTCTTCAGGCAACAGAGTTGAAATTCAAGCTTCCATGCAACAGTTGATACTTTCATATGAAAGTATTGAGATTCTTTCTATTTCCTTAAAAGAATCTGAATAATTTATTAAAGGAATATTGTCACTTGAGAAGATGGATCTTTCTTATTTGTTTCCCAACACTAATGCAATAATGCATGCCACCTCTTATTATCACCATAATTTTTTTCTATTATATATTACCATCAGTTTTATTGGACTCGACTCACATTCTTCTTTCCAAAATCCAGACTCTAATTTCGATGGACCAACTTTTTTTTTCCACTCGATCCAACAATGCTTATCCACTATCTGATTTTATTTGTTTAATCATATGATATTAGTCATTTTTAGACTTGTCTTGATTTGTTAATGGCCTTTGTTCAATGCTTACCCCCCTCCCTCATTTTTTTTTTTCTTCTTATTTTCTTTTTCATTATAATGGTGCACGATCTATAATCCTTTTTAGCTAAAGCTTTCACGACAGGAAAAAAAAAAATTAAATAAATAAATTTTGATACATTTTAAGTATTTATTTAAGTTATTAAATTTTCTACAGCTCTAAGTACTTGGATGAGGCTCTAAATGTTCATTGACACATAGTCCAAAACTTTTGAAATTTTGAACAAAAAATAAGTAATATCATTACTCAAATATGAATTCTGAGATAGATTTATTTCTCCAATTTACAACCATTTTAAAACAGAGTCAAATTCCTGTACTAGGGACTCTGGATTGCCTTTGTTAGATAAAGGTTATGAAGAAAAGCAGACACAAATTCATCTACTAGGATTCACATTTGGATGCTTACCTCGCATAAACCATAAAAGTATAATGTTGAAACTCATTGCATCTAACTACTTGCAAACATTTATCTTCAAAACTGCACAACATAATATACAGATTTCAGTTCATGTATCAGAAACTCTTCCCACCCAGTTCTCCTACTTCCATGCTACAAAGTATTTTTCTCTTCGCTCAACAATTCACTGGCAAACTTTATCACACTTAACCCTTCCTGTATAAACAATTCTGAATGCCTACTATTCTCAAACTTACCTATACCCTTCTACATCTTTTAGTACACTGCAACACAAGTAACATTACCCACATTCCATACTAGCATCAAATTAGCAGGCCAAAGTTAACATTGAAACTAACCAACACCTTGCTAACACAGTACGCCGCAAAACTTACTGCTCCCCTAAGTGTATGTGCAGTATCATTTCCTCTGCCGACCAGTCTCCTCATCTCAGCTCTATCCAACGAGAGGACCATTGTAAATATTGAAGAAATATACGGATCCTTCCCACGACATTCCATTACATGAGCTAACTCTGATGTGAAGTAGGGAAGCTTGTTCCATCTTTCAGGTGGCCGACTGCCGTGGGACAAAACCATTTTAGCATGTTTGGACCCAAAACCTTCACAGGAGAACAATGAATTGAATATCAGTCAACGGACATGTAATATGGTGGCTTACAGCCTAAATCATGTGAGGCACAACCGAGCATGTTAAAACATACTGCATTTCTCTCACAAGAATCAATTTCAAACGGTGGATAAAATTTAGAGCTTAGAATCCGAATTGCTGGAGACAACAAATTAGACTATCATCTGACCAAATTATTTATATACTTGATATGATTATGGACATGCACAAATATAGACAGAGACGAAGAAAGAGAGAGACCGAGGAGATGTTTCCATAGATGCTAATGTTGAATGGGTGTCGATAAAATTGGCCAGATTTCTTAGCCAACCAAGCTGCTCTTGTTCCTTCATAATACTGACAATGTTCCAATAAACATTGATTAATCAAGAAGAAGAGTAACGATGCCGTATCCCGGACTAATTAGGAAGAGAAGAAAACTGACCTCTATGGTAGTCATATTACGAGCAATTAAGTAAATATGCCAACCCAACAGAGTTCCAAGTGTTATGCTCATGCCGGCCATCAATATCCCGGAAAGAATCTAAGTCACACACCAATATTAAACATTTTACAGTCAACACACTAGCGCCAATCTTTCAGCGTTACCATAATGAGAAAGATAAAGCATCAGAAAGAAACATGAATGAAGCAAACAAGTGTGCCAGGGAGACCGATCTAGGTAGGTGATTGAGATAGGATTGAGACAATCTAGCATATGATATGGAAGAATCACAAGTAAATAGTTCATATTGATGGATGATTAACATAGTGATGGGGGCATTCACGATGCAATTAATCTAGCAAACAATAGGATAACGTAACTCACATAAAAAATCTTGAAGTGAAGTCGCCCTTCCATATCCGAATCTTTATGTGTGGAACAATTCAGTATCACGACCTAAGCAAGGCAAGAGCTCTCTATAGTAATTGTAGGAAATTCAATAGGATCTGAACAAGGCAAAAGAAAAGCAACAAATTATACATACCATAGAATAGATGCAAGCTGCAGTTGCATAGAACACCAAAACGAAGAAGACCTTGTAGTTCCAATAACCAACACAGTTATTTATCCACAGACAATGATGATCCTGCATCCCAGTTTCAGATACATCAATCCACAGAGATGGTGAAGCTTAAAAACTGGATGAATCAAACCATCGATGCATAATTTAAACACTAAACTTTACCATTCTCAAAACACAAACTCTGCAGACACGGCAATGATGAGCTCTGGGAGGTTTATATTTAGAACACTTATCACATTGCCTCTGTCGTGAACTCTGTCAAAAAGGGCATCAATCAAGAAAAAATTAAGACTAAGAAAGGATCAATTCATCTACAAACAATGGCTGTGTTTAACAGGAGCTTACATCATTTTGGGTTTCCGGATCCATAAGAGAAGAAGCTCCTTCGACATCAGGGCATAAGAAGGTGGGACGTAACCAGGGTCAGTTAGAACGGCAGCAGCAAAGGAGAAAAGGCAGAGAGAAGCCATGGAAGTGAAGATCAAGGCATTGAGAGTCCCAGCTGAGCTCGGCAAACCAACCCAATCATCAATGAAGATGAAAACAGTGATGTAATAGATTAAACCCATTAATATCAACACAGTGCATACTGGTATCGTTGCAAATCTCTTCCACTTCATTTTCGGAGGAGATTTCAGATTTCTCCCGTCCCTCGATGCAGAAGCGAGAAGGGGTAATAAAAATAAAAAGAGACTTGGTTGGGAACTTGAACAATTGAGAAGCCAGCCATAATATCGGTTAGTCAGTTTTGGGCTTTTGATATCTATATTGGGCTTTAGTGAACTCGCATAACACGACAGTGTGGTCAAATGAGAAACATATGGGAAATTTGGAAATCGATAGAGCCCTTTTGTATGGGATATCTCGAATAGCTTATGATATTGGATTACTTTGCTATTGAATACAAGAAAATGTATAAATTTATGCTTGGATGGTGATATTGTATGAAAATGATATTTCAAGTCCTTTTACAGTTTTACCCTTCATTTGAGCACCAACCCTAGAAAATAATAACAACTTTCCAGATCCATCTTCTCACGTGCAAATTACCTCCGGCTACTGCGACGATTTTCCACGCCTCCATGAGAGGGATCTGCAACGGTAAGTATCTTCACTAAGTAACCCAGATACGCCTCTTCTCCTATCAGTACTGCAGAAGCTACAATTTGCTATCAACCCTTCCCATTTGTGATTCATCTAATTTGGCAACTCTGTCTAGTTTACCCGCCGTCTCCTTCGGCATATATTACGCCAAGTATCGTCGGTCCTACTATGTATTGCCTCAGACCCAGTCCAAGTCAATTCAGTATAGTCGTTGTCATCCTCCATCCCGCCTTACAAACTTGACCTCTGAATTCGACGAATTTGGACTTTGATGCGAGTTAGTGTTCAGGCTTCTCTTTCAATTGACTAGGCAAGATCGAGTTCAGTTGTAGACATATGACGAGTCCGTATAGTAAATGGGTGCTCTACCACGGTCCTCGAGTTCAATTCGAATGAACACGAGAAATGGTCAATTTGGTCTCGTTCACCTGTGATCAAAGCATCTCTGAGACTGAAAAATGTAGTCCTCGCCATTAAGTTGTTGATTTTGTTGTAATATGCTTGTGGTGGCATGCTTCTAGTAACTCACACTCTGTCAAATGTAGCCACATATACGTTGGTCATTAATTCCAACTTGTTCTGAGTGCCCTTTCGCGTATAACAACTTCCATTTCCATGTTCATTTTTTCTTACTTCACTTTCAGGTCACAGGATGAGTGTCATTCCCATGTGTGGGTGTCAGAAGCTGGCTAAGGTTTACGTTCTCCAGACCCCCCTCGTCCGAGAACAAAACCCATTACGCCATTACCTTGTTTGCCGTCTGCGAGTCGGTGGTTGTGGCCTGTTCATGTGGTGCAAGTTGCGTGACCACGGAAACCTAGATGAGGAAGACGTGGTGGAGGTGTACGACGATTTAGTTCTACACAATGTCGAACTCAAATTAGAGGTGCGACGTTTGACGGCAAAGGTCTACCGTATTAAGAATGCGTTAAGCTCGGACATCGAGTACTTTAGAGATTAGGCCCGTATGTGGTTGGCTCAAAAGTTAGTATGGTCCACAATGTGACCTTTTTGCTACCATGTCCTCTCCTCAGATTTTGGTTATGCATTCAAGTCTATGTAAGGAACATGTCATACCCCTATATTAGCTGTCAAACTGAGGGTCTATGTTATCATACATTAGTTTTCTGAATCGTAAGGTTGACAACAATGTTTTCCCACTCATTGTGAGTTCAATTAGTATCCTCTTTTTTTTTTACTCATTGGAGTATCAACTGAGTACTATACCAACAATGTATACAAGCATACGCAGGTCCTCCGACACTGCATTTTCCGTTTTTCTGTTTACGATGAAGGAATATTTACGTGACTCACCAATTTGAAAAATTCGCAAATCTAAATTCGTACGACTCCTCCATTAAAATAGTATACTACCACTTCGTAACACATATTGGCAATGGTACGTGCTACACATAACTTTTCCGACTTATAGTTAGCGATGCAGAGGAATCACACGATACATCAGTAACCCCATTGCAGCAATATAGAAACAGTGTAACGACATTCATACTCCAATCGCGTACCTAAAGCTAATGCACAACCACGGGAATACTGTGGCCATATTACAGAATCAAACGTCCCATAGTAAAACACCTTCAACATGCCAAATATGCTAAAGGCAATACAAACCAACATGGTACTATAATACCTACAACAACAACTTCAAGTTGCTATGGCAGAAATTTCCCTTCGCCACACCCCAAAATAATGTAACATTCTGATAACCACCCCATACACCCACATCGCTTCTTCAGGATCATGCGGACTAAATCCTTCTTCATTTGGTCGGTAGGCATTGAGCAAAACGTCTCCAGATCAGGTGGATCTTTCATCAAGAACCCCCTCCTATCAGGCACATGTGCCGGTAAACACCATGTATTAGTCAAACATTCTATGTTGTCGTTTTTCCTCGTGATTGATTCCGGGAAATTATCCATGTGAGTCTAGATTTCGGCTAAATAATCATATGTAGCTTGCTGCCTTACACTTCTGCATGAAAGATGCTCTGCCCTTATCTGTTTTACTCGATTCCTTGGTAACTTCAACATTGTCATTCGCAGCTTTCAACCCCTCTGCATTCATGTCGAACCCTTGATTGATTAGATCTTCCATCATAGGTGTTGTTTCACCCGCATAGCTGTCATAAGTACGTTAGTTGCTACTTTCACTCCTTGACTGCAGTTCAACCTCGAGTCTGCTGGTTGCATCACCAACTGTAATGGCATCAGTACCATCCGCTCTATTAACATCAAAGATTTTGCATCGTTCTTCCCAATGCGCCAACTTTGTGTTGTTCAAGCAAACGGCTTACTTATGACTCTGCATACAGAGGTCAAAACGTCAATCATACGATGCATACATAATCATTCTTGTTCATGGTATACCAACTATGCATCTGATACTAATGATATCTGAAACACTTAAGAATTGAATGGAAAAGAACGATTTTAGTTTCAAGCACAAAAGAAGAAGATAAGCTCTCATTCATATGATGGGGAATTCCTTGGCTGTTTCTCAAAAGACAAGACAAAGAGAAAAATGTAACATCACGGTTCTGAGTACCTGGTCAGAATTCAAATTTCTCAGTTAAACCTCGTTGGTTGGGACTTTAAGGATTTTTAATTCAAATATGAATAATTAATTGCGGGTATAATTTATTCCGTTGGAGGAATAAAATAATTCTCAGGTTAATTGTTAGAATCGAGTTTCAAATTGGTGGACCGAATCAATTGGTCGAACCAATTTATCCAACCAAGGGATTTGACCAAGGTCTTAAAGCCTTGACCTTCCTTTGGCGGAACTTTAGAAGAGGAAGGAGAGGAGGGCTCAACTGGCAACATCAACTTCATAAAGAAGAAGGGGGAGGCGAATGTGGGCCTAAGGCCTGCTCGGCAAGAAGGAAGAGGAGACGGGTTTGGCCCGTTGGTCTGTTAGCAGTAGTGAAGAGGAGGCATATGTGTGGGCTGGGTCCGTTGGCATTAATAGAGTGGAGTAAAAGTGCTTAGCCCGTGTTTTTTAAGTGAAAGAAAGGAGAGGGTTTCAGCTTGATGGAAATAGAAAGTGGGGTAGGGTTTTTGCGGCTGGGGATTAAGGCAGTAGAGAGGAGGGGTTTGTCACAGAAATTGAGAGATAAATGAGGTCCGACAGCGCACAAAAACTAAGGAGAGAGTGAGAGGGTTCGTGGCAGAGGCTTGGTTGGTGGTTGTGCCGCAATCAAGGAAGAAAGGAAATAGAGGTCGTCGGTGGTGTGAGAGAATAAAAAGGGAAGAGCTCGTCAGATCAACGAGAGGGCTTCAGAGAATGTGTATATAATTTTTGAACCTTGCTCTGATCTAGAAACGGTGTCCAAAGAGAAAGGAGAAGACATCAGACATCGGCGGCAGAGGTCACCGGCGGTTGAAGGTTGATCAGAGAAGAAGAAAGGGTGAGCTGCATTGTAGAAGTTTAGTTACCCCTTTGGGAATTTCAGGAAGTTAAGTGACTGATTGGTAGTTTCTCAAATTATGGGGTTTGTTTGGATATTTTTACTAAGGATATGTTTGATAGAGCCTTTGGATTTAATTCCGAGATTCGAGCATAACTCGCTCGTTAGAGCTCCAATTGAAAAACCGCGTCAGAATCGGTGGAATCAAGACGACAAGATGAATATTTTCAGGCAGAATTCAGAGTCTGCTTTTAGGCTAAGGTGAGGCCTTAGCGTTGATAGGTAGAGACGTGAGGAATTACAGTCAGACTTAGTTAATTTAGGAATGTACGAATTGGAGAGTTGAAATGGTTAATTGTGTGAGGTTGTGATTGGTTGTTGATATGTGATGCTTGATTTTACTTGTTTGAATGTATGGTTGACTTGCTTGATTGAATGGTTGACTAGGTGGCTAGAAAGAGAGTTTAATTCCTGTTTGTGCAATATATTTATACATGGTGATTATTGGCATTGTGGAATGTTGGATGCATGAGGATGGTTCTGCCAATGTAGAATCATCCTAGCAGGACGAACATGAGGGTGGCCCTAGACCTTGCAACATGATCACCATTTTGTCTTCATTATTACATGTGGGGTGGTCGGTAAGGCTAGCAGTCCGCCCATAATAAGTGTGGAGTTGTGATGGGGACTTGTGAGATAGAATTGCGATGTGGAATTGTAATGTGGAATTGGGACATATAATTGGTTAATGAAATTGTGTGTTTGATGTGTGGTAATTGATGTGGTTGTGTTAAATATTGGATTTTTACACTCGGATTTCATTTATTGGGAGGTCTCCTTTAATTCATTTAATTTAAACATTGGATTTCTGTTTCAATTTATGTGTAGTTTCATTAGTAATACTCATAACCAGTTCAACCACGGGTTTCACCAGGTTGATTCGGGTTGGGTGTTACAGTCTGCGAATATGATTTGTATGTTTCTTGGACTCATTTCGTATTTTGTTAAGTTCTAATTTGTACTGTTCTTGAACAATTCCGCCCTTTTTGTATGATTTGTTCTGGTGATTTTTAATTTACATTTTGGGTGATTAACGGATGGGTTTAGGCGGTTATCTATTTTGAGGGTTAGCTCAGTGCTAGACTGCTTAGTTTAAAAAACAATGACCCTAAAAAAGAATACGAAATCTAGTATTCGTATTACTTTATGATTAGATTCGTGACATTATAATCCATGTTATGTGCTACCTTTTAGATTTATTCGTATTACTTTATGATCAAATTCGTGACATTATAATCCATGTTATGTGTTATCTTTTAGATTTATTCGTATTTAAATTATGTTTGTTACGGATTCGTCCATCATTCAATTCCCACCAACCACCAATAAATGACCTATTTATCCCACCTACCCCCATGTATAATGAACATTTTATCCCATAAATCCGCTATTCTCCTCCTCTATATCCCCAGATCTAATAACACCATGTCTCCCTTGTCCTGTACTATAGCTGCAACCTCCCTGCTCATGTGTGTGCATATGACCCGTCGCCGGCGACGTCTCTGTTTTGCTTCTTTTTAGCGTGCCAAAAGCCCACACCACAAAGGTGTAAAATGTTCGTATGATGTATGGAGAAGGACAGGAGTGAGAATCAGGAAGTCTCGTGGATGTACAGTCATCCCCATGCTAATTTGGTCGCTAGAATGGCCGCTAGAAGAGCCGAGCAGCTGGATGAAGTAACCATTTGAAATACAATCGGCGTGAATCTGGAGGAGTAGGTTAGACACCTTGATGTTAAGTATTTTTTTATATGGCTAGTCTTCTTTTTTAAGATAGCATTTGGTTCTATCGTAAGATCTGAGCGAATTATGTTACCAAAAACTGTAGAAAAGAACGGATACATACAATAATTATTTTATGTACCCTTTCGTAATCGTATAGGTGGTCTGAGTTTCAGCACTCCATCATTCCCCAGCCCCACATTGTAAAGGAAGAACATCTTCATTTGTACAAAAAAATATTAACACTTGAATTAGTAATCGATGGGTGATCAGTGATTACGAAACTTGTATTTTAATATATAATTCGTAAACCTTTGTTACATAATACATAATCTTAAATAACGACTTTCGTAATTGTAAAATGTATCATTAGTTAACTAGTTAACAGTTTTAGGTGATAACTTGTTATCAACATTAGTTAACTAGTTATCAAAATTAGTTAACAAGTTATTCTGATGTTAACTAGTTAGCAAATTACCATAATTAGTTAATCTGACGAGTTATGTTATTTTTAACTAGTTAACATCATGATTAAGATAACTAGTTAATAAGATTTCATCTTCCAATTCATCACAGATGGTCCGAGTTTCGACACTCCATCATTCCCCAACCCCACATTGTCAAGGAAGAACATTTGCATTTGTATAAAAAAATATTAACACCTGAATTAATAATCGATGGGTGATCAATAATTACGAAACTTATATTTTAATATATAATTTGTAAACCTTTGTTACATAATATGTAATCTTAAATAACAACTTTCATAATTGTAAAATGTACCATTAATAGAGATCCGCCTCAACGTATCCTTTAGATTCACGACCATATGCATGGAATGTGTCGATCAAGAATCCACACTAGTTGAACTCAACGAATTAAGGGGCATTGCGTCCATAGATAACGCCCAAAATTGCAAAGGTACTTTCTGTCCAGCTCTGGAAACTAATAGATTACCAACCAAGAATAGAAAAAAGAAAGCAAACCACTTCTCGTCGTCGATAGCATTCCACAATGCGTCGTTCAACTTCCCTAGTTCAATAGTGGTCGCCTTCCCATTCTCAATACCCAAATGTCGGGCCCAAACCCTAACGCCCCCCAATTTGTTCTTCAGAAAATCATAAACAAATGCTTTACCATGAGGTAAGCCATATATTCAAGCAACATGATCCTCCGTCAAAGTGATCTTAGCACTGACCTCACACTCAGAGTCAGAGTCGAGAAATTGAATTGCTTTATGAGCCACTTCATTGATGTGCCTTGAATGAACTAATCCTCAGATGTTGCACAAACCCTAAACCCCTCTCCTCCAAAATTTGTTTACAATTTGGGGAGGCTATTTATCCAGATATTACGCATTTTGTTCGGACTGCACCTTCATTGAACCTAGGAACTTTGCTCCTCCTCCATGCTTTTCATACCACGAAGTTGATGGTGATACTTTTGTCGCTTCTACTAGTTACAAATCTATAGGGATGAGTTGATATCTGTATGTGAAGTTTTTAAGCCAAACCATTACAAAAACGAAATGGCGGATGAGTTGAGTTATGTATATGAAGAAGAAGAAGAAGAAGAAGAAGATTTTGAGAGAGAAAACCAAAAATAGACCCTAATGAATTCATAACATAACCCTCTCTTTTAATCAATTCCTACAATTTAATTTCGTTGAAAAGACGTGACGGCCGAAGCGACAGCTGCCCTACACATTCCCTACTAACTGCAAGCTACAACTGCACGCCAAAATCGTTACCGCCCAACGCCCCCTATAAAAACTTGGAAATACCCCTAAAACTTCCCCCCAAGCGGAAATTGAATCGTAGCCGTTGTTCTTAGGGTCCACACGTATGGACGGCCGCGATGAGCATCAGCATAGATTCAGCCTGAAAGGCGTTCAACATCTGACGAATTACCCGCAAACGGTGGAAAAGGCAACAAAAACCATAGATGGAAGCTTGATGAATGTGTGAGGAGAGAGGGAAGCTTCGTAATGTTAAGTAGAAAACTTGGATTGGGTGGGTCCACATTTATTAGTGGCAAGTAAATATAAATATAGGACAAGAGAAAATTTGTCTCATAAAGTGAATATCAATATCAACTTGCACATATTCATCTTCCCCCATGAATATCTAACAAGGGGTATTGATAATGGTTTTATCTCGAAATGGCTAGCTATATATTCGTGCATAAAAGAATGATGCTATTACGAATAGGTAGCTATCTCCAGATATCAATGACAATAGCCCTCTAACCAAACGACCCCTAAAGAGGAAGCATAGAAAATAAAAATATTAAGTGGACGCCTTGTATATGGATTTAAGTTGAGAATTGAGTTTCAATTCCCGACTCACTAAAAATTGTCTGAAATCCATGTTTGAATTCTATTAAAATGGGGGATTGGATTTTAGAATCCAATTGTAATTCAAAATCTCATTGAAACGGGAATTATCATTCCATGTCCTTAGACTAGGAATTAAAAGTGAGCCCAAGTATTTTCAGCTTTGATCCTGACCCAATCTCTTCTCTCTCGTTTTTTTATAGCGAAGAACCCTAGCTTCGGTTTGGTAGTTTCATCAGTTTGTTACTGCAATTTTGCGCTCTCCGGCCGGGACTCTACATCTCTGGCGAGGTAGTCGTGCACAGAGCCCCTCCTCTACCCCTGCTCCTAGCCCTACTTCAGGTGTAAGTTCTGCTCGTTGAATGTTTTTGCTTACTAGCTACGATAGAAATTTTGATGGTTTTCAATTGACTTCACCTTTCTTCGTTTGTCTCGTTCTTTTTCCATTTTTCATTCTTCTTTTCATGATGGAAGTTCCTCTTTGCACTTGTTTGGTTCTCTGTTGTTAAAATTACAACGGTGTTGAGATACAATCGTAGATCAGATCAATCAACCAATCCAGAAAGCCCATCGAGCGAAGCATATCAATAACAAAATGGGTTAAATACTCAAAACGTCCTGTAACTATAGGGTGAGTTACAAACTCATCCTAAAACTTGAATTCGTTACAGACTGGTCCTATTACTATGAAATGTGTTATAGATTAATCATAATGACGTCATCAATGTACTTTTTCAGTAATTTCACCACATCACCGTTGACATGTCATTAAAACATAATTCAAAAATCTAATTCCAATCTGAATCTAAACTCATCTAATTTATAAGCTCTGGTTTAAAACTAAATCTAGTGCGTCAGATTGATTTAATTTTAAATTTAAAATAGTTTAAGATGAATTTTAAATTATAGTTTCGATGACATGTCAATGCTGACGTGGCAAAATGGCTGAAAAAGTACATCAATGATGTCATTAGGACTACTCTGTTACCCATTTCATAGTACCAGGACCACTTTGTAACAGATTAAAGTTTTAGGATGAGTTTGTAACATGCCTCATAGTTTCGGGGCGTTTTAAGTATTTGACCCATAACAAATCCCATCAAATTTTATCATATGCATTGGCATGATAAATCTTCAGGACCATCATACCATTCCCGCTAGCTTTCCCATGCATATAGTGGATTACCTCTTAGACAACGATACTGTTATCGATGATGTGCCTCCCCAAAACAAAACTAGTTTGAGAGGGATGCACCAGCGACACCATCACGTTTTTCATGTGGTTGGCAATGCATTTGACCACCATTTTGTATGACACGTTGCACAAGCTTATAGGACGAAACTGAGAGATCATAGTTGGCCTTGCCACTTTGGGCATAAGAACCAGGATCGTCTCATACTCTCATTAACTGTGTGTATGCCCTTCTGAAAGGTAAAGACTCCCTGAACAAAGGTAGCAAGATCTTTACCGACGTCTTCCCAGCACCTTTGGAATAAGATGGGGTGAAACCTGTCTTTCCCAGGTGCTTTTAAACTACCCATATCCATAATAGCTTCCCGAATTTCCTCATGGGCCAGAGGCCGACTAATAGAATCACGTTGCTTATCTGAAATGCGTGTTGTAGCGCAAGTATGCCCTATTTCCAAACGTTGGGTTGTTTCGGTATAGAGGCCACTGAAGATATCGACCGATAATCTGAGAAGATCGACATCATCCTCAACCTAGTCACCTTCTCCATTCTTAAGTCTTTGAATTTTGTTGAATGCTCTTCTTCTAAGCGTCACTTTATGGTAGAATGAAGTATTCTTGTCACCCTCGAGAATCCCTTTACCGCGAGCTTTGTGAATCCAAAGGAGTTCCTCATCCCAAAGCGTTTTCTTAAGTGAGAGACGAATCGAGGCTTCCTCCTCTAATACACTTTGGATAGGATTAATTGCACTCCTTTTCTCCACATCATCAAGTCCAACCAGAAGATCCTCCTTACGCTTGAACACGTTGCCAAAGACATCTTTGTTGCATTTTTTCAATTTCAATGAAAGATGGAGCAGCTTGACTGGGAGCCTGGTGTTTCCTAACCACGCCTCATGGAGATAGTTGTGAAACTCTTTGTGGCCTAGCAAAGGTGCCAAGAAGCAGAAGGGTTTAGGAAGCTTGATCCTTGTAATCTCGTCGCAACTGACGGGATCGGATGATGATCGGAATACAATCTCGTTAGGTGTTTGACCACAGATTGTTGACAATTTCTCTATCCAACCTCTCTGAGATCAAGCCTCGATACCAAGTATCTCTAGGACTAGTAAACATGATGTTTCATAGGCCACAATCATTGCATCATTCAACGAACAGACGGTTCTGCTTAGGGCTAAATGGTGCACCATCACGTTTGTCACCCGAGGAAAGCATGGCACTGAAGTCACCAGCCAAAATCCAAGGGACCTGTACTCCTCCTGATATCATTCCACAAACCGTTTCTCTCAACGGTACTAGGACTGCCATACACTGCCGTGAGGAGAAAGGTTCTCATGGCGCTTACTCGCTCCCTCCATGTGGAGGAATTGATTCTAATATTCAATATTCTTGAGGGTAACTTTGCATGGGTGCCATAACGCCCAAATATCGCTCAAGAATCTGATTGCTTCGACTCTCTGATAGTCCTCAAAACCAAGCTTGCGACTCACACTCTCCGCAGACCACTAACTCTTGGCTCAACCAGAATACCAATATCCGAACTGAATCTACTCATGTAACTCTTGTAAGCCGTAAATTATTTTTGTTGAGGATGGCCCCACAATTGTTCCAACTAATACTTTAATCATCAAAGTAAAAGAAAAAGGTGGAAAAGTCAACAACTCATACCTCCATCGGGCACCCGTTCCTTTCCTCCCTTCTTACTCGATAACTCTTTGACCTTGTATTGGTTCTTCAAAGGCAGTTTCTGTCTCTCAGGTTCAATAGATTTGTTTCCCTGACCTCCTTGTACCCGGCCTTATATGGAACCTTCACTGGATCAACGATGATTTGTAGGCGAACGATCCTGACGAGATGAAGTGGGTGACGAAGGCCCCAATTGAAACAGGCCGAGGTGAGCTTTCAGTATAGTATTGTTAGAGGTATCTTTCTCCTCTTTGTCATTGATAGTGGCCACCTGACTGGCTGGGGTTGCAACCGGGAGCACCTTAGCCCCCAGCACCTCCCTCTGTAGCGCCTTAGTGTTGAATGGGATATATTCATGCTCCTCGGGAAACTCCATCTTTCTCTCCTTTTTTTGGTTTATTATTATCCTTTTGGGCCTTGCATGGCAATGTTTGCATGCATACGTCCATCCTCCCTGCTACCCTCTACATCCGTTGGGGTCGGTTCGATATCCTTTGGTATCTTTTCTTCGAATACCGTAAATGAAGTGTGTCAGAAATGAATGAAATTTTATCGAAAAATATGTTTTTTAATATCATAATCATCTATGCTAAAAAAATTAAAAAATACAAATTAATCTTACCATAAGTACATTATACGTGAACATTAGGTTACAAAATGTGTAGATGCTAAATTTAGCCTCTTGTTGGGTTGGAGCAAAAAAACAGAATTTGGGAGGCTAGAGGCTGAGTACAATGAGGGAATCTAACCTCTCAAACATGGAAGGTTTTGAGTGATTTTTGCTTCAATGAGGGAGGCTAAGTGTTCAAGAGTCGAACATGGGATGACCTCCAACATGGGGCCCATGTTCTGCAAAAGGAGAGGGAAAAAGAGTGGGGCGCTGCTGCCCCTTTTTTTGTCCTGATGTTTTTTTACAGTTTGGTCATTCAATGTGTATTTGGTTATTTTTTTGGGTATTTTTAAATGTGTAGTGCTCTTCCAACGTTCATAAAACGGTTATAAAAATGATGATAAAATAATGGCTATAATAAAACGGTCACAAATTTAGCTATATATAATTTTTTTTTATGAATTAGCTATATATATGAACACAATGCAACTTTCATTTTCTCACAACATATTAAAAAAATATCCACTCCCATTCATCTTCTACTCATCGGAAACTTCATGGCGCTGACTAAAAAGTGAGGTCCCACCTCGACGCCCACTAAAGATGAATGTTTGTGTCGAGCGTACATTCAAGTATCTGAAGATGGCATCGTCGACAATGGTCATGATGGTATGACATTTTGGGAAAGGGTGGGCATCTGGTTTGACGAACAACTTACCGGTGCTAAACGTACACAAGATGAAATGGAATCTCGAATGCGGCTGATCGACAAGGGGTGCTCGACATGGAAAAGGGCTCTGCGAAAGGCCACTAGTCTCCAAAGAAGTGGCACTACTCACTCTAACGTAGTTAGTTCAACTAATTTTTGTGGTTCCTTGTTATTATTGGTAAAATTCTATGTAGTTAATCTTATGACGTTGTTGCCATTTTCTTAATAGATTATGCAGCACGTCGGATATTCACCAAGGAGAATAATAAAGATTTTTCATTTGACCATTGTTGGCATAATGATCCTCAATTGGTCGTCACACCAATTCCGCCAATGACTACAGATTCCGGTCCGCCCTTCCCCATACAGGCACACTGGTCGAGCAGTCAACCCCGACATACTCTTTGGCTTATCCTCATGGTCGTGACAAACAAAAGCAAGTGAGGAACAAGAAGGGCAAAGCGTCGACCGAGCCGTCAGAACTACGTCAGAAACATGTTGCTCGAATGCTAGAATTCGGTGTCAACATGAAAGATAGGGCAAAGGCAACAATCGAGTACGAAGGAGAACGTTTGGAACTTCAGACAAGGAAAGGGAAGCGTGAGGACAAACAATGGGAATACACCAAGAAAGAAAAAGATCATGAAGCTGGACGGTGGGAATTTGAGAAGCGGGAGAAGGAAGCAGCTCTGATGAGGCAAAACATGGAGATCTTGGAGAAGAATTTGTCCAAGATGACACCAAGGAAGAAGAAGTACTAGAGGGAAGAACAAAACAAGATTCTGTAGTACGATCAAGATGATCCATACGATACTCCACCATATTCAAGTCATTCTAGTGTTGGCCGTGGTGCGAATGATGGTTCAGGTGGATTTGGTGATGAATACTAACCCCACTTCCCAGATTTGAATGACTATTACTGTGTTTGTAGTTTGCATTATCTTTCATATTTTCAGTAATTGTTATGTACCTGTGATGTTGTTTTATGTACCTCCCAACTTGTTGTTTGTAATGTTGTACGAGTTTCCTTGTCATCAAAATGAATAAAATTTTATCGAAAAATGAAGTGTGTCGGAATTGAACGAATTTTTATTGGAAAAATGTGTTTTTTAATATCATAATCATCTATGCTGAAAAAATTAAAAAGGACAAATTAATCTGACCTTAAATACGTTATACGTGGACATTAGGTTACGAAATGTGCGGAGGCTAAATTTATCCTCTTGCTGGATTGTAGCAAAAACCAGATTTTGGAAATGTAGAGGTTGAAAGAAGCCTCTTGAATTATACGTAGCCTAAAAGAAGCCTCTTGGATTGCACATGGCACCATCGAAGCTTTTCGGGGAGCTAGGGTTTCTACTCAGAGCACTTGCTGTGGTTGTCTGTGTTAGCAAACAAATCACGTCGTTAATTACTATTCAACTACTCCTATTTTTATTTTATTTTTCATTTAGTCCCTAAGAAGAGTTTTTATGGAAAAAAGCATATTCTCATACGAAAACAAAAACCTATTATTGTCGTAGCCGTAGATCCAAATCTCCCACTTATATATTTGCCGTTTGGTGGAATTAGATTTGACTCTCAGTCTCTTCCTCCACCTCCTCCTCGACCTACCTACAACTGAATCCAATGGCTCCTTCCTTTGTAATTAACGGCGACATCTCCGCCACCACCAACTCTTCCAACTCCGCCGGCCGCGTGTCCTCCGTTTACAGCGATGTCCAGGCAAGCCGAATCGACTATCAACTCCCACTCCCCTCCGTCCTCACTGCTCCATTCAAGATCGTCGATGGTCCCGCTAGCTCCGCCGCTGGCAACCCTGGTAATTAACGCCCACTTCTTCTCTCTTATTCTCCTCTCCTTCTTTGATTTTACCAGCCATTCTTTTATTTTTCTGGATCCTCATTGTTTTCTTCTTCCAGATGCGATCTCGAAGCTGTTCCCAAATCTATTTGGCCAACCTTCTTCGATGTTGCAGCCAAATGACGTCCATACTCTCCCTTCGGATCGTAAACTGAAAATCGGCGTCGTCTTGTCCGGAGGCCAGGCACCAGGAGGACACAATGTCATCTCCGGGATCTTTGGTATGTCACCATTTTAAGTGTGCGAGATTTCTGATCTTTAGTTCCGATTCAGTCTCTTGACTTTTATCTTGTCATTTTTGTTCGCGGCCATAGATTACTTGCAGGCTAATGCCAAGGGAAGTACACTATATGGCTTTCGCGGAGGTCCTGCTGGTATCATGAAGTGCAAATACGTGGAACTGAATCCTGACTACATCCGCCCTTACAGGAATCAGGTACGTTACTCACTTCACTATTGCTGGATTAGAAACAATTCTTATGTTTGATTCAAGCTCTCTGTCTAACTCTTTGGTCGTTCATCAGGGTGGTTTTGATATGATCTGCAGTGGCAGGGACAAAATTGAGACTCCTGAGCAGGTGACTGCTTTTCTTTGTTTAATCATACTAGTAAGAACATGGTAATTCAAAAGCAAGGCTAGCTGATTTCCGTAAGGATCAATTTTGCAGTTTAAGCAAGCTGAAGAAACTGCGCTGAAGCTTGATTTGGATGGGATTGTTGTTATTGGTGGGGATGATTCAAACACAAATGCCTGCCTGCTTGCTGAAAACTTCAGGTACACTACAATGTTATCTCGTGCTTCTGTTCTATTGATGTCGCTTCTGCTAGCTGGCTTGCTGGCTGGCTCATCTAGAGATTTGTTGTCATAACAATCTTTGCTTTTTTCCTTGCTTATACGATAAATCAGGAGCAAGAATATGAAGGCGAGGGTAATTGGCTGCCCGAAAACGATTGATGGTGATCTGAAATGCAAAGAGGTCCCTGTTAGTTTTGGATTTGATACAGCTTGCAAGGTGATTAGTGCTGTGTTGTGTGCTTTTATTTTCATTGTTGTTTTTGTGCATCTTCATAGATATGACGATAGAAGAAATTCCATAAAGTATCCGTTTCTAGGCCTTGTTTAATTGAGTATAACTAATCAAATTAGATAAGATTTACCAGTTTCTTATTAAATTATAACTTATATGGGACTCATGATGGATGACGCAGATATATGCAGAAATGATTGGGAATGTGATGATTGATGCTCGATCTACTGGGAAATATTATCATTGTAAGTCTAATGTCTCTAGCTTTTTTGTACTCTGACCATTTTACAGGTTTGAGTTGAGTTGTTTTAAAAATTCCAAATGCTTCTGAAAGGGTTTGCTCATTTGGAGTGATGCAGTGGCTTTATTAGGAGTTTAGTTACTTCTGGGATGTGTATGTCCTTTTCCCTTTCTTATAGTAAAGGGATGTACTTATGTCCGCCTATGTTATTTCTTCCATGTCTTTCCTGGTTTAAGTCATAAGGCTGCGTGGGGCAAATTTGCAAATTTTTTATTTGATTTCTCTGATATAGATATTCACTTGTGTTTGTAGAATTATGATTTCTCATCATGTCTTGCTTGATCTTGCCATTCTGCAACTCCTCCCCCCCAACATTAACTCATGTCTTTTTTCTCTTCGTATTTTTGCCAAGCTAATCTGACAATTCATTATTATGTCTATGTTACAGTTGTACGTCTTATGGGTCGTGCTGCTTCCCACATTACTTTGGAATGTGCTTTGCAAACTCACCCTAACATAACCATCATTGGAGAAGAGGTGTCTGCTCATTACTCTTTGCAGCTTGCTAGTTGATTATTACTTCCCGAGGAATTGTTGTTGGAAGCAAATAACTTGTGATTTGCTGATCTATTGTGGCTTATATTGTGTTTCAGGTTGCAGCAAAAAAATTAACCCTTAAAAATGTTACTGACTACATTGTTGATGTGGTCTGCAAACGTGCTGAACTCGGTCACAACTATGGTGTTATCCTCATTCCTGAGGGTTTAATCGATTTCATTCCTGAGGTATGCTAATTGCAGTTATGACTGTGATTGTCCTCCCTCCCTGCTCGATTTTTGATCCTGCTTCCCCACCTGCCTTATTAGAGGTGTTATATACCAGATTCTCCTGCTGTTTAATTGGTGTTCTGTGCCCTGTTGTTACTGTGCAGGTCCAGCAGCTCATCGCTGAACTAAATGAAATTTTGGCTCATGAGGTTGTGGATGAAGCTGGGAAATGGAAGAATAAACTTGCAGAGCAGTCTCTTCAGCTTTTTGATTTCTTACCTCAGGCAATTCAGGAGCAATTGATGCTTGAAAGAGATCCACATGGAAATGTTCAGGTTTAGAACACACATCAATGAGATGAATTATTTTCACTTGTTAAGAATCTCCTTGAGTGTTTTATATGTGAAACATTTTTTGCTTCCCCTTGTAGGTTGCCAAGATAGAGACAGAAAAAATGCTCATTCAGATGGTTGAAACCGAGTTACAAAAGAGGACCCAAGAAGGTTCATACAAAGGCCAATTCAAAGGGCAGTCCCACTTTTTTGGGTAACTTGTTGAACTTAGAAATTCATTTTCTTTTCACTGTTCATATTTCATTTTTTTACCTGAGAAGCAAGAAACTCATAATTTTCCTGATGAAAGATGTTGGTGTCACTTCAAGTTGTAGATTACTGAAATTTTGGTATTCAACATCAAATACTCAGTCCCACATGTAACACAGTTTGTTGGTCCATTTAGTTTTTGTTCTTAAGAATTCTTTGAGAACTTCATCTTGCAGTCATTGTCAGAATCACAATATAACAGGGGGCGCTTAGTTTCATGTCTGTGTTGAAAGTGTGCTTTGAACAAGTTTTGCTAACTTAGATTCTTAAGCCAATTTCTTAATAATCGAGATTCTGATTCAGGTATGAAGGAAGATGTGGCTTGCCAACTAATTTTGATTCTATGTACTGCTATGCACTGGGCTATGCTGCAGGAGTTCTTCTTCATAGTGGGAAGACTGGATTGATATCATCAGTAAGTTCATCCCAAACAGTGTGGACTATTACAGCTGGTGTTGTAGATTAATTGAGTGTAATGTTACTACCTACGATGATAACAATGTTCCTACTTTATAATCTTGATTGCAATCCAGATTGGAAATCTCGGTGCCCCCGTTTCAGAATGGACTGTTGGCGGGACTGCATTGACTGCTTTGATGGATGTGGAGAGGAGACATGGTAAAGCTATCGTTTTTGTTCATGCCCTAGATACTTCCTCAGGGGTCCGTTTGTTGCACAGTGTTTTTCTGGGTGAAGTTTCTTATGGGTTAGTGTTACTACACAGGTAAATTCAAGGCTGTTATCAAGAAGGCAATGGTAGAGCTTGAAGGTAAGTAGTTGCCCATTGATACACTGAATGTCGCCTGTTTAGTTTATGAAGCAATCCGAAAGGAGTAGTGCACAATATTTGCCTAATTTGATTGTGATATCAGGGGCACCATTCAAAAAGTTTGCTTCACTGCGGGATGAATGGGCACTGAAGAACAGATACACAAGCCCTGGTATGTGTTGACTGATTAGTAGTTTCATAATGATAATGCTTACTCTGCTAAGACTGGGAAATGTGTAGATGTTGATAAGAAGTTGGTACTATATATATATATATATTATATATTTCAGGACCAATTCAGTTTATGGGACCTGGGGCTGATGCTGTCAATCACACCTTACTCTTGGAACTTGGAGTCATTGCTTAAGTCTCCAACTACTGTATTTTGACGTCTTTGGGAATTTGTCATTGTGTGATTATGATTTGCTTAGTGATTTTTTTTTTTTATTTCCTTGCTATGCTACTTGAACTTTGAAGTGTATCGGTGGGGTCTTTTTCTAGTGGATGCTCACCCAAGCTTCTTGGGGAACTTAAATTTCAGAATGGAACTAGAAATTCTAATAAACAGTTCCTGAGTTGTGATTTTGTGCTTCTTTCATGCTTGCCTGCTGATCGGAGCTCCGATGGATCACCACAAGCTTCTGGCACTGATTAATCGGCCAGTGGTGATCATTCTTGTACTGACTTCTATTGAACAAATGGTTCACTAAGACAGTTTCAACAAGAGATTGGTGATATTATGAATCTTATTTGATTCGAGAATATCACTTGGGCGATAGCGTGCTATTGCGAAATCTTCTCAGGTGTGTTTGGATTTGGTGATTTGGATTTAGTATTTGTGAATTTGAAATCACTACTTTTAAGAGGGGATTTGAAATACAACTAAAAAGTAAAAACTATAAACGCGGATTTCATTCAAATTCAAATACACAAGTTAATTTCTAACTAAACAAGAAAATTTGGAATTTGAAATACCAAATATCAAACTCAAATTCATCTAATCAAATACACCTTGAAGGAATTGTCGCTGATTGGGATCTGAACCCTTTCTGATATTCTTCTAGATATTCATTTGGAGGTCACATTCTCCTTTAGACTCTGTATAATGAGATGTGATTGTGGACTAATTTTGTTTTAGAATGATAGATTTACTCTATATTCATTCGTGGAATATATGGATATGGTATGAAACTGTGAAAAAATCTTTTTGCAATTGAGAAAACTATGTTCAGTCCGGTCGGTTCCGTGACCTGACCTGTATTTTTTTGACTTCACCGGCGGTGAATTTCTAGGAGTAGAAGAGTTGGTTAGGAAGGTAAATTGGGGAGGTATCTCGAGGAGTATGGCGAAATGCGAAGGATTTTAAAATCACACATTTTATTCGTCGATTTCATCCTATCTAATTATATATACTTATATTCTCAATTAAAAATGCTTAGTAAGCTAATACATGGCTATTGGAGCTAACGTGGTGTAATGGAAAAGTGGACAAAATAGGAGGGGTAAAAAGAGCATTTATAGTATAATATATATGCTATTATTAAGTTGACAAATATCTTATGGCATCAGATCTGCGTCCAAACTTTTAAGTTTGGAACAGTTCCAAACCCAAAAACGTAGGGGTAATTTTGGTATTTCATAAAAATAATATATCTAACCTAAATCATTCGTTGCTCCACCGCTCCTGAACCTTTTGGCTTCTGCAGATTGAAACTCAGCTCCAGTCCTTCCTCATCCACCGTCGCCGATGGGATCTTCTTCGGCTTGACCATCAGCCACGCGGTGGCCACGACGCCACGTTAATCTCTCCTTTCCGCCATTAATAGAGCGGATTTTCCACTTCACCCGAAGGAGGGAGGATGGACTTGTCGTGTGTCGATTAGGGAGAGTCGGGAGATGTCGATCGAGTCAATCAGGATGAAGTGTCGCGATCGGAGAGGACAGGGCCGGAAGCTCGACTATTTGAAAAGCACAAGCCATCGTCGCCGCCGCCGGGGCAAGATCTCGTCTTGCCAACGGAGGAAGGCCGGATGATGCACTTGTTCGACGAGGAAGGCTGGAGGTATGTAGACAGATTGGGAGGGATTGCTACGGCGACGGCAGCACCGACGGAGCATCAGCGACCATCGGCGGCCGGAGAAAAGCAGCGAAGCGGAGGTCAGAGGATGAAGACGAAGGAGAATTGTTTAATAATTATTAAAAATTACATTTTAGTCACTGTATTTAAAGTTATAGATAATTTGATTGCTTAATATTAAAATTTACAAACTCAGTCACTGTTTTTTAAGTCGTTATCAAAGTATAGTTTGGTATGATTGATCTTCTTCCCCTAGTTGGGATCCGATTCAATTCCCAAACTTGTTCCATACAATTAAATGTATTCGTTCATATTTGGTTGATCCTCTATATTTTTGTTTGCAGCCACTCTCGGTATTGATTGGTTAACTAGTTAACTTGATTGATAACTAGCTAACTCGATTAGATAATAACTAGTTAACTCGATTAGATAACTAATTAACAACTAAACAAACTAGTTAACTTGATTGGTTAACTAGTTAACTCGATTGGATAGCTAGTTAACTCGATTGGATAACTAGTTAACTCGATTGGATAACTAGTTAACTCGATTGGATAACTAGTTAACAAATTTTGAAAACTAGTTAACTAATTTTGCTAACTAGTTAACTAATGTTGATAACAAGTTATTGAGTAAAATTTGGATAACTAATTAACTCAATAAGTTAACTAGTTAACTCGATTGGTTAACTGGTTAACAATTTGATAACTCGATTAGATAACTAGTTACCACGTGGTTGCCGACGGAGAAGGAGACGACGGAACTCTCGCCGGCAAATAGATCTGGAACGAACTAGTGGCGTAGCCATAGGCGCTGTTGGAGGAGTGTCCGGAGATGAGAGTTAAAACGTTCACTGTTTGAAATTTTGGTATTGTTGGAATAAGTTGTTGTTGTATTTGTTGTATAATCGGTCGTCGAATAACGTGTATTATTAGTTAACCAGTTAACTCGAGTAGATAACTAGTTCACAACTTGATAACTCGTTAATTCCATTGGTTAACTAGTTAACTAGTTAACTCGATAAGTTAACTAGTTAACTCGAGTGGATAACTAGTTAACTCGATTGGATAACTAGTTAACTCGATTAGTTAATTAGTTAACTCGATAAGTTAAATAGTTAACTCAAGTAGATAACTAGTTAACTTATCGAGTTAGTTAACACGACAAGATAACTAATTAACTTGATCGGTTAACTAATTAACTCGATAAGTCATGGTGTTTAACTGGTTAACTTGTCCTCGTCGGAAAAAGTCATCGGAAAAAAACTCATCGGAAAAGTCGTCGGAAAAAGTCATTGAAAAAGTCACCGGAAAAGTTGCTGGAAAAGGCACCGGAGTTTGGTCAGTCGCCGGAAAACATGTTAACTAACTAGTTAACTGTAAAAATCTAAGTTAACTAGTTAACTAATTATCAATAAAAAAATCATGTTAACAAGTTATTAGTAAAAATCAGGTTAACTTGTCCTCGCCGGAAAATATGTTAACTAACTAGTTAACTGTTAAAAAATCCAAGTTAACTAGTTTTTTTTTTGTGCGTAGCACTCCTGGGCGGGAGCGTGCTATAGATCGTGAACCATCCTAGGAGCTAAAAATAAAAATGAAAAAAAGAAAGGGGGAAAGAAGGGGGTTGGGTGCGGGGGTGGGTTTGATTGAGAGAATGGGCCCTTATTGGCGAGAAGCCCTAATCGGCGAGAATAAGCCCTTATTGGCGAGAATGAGCCCTTATTGGCGAGATTTATGCCGTTATTGGCGAGATTGTACCCATATGGCAAGAGAAAATTTGTCAGCAACTCTTCTGTCTCCTTACTTACTGTATGAAAATAAAAACATGATTAGTTGGATGTAATTAAAAAAATTAAATAATTAACTCTATGTGAAAAAAGGAAATAAGAATAATTAAATTTAAATGAAATTAACTATGCAATTAATATACTTGCAAAATGCAGAAAGTACAAAATTGAGAGATTAATGATAGACAATTAGGAAATCAAAATTAACTTATAATTAAATCCAAATTAGCAAAAAATTAGGTAAAGAAATAATTAGTAATAACAAAATTAAAATATTACCATATTGTAATCACCTCACTATCGCCGCTGCCGGCGGCACTTTCGGTTGAATGAAGAGCTTACAAGGTTGTTCCCCGGTCGACACACGCATCCCATTCTCCAATTCGGTGACAAGCTTCTCAAAGTGATTCCTCGTTACATTCGTCAGCGTTGCCAGCTTCACCCTATACGCGTGAAACTTCTCCAACTCCTCCGCCGCCGCCCGATCTCGACAATCGCCGTTGGTGAACTTCTTGATCTCCACCTCCGCGCAGCTATGCAGCTTCTCCAAGCTCGATTCCGCCTCCCCTTGCATAAACAGTAAGATCCCACTCCTTATTTCTCCAACCAGTAAGATCAAACCAAAGGTCAGGCCTTCTGGAGATAACAAGGAATGAAATCAAGCTTTCTCTGTCTGCATCGTTGCCATGGTGGGAAAATCATACTGCCCGAAAGCTGATTCCCCCACATTCAAACAACAAATGCAATTGAAATTCCATTCTAAAACCTAGCAGTTGCTTATATCAATAACCTTGGACAGGGTAAAAAAAGTATAAACAAGAAGAAAAAAAGAAGGAAAGCAAAAGGAAGACAATGGCGAGACACCGGAGAAGAGCGGCTATGTCTACTGCTCGTTAGACATTCATTCTGAACATTAGAATCGAACGGGGAACTCTTCTCCCGTCTGGATCGAGAGATGCCGTTCTATCTTTACCAGCAATGCTTGAATCGCAAAGATCGACCACTTGCTTCCCATACTCGTCGATTACTTCCCTGATGTCGGAAGGAACGGCGGGCCATTTGCGGCGGTCGTGTATTGTTTACGTAAGTTAGCATCAAGACAAAATATCCAAGTTAACTAGTTATCAATAAAAAAAATCTTGTTAACAAGTTATTAGTAAAAATCAGGTTAACTAGTTAACTTGTCCTCGCCGAAAAAGTCAACCGGAGTTTGGTCGGTCTCCGAAGCCTCGCCTGAAAAGTCACCGGAAAACATGTTAACTATAAAAATCTAAGTTAACTAGTTAAGAATAAAAAAATCATGCTAATAAGTTAATAGTAAAAATCAGGTTAACTAGTTAACTTGTCCTCGTCGGAAAAGTCACCGAAATCAATGAAAAAAATTGTCTGAAAAAAGTCGCCGGAAAAGTCGCCGGTGGCCGGCGACAATGGCTGGCCGCAGTGGGTTCATTAAAAACAAAATATTTAAATAAATAAATAATAATAATATATTTAATTAAATATAATAATTAAATTGTTTGTGTAAAGTCCTAAATGCCCCTATTAAATCTGGACCATTAAGATGGTCAAATGGTCAAACTAGATCTAATGGTTGGAGTTGGGTTGGAACTTTCCAAACCAACAAAGGTTTGGACTCTGATCTACTTCCATATCTCATAACCTTAAATTAAAAAAAAAAAGGATTCCCTTCCTTCTCATTTGATGATCAGACTTTCCATTTGTTGAATGATTAATATGGTAATCATTTACCTCAAAAAAAAAAAAAATGGTAATCATAATTTATTCTGGGGCTCTATGGCCGTTATTGAGGGTTTTGTTTTCAGCTGAAAAAAAACAAAGAGACGTGATGCTAAACTTCATCTCAAATCAATTCAACTATATAACCAAGGAAAAAAGGTTTGGGTTCTCTCTGCAACTCGAGAAGTTGAAAGTTGGAAGGGTGACAAAATTGGCTGATAAGCCCAACTTGACTAACACCCATTATTTAATGGAGGTTGGATCTCTGGATGTTGGTACTACAATTGGAGTCGCAACATATTCAATGCTACTCAGTTGATGAATAAATCTTCAGGTCTGTACATTCCACCTGGGAAGAGAGGAATCAAGTAACAATAGCAGTGGAAAGCCCTTGCCTAGTTGTTTGATGTGACCCATGGCTATAGATTAGTCTACAACTAACATCTTATATTTGGAGATTACAGAATCGAAAACAAACCCAAGAAATTGGATGGAATAGAATCATATAGTTAAAAAACTATGAACCATAGGTATCATGTGAATGATGCCACACGAACTTAGGGGTGATAACCTAAGTTCGATAAACCCGATCTTTCTAACATAACAACAACACACCAAAGCAAGAAGAGAATAAAAACATTAACCATTATGCTGAAAGCAACTTTTCAATTCAGCCAATGCTGAGTTTACAAGATGAAATAAACTCACTTATATAGGCCAAGGTGACGATCATAAGGCCCTAATATCCTAGTCCGAAACTAACTCTATAACTATTAAAATAAAAGAATCCTTTAGGCATAGGATTAAAATTACATTAAAATATGATAGATAATTGAGTATTAAAAGGATTAGGACTCAAGGGAAAGCAAATGAAGTATGAGGGCTAAAAAACCCTAATTAGGGTTTTGGGCGGTCGTGGCTGGGCCGATCTTGAGCTCCAAGTTGGACCTTCGTGGAATGGGTGGGTTGGACCTTGGGGGTCTTCCTAAGAGTCTGGAAGAGGTGGCCCATCATCCAGACGGGAGTGGCGGGGCCCATAGGTCTGAATCTTGAAGGGCCGACAAAATCGAGCCCCAACCAAAATTAGGGCTTGGCTGATCGGCCGCGCGGTCGAGTATCGGATGATGATGATGCGGATGAGAGCCGAGAGGGCTCGTCTCTTGCTACGAGTGATGTCGGGTCGGCTTGGCCGACCATGGCGCCCCTAGTGGGTGGTCAAGGCCGTATTGGCTGGTAGCTCTGATAAGTTTCGTGTCTCGTGCTGCATTGGGGGTGTCCGGAGCTATGATAGAGGTGACCAATGTGGTGGCCATGAGTAGCAAGGACGGAGTGGTCGTTGTCACATGATGTTCAGTCGCAGCGGCCGTGGCTGTCGTGTCGGGTGTACGGCTGGCCGTGACCTGAAGTGTGGTCCATGCATCCTGGCTGAACTTATCTTCGAGTTCTTCGTGTGGCACCTTGTTGGACGATCTAATATAAGTTGTGACCTCTTTATAGAAGGTGTTGGCTTGGTCTATGGTTGTGATATGAACCAACGACAACCGTGAGAGATGTGACCCTATACCATGCTCGAGGGCAAGGCGATCGAATCAATCCTCAAAACTGGATGGAAACGGACTTGGACTTAGTAGCTATAATGAGCTAGGAACCCGAAGTATCAAGATGAACGATATCATGAAGCTAAGGGTGAACCAACCTAACTGCTATGCAACAACGAGCAAAAACTATAAGGAACAAGAACAAAAGTTATGAAATCAATTCTTTATTAAAGGGGGTCTCCTTAAAAATGAGTAAAAGGGACCCTATTTATAGGAGTAGGGTCGGCCAAAGGATTTTCCGTGTCCTTTTATAAAACTACTTCTAAAAATAGTAAAATAATTCGAATCCTAATTAAAAAGGAAGAATAAATCTGACTAAAATTCTAAAAAGGTTAAAAGTCCTAATTTGGGTGCTAGAGTCCTAGCCAGACACTGAAAGCTCAATGATAGGCTTTCTCACTCCTTATCGGACAAGGAAAGCCAAAGTTTTCATTCCGCGGCTCGAAAATCCATGTGCATCTCGGATTTAGTCTGGCGGCCGGTATCCGGACCCGACAATGCAATTGCGGCATCCCATCATCATCTTGCGACGACCCAACATCAGATAGTGGCAACTCCGCATCGGTCTCTCGGCCCAACATTAGGATCAGGTCATGCTTGATCATCGGTGGCCCGACGCCCAAATTTAGTCTAACATCAAAGTCTCGGTCTGACATCGTTAGACTTCTTGGATCGGCATCAGTACTCGGTCTGGTATCAGCGTCTGGCTCGGCATCAGCATCTGACTTGGTATCAGCATCCGGCTCGGCTGTGCTCGACATCAGCGGTCCTCAGTTCGACATCAGCGGCGTTCGACTCTCAGCATCAGTTGGTGTGGCGCCCAACGTTATCATTTCCAACACCAAACATCCATTACTTTGCATCGTTTCAGTCGTCCTCTTGCTAGCCAATGGTACCTCCACTATTAGCCTCAAACCAGAGTGGAACGAGTAAGTTTCACATGCCCCTACGCCATAGGAAAAACCTGGCAAGTTTGCTAGTGTCGACTTTAAGCATTGACAACAAAAGATGTTCTTCTATCTCGCTACTTTGGGATTACAAAAGTTCATCAACGAGATGGTTTAGAATCCTAATGAACAAGAGCCCAAAAAGGAAAGGTTTCTTGCAATATAAGCAGGAAGACATTCTAACTTTCTTTGAAGGACTTATATCCTGAATGTCTTAGACGACACGTTGTATAATGTACTTGGAACCATCGCTACATCTAAGGAGCTGTGAGATTCTTTAGAGAAGAAGTACAATGCGAGGATGTTGGCCTAAAGAAGTTTGTTGCTGCGAAATTTCTTGACTACAAGATGGTTGACTCCAAACCAGTTGCAGTTCAGTGCAAGAACTTCAAGTAATTATTCATGATCTTCTCAGTGAAGCATGAAAATCAATGAAACTTTTCAAGTTGATGCCTTCATTGAGAACTTTCCTTATGATTGGAAGTTTTCAAGAATTACGTGAAGCATAAGTGATGACACTAGAATTAACGTGATTATCAGCCCCGTTTAAGCGACATTTCCTTGCTTGTAACACTGTTTTAGGGGTAGTTTAGGGTGTTTTCACTCATTTGCACTATTTCCTACGAATTTGGTTACTTTGGCCCGTTTAGGGTCTATTTGATGTGTTTTCTAGTTTATCGTGTAGTACACAGGTTTTTGCCATCAAATATGTAGCCTCGGACGTGTTTGGGATGCGAAGGAACCTCGAGGAATTGCCGAAATCAAATGGAGAACCCGAACAGATCAAAGGAATGAAGAATGCCTGCCCAACACTAAGTTCTTGCCAAGAATGTCAAATGTTCTCGGCGAGAATCCATTTAGAAATCAAAGGCCAATTCTCGTCAAGACTGCAACAACTTTTGTGAAGAAGTTCTCGGCAAGAACTTCAATGTTCTCGTCGAGAACATGTGAAGAAATCAAAGGAAAATTCTCGTCGAAGATTCAGAATATGTTTGCACAGTAGTTCTCGACGAGAAGTCTACAAGTTCTCGTCGAGAAGTAACCTCTTTTCTAGCACTAAATCGGAAAACTTATTTAAGGAAGCGGCACATCATTCAGAAAGGAGATCATTCAATAATACACACTTTTCAAAATCGAGACTTCAGAGCTGAGAGAGAGAGAGAGAGTTCAGAGAGCATCGAAGAGTTCCCGGGGAGATCTTGACACCGTCTTTTCCACCTCGGAGTGCTAGGAGCTAGGATTGAAAATTGCTAGAGTTCCGAGCTTCGCCGGAGTCGTCAGAATTAGGTTTTACAGTTTCTATCTGTTCTCCCTTTGTATGATGAACTCCTCTGTTGCTTTTGATTCTTTTGTTATCAACATGAGTAGCTAAACTCGTTTAAAGTTAGATTAGATGAACCCTAAGTGACCCGGGGCTTTAAAGCGGTCACAGATGCGGTTCTGTATTAGTTCTTATTCGTAGTTTATCTTGCTGTTGTTTGTTCTTCGTCTTGTATCACCTAGATTAGATTCGTGTTAAGCTAAGGATAGTGGACGAACATCCGCCTTACTTAAGAACATCAAATCAATTAATTAACATATTCAATGGAGTGTGCCTTTCGTAGGAACCATTTAGGGTTAATCCGCTTCTAGAGTAACTCATTAATCACAATTAATTGCACCAGTTAGTTCTCCGTTGCAGAAGTGATTGCTCGGACGGTTAATTAATCTTGGTAGTTAGATCCGATAGAGCGAACGTTCGCAGAACTTAAGACATAAGGGTAAGGAGTTATGGTGGTGTTTCAGAACTGAATGAATTAGGATTGAAAGTTGCTGTTCTTGTGATCGCCAATGTCCTGGTGATCTTAGGGGGTTCGAGTCTAAGCTTTGTCTGTCAATTTGTTAGTCAACCTCAATCAATCAATCTGCCTTTTAATTCCATTTCAATTTCCTTGCTTATTAGTTTAGAAGTCGCGGAACTCAGACCACGCACAACCTGTTTAAACCTGAGTAATTTGTCAGCTTCTTTGAGTAAACGATTAGAAGAAGACCCGTGGAATACGATCTATCTTGCGTTTAGTAAGGTAGTTATTTGATAAACCTGTTTACAACGTTCATCAATAAGCGTTAAAGACCTCATTATCCACTTGAAGATTGAAGAGGACAATTAGTTGGCTGAAAAAGGAAGCAATGCTCAACCTTTCATCCAGGTACTGAACATTGTGGAGTCCTCCTCCAATGCCAATAAAAGAAAGAGGAATCCTGGTGCGAGTAGTTCGGGATGAAGAACCAAAATAATAAGAAGAATAAGTTTGCGGGTAATTGCTACAACTATGGAAAAAAAATGAACATCGAGGTTCTGCGTGCAAGGCCCCACAAAAAACTGAACAAAGGGAAAGGTCAAGCCAAAAGGAAGACGATGTTGACGACTTATGTGTTGTTCGTTTCGAATGCAACTTGGTAGGGAATTCAACGGAGTGGTGGAATGATTTAGGTGCTACTCGCCATGCTTGCGATGTAAAAGAAATATTCTTATCTTATGCCTTATCCGATGCTGAGAGTTGGCATTCGTGCGAGTCGAGCCGGATATCCAGACCACCAAACCCTGCCCGACCATCCCTTCCGGGTTTTTTGCCCTACCCGGATTGTATAGACCGAGTCTGCGTTGGCCACTATTAATGGGCCGCCCGGATTTCGGGCTTTCCCCGACCCACCCGAATCCCCGGCCCATTAATCAAAATAGTCTAGGCTTTTTTTAAGTTTTCTGGGCTGATTTTTTTTCCGGCCCACTGATCAAAATAGTCTGGGCTTTTTTTTTATAAGTTTTATGGGCTTATTTTTTGGCCTAATACCATTGTACAACATAAACTATTGGCTTATTACGAGTCTATACGTAACCTTTTCATAATTTCAAATATGTCACGACCTTCTGAACCCATTTACGAAAATGACATACCGTTAGTTTTCGCTAAAAACCATCCTACGTGGACTGACAGAGTTAGCTGACTGTGTCCAACTTCTTACGTGTCATGTGACATGGCTGCCACATCATATTAACTAAAAATAATTTCTTTTTATTAAATTTTTTCCTTTCTTCTTCCCATGTCTCTCTCCTCCTCCTCTACTTCACCGCCACTTCCTTGGACCTCACCGACGCCGCCCTAGTTGGTTCCCTCCATTTCCCTCCCCTGCTATCTTCTGTCCTTTCTTCCGTAACCCAACTCTCCCTACGCTCCAGCTCCTTCTCCGCTGACAATCTATCAGCCGGCGTTGGAAAGTGTTCCCTCTCCAAACCCTAGATTTGTCGAGAGGTTGTTGGAAACAAATCAAGGGTCGGAGATTCAAGACCCACCCCTTCCATTCACACGTACGTGTGGCTCTCTGTCTCGTACCATTAATCTCACCTTCACCTTCACCTTCACCTTCTTCTTCTTCTCTCTCTCTCTCTCTGCTTCAAGTGTTCCCTGCAGATTCCAAAACAAATTGAGGGGAAACAGAGTATAAACTAGTATAAACCCATTAAATTAGTACTAGTTAGCTAGTTGTTTGTTTGATTTGAAAAGAAGATGAAACAAACATGGAAATCGATGGTCTGCGGGTGCTCAAGCTTCAACTACAGAGAGACAAGGGAGCTTCTGGAGTTATTATCAGAGGAAGAGAGATAGTGAAAAAGGTAATAATGAGCAGTACGAATTCGTTCACAAGGATGTCTCTTTTCTGACGTGAGTATTAATCCCAAAGAAGGGGTGCTTTGTATGGAAGACATATCAAATTCGTTCGTTGGTTCGAAGCTGTATGTTTTCACCTTCTCGGAACTGAGGTTAATTACCCAGAACTATGCTCGGGTTAATCTGCTTGGAGAAGGAGGGTTCGGTCAGCCAGTTTGAAGGCTCAGCCAGTTGCTGTCAATTCCTTGGATTTGGATGGGTTACAAGGCCACAAGGAGTAGGTGGTAAATAATATGGGAGACAAATCTAGGGTTTGGAGGGCACACTTTCCAACGCCGGCTGATAGATTGTCGGCGGAGAAGGAGCTGGAGCGTAGGGAGAGGTGGGTTACGGAGGAAGGACAAAAGATAGCAGGGGAGGGAGATGGAGGGAACCAACTAGGCCGGCGCCGGTGAGATCCAAGGAAGTGGCGGTGAAGGAGGAGGAGGAGAGAGACATGAGAAGAAGAAATGAAAAAATTTAACAAAAAAAAATTATTTTCAGTTAATATGACGTGGCAGCCATGTCACATAACACGTAAGTAGTTGGACACAGTCAGCTAACTCTGTTAGTCCACGTAGGATGGTTTTTAGCGAAAACTAACGGTATGCCATTTTCGTAAATGGGTTCAGAAGGTCGTGACATATTTGAAATTATGAAAAGGTTACGTATAGACTCGTAATAAGCCAATAGTTTATGCTGTACAATGGTATTAGACCTTATTTTTTTTAGTCATTAATATTATTAGGCCTTATACTTTATAATGGTAAGTTAGGAAGACTAAGTTAGTGAATCAAATAATAACAACTAACTAACCGAAATTCAGAAATAGTCTGACTAACAATTAACAACTAACAACTAACAACTAACAACTAAATGAATCAAATAATACCGAATGACGAATACTAAAAATATGAAATTCAGAAATAATAACAGAAATTCTATTTAATAATAACTAATCTACATATGAAATTCTGAATATTAAATAATCGGAACAAATCCAAACATAACTAAATAGATGACTATAATTTATTCGCAGTAACGGTAACGACTCGTGTTATCCCAATCCGTCAACTTGTCCGCAGGCTCAGTAATCAAATATCTACAACAAGCAAAGTAGAAAACACAAACATTTAATCAAATGATAACGTTTGAGAGAATTAGAGAAAGCAATTTGGGAATCAATTAAGGAAATGATAACAAACAATTTCAGTATTAAAAATACACACTAGTTGCATCAACATTATCAATCCTCATCCTCATTCTCCATTGCATCCTTAATAAGCTTAGTGAAACAACCCTCAAGAGCAGTAGCGGAGATCTTCGAATCTAATTTGAAGAAGTTAGAAAAAATAGTTAAACTCAATATCATTATTTAAGTGTACTTAAAGAGTAGAAGTACAAACTAAAAAGTATCCCAAAATTTAGTGATTTACCTATTTTTAGCTCATCATGAACCCAACTCTTCGTGCAGAAAATGGATTCCACCGTAGTGGAATGAAGCTTAGTACGATGTGGATCTAATAACCTTCCACCAGCACTAAAGGCAGATTCAGAGGCCACTGAAGTTACTGGGATAGCTAGCAGATCTCTCTTGCTATGGCTTGCAATGTCGAAAATTTCACTCCATTCATTTTCCACCAAATCAGGATATCAAAATCTGGGGATCGAGGAATGAGAGTCTCATCCAAGTAATTGTCCAACTCAGATTGACATGGAGTTGTTTTGACCTCTTCTTTTGACTTACAAATAAGTCAAAGTCAACATCATCAAATGTGGAGTTCTCATTAATTTCACTAGCGGGATGCTCATTTGCTGGTCTATTTCTACTTTGGTATTCCCGAACCAGCTCAGACAATGTATCCTTCATCTTCTCATTGCAAATACGATTCGTGGTACTAGCCAGCCTAATTTCCCAATACTCAACCATTTGTAGCTTGCAACGAGGATCGAGGATAACAGCTACGGCCAAAAGTTCCTGAATGTTCCTCCAGTACTTCGAGAACTTTAACCACATTAACTCGGCCATTCTACTTACCCTCTGGTCGGGATCAATACGCCATTCATGTAGCTTGCCACTCAACTCACAAATCTTCGGGAAGAAGAGGTTCACAGTAGGGTAATTAGAACTAGAGAATAATTCCGAGATGTTGTTAAAGATCTTCAATTTGTCACAAATAACTGCAGCAAATCCCTAATGCGACTCATTTGGGCACAATGTCTAACTATGACTCTCATCCCACTGTTTAAGCCTATAGAAGACATCTTTGTACGATAAGGAAACATACAACATTTCGTAGGTGGAATTCCACCTTGTGGGACAGTCATCCACTAATTTGTTCACATAATCGATACGAGTCTGTTTCGCAACTTCTTGAAAGAACTCAATTCGTTTAGGAGTTGCTGTCCAGTATAGCACACTATCTCTAATCTTCTCAATTCCATCCTTCAAGACATCCAACCCATCCTTGACAATTAGATTGACGATGTGGGCCGTACATCGCACGTGCAATAGAGTTCCATCCTTGATCAAGAAAGTAGACACCAACTTTGACTTAATAATGTTTATCATCTTGTCATTTGTGCTGCAGTTATCGAGGGTGCACTACAAGAAAAAGGTAGATTAGTCATAGTTTTTTTGCACCATTAGTCACGGTTTTAATCATGACTAAAAAAATTAGCCACGGTTTAAGGAACCGTGACTAAATTGACCAAATTTTGTCACAATTTTTTATGAAACCGTGACTAAAATATTGGTCACGGTTTATATGCAAACCGTGACCAATATTAGTCACGGTTTATATGTAAACCATGACCAATATTAGTCACGACTTATATGTAAACCGTGACCAATATTAGGCACGATTTCATCAAAAATCGTGACAAAATTTGGTCGATTTAGTCACGGTTTACTAGAAAACCGTGACTAATATTAGTCACGGTTTGCCATGAAAACTGTGACAAATGCAGTGATCAATTTGTTTTTAATAAATTTTTAGTGACCAATTTGTTCTTAAGAATTTTGCTGTGACCAGAAATTTAGAAAGTTAATTAACTCCTTTAGTCCAGAAATTTAGAAAGTTAACAAAAGGTCCCAAGTTATACCCCAAGTCCTTATTTGTAACAAATTCACAGTTGGTGACTGCCAAGGTAAAATTTGGTAAGTGCAAAATAGTCATTCCACTTTTTTAGGGTTTCAAATAGGTCACTAATTCATATCTTTTTTAGGGTTCTGTCCCGCTCTGGCATTTCCCCCATCCCGCTCCGGCGTCGAAGGAGGCGGTCGTAGGGTGGCTGAGATCTGGGTTTCATCGGGTGGATGTAGATCATCAGATCTGATCAGATTGAAGGTGGAGGAGTCAAATTGATTGGAGCCGTCGTCAGGGGAGCCGAGCCGGATATCCTCCGACATATCGAGCTGCATCGGCGGGGTTGCTGATTCCGCCGGGATCTCGTCGTGGTGCTCTGTTTCTTGATCGGAATTGTTGTCGGAGGCGTCTTTTTTCCCGTCGTCGTCGTCTTCAAGATCATTATCGACTTTGGAAGGGGCGTCGAGTGGGGTGAAGATGGTGGGGAAGAGAGGAGATCGGAAGACGGATGAAGCGGAGGGATCGGAAGTTGAGTGGCCGGAGAGTGTTGGCTTTGGAGGATGGATGGTGAAGAAGAAGAAGGCGTCAGAGGGTACTGGGAAGAAGAAAGAAGAAAAAGGGGTTGGTGGGTGGGAAGAGGAAAGAAGTCAGGGATTGGAAGGGGAGGAAGCACACAGATTTCCAACGTGGCAATCCATGTTTCTTTGGGGAAGAATTAGTCACGGTTTCCAAAATCCGTGACTAAACACGGTTTCCAAAAATCGTGACTGATTTGGTCACGATTTTTATAAACCATGACTAATTTGGTCACGGTTTTTGGAAACCGTGACTAACTGGTCACAGTTTTTAAAAATCATGATCAAATTAGTCACGGTTCACAAAACCGTGACTAATAATCTGTGACCAATCATCAATTTTCTTGTAGTGGTGATAGATGAAAGTTTGGCATCCACATTCCATTCCATCATGCAACAAAATAATCGAGATGCCAAATTATCAACTGTGTGAGGTGCAAGCACATAGATAAACTGCAACATGTGGTTTCAAAGATGCCAATTATTATCTATGTAATAATGTGCTGTCACAGCCATATACCCTTTCTGCTGAGTAGTTGCAGTCTACTATCAGTAGTGATGGCTATTCTTCTGATGTTAGCATCAATCTTCTTCTTGATCTTGACACTTTCGATCTCGTTCATGCCTAGAATCTCCTTCTTTATAGTGTTCTGGCATGGGACACGAAACTGAGGCTGCAGACCGATGAGGAAATTATTTGTGTAATAGTGGTCGACAAACGAAGGGGATAGTCATGCATGACAATGGCTAGGGCAGTTGCTTTCTCGATACTTCAGCATTGTAGGTCATAGCCGTGAGATCCCTCTTCCCATTGGAGTTGGTGAAAACATCTGGACTGAAAATTTTCTGACGACGATCATGAATCTGTCTTTGGAGGTAGTTTTTTATATGAGTCTTCAAATGAGTGCCATGGTTTGACTGACCCCCTAGACTCTTTTTATAGTATTTTCATCTTGCCTTTTATTCCACTTTCCGTCTTCACTTTGAAAAAGTGAGTCCAAACAACACTAGTAAGATTACTAGTGTCTAGGATTTCCTCGAAAGGTCGAGAGTTGGGTTGAGGAGTATCAGCTACAGAATTAGTGTCTGAAATACCCTGTGTTTGAGTCAACACAGGAGTCCTAGTTGCAGATGGAATCATTGGGGATGGATCCAAACCACCATTACTACCAAGTGGTTGATAAGGAATTGGGTTTTGGCTATTCATTGTCAAAGTACTAAGTTTGTATATGCGGATATGCCTACATGATCAAAATTAGAGAAGGAATTGTAAGATTATGGAACGAAGAAGTAAGGAGAAAAAGAAATAGTTATTTGTAGTGTAGCAACCTAGAATATCGAAGTGAAGTAACAAAACAATTTAGTATTGAAAACCAACTTTGAACTTTAAACAATTCATTGTTAACAAACTTTAACCATTTCATTGTAAACAAATTTGAAACAGATGACAGTTCATTAGGTACTTTAAACAGATGGCATTGTTAACAAACTAAGTTTAACTTTAAACAGATGACATTGTCAAACTTTAAACAGATGACATTGTTTAACTAGAATTATAAGAATAATTGTACATGCTAATTCATATTCATTGTTTGCTAACTCACTGTTTGCTACAAATTCATCCATTCATATCGCTAATTCTATGGAACCAACTTGGCTACAAAAATAATTCATACATGCTAACTAGCAAACAATTAGTAATTGTTATAGTTCATTACTTCATTCAACTAACAGCAAGTACTTTAGCAAATATGAGTAAGTAATGTGTACCTTTTGACAGATCAGTAGGTTTTTACACTTCCGTTTATTAGTCCACCTTTTGACACTACCTGCTTGGATTGGATTACGGTGACAGGATGCAAATGTCTATTTACTGCTACAGATCAGAACAAATGGTTAGTAGTTTCATTATAGTTTACAGTTTACATTTTTGTTTACTCAAACAATTCCCTAACTCAATGTGAATGTCTGTGACTGTTTACAGTTTGTCAGTTTAGTTGTGTGATTAGTTACAAAAGGCTTATAATCAGACAAGAGAAAAAACAATCATGAAAGACAAGAAAGATGTCTGTGAGTGTTTACAGCATTGGTGGAGCTAGGGGGAGGCCACCCTGGGCTCGGGCCCAGGGTCCTCTAGACTCAAATAGCTAAAATATAGGTATCTTTAGAACAAAAAGTATGTTCGGCCCATTGTATTCTATGTATCGGGCCCAGGGTCTACTTGAGTCCTGGCTCCGCTACTGGTTTACAGTTTTGGTACTTGCTGATGTGACTGACTGATTGTTTACAAGTTATTTGTTCATTAGGTTAACATGAAAGACAAGAGAAACAATGGCTTATAATCATTAATCATAAATTCAGAATCAAGCAATCATATTTGCCAAAGTATGAAAATATGTTCACTCACAAATTACTTATAATTAGTTCAGTAGTTCACTTAACTCAACATGACAGAATGCCGAATGGCTTATAATCACTAATCAGTTCAGTAGATTCAAGCAATCCATACACAAGCTAAAGCCTAAAGTTAAACATACAGAAGCTAAATCATGATTCATGAACCCATACGAGAGTAGAGACTAGAGGCAACTAATTTCACTCTGTCTTATAATTCGATCCTAACAGACTAGAGACAGTCTACTCAACATGACAACATGAATCCATACACAAGCTAAATCATGACTGTCGACAGAGAAAATATAGACTAGAGACAGAGCCAACACCTATAAGCAGCAGCAGTGCAGCACAACACCTGCAGGCTGCAACCCAAGCTGAAGAGCACTTGCACGAACACACAGTCTGTTACGACTAAAAACTATGAACCCCCAAACTAACGAAATATAAAAAGTAGAAGAAGTGTAGTGAAATTGAAAGCCTCCTATTCTATGACGTCCGTACCTTCTCCAACTCCCAGTTGAATAATAATCCAAAGCTCTCAAAACAGTCGACTAGAGGAGAATGAATACGCATGATGAGTCTGGCGATTATCGAGAGAAAGGTAAGGGAATTTATACTCATTGCCGCATGCATATTTCCTTTTGGATGGAGGAATTAGAATTGGAAGAAGAATCAAACACAGTTACACACAGAAGACTGAAGAGGAAAGAGTAGTATGTAATCTGATTCTGGGAAATTGAAGAAAGGATTACAATACGAATTCAAGGTAAATTAGGAGTATGAAACAGGCAAGAGTTTGGATTTGAGAATAATTAGTGATTGGTACTGGAGAAGATATCGGAGAAGATTGATACTCGCCGAGAACTTCAATGCTAGGCAAATCTGTGCACTTTTTTGATCGGTTTGAGTTCTCTAAGGGACCCCGGATCACTTCTTGAGGTTACATTGCAGCTCGAACACATTCGACGGCTACATATTTGACGACAAAAACCTGTGTACTCAAAGAGGCACTAGAAAACACATCAAATAGACCCGAAACGGGCCAAGATAACCAATTCAGTAGTAAATATCGTTAATGAATGAAAACTCACTAAACTACCCTAAAATCGTGTTACAAGCAATGAAATGTCGCTTAAACGGGCCTATAATCATGATAATTCTAGTGTCATCAGACCTCCCAAACACTAAGGACCTCCCAAGATGGTCGTTATATACGAACCACCAGATGCTTTACATAGGGGATTGCACAATCTAGGGGGTGGACCACCATCACTGAAATCCTGTTCTAGCCTATTAATGGCGGGGCAGTAATCCCCAACAATCTCCTATTCTAGCCTCTGGCCTTAGCCAGAACCGATACTTGAGTTAAACATTAGTTATCCTTAACCTTATCCTATCTAGCCAACTAGTGGCTAGACTCGAATGCCAAGTACGAAACCAAGTACGAAAACAGTTCCTTGAACCTTAACCGAATAAACCCTCCAACTTGAAGTAACTATAAACCATAAAACCCCTCACTGAACTGTTGTAACACCTCATATCTCCACATGACGTGATCCATCTCGTCGTCCTTATTCCATTGATCTGACGGTTTGTCAATCGGAGCTCTAACGAAGGACTTATGATTGAAACTCTCATTTGTCAATGCATGGTCTGCCAATTAGCCCCTTAAAGACAATTTCCCGAAAACACCTCACACTAACAGAAATTACCAAGAGGCCATTTAACTTTCCAGGAAGCACATATCAGTCACTAATCTTTTCAAGGAATCCATTTTGGTCCTTCTCTTTCAATCTCTGGCTCCGACGAGCCTCTCACCGCTGGCGATCCGCCGCCGTCGCCTCCACACCATCTGAAGCCTTGATTTAACCATCGATGCCTCGCTGCTCGCTCCTCCTCCCCTCTTTCCATTCGTCGAAGCCTTGGAGACACCAAACGAAATCATTTATTCTCTCTCTCCTTTCCCAAAAGAATGAGAGCGTCTCTCTTCCTCGTTTTCCGTGCAACCTAAAACCCCAAATCCCTTCTCTTCTTAATCTTTTTCCACCGAAGACCCCAACCTTTTCTAACAAGATATTGTCTGCTTTGGGCGCAAGCCCTCACGAAGTTTCTTTTTGGTGCATATTGGTGACTTCCTAGGAGGTCACCCATTCTGCAGTGCTCCAGGCCAAACATGTTTAACTTTGAAGTTCTTACAAGAACTCCTCCATTACACACCAAAACGCGTCATGTCAGTTAAGGTTAAACTATTCCTAGAGCCCACAGATCTCTCCCGTGAATTGTCGATGTGGTATTTGCCTAGGATGTAACATGAATCCTGACCTTGTCTACAAATTCACATGTTGTATATTTTGGAGAAATTATGTGAGGTCTACAAATTTCTATAGTATTTTTTACCAAATTAATCTAATCCATCTCATTATTGTTTTTTGTCTCATGGTTGTTATTAGTTGGAGGACAATATTGGTATATTCTATTCAATTATTAATCACTAATACGTTACTTCAAATTAATTGTAAGAAATAATTAATTGCCCCAATTAATTATGTTAGTCACGTGTCGTAAGAAAATATTGGCGGGCAAAATCTTCTTAAGCATATCCCTCTTCCTTTTATCAATAATAATTCCATCTTCTCCACTCATATTACTCCTCTAATCTTTGTACTTGATGCACAATTCTCTCCGTCAAATCCTTTATCATTCTAAGAGGATAAACACTATCCCGTTACTACTTTGAGTTTTTCAGAGGGTCCAATGGAGCTAAACCTTTTCCATGATGTTGAATGAGGATGAGTTTTATTATCTGTTTTGAAAAATATGCTACCTAATGATACGTTATTTGACTCTTCCAATAACATATTTGAGGATAGTATTTCGGTTAACTTTCAAGGTACTGATTTTCTATATAGCATTACATAGAATCTCTCAATTATAATTCTACAAATTTTCTCGTCTCACTGGTTTCTTTGAAGTTATATTTTTTTCACCCATATAGTGTTTAACGTGCTTGATTGTATTCATATGCAGCAGACCCACATGAAGTGGACTTGTATAATTTGGAGTTCAAGATGATGGATGATGCGAAAGAGTAAAGCAACAGTTATGCAATTGGTCTTGACTTTGGCATTCAGAAGAGATCTACAAAGAGAACAATAAAAAGGTGACTGATACATGCTTTATTCAATATGTTATATTAAATTCTAATAATCAGGTTTGTAGAAAAACACTGAGAAAAATCTTGTCAATAAAGGTATTGTTGATCCTGCCAGCTATCAAGGGAGACAATAGAAAAAATGTCAGGTTTTCTGGTGATGATGATATTGAAATTTGATTTCTACAAACATATGTACATTATAACTGGATGAATCTCCAGGCATAATCATGCATTCAAACGACGTGTTTAGAGATACAACTCAAGATGGCTCGAATGTTGGATGAATATGAAATCTTGCTAAAAGATTCATACGATATTATGGGAAAATGCTTTGATGGAAGAGAGTATATATATTTCCTTCATCATGAGTTGGCAATGCTAACAGTCTTATTTGTATAGCCCCTACTAAGTCATGCGATGCAAATATTTTGTTAGATTATTTGCAAAGCAGTCACGTCGAGATCCATGATTCTTCTATGAGATTAAAATCGATAAGGATCTGTGATGGACACAATTTTTTGGCTTGCAGGTTTGTACCCTTATTCATTTGTACTATTCAGTTATAATTTTACTTTTGCACTACTATATTCTTAAAATGTCGATATTCGGGTCACACCGACACTTTGCATATTTTTCTCTCTTTATATAGTTACTAAAATTCATAATGCTCAATGTCAAAACTAAAATGGTATAAGAAACTTGAAGACTATAATGGAAATACCAATAATAAATTTATTAGAAAATAATAAATATACAATAAAAACATTTGCAGTCTCAAGGTTTTTCCATATGAAACAACAAAGAAATGTAAATCAACATAAATTAGCTGACTTTTATAAATCTAGTAACCATTAAATATATCAAATATTTTTCAAGTTACAAAAGGAAAATTCTTAATTATACCACTTGGTTTTTCCACGTGATATATAATGAACTATTCCTTCCACTAATTTCAAATTATCTAAACTGATTCATTACTTATTTGAATATTTTTAAATCTTATAGAAAATTGCAAATTGCTTAAAACGGACAAGATCTTTGTTTTAGAAAAGAAGCAAGACCTTTATTTGGTGCATGTATAAATATTAGTTTGTACTCTGTAGTCACAGTGTGAGACAAAACCATAAAAAATACTTAAAACAAAACTTCATTTCGTTATTCTTACTCTCCAACCTTGTTTTGGAATAAACCGGGTCCTTCGAATAGGAAGACCAAGTCTCTTTATGGTCTACTAAACCAAATTAATCATAACCTATGGATTCTAGGATTTTAGATCTAATGATTCTAATTAGGCCTATATATAGATAATAAAATCCTATCTCCAACCTAGCCACCACATTGAAAAAAAACATCTAAACTACTCCATCGTCGCGGCCGCCCCCCCCACATCCAACCACCTGCCGCCACCCGTCCACCTCTAACCCGATGGAGCGTGCACTAGTGCATTTTTTATGATTGGGTGTGGATTTAAACACGTGACCTTTTTTTAGAGGTGTAGTTACTTCACCAATACACTACAAGGTCTTCCTCTACTAGTGCAAATTTATATGCATGATTAGTGTAGTTAGTGTATTAGTGCAACTTAGAGTGTGATAGTTCATAGTAGTGAATGTACTAGTGTAATTTCATATGCGAGTGGTATACGTTAAGATTATAATAATGCAGAAAATTGACTCAAAATTTTCGTCTCTTAATCTCAAACACTAAACTTGTGAAGATGTTATAATGAAAAAGAAAAACCAAATCTGTGTCATGTGTACTAGGACAGGTAGTGCAAACGGCAAACATGAATTATAGATGAATTACCTACACTAGGACATGTAATGCAGGTGGCAAATACGTCATTATGTTTGAACTAGGATAAGTATGCCTCCACTAGGATTGATTGCTTGCACTAGTACAACTGAAAATGTGGATATAAATTAATTTTCTCCAAAAATTAACTAATTACTAATAATTAATTAAAAATTGTCAACTAAATTAATGATAGTAAATTAAAAATGATTTTGGTAACTATTTTCCCTATTTGGTTGGACAACTATTTTTCATAATAAATATCAAATAATTAATTTTGTAAGTAAATGTTGAAATATAATTAAATGATTATGATTTTAGTTGTAAACGAAGGGATGAGATTGAATTGGTCTAGTAGACCATACACTACAAAAAAAACCTTTTAGCGTCGGTTGAAACGTAGGAATTTAGCGTCGGTCGGTTAACAACCGACGCTAAGAAGTTGACTTCGCGTTTTAGCGTCGGTTGATGACCGACCGACGCTAAAATGGCCTAAGAGCCGACGCTATTATCCGGTTTTGGTTCGATTTTTGGTTGACCGGATTGGTAAATTGGCGTCGGTCAACAGAAAGAGAATAGCGTCGGTCACTGACGACGCTAAAACGCGTGTATTTAGCGTCGGTTGACACGCGTTTTAGCGTCGGTCATCGACCGACGCTAAAACAAGTAAGTATTTAAATCCTCATCTTAACCCAAATCTCAAATTCTCACCTCTCTCAATCCTCTCCTCTCTCTCCTAAAACTCCTCCTCCTCCTCCAGCCACCAGCCTCCTCTCTCCTCCTCCTCCTCCAAACTCTCTCCTCCTCCTCCAGCCACCAGCCTCCTCCTCCTCCACCTCCAAACCCACCAGCCTCCTCCTCTTCCAAACCCACCAGCCTTCCTCCTCTCCAAACCACCTCCTCCTCCTCTCCAAACTCTCTCCTCTTCAAACTCTCCTCCTCCTCTTCAAACCTCTCTCAACTCTCTTCCCCCCCTCAGCCGCTACCGTCAACTCTCCTCCCACACCCGACGACCACCGGCCACATCCCAGCCGCCGTCCGCCTCTCACATCCGCCGTCCGCCGTCCCCGGCCAATCCGCGTGCACCAGACGACGCAACCATGAAACGAGATCTGGGAAAAAACCCAGATCTGGAAAAAACCCAGATTAGAAAAAAAATAAAAATAAAAACGAAAATAATAAATGAAAAATTAAAATGAAAACAAAAAACAAAAAATTGGGTTGGTCAGCCACCCACTCGGTCAAACCATATTTTAGCGTCGGTCGTGTTTTATTTTAGCGTCGGTTGACCAAACGACCGACGCTAAATTATAGCGTCACCGTATCTGGCGTCGGTCTTGCCGACCGACGCTATTTATTTTGGCGTCGGTCATGACCGACGCTAAAACGCGTGTATGACCGACGCCAAATAGCATTTTTTTGTAGTGATAGTATACAATCTGTCACTTAAAATATTGTCGATATTGTGTTACCTTTAAACAATTAAAATTGATAAAATTCATTCATTTTTCTGAATAAAATCACACTTATGTAATCCACACGTCTCACCCTGTTTCTAAGCATCGAACTAGAGATTAAACTTAAATTTAATAGTTTGAAGATCAAATATGGGACTGATAGTTCTTAAACAATTAAAAAATAAAAACAATTCTTAAATCACCATTGCAAACTTCATCGTCTCCAAAATAAAAATAAGGAAAGGAAACCCAACAAACAGGTCTCTATATCCACCATTTCCATATCCAATACCCATAATGCCTTCTATCTCCCCATTGGCAGCATTGGTTGTTGCTACTGGCAATTGAACAGCGGAACCCCCATTAGTCAGTGGTAACAGTGTTGGGGCTTGGACTTGTTCAAATAACGGAGGCAATGAAGGTGGATGCCCCATCGACCACCGATCATAGTTAATGGCCATGCCCTGATCAATTTTTCTAGACTCCAAGACTGGGTAATTAGGTAGTTGGTGATTACCATAAGAATTAGCCGTCACCAATTGATTGCGATTCTGCCCAATGACCATCTGCTGCTGTTTCTCTGGAGCATGATCACTTGGGCCTGGAATTTGGAGGCTAGAGGCAACATTAACCTGTTGTTGGTGGTGATTTGGTAGTAGCTGTTGCAGCTGTTCGATGGTTAGCGAGCTTCCATCTTTGTTGTAACGACAAGCTGGATCTGTTATGGCTGCCACCTGTTTCAGCTGAAGGGCAAGGCTTCTCAGCTCTTTAATTCTTCCTAGACCATTTATATATCAGATTAATATAGAGACATTCATTTTATATTCGTATAATTGCAATTTTTTAAAATAAGATATTTTGAAAAATATATAATTACCTTCTAGAGCCGAGATGTGGCTCACCATTTGAGCCTCCTCCTGTCGCACTCTTTCATTAACATCCCACATCTCTTTGTTTTTCATCTGTGTTCAATCATTTTGGTTAGGATTAGTGTGGTTTATGCGTAGAGGGTCAAATTCGACCATCGCACCGAATGAATGTAATGAGGCTTATTTGTGGTTAATTATTAATGTGTTAGTCATGTGGTATTTACTTATTGCTCATGCGTTATTACTCATATGTTATTTAATTTGTTGATAAAGTAACACTAGAATAACACATGAGTAACAACACAAATAAACATGAATAACGGTAAAAAAATGAATAATGGTTAAACACCTACCTGCCGCGTTAGACGGATTTTTCCATCAACAACAAAGCCAAGTTAGATGATATTTAAGTACTTAAGTATGTATATGGTACGTCTTGAACCGACAATATACAACATCGATAAAAAAAATCTGAGATGAATTGCGAATAATGATTAGTACTATGATACGTACCTCCATCATTGCGAGTTTGGAAGAAAGGAGAGCCCCATCAATTTTAAATTTGGCCAAATCATTTAAGAGCGGCCGAATAGCAAGTTCTTCTTTCTCCATTTTCTTCTCTTTTGCCTTTAGAGTTGATATCCTACTTCTTATGATCCTATATATATCAGAACATGTCATGAATAATTAGTCACTGTAAGAAACATTAGCCATTTTTCCAAACAAAACGAATAATTAAAACATGTGAGATTACTGTCTTGCTCTCTTGGGATCTTGAACTTCTAGCTCAGCAAGTTGTTCATCAGATAAACGTCTCTTTCTGGTTGACTTCCCTCCTTCAACCAAAAGAATTAACACACAACCAAATGAGACGTTATTTCTTATCATTTTCAATAACTTTTAATATTTGCTTCTCATTTATAATATTTTTTGTCAAAATAGGCAAGTAATGAATGTAAATAAATAAACTGAAAGAGACATTTTAAAATGATTTTATCTCATAAATTATAAACATACCCTTAATTTCTTTTAATAACGAGTTGGAGTTCAGATTCCCTCCTTCAACCAAAAGAAATTAACACATAAAACCATATGAGATGTTACTTCCCTTCATTTGTAATTAATGTAAATAAATAAACTGAAAGAGACAATTAAAAATGATTTTATCTGATAAATTGCAAACGTACCCTCAATTTCTTTCAACAACGAATTGGAGTTCAAACTCAAGCCCTCAGACTGATGTTCAAGCAATATGTGTTGTCGATAGTGAATTAGATTGTTCGCGTTGTTGGATGGGTAACTCATCAAAGTCAAAACCCCAACTTTCATTATGATGATTGATGTAGTTCTTTAACAGCTCATCAAGTTGTTCTTCTCCTTCATGGTCTGGTGGGTTGTTATTGCTTATTGTTGTTGTGGTGTCAACAAAACTTGTTACGTTGTTGTTTGTTGGTACAATATTGTTATTATCATTACCTGGAATTGAGAAATCAGTTGTTTGAGAACAATCTTTCAATACTGGATCTAGAAAAAATTCGTCATCTAGATCATATAGTGGTAGTAGCGATGGTTTCATGTTTATAAATTTTTTTGAACATGGTTAAAACAACCTAATATAATAGTTGTAAATGTAAGAAATTTCAAGTAGAGAGATTAATATCACATGAAATATGTAAAAATGTCTAGATAATCATGATAATAAAGAGTATGAAATTTCTACAAAAAAAAAAAGAGTGTATGAAATATCAAACACATTAGAGAATAAAGAGTGCATGAAATTGTAAGCTCATCATTTGTGTAAATAAATTACTTCAACCTACATAATACACTACAAACACATTCGATAACCGATCCAATCAAAAAAATAAAATAATAGGTAGTAAATTATTGTTTGTATCAAACTAAATAAGTAGCAAATATTGCAAAGCACATCAATTAAAGAGGTGAAACACTGAGAATTCAATTAATGGCTTACTAGTTTACTAGTGAGTGACCCGATCTATTCTAAAACAAGGTTGGTGAGTTAGAATAATAAAATGAAGCTAGGTCTTTGAATAATTTGTATGCTTTTATCTCACACTATGACTATAGACTATTATTTATATATGCACCAAATAAAAGTCTTGTTTTTCTAAAATAAAAGGTTTGTCCATTTTGAACATTTTGTAATTTTCTATAAGATTTACAAAAATTCTACTAAGTAATAAATAATTTTAGATAATTTAAAATTAGTGGATATCACGTTGAAAACCAAGTGATATAATTAATCTGAATGAGGTTTTTTTTTTGCAATAACCTATATATTTAAGAATTTTCATTTTGTAACTTGATTTTGGATATATTTTATAGTTACTAGATTTATAAAAGTTTGCTCTTTTATGTTGATTTCCATTTATTTTATTTATTGCATATGGCAAGACCTTGAGCTTGTAAATGATTTTATGGTATATCCATTATTGTCTAATAAATTGCATGATTGATATATCCATTATAGTCTTCAAGTTTCTTATACTAATTTAGTTTTGACATTGAGCATTATGGATTCGAGTAACTATATAAAGATAGAAAAACATGCAAAGTACTGGTGACCCATATTCCAAAATCTTGAGCATCTAGTAGTGCATAAGTAAAATTGTAATTGAGCGGTACAAATAAATAAAGATACTAACCTCCAAGGCAAACAAATTTGTCCATCCTATAAGTAGTATTCAAGCTTGCAAAATCCAGAAAGCGACGATAATCAAGCTACATCCGACCACATACCCAAAATATATTTTCAATTGTTAGATTCTTGTCGATTTCAATCTCATAGAAGAATGAAGGATCTTATGTGACTACTTTGCAAAATAATCTAACAAAATATTTGCAGTGCATGACTCACTAGGGATTCTAAGAATAATACTATTAGCTATAGCAAAATCACGATGAAGGAAACATATATGATCTTTTCCACCGCTACATTTTGCCACAAAATCATATGAAACTGTTAACAAGATTTCATATTCATCCAACCTTCGAGCCATCATAAGATGTGCCATCATGTGAAAATTTGAAGAATGATAATGGAGAGATTCTACATAATGCTTCATAGAAAAGCAATGCTTTCAAAGTTAACTGAAATATTACCCTCAACTACATCATTGGAAGAGTCAACTAGCGTATCATAAAGTAGCATATTGTTCAAAACTTGAAAAAAACTCAACCTCATTCAACATCAGGGCAAAGGTGGAGCTCCATTAGACCTTCTGAAAAAACTCAAAATGGTAACGTGATAGTGTTTTTGCTCATAGATTGATAAAAGGTTTGACACAAAGAATTGTGAATCGAGTATAAAGATTAGAGGAGTAATATTACTGGAGAAGATAGAATTGTCATTAATAAATCGAAGAGGATATGTTTAAGAAGATTTTTGTAGCTTAGATTTTCTTAAGACATGTAACTGATATAATTAATTACAAGTAATTATTCCTTATCATTAATTTGAAGTAACATACTAGTGATTAATAAAATACCAAAATTGTCCTCCAACTAATAAAAACCATGAGACGAAAACAATAATGAGATGGATTGAGTTAATTTGGTAAAAAATACTATATGAATTTGTAGACACCACATAATTTGTAAAAAACGATACAACGTGTGAATTTGTAATCAAGGTAAGGATTCTTGGGTTTTGTAGTTTTGAGGATATAAATTCGTAACAATGTACTATCGGTTGCATATTGTTAAACTATGTCAAAAATTGGACAATGGTGACAACTCGATGACGCGACGCCTTCCACCTTTAGCTGTAACAACTACATAATGGATAGTGGTCGCTATGTAGTTGTTATGTCTTTTGCTGGATGGTGTGGTCAACCCAGACAGTGTTGGCCATCCAGCTGTCCACTCTCTATGAACATTTTTTCACACCTCACTCTCTATTGGTTCTCACTTACTATCTGATAATGGTTGTTGATCACATGTGCGAATTTGATCTCTTGGTGCAGGTGTTTAAGGTGTCCCCCAAGTGAGCTCAAAGGCATACTTTGTTACGACATTACATTGGATGCCAAAAAGAGACGGGGAAATGTTATATGGTGATGTGGTTCAAGGTGAAATGAAGAGGAGTCCCCGAGGAAGACGATGTTGTCGATGTGTACAATGAACTTGTCATTTAAAATTTAGAGCTCGAGGACCACATTGACAAGCTTGTGGATAAAGTCAACGGCCTCAATCACGAGATCAAAGATTGGAAGAATTTCTTCTAAGAGTATTAGTGTTTAATGTAGTGGTCTTGTTGTTTAATATTGTTATTGTTGTCTAATATTGTTATTGTTGTCCATGTGTGTTTAGTTTGTTATACTTGTTATTGTTGTCCATGTGTGTTTAATTTTTATACTTGTTATTGTTGTAGTTCAATAAAAATTGAGATTATGATTACACTCATTGTTACACACAAACAAAAAGTTCGATAAACATCTAAAAAACGATACAAGGACCAAAAAACCACATTAAAAGCAAATAGATAAGACACAAAAACAAGAAACTGAAAACTAAAACTAAATTTAAGGGTGTTGGAGAGATTTGGATTCCTATTGACGTGGTGGTAAAGGGTCCACAATTTAGGAGGATTTTGAACAATGGAAGTATCAACAATATCCATTACATCCACAACTATATTTTTTGATTCTTCGCCAAATCAATAGATTTATCCACCTGCATAGTTGATTCATGCTCAATCTAAGTAGGAACATTAATAGACTTCTTGTAACATAAAAGATTCACTAAAGACACCATTCCTACTAATCACCACCTTTGTTGTTTCTGGATTTCACATCATGTAACCATAACACCCTACCGTATAAGACTTGGGTAGACCACTAGTTTAACCCATGCATTACTAATTCAAGTGTTACTGACACAAACCAAGCATATATTCATTCACATTGCATCTCATAAACCGATAACTGAATCAATATAAAAGCCAAACCGGCAACATCCAAAACCAATACATCCAAATACCATCACAATGCAATAAACTAATAACCAATGGAAATAAATAAGAACATCCAAAAAGATGATAGTCGATAAAGTAAGGAAATCCCAGAAATCCTAATCAAAACTGAAAGTCTAAAAGTGGGTTTGAACGTCCTAGTTGTACCTAGCATGAACTGACTAGTCGGTATACTGATCAACAGCTCTCCTCGCAACGAAACCATCAAAGAAACATAGAAAGAGGGGTCAGTGACATGCACTGAGTGAAACAGTAAAACTGACAATCCAATAAACGTAGAGCAAGAAAGCCAGTAAGAGTTCAATATACTAAGTTAGTAGATTGGTAGCCCAAGCAATCCCTATATGGCATGTAAGGACCTTAATAGCCGGTAAGGTCTATGATCACCATATTCTACAAGGGCTCATTAGATGGTTGTAAGACCCCATTAACCAGTACCTTTCCCAGGGAAATGTGCAATTCAATGATAGATCACCCAAGCTTATACCTATTCCAACCCATAACGTTATTCTAGCATGCACGAAATCACTAGCGATAACCAATCATAATCTATCCTCCTATACTAGTATAAAGTAATGAAATGTAAACCAATTAACACCGTAATTGAGCATAAAAGCTAAGGTATGGATCATGGTAGTGAAAAACAATAATTTATGTGAAAACCCCTAAATCCTAAATGACAAGTCCTAAATCCTAATCTGTTGAAACGAAGAGGGCTTACCTGAATCCGAGCTTAGACGATCGCTCTAGACCGATCCTTTAACCTTCCCTCAAGTTCTATGGACGATCTGATGATTCTAGCTAGATTCCCATCCTTGAACCCTTAATGTTCGTTAGTAGCGATTGAGAGAAACGAGAATGAGTTTTCTCTATTGTTTCTGCCTGATAAACCCTTTTTATATTGAATAGGTACAATGCCCATTACAACTCTCACAACACCGTTTTTCTACTTGAGACAACGGCCGTTGGAGGCTTGACAACGCCCGTTTTCTTTAATAGCATAACGATCATTGCCTATGTTCCAATGCCCATCTTCATCGCATGAAAACGGTCATTTGACAATGCACAACGCCTGTTGTGTTCGTCCAACAGTGAGTTCGGCAGACAGTTGCTGCAACTCCAACAGTCTAACCAATACTCAATTCAATTGTAACCAAACACGAAAACAAATGGTTAACTAGTGACGGAATATTAAAACTCTCCCCCACTAGGAAAAGGTTTCATCCCCAAACCGGATTACACAACTGACCAAGGAATGCATGAATTAAGGAGGTAAAACATTACCTCCAAGATATGCATTCGCCAAGTAAGGATACCGCTGTCTCATGATAGCTATCATTCCCAAGTCGCTACCTCGACCTTTTGGTTCCTCCAAACCCACCTTGACCATTAGTATGTGCTTACTTCAGAGTTGGCGGAACTGATGATCCACAATCTGTATAGACCCTTACTCATAAGTGTCTTCCTCAGCTAGGTTCATCTCATCTAGCTTAATCACATGATCAAACTTCTTGATGTACTTTCTTAGCACACTAATATGGAACACATTATGGATCAGATCAAGCTCTCCCGACAATGCTAACTCTTAAGCAACTGGTCCAATCATTCTGGTAACATCATATGGTCAAATTTACCTAGGTGCCAATTTGCCTTTCCCACCAAATCGCATAACACCTTTCCAAGGTGAAATCTTAAGGAAAACCTTATCACCCACAACGAACTGAACTCCCGAGCCTTGTGATGACACTCGATTTGACGTGATTATCAGCCTCATTTAAGCGACATTTTGTGATGATTTTATCTCGTTTGGGTGATTTTAAGTGAGTTTATTCTCTTTTCTGCCTTTAGGGCCGTTTTACGTCGTTTTGCATGTTTTTGATGTATTTTAGTTAATAACCGACATTGGGAAATCAAACCGGGAGTGGAGCATTGAGTGACATGTGATTCTAGGCTCATTGGAGTGATCCGGGTCGAAGGAAGAAGGCCAAACCACAAGGAACAGACCAGATTTGAAGAAAAACTCAAAGTGTTGCGTTTTAGAGCTTACACTCCGTGTAAGCTAAATACACTGTTAGCTTACACGCCGTGTAAGCTCCCCAGGTAAAAGGGTTTTTGGGGGTATTAATAGACTTTTCGAAGCCAGATTTGAGAACATTCAATCTTGGATTAATTTCCAGACTTAAGAGTTAGAGAGAGAGTTCGAAGAGTGGGGAAGAGATCGTGACGCCATCCTTCCATCTCAGAGAGTTCAGAGCTAGGAGTTGAAGATTCAGGAGATTGAAGCTTCACAGAGTCGTCAAATTAGGTTTTATAGTTCTTCTCTGTTCTTCCTACGTGAGATGTATTCTTTGTTTGTCTTCGATTCTCTTGTATTGAATATGATTAGCTAAACTCATAGAGCTTTAGATTAGATGAACCCTAAGTGACCCGGGGCTTTAAAGCGGTCACAGATAGGCGGTAATTAGATCTTGATTCAGACAGTTTCTCTTGAGTGGTTGTTTTGTTCTTCATTGTTTCCTGCGTTTCTTGTCTAATTGACGCCTAGATTAGATTCATTGTTTATGTTTCTTTTCTGGTTGATCGTCTAGATTAGGTTTGTGTTAAGTTAGGGTTAGTCTCTAGACAGCTTCCTTGCTTTAAAACATTAAACTTGTCTTTCTTGATCACCTAGATTAGTCTCTTGTTAAGATAAGGATAGAGCGAACGTTCGCCTTACTTTAGAACACCAAATCAACAGTTAACCTATTCATTGGAACAATTTCTCTTTGTAGGAACCAGTTAGGATTAATCCGCTGCTAGAGTAACTCATTAATTACTAGTAATTACACCAGTTAATTTTCCGTTGCAGAAGTGAACGCACGGACGGTTAATTAATCTTGGTAGTTAGATCGGATAGAGCGAACGTTCGCCAGTCTTAAATCTATTGCTTTCTCTAATTCTCTCAAACGTTATCATTTGATTAAATGTTTGTGTTTTCTACTTTGCTTGTTGCAGATATTTTATTACTGGGCCTACAGACGAGTTGACGAATTGGGATCACCACGAGTCGTTACTCGTTACTACGAATAAATTATAGTAATCTATTAGTTATGTTTGAATTTGTTCCGATTATTTAGTATTCAAAATTTCATATGTTGATTAGTTATTATTAAACAAAATTTCTATTATTATTTCTGAATTTCATATTTTTGTTATTCGCCGTTCGATATTATTTGATTCATTTAGTTGTTAGTTGTTAATTGTTAGTCAGACTATTTCTGAATTTCTGTTACTTAGTTGTTACTTGTTAGTTGTTATTATTTGATTCACTAACTTAGTCTTCCTAACTTACCATTATGAAGTATAAGGCCTAATAATATTAATGACTAAAAAAATCAGCCCAGAAAACTTAAAAAAAAAACCAAACTATTTTGATAAGTGGGCCAGGGATTTGGGTGAGCCGGGTAAAGCCCGAAATCCGGGGGGCCCATTAACAGTGGCCAACGCAGACCTGGTCTGCACAATCTGGGCGGGAAAAAAACCCGGAAGGGATGGTCGGGCAGGGTTTGGTTGTTGGATATCCGGCCCAACCTTCCCGAATGCCAACCCTACTGAGAAGAAGCGGTTTATGGAAAATTCTTCAACTGTGAAGTTGAAGGATGTGGGAAAATTTGCTTTAAGATGACATCAGGCAATGCTGTGACAATAAACAATGTTCTCCACGTGCTTGAAATCCTGATGAACATGGTTTCGACTTCACTTCTAATCAATAATAAATTTAAGACCATCTTTGTTTATGAGAAAGTTGTAATTACTAAGAACGACATGTTTGTCTGAAAGGGTTATCTGAGTGATGACCTTTTCAAACTCAATGGAATGACCATCAATAATAAGAATGATGCATCATCTGCTTACTTACTTGAGTCGAATAATTTGTGGCATGAATGTTTAGAACACGTGAATTACAAATATTTATGGAAAATTATTGACATGGAGATCTTGCCTAAGTTTGAATGCACTAAATCCAAATGTTAAGTATATGTAGTTTACGAAACATCCCCATCATTCTGTTGAAAGCAATAATGAACCTTCATACTTGATTCACATGGACATTTGTGATATGAAAAATTTGACGTTGTCAACAAAAATTTGGTGGTAGGAGTCTGACGACTTCGATAGAATCCAAGAATAACTACGATAGTATGATTGGTAGAGGTCTGGTAGTGACAGAGATCAATTCGTGTTCAAGAAGAAAGTATGAATATTCCTTCATCCAAATGACCTCTTAGTTAATTGGATGACTGAATAAATCCAAATCTTATTTGATCCATTTAAATGGATTTGGATATTGATCTATCCATTTAAATTGGATATCCATATTTATATGGGGTCTGTTAGGGTGGATCGGATGGATATCCACAGTTTTGATAAAACTGGCACCCCAATATAAAATCTACACCTTCTCACGATAGAAAAAAATATTTTATAACGTTTATTATTTGTATTTTCTTAATAGAAAGGATGAGGCAATTGATGCATTCAAGAGATATAAAAATGAAGTTGAGAATCCACTTAACAAGAAGATCAAAATTATACAAAATGATAAAGGTGGTGAATATGAATTCCAATTTTGAGAAATATGCCAAGAAAGTGGCATAATTCATCAAATGACAGCTTCTTATACGCCACAACAAAATGGAGTTGCCGAGAGAAAAATCACACGTTAAAAGAAATGCTGAATGCTTTACTCATAAATTATGGTCTTCCTCCGATGTTGTGTGTGTGTGTGGGGGGGATTATATTGACAACCACACAAATAATTAATAGAGTGTCTTATAATAAGACAAACCATTCCATATGAGAAATGGAAAGGACGAAAACCAAGCTTGAAATATTTCAAAGGATGGGGTGTCAAGCTAAAGTGCAAGTTTCAAAACCTAGGGGCGGAGCCAGGAACCAAAGATGCACTAAGCCGAATTTGAAGCAAAATTTTTTATGAAATTAAACATTTGAGCTAATTTTAACTAGAGTTTAATATGGTTAATAAACAACATACATATTGTATTAAAAATATTAGTTACTTTCATATTCTTAAAATAATTAGTAATACTCTTGGATAAATGAAAATTGAAATGTAGCACAGAAAATCCAACCCCCCTTTCCCAGATACGTCACTTAGGGGTGGCTTAGCCAAGGGATTGTGGGCTTGTGGCACAAGTTCGTGTCCTTGAGAGTTGAGACTGAAATGGAAGTAGCCACCAATGATTTTTTTATTTGACCGATTTATCATCAAATATTGTATTCATACTTATTCAGAAGTCAGTATAAAATGATATTGGGCTCACTCAACCATCTACACGTGTTGGTGGGATAGTCATATTAGAGAAGGATATAGTTAATATGATTAATTTTATTAACTATATTAGATTTTCTTAAAATGACAAGAATTTTGAAGTTGTATTTGGTTTTCAAGTTTGAAATTATAGCAATGATTGAGGCAGGTTCATATAACACTGACAAAACTAAAATTTTCACTAAGCCAGATTTAAAATAATAATGAATCTATACATGGTTATAACGCTCAGGACCGAAAGTGGGGTGAGACGAAGCTCGGCCCGGTTCCCCTGTCTCTGCCCCTGCCTAAACCGAAACAAGTTAGAATATGAATAAACAAAATTTATTATTTTTTAATTGGATATGCTAATACTAGTAAAACATATCGGCTTCTGGTCCACAAATTGGAAGTTCTCGACATTCATTCTAGTATGGTAATAGAGTTTGATAGTGCGGAGTTGTTTGAGAACATCTTCCCTTACAAGAGTGTGGGCGAAAGTGTTGGTGAGAGCTCCAAGCGATATCAAAATACGACAATGGAAGTTCTACCTCAGGAAGAGGATACGCCAATGGAAGTTGTACATCATGTAGAGGGCCTACAACATAGTAAACGTCAAAAGGTACCTACTTCTTTTGGTCCATATTTTCTAATGTTTTTATTGGAAAATTGGCCTCAAAACATACAAGGACGCTATGAGCTCTTCTGAAGCTCATTATTGGAATGAGGTAGTCAATAATGAAATTGAATCCATTTTATATAACAATACGCGTGAGTTAGTAGATCTTCCTCCAAGAAACAAACCTCTTGGCTATAAATGGATTTTCAAAAGAAAATTGAAAGACAACGATACTATTGACAAGTATGAGACAAGACTAGTGGTTAAAGGTTTTAGACAAAAAGAAGGTCTTGACTTTTTTGACACATACTCGCCATTCACAAAAATTACATAAGGTTTATTGCTAATTGGTTTTGATGTTGTGTATAATCTTCAAATCCACCAAATGAACGTTAAAACTTATTTTCTTAATGCAAAATTGGAGAAACAAATTTGTAAGGAACAACCAGAAGGTTCATTATCCATAGACAAGGAAAAATAGTTTATCGCTTGGTTAAGTGTTTGTATGGACTTAAACAAGCTCCTAAACAATGCCATATATGCTAATTTGATGCAGTATGTTGTCAAATGGGTTCAAGATGAATGAGTGTGATAAATGTGTATACATCAAGAACCATTCTAATCATGAGGCTATTGTTTGTCTATACGTAGATGACATGTTGATATTGAGTATAGATATTTTCGACATTAACTCTAAAAAAGTAATGCTTTCGAAGGCATTTGATATGAAAGACATTGAGATTACTAATTTTATTTTATGAATTAAAATCTATAAGACTCCTCAAGATCTATCATTATCCAGTGTCACCATATTGAAAAGATACTTTATAAGTTCAAGTACTTGAATTTCAAAAAAGTGAAGACACCCATAGACTTGAAGCTTGCTCTTGCCAATAACAACGGTGCAAGTGAATCACAAATGGATTATGCTCAAGTGTTAGCTATTTTATGTACATCATGAATTGTACTAAACCAGATAATACATTTGTAATAAGTAATTTAAGTGGATACATTAGCAATATGAATGCAACTCATTGGATGGCTATGCTACGTGTTTCAAGTATTTGAAGCATACCAAAAACTTTGCTTTGCATTACACGAAGTATTCGACTATGCTTGAAGGATATTGTGATGCCAACTAGATCACCGATTCAACCGAAAACAAGTCCATAAATGGATATGTGTTTACGGTTGGTGGGGAAGCAATGTCTTGGAAATCCTCAAAGCAAACATACATTGACCATTCTATGATAGAGTCTGAGTTCATAGCCTTTGACAAAGTAGGCAAGGAAGCTGAATGACTTTGGAATTTCTTGGAAGACATTCCATTTTGACCCAAACCGTTATCACCAATAAGTATACATTGTGATAGTCAAAGTTAAACAAAGATTAGAAGGGCTGCAAGTGTTATGTACAATGGTAAATCTTGCCACACATGTCGACAATATAACATTGTTAGATGAATTAATATTTAGTGGTGTTATATCAACTGGTGACGTAAAATCAAAAGATAACATGTCAGATCCACTCACAAAAGGCCTATATAGACATTTTGTTGAGAAGTCAATAAGGGGAATGAGATTATGGCCTAGGACAAATCAACATGACAGAAATTCTACCTAGCTCATTGAAGATCCCAAGATCTAGGTAAGAGAAAACAAAGTTGTGCATAATGGTCCAACATTGTAAAAAAATCTCAAATCCATTCTCATGATGAGATAGTGTTTAAGAATCGAGGGTAAGGATATGAAAAATGCTTTAATGATTTCTAAAGTTTGACATAGAGCTGATTAAATGGTGCATTTACCTATCTGAAGTGAGAGCTTCTTCAAGGAGAACTAACATAGGTCAAGTTCTCTAAGCACTCATAAGACCAAACAGTGTTTGTGGCTACAACAAACACAACAGTGAGAACCGATATACGATTAAGGATTATTTGTGTGACATACATTGTCTTAGTATACATGAAAATATACGGTTCAAATATATCACTTATATCGATAGACGAGTATACTAGACATATGATCACTATGAAAAGTTCGAACGAAAACCTACTTATTCAGATGCAACTAATTTTTGTAGAAAATCACATATTTTTTGCATAGTTTTCGAAACTTAGCATTCTTCATTTATGTGGGGGATTTTTGGGGATATTAGTAGCAAATGAAGGATGAGCTAAGGTATTAAATATCACATAGCTAATAAATGAGCTAGTTGAGCTTGATATAAGTGTTCAAGCCCACTAAGGTTGGTAAAAGGGTTGGGGTAGAGATCGGGCCCCAACATCGTCATCATCGCTCATCTCAGCATCTACGTTGGATTTGTATTTATTCAAATAGATTTGATTAAATTCTTTTGAAATCTGGCCGATTTGATCTTAAAGTCACCCAAAATAATAGGCTGAAATCCAAACTAGACTTAGTTTTTTTTTCAACCGGGTCAAATCTGAACTAACGTGTCTGTTCGGTTTGGTTTAACTGTCTATCCGTCCAACTGCCCAACTACTAACTGAACAATTGTGTTTGTTCATATTGCACCCCTTCATTTTCTATAAATGCCGATTTCCCTCTTTACATACAAAAATCTGCACAAAAAAAAATTATGCATTCATTCTTTGAAGAAATAGAGTCATGTGATTTCGCCCTTCGTTAAGTTTGTTTTTCATCGTGTTTGAAGTACCACTACATGTTGAAGGAAATTTGTTTTATCCTTGGATGAATTATTCAACTATCTTTGGGTACCGAGAGAGGAACAAAATTCCTTAAAGACAAATCGTGAATTCGATTGACTCGTATATTGCATACATTCTCATACCACGACATCTCATACTATCTCATACCACGATATCTACCTACTATCGATTCTATAATTTCAAAATTACTAATGGCGGGCCAGTAATCCCCTACTATCTCATACCACGACATCTGGCCTTAGCCAAAATCGATACCTGTATCTTACCCATATACGTATCCTATCTAGCCATCTAGTAGCTAGACTCGATTACCTGCAATAAGAACACCCAAACAGCCAAGAACCCATATCAATCTTTGAACCTTTACCGATACATCCTCGAGCTTGAGGTAATTGTAAACAGTAAAATCCCCACCTTACACTGAAGCAACCCTTTGCATGGAACCGAATCCCGCCATCCCGAGATCTCTGAACCTCCAAGTTTCCTTGCTCAATAATAAGAGAGCATTCAATTTAAAGAACCGATTAAACAATGGAATACCGAGAAGGGATCTGCTTACCGATCCGAGTAGGCTTCCTCTCCTGAAACTACAATCCGATACTCCAAACCTTTCCGATGAACCTCCTGTAGAGCCTTCAACTTCTCTTTTTCCCCTTATGTTCGCAAAAACCAAAACCCTCTCACAAACTTAATCTTCTGACTAATAAAACGCTTAAATAAAATTAGGTCTGCCAACACTGACAATGGCCATTACAATTGATACGATCCAACGACCACCATGGGTCACGGCTCTATACCAAATGCTCGATGGCAAGAAAATCAAATGCAATCCTCAAACTGTGATGGAATTGGACTTGGACCCACTAGCTATAAAGAGTTAGGAACCCGAAGTATCAAGGTGAATGGTACCACAAAGTCAATGGTGATGACCTTGGCCACAATAAACCAACCTAAAAGCTATTCAACAACGAGCAAAAGCTAGAAGGAATAAAGAATTAAAGTTCTGAAATCAAATTTTTATTAAAGGGGTCTGTTTTCAAAACGTGTAAAAGTGGTCCTATTTATAGGATCAGGGTCGGCCAAAGGTTTCTCAGTGTCTTTGTACAAAACTACTTATGAAAATATTAAAATACTTTGAAGCCTATCCTAAAAGGGAAAAAAACCCTACTATAAAAGGGAAAAACTCCAAAAAGTCTCAAATAAAATCCTAATATGGCACCTGACATTGACAACTCAATGCTCGACTTTCCTACTCCATATCGAACAAGGAAAGCCAAGTTTTTTCTTCCGCGGCTCGGCAATCTGTGCATGGTGCAGATTCAGTTTCTCGGTCGGCATCCATATCCGACAGTGGGCTTGCTGCAGCGCATCATCAATCTGTGGTGGCCCAGCATCGACTTGCGGTTTCTCAACATTATTCTCTTCATTATTCTCTGGCCCAGCATCAGGATCGGATCAGGCTCAATCATCTCTATTCTGACGCTCTACATTAGTCCAACATCAGGGTATTGGATCAGCATCCGTACTCGTCTCAAATCGACATCAATACTTGGCTCAACATGAACATAAGAATTCTCAATCATCGTTTCAGTATTAGCGGGATCTTGACATCCGTCGGTGTGGCATCCTTCATAAGCATTCCCAGCATCGTGCATTCGTTTCTTAGTATCCGTCGGTCATCTTGTTCGTGCTCGGTCAGACTCCAAGCATCCACATAGGCTTGGCCTTGAAGCCTTTCTCCTAGCTTCGTGTCCATGGCTTCTCTGGTCGTGTCCAAGGGACAACGGGTTCATCATTCCCCTCTTCTTGCGAAAAATTTAACCTCAAATATAAATCTACAAAATCATCATAAAAGAGGTTATGTCAGGAACATTGAAGCTGGCGCTTACACCATACGAATCAGGCAAATTAGTAGTATAACCATTATTGTTGATCCGTTGCAAGATCGTGGAGAGGTACCCTTCAAAAGTGGATCCACACTTGGTCTCCCGGTTGGAACACCTTCTTGTTTTGGCCCTTGTTGGAATTCCTCACATATTGGGTGGTTCGTCGCTCGATGTTTTCCCTAGCCTTCCCGTGTAACTTCTTTATGTATTCAGCCTTCTTTTTCCCATTTGCTTCCAAGAACTCATGAACAGGAAAGGTGAAAGGTCCTATGGGGTTAAGGGACTAAGCCCATTAACAAGTTCAAACAGTGAGGCTAAGTCATCTTGTGGTTGAATGGTTTTGGAGGTTAAACCTTTGCCCAAAGCTCACAATTTCGATCTTGGCACTCAGAAGTTCAAACAGTGAGTACTTAGTGGAAGAATGAACGACATGATTATAAGCAAAATCAACATGGGGGCAAACAATCTTCCCAAGTCTTAATATTCAACTTTATCATGGCCCTAAGCAATTGAGAGAAAGATCTATAGACTACTTTCGTTTGACCATCGGTTTAAGGGTGACAAGTAGTAGAAAACAACAACTTAGGTCCTAGTTTCCCCCATAGGGTTTTCCAAAAGTAGTTAAGGAACTTAGAATCCCTATCTGACACTATGGTTTTGGTAACACTGTAACACCCCACCCTAAAAGACCCGGTTAAACCACTTGTTTAACCAATGCATAACTAAGTGCCATAGACTCGAACCAAGCAAGCAGACTAACACATTTATCATCATAATGGATAACTGAATCAATGAATAAAAGAGGAAGGAAAAATCGGCACAACCAAAATCAATAATCAATACAATCAATAACCAATAGAAAGGAGGAAGGAAACAAGAATAATCTAATACAATCATCATCTGATAAACAAAGGGAAACTCCCTAAATCCCAGTTAAAACCAAAAGTCAAACGCGGGTTTGAACGTCATAGTAGTACTTAGAATTAACCGATTCGTCGACATGAAGGGCAACACCTCTCCTCGTAGCTGTCCTAGGTGACATGGTTACCTACTCATCATACCCCAAAATGAACAAGCAAAGAAACCAAAGAAGGAGGGGTCAGTGACATGCATTGAGTGAACCAATAAAACAGTAATCCAAATGTGATAAAAGAAACAACCAGTAATAAGTCAGATCAATAAGAGATCACAACATAAGTTAGAAGGTTGGTAGCCTGAGAAATACCTATCCTGATCCATAAAGGCTATCAGGTCTATTGACTGTCCCGGTGCCATATAGGCCCTGTAAATGGTGCATAAGACCACATTTAAGCTTTACATTGCCTAGGGGATTGCGCAATCCATAAATGGATCACCTACGCTTACACCTAATCCAACCTGTGAAAGCAGTCTAATCATGCACGTAATCCCTACCAATATAAATCAAGGTAGTCTAACAACCTAGCCTGAATTACATAATAGAATGTAATTCAACAACAATGTAATAGTGAGCAATAACAGCTGGGTATGGATCATAGCAGTTAAAATGATATTTTAGTGAAAAACCCCTTACAGTTTCCTTGGATAATTCTTGAATCTAGACTGGCAAATATAGCTTCCAACCTTGAGCACTATACCACAACCTTCCCACACAGAAATCCCAAGAACCACGACCATCAGAACTGATCTGATTAGAGAAGAACAACAAAATCCCAAACTACAGAACCCTAACTGGTAGAACCAAATCTGCTTGAACGAGAAGGATTTACCTGAAACAGAACCCCGATGATCGACCTAGATCATTCCCTTAGCCTTCCCTTTCATTCTCATACTGAACCGACGATCCTAGCTCCGAATCTCGTCCTTGAACTGTTGCTGTTCATGAAAAGGTTTTAGAAAGTGCCCGATTGACTGGCGACAGACTGTTTTTATACTGAACTAAAATAGCGGCTGTTACAGCTCCTATAACTCCATTTTCTATGGAGGACAATGATCTTTACAATTTATGTAACACCCGTTACAACATTCATTACAATGACCATTACAGTTCATGTAACGCCCATTGTGCTCCTTAGTTCTGTAGAAACACAACAACTGCACTTGACAGCAGATCAACAACAATTTCCCAAACTAACTCCTTTCAACCCGAAGTAGAAAACTAGAATTTAACCAATAACGGGACGTTATAACTCTTCCACTCTTCAAACAAGTTTCATCCCGAAATGACTTAAACCCCCCTAACTAGTGAATGCACTAATGAGTAGTAGAGCCTTACCTGAGAGATAGGAATTCACCAAGTTGGGATACTTCTGTTTCATGACAGCAACAGTATTCCAAGTCCCCGCTTCGACTTCCTAGTTCCTCCAAACCACCTTGACCATCAACATGCGCTTACTCCTTAATTAAAATGATATTTTAGTGAAAAACCCCTTACAGTTTCCTTGGATGATTCTTGAATCTAGACTGGCAAATATAGCTTCCAACCTTGAGCACTACACCACAACCTTCCCACACAGAAATCCCAAGAACCACGACCATCAGAACTGATCTGATTAGAGAAGAACACCAAAATCCCAAACTACAGAACCCTAACTGGTAGAACCGAATCCGCTTGAACGAGAAGGATTTACCTGAAACAGAACCCCGATGATCGACCTAGATCATTCCCTTAGCCTTCCCTTTCATTCTCATGCTGAACCGACGATCCTAGCTCCGAATCTCGTCCTTGAACTGTTGCTGTTTGTGAAAAGGTTTTAGAAAGTGCCCGATTGACTGGCGACAGACTGTTTTTATACTGAACTAAAATAACGGCTGTTACAGCTCCTATAACTCCGTTTTCTATAGAGGACAATGATCTTTACAATTTATGTAACACCCGTTACAACATTCATTACAATGACCATTACAGTTCATGTAATGCCCATTGTGCTCCTTAGTTCTGTAGAAACACAACAACTGCACTTGACAGCAGATCAATAACAATTTCCCAAACTAACTCCTTTCAACCAGAAGTAGAAAACTAGAATTTAACCAATAACGGGACGTTATAACTCTTCCACTCTTCAAACAAGTTTCATCCCGAAATGACTTAAACCCCCTAACTAGTGAATGCACTAATGAGTAGTAGAGCCTTACCTGAGAGATAGGCATTCACCAAGTTGGGATACTTCTGTTTCATGACAGCAACAGTATTCCAAGTCCCCGCTTCGAATTCCTAGTTCCTCCAAACCACCTTGACCATCAACATGCGCTTACTCTTTAGCTGGAAGAACTGATGATCAACAATCTGAACCGACACTTCCAAAAAAGTGAGATCTTCATCTAGGTCAACCTCATCGGCCTAATCACATGATCAGGGTTGCCAACGTACTTTCTAAGTACATTGACATGGAATACATTATGTATCCGAGAATGCGAACTCATAAGCCACCAGTCCAACCCTCTTTGAAACCTAATAAGGACCAATAAACCTATGCACTAGTTTGCCTTTCTTGGCGAATCGCATAACGCCCTTCCAAGGTGAAACCTTGAGGAAAACCTTTTTCTCCCAAACTGAACTGAACCTCTTGAGCCTTCCCATCTGCATATTGTTTCTATTGGTTCTGAGCTACTCCAAGCTGAGCCTGAATCGACCTAACCCTACTTATAGTTTCTTCTACAATCTGAGGTCTTGTAACCAACTTGTCCCCTTCCAAATCCCAACATATAGACGTCTGAAGTTCCTACTGTACAAAGCCTCAAAAGGTGCCACCCATATACTGCTGTGAAACGAGTTGTTGTAAGCAAACTTTACCAACAACAACAACTTGAGCCACAACTCCTCAAACTCCAAAAGACAAGATCGAAGCAACTCCTCAAAAGTGAGGATCATCCGTTCAGACTGTCCATCCGTCTGAGGGTGATAAGCTGTAGAGAAGTTCAACTTAATACCCATGGAGGTATGCAGTCTCTTCCAGAACTGTGAAGTGAAGCTTGGATACCTGTCAGACACTATGGTCTTAGGCACACTATGCAACATCACTAAATGGTCCACATACAACCTACCTAACTCATGCACATTAAACTTGAACTTGATGGGAATGAAATAAGCTACCTTCGTTAAATGATCCACAATAACCCAGATGGAATCCTTACCTCCCACTACAGGAAAATAACTGAAAAAGTCCACTATCAGGTCATCAAACTTCCAAACCGGCACTGGGAACGACTGAAGTAAACCTCTTGGAGCTCTATGCCTCGCTTTAGCCTTTTGACACACCAAACAGCTCACCACATGGGTAGCCACCTCCTTCTTCATACACGACCACCAGTAATGAGGCTTCAAGTTCCGGCACATCTTGGTTGCACTCGGATGCATAACATAGACAGATGAATGAGCTTCATCCATAATCTCCTTTCTCAACTCCTTAGCTAAAGGAATGCAAACCCTTCCTTGTAAATCCACCAACCCATTCTCCACCGAGAACAAAACTGTATTCCCTTCCTCAACCTTGTTCTTGATCTAAACCAACTTTGCATCCTCCAAATGAGCTTAGCGGATCTGATCGGTCAACACTCTCCCTTCGTCGACTGTAAGCTCAACTCCAGCTTCTTCAACTTCACTAAATCTAGCAACTTCCCTTTCCGGCTCAAGGCATCTGCCACAACATTTGGTTTCCCTAGATGATACTCGATGGTACAACCATGATGCATGGAATTTATATCACTTTTGCCCTACACGTAACCACATTTTCTAGGAGTTCTACACCCATTTCCCTTGGTTTATCCCCTTTTTACTTTGTTTCAAGATTTTACCCAATTATGGTGACTAGGGACGTTCACCGTCCATTTTCACTTGGTCTCTAGTGTTTTTTACGTTGTTTCAGGCCATGGACGTGGAGAGTGTCGTGAGAGATTTCAACCGGTTCAAACAATTCGTCATTTTGAGATCTACAGCTCCTCGAGTGATCGTGTGAAGTTGGCACCCGAGAGGTGTTGTAGGCCGTGCTCCATTGTACACTGCGAACGTGCTAAATTAATGCGCGTTCCGCCGAATGTTTTGGCTGAATTTTGGTGGTAGAGGCTTCTTGGACCGTGTGTACCACCCGTCCTGAATTGACCCGGGTTGACCCATGGCCGAACCGGTTAAGAGTATCACTCGAAGATACAACAATAAAAAGGAAGGAGAAACAACTTTGAAATTGAATTAAAACTTTAAACAAGCGTAAGTCGGAACCGCCTCCATTATTCAAAATCCAAAACTTATTATAAAGATACAATTCAAACCAAGATTCCTTTACAATCCCGAAATTCAAATCAATCAATACAAAATAACCCAACCCAAAATAGTCAGCATAAATCCAAAAGATGGTCAACTCCTGTCCAAGCCTCCAAAGATCTTCTCCACGCCAATAACACCTCGACACTCGACACACAAAGAGCTCCTGAACTTAACTTACACACTCTAACCACGCGCACCTGAAAAGAGAAACTGGGGGGATCAATTTCCTATTGAAATTGAGTGAACCCAGTGGGTTTAACTATGCGTAGAACCTATGCAAAAGAAGCGATTCCAAACTCCTCAAGAAACACCAACAATGGAATCAGACTCAACCTTTAGCAGTTTTAATTTCCTAAACAACCTAAGTGATCGCATAGGTGCAGTTCTCAGTTCAACACTTACCATCCACGATAATATATAACCAGGCTCATCATACCTACAGTTCAACATCAGATACATCAAACATGCAGTTCCATATCAGAAACACCTTACATACAGTTCAACCTTAGAACCATCATGCATACAATTCAAGATCACCCACAAGTCATCTCGCATTCACCATCAAACGCACACCCACACATACCCACATTGATATACACCACACTTCTTATTTCAGTTACTAAGTGAGTTATCATGTATCCTTAAGCAGTCTAGGTTATCACCCGAATAGTAATTCCCCACACTAACAATTCACAATTCATGACTTCAACATAATCATAAACCATTCGACATCAATCTACCTCTTAGCACAACAACATAGTTCAGTTCACAGATCAATCCAACATAGTCCACAACAAATCACATATCGGCTCACAAACTCAACCAGCACGATCACACTAGTGTGCTGCAGTAAAGCGTATCAAATAACTACTAAGCTAAAAGCTAAGTAGATCGTATTCCACGGGTCTTCTAATAATCGTCTACTCAAATATAAAGGCAGATTACTCAGGTTTAACATATTGTGCGTGGTGTGAGTTCCATGACTTCTATTCTAGAAAATGCAAGCAAATTAAAAACTAAATTGAAAGACAAATTGAAAGATTGGTTGACTTAACAAAGACGACAGACAAGCTTAGACTTCGAATCCCCCTTAGTTCACCAGAGCATTGGCAATCAACAGATCAGTGGATTTCAATTCTCGTTCAATCAATTCTAAGACACCACCATAACTCCTGACCCTTAGGTTTAAGACTGGCAAACGTTCGCTCTATCCGATCTAGCTACCAAGATTAATTAGCCTCCCGAGTACGGTCGCTTCTTGCGACGACTTAACTAACAGGTGGAATTACTAACGACTTATGAGTTACTATTGCAGTGGATTAACCTTAACTGGTTCCTACGAAAGGCACACTCCAATGAATAGGTTAATTGTTGATTTGGTGTTTTAAAGTGAGGCGAGCGTTCGCTTCTATCCTCAGCTTAACAAGAATCTAATCTAGGTGATCAATCCAGACAAGAAACATAAACAACGAAGAACAAACCAAACATGAAAGAGAAACTGATTGAACTTTGAATCTAATCACCGTCGATCCGTGACCACTTTAAAGCTCTGGGTCACTTAGGGTTCATCTACTCTAATCTCTACGAGTTTAGCTACTCATGTTCATAACGACAGAATCAAAGACAGAAACAAAGTTCATCATGAAAAGGAAGAACATATAGAAACTGTAAAACCTAATTAAGACTACTCTAGCAAAGCTTCTCTCTCCGGTAATCTTCAATCTTAGCTCCGAGTCTCCGAGGTGAAAGGATGGCGTCACGATCTCTTCCTCGCTCTTCGAACTCTCAAACTCTGCTCTCTCGAACTCCTTAGGTCTGGAACTCGTGAAAGTTCTATTATGAAAAGTATATCTGTTTTTAGCCGCCGTTAAGTATTTATACTTAACCTATCAGCGCCGGATTTGGCCTAGACTTTTCGGCGAAAACTTCAGGAGTTTTTACCGAAAAATTATGTGTAAAATGCTGGCTTCTGTCGACTGATTCTCCTGTGAGTTTAATGTTTAGAGTTTTCGGCGAGAACTTGACTTTTCGCCGAAAACTTCTTCTTGTATTGTTCTGCCGATTTCTTCTGTAGTTTTCGGCAAAAACCTCAGTCTTTTCGTCAAAAACTTATGTGTAAAACGGGGCAGGATTTGTGTTGACTTGATTCACTCCTTAGATCGATTCTGGTGCGGTTCCTCGAGGTTCCAATGCCTTAGACACGTCCTTGGCTACTTTATTTGACGGCAAAACCTGTGCTATCATGAAAACACTAGAAAACCATCAAATAGACCCGAAACGAGCCAAAGTAACACCAATGGCACGAGATAGAGCAGATGAGTGAATATTCGCTATTCTACCCTAAAAACCATGTCTTAAGCCAAGAAATGTCGCTTAAATGAGGTTGATAATCACGTTAAATCGAGTGTCATCACACACACACACATCAATGCACACTTCATTTATCTAGGTGAGTTAATTAGGCACAATAAGGAGTTGTTCCCCCGCTACCCCGCCGACCATCACATCAATCACATCCCGCAGGATCTTTCCCCGTAGGGAGATAACACGACGCATCCCCTAGTGGATCCTTCCTCCACGGAGCTCACGACGCATCCCATCGGGATCCTTCCTCAACGGAGATTTCAACTACTATGACTCCTTGTCGTAGGATTCACCCCAGTGAATCGGACTCTAACTCAACGACATTAGGAGTGGGGTAATGTTGGCTCCTTCCAGTTCTATCATTTAAATTCCACTTAATGCAACCACAACAATTACACTCATCCCCAAAACAATTCCATCCAACCACAAATCCATTTCACAATTCCATGTCCCAATTCCATGTACCAATTCCATTTGCCAATTCCAAGTCACAAATCCATAACGGTCCGTTTGGATAGGTGTATTTGTATTTGAGATTTGGTATTTGGTATTTCAAATACCAAATTTAGTGTTTGGATACAAATAAGAAAATGTATTTGTATTTGAGTCAAATACACCCTTGAATTTGAGCTTGTTAAATCATGAATTTGAAATACCTTTTAAAACCTAGTGATTTGAAATTCACATCAAGCATAATCAATTAATTGCTCATATCTCAAGAATAATTAAAAACAAATATACACAACTAATTTCTTTGCTAGATAGCATATTCAAGCATAGAAACTTTGCCGACATATTTTTTTCCGCCAAGAGTTCTATCACAAGATTTCGTCGCCAAAATTTTTGCCACCAAATTCTACCATTTAGGATTTAAGGTTCTGCCGCCAAATTTTTTCGTCAGATTCTACCGTTTAGGGTTTAGGTTTCCGCTGCCATAAAATTTCCGCCAAATTTCACCACTTAGGATTTAGGATTCCACGCAAAATATTTTCCGCCAGATTCTACCATTTAGGGTATAGGTTTTCACCGCCAAATTCCACTTTTTAGGGTTTAGGGTTCCACCGCCAAATATTTTCCGCCTGATTCTACCATATAAGGTTTAGGGTTTTGCCGCCGAATTTTTTCCATCAAATATTACTCTTTAGGGATTAGGTTCCTTGTTCGCCGCCAAATTTCACTCTTTAGGGTTTAGCAATCCGCCACAAGATTTTACCGTTTAGGGCTTAGGTTTTTTGCTACCAATTTTTTCCCATCAAATTACACTCTTTAGGGATTAGGGTTTAGGAATCTGCCGCAAGATTTTACCGTTTAGGGTTTAGGTTTTTCGCCGCCAATTTTTTTCCGTCAAATGTCACTCTTTCTTTAGGGTTCCGCAGCCAAATTATTTTCGTGAAATTTCACTCTTTAAGGTTTAGGTTTTCGCCGCCAAATTTTTCCCTACAAATTCCACTCTTTAGGGTTTAAGATTCTGTCTCCAAATTTTTTCCGCCAAAATCCACTCTTTAGGGTTTAGGGTTTTGCCGCCAAATCTTTTTCGTCAGATTCCACTGTTTAGGTTTTAGGGTTCTACCACCATATCTTTTCCGCTAGATTCCACCATTTAACGTTTAAGATTCCGACGCCAAATTTTTCCTGGCAGATTCCATCATTTAGGGTTTAGGTTTCTACTGCCAAATTCCATCATTTAGGGTTTAGGGTTCTTTGGCCAAATTTTTGTTGCCAAATTCCACCGCTTAGGGTTTAGGTTTTTGCTGCCAAATTCCAATGTTTAGGGTTTAGGTTTTTTGCCGCCAGATTTCACTATTTAAGGTTTAGGGTTCTACTTCTGAATTCTTGTCGCTAGATTCCATTGTTTAGGTTTTACGGTTCTACCGCTAGATTGCACTATTTGTGGTTTAGGGTTTTGCTGTGAGATTCCACTATTTAGGGTTCAGGATTCTGCCATCAAATTTTTTCCGGTAGACCTTTTTGCCGAAAAAAATTGATCATCAAATATTCATTGTCGGGAAATTCCTTAATCAGACTTTTGGTCAGACTACCAAAAATGTTTATTATGTATTGATTTTAAAATACACACAAAATAGCTTAACATCCAAACACATGAATTTCAATTGTATGAATTTTAAATACATGAATTTCAATTGCATGCATTTCATTTACATAAATTTCAGTTACCAAATACAAATACATCTATCCAAACTGACCCTAACACAATTCCACCACACAATCTCACATCACAATTCCATGTTACAATTCTACACTAACCCACACTTGGCAATGGTAGGCAATGTAGTCAAAATCGTGATTCCACGTGAAATCGAAAACATGAGTGAAATCGGAATCGTAGTTTTTAATCGTAAAATCGTAAGATTTTATGAACTACTATTGAAACATTTTTAAGTCAACAACATATTAAGAATAAGAAGATCATTACCCAGCTTTGAAAAGTCTAGATAAGAAAAAAGAGAGAATGTCGGCTCTTAAGCGGTCATTCAAGGAAGTAATAATTAGATTTTAGACACTTTTTTGGTAATAACTTCTAACTTAATTAATCAAAATCTTTAAAAAAATCAATTTAATTTAATTGTCTTTGTTCTGACTTATATGTAATTGTACAAACTAGTAATTTCCCATAGAAAGTGAAATCGTAAAATACTAGAAAAATCGTTGATTTTATAAGATTCTAAGATTTTGATCGAGATTTTACTGGATTTTACAATCCCATAGATTTTGTGTGGAATAAAGATCGCTAAAGACTAGTGAAATCGTAAAACCGTAAGATTTTAAGATTAAAATTGATGGTAGGTACAATTACATAAATTCAACACATCCCTTCCAATCCTATCTCACGTTATCAACTCAAGTTCATTAGCCACCATCCCTTGTCCCAATCCACCAATCACACATCAATCAACACAATCATCTTATAGCAATCGCAAGACAATTATTCAGTTTTACTCTCACAGGTTCATGCAAGCCCTAATTCCATTCTTTGTCGAGTTCCACTACAAGAAACTGTGCAGTTAACAGCAGCAAAAATCAAAGTTAACAGCGGCCATGGCCGCTGTTAAATTATTTTAACCGCGGCCACCCGCCGCTGCTAAATTGGCCAATGCTAAATAAATTTAACAGCTGCCAAAAGTGGCTGCGGTTAAACATGACGGCCGCTGTTAAATTATTTATTCTGGAAAAAAATTTAGTCGGACCTCCGGCCATAGAGCCAGAACTCCGGCGGCACCCAACAAATTATGGTTCAGTTGTTCAACATTTATGTGTCTATGTCAAATTCCTGCATCAACAAAAATTCACTCGAGGCAATTGAATTTCTATTCAGATCACTCGAAGCAATCAAATCCCCAACTTAATTTCACATTTTCAATCAGCAAGCAAGATCATGTCTCTGATTCCAAACTTCAGCGTTCATCTTCTTTGCTGAATCGCCGATCTTCTTCACTTCCATTTTCTTCTTCTTCGCTTAACCAGTCGTCCGCATCGGCACATGAGACATCAGTGCTCGTCTTCTTCACTTCCAGCAGCAACATCCCATTACTGAACCGCCGATCTTCATCTTCATCTTCTTTGCTTCCTCCTCATAGAAGGCGTGAGTAATCCAGAGGGGAGAACGCCGAGAAAAGAGAAGAGTGGGAGGAGACAGAGGACGTGTGATGATAGAAGACGAGGAAGAAGAGAAGATGGGTGGAAGATCGGCTGAGAAGAAGAAAATAAGAAAAAGATCGACGGAAGAAGAAGAAGGAAGAGCGACGGAAAGAAGAAAAAGCAAGAGAAGAATTAGGGTTTCAATGAAATGACGATCCATGTGAGATAAAACCAACCAATCAGATTGTGTCATTTTAACAGCGGCCACCGAGCCGCTGTTAAATTTTCTTAGCCGCTGTTAAATTGTCGTTGTTAAAATTATTTAACAGCGGCCAAATAGTGGCCGTTGCAAACCTGGCGCTGTTAAATGGCCTTTTTGTTGTAGTGTTCCAGCTCCTCACATTACTCTAGTGTCCTATCGACGTTAAGCCAATCACGGCCACATAACTTATGCACACTTGGGAAAAGAACTCTCATTACTAGCCACCTAGTCAAACATACATTCACACAAGTCAATCATACATACCAACAAGTCAATCATTCATTCAAAAAATCACTCAACACCACATAACAATAACCTCACAACAACATCCATTTACTTTTTTCAACTTCCCAGTTTAAGCATTCCTAAATTTAGCTAAGTAACCCATCTAATTCCACATATCCCACTTAGCTTGAATTCCCAACCTTATTACAACAAGCACATGACCAGCTATCAATCACCATCACACATAGCATCAATTCATCCAACATCAGTTTACAATTACAATTCATCTCAGTCACCATCCCACAAATCACAAACAATTTAAGGGTAAACGGCTAGCTCACCGGCCACCCCCACCTGCAAGTACAGGGATAGCCATGTCATGAGTCTTAGGGTTACCCTCCTGCTCATCCTTTATAGGAAGACCCCACATTGGCATGGCCATCCACCTGTTAATCATTAATAGAGTGACCCCACATTGGCAGGACCACCCTCCTACAACCACAACTAACAATAGCAGAATATGCACAATTCATAGTTCACAGACCCGTTCCCCCAATCACTCTTTACTAATTCTGATTCGTTTAATCATCATTAATCATTGTTACCCCAATACCAACATCATAGCAACACAACAGTAATCATCCATCCATAAACAATCAACAGGCAACCATCACATTCAATCAACAGACAATCAATCACAAAACAGTTATCCCCTTTAACTCTCTTACAATTTCATGCAATCCCTAATTTCGACTAAGCCAGATTACAACTCCTCACGTCGACCAGAACTACCTGTCGTACGCTAAACCCTCATCTAATAAGAAAACGAGGCTCTAAAACAACTTCTAGAACTCGAACAACCAAGCTCTTCTTCTCCATCTCTAAAAAAAAGAAGATCTTCTTCTCCAAAAACATACTTTCTTCCTTCTGCCCTTGACAGTGCCTATCTCTGAAATACCCAGAATCAAGATATGCAATCTCTTCCTCTCGTTTCCACGAATGCGTAGCAAAAAATGGATCGTAAATCAGACGTCCGTTGCACCCGGAATCGAGATTTGAAGTTGGGGGAAGTTTGGTTCATCAAAGGGGTTTTCGGGAGGAAAGAGAGAGAGGAGAAGTTAAGAATTTTCGTCAAAACCCCGTTTTTTATAGTCAGACCATGATACACGGCCATGTATCATGATACACGGTCGTGTATCATGATACACGGCGTGTATCTCTAATACACGACCATGTATCATGATCTGTGAACTTCGACGAATATTTCACGTACTCTCTTGTAACTTCGACCCGACTCAATTATGAACGTCCCTGAGTTTGATGGGACCTGAAGAACATTGTTTCCAATGTCTCAACCATGCAAACTCGAGTTCCAACTCTTTCGGTTGGGCGGGGATGTTACACTGTGCTCCCGAACGAGGCGCCCGTGGTCACCCAAAACCCGCGGCCGCGCCCCTGGATCCAACTGTATAAAAGGCACAACTTAAGATCTTTTGAAGGGAGTTCGACGTTTAGTGTTCCTCTAAGGCTTCTTGACGAAGGAAGAAGGTCTCGATCCTCCCCAAGGTGATTCTCCAAGATCTGCATGTATCATCCATCTATTCCACCTCCATCTAAGAGCTAAAGATGCATTCCTTATTCACTTTCTTGTGTAGATCTATGGTTATTCTCTCTCTTTGTATGGCACACTGGACCTAGGGTTGGGGTAAGGGATGATTCAATGGGTGTAAGGGTAACCATGGGGTGTAATTAGTGGATGTGGTTGTGTATGCAAGACCAGAACTCTTCTAATGTTTATGCAAGTATCTCTAGTTCCAATTTCATTCTCTTCTTGTGCTTGGGATGTTGATTGTGAGATATGCATCTTTGTAGCGTTGATGTCTGAGTGATTGGTACCTAATTCTTTTGATTCTTATTAAGACCCAAGATAGAGGCTTGTGTACTGATCTATATGTGCTAAGTGAGAGTAGTTGCAATTAGTCTTTCTTAACTGAATTTCTCACTTGGGCATTTCATCGAACATGTGGCATGCATGATTGTTTTGTCAAGTTTTCCAAGTGAGAGTGGTTAGCTTGTCTTGCATTGATGCTTGCGATTAGGAGCTCATTAAAGAGTCTAGTTTAACATTCTTTGAAGTGGTAGAAGGATTAGAATTGTGTAAGTCGTGCAGAAACTCCCCGGATAACCCGGTTTCCCCCCATCCTAGTGGCCCCCAAGCCTATTGATGATCCCTGCTTGCCCCTCCCACTCATTTTCTGTGAAACTTCATTCGTTGATTGCTTTGTGTGTTGTTTTCTTATCTTCCATGCTATTTGAACCCCGTTCACTTGTCCCTTAAAGTTGAATTTTGTTCTTTGTTTGTTGAGTTGTTGTTTCACCCCTTTCATAGCGCACCTTCCAACTCTAAGTAGACTTCATTGAGGGGGCCCTCACCCCTCGTCTCTGATAAAATTTTGGTTCCATTGTCGGGACCCTTCTTTGAAGTTTGAAAGGATTGGAAGCTTATCTTCTACCTCGCTCTAAGTTTTTGCTCCCCGTGCTTGAGTGTGAATTTTTATTTCTTTATTTTGTGAATGTTTTTTTTTTGTATATTCTTTCTATGACTTTCTTTGTAGCTCTTTTTGAGCAGTTCCTACTTTGATAGTTCCTTCTTGGCTTACCTTGCAGAACTATGGAAGTGGCTATCGACGGTGGAGTCATGATGAATATGAGGCCCCACCTTCTTGGGAAGAAGAGCTTCATCAAACACCTCCCTATCACTCAACCATGTGCATTCCTCACGAGCTAGTGGAGTTTACCCCCGCAGAGATTGAGCTCATAACATTGGTAAATAAACTAGAGATCTCCTAGCTTAGGAGGCGGAAGAAGAAGTGATAGTTGAGCCAACAACTCTCCATCAACCAACTGAATGGACTATTCAAGAGTCGACAAAGCCTACCCCCGAAGACATCGAGTTGACCATGATGCACTACAAGAAAATGTGTCCGTTGTAGGGGTTATGTATTGACACCGGTAGGGGTTATAATCCCTACAATAACCATTGTAGTGGTTATTTGAAACCGCTGCCAAATCGTCCGGTTGAAATGGCCAGTTGTAGCGGTTACGTAACCGCTACAACAGGATCTGCCGTTGTAGCAATTCCATTGTAGCGGTTTTAACCTCTACAATCGTTGATTGATCAATGGTCCAGATTTAACTACGTAACATGAATATTTAATTAATTTATTCCGTTATAGGGGTTTCTAGAACCGCTACAATCACAATAAATATTTAAATAATAATAATTACAATCCACCCCTCATTATTATTTTCTTTTAGCCCCTCATTTATAGCAGTCCATTTCCAGAAAATGCCACCAAAAAGAAAATGACATTATCAATGCATAATTAGAGGAAGAATTAATTTATGTAAATTGATGATGGTTGAATTAAAAATAAAATTTAAAAGCTATACAATAATTATCTAAAAATAAGAAATATACAATAATATATAAAACGGCTCTGATGACCATATTCGCTCCCTCCGACGACCACCTCTACTCCCTCCTTTCTAAGATCGACGCCAACGGAAACGACTCGATCCGCATCCTGCTCCGCTCCCTCGGCCTTAAGCTCTCAGACGACCACCTCCACTCCCTCCTCTCCAGCATTGGCGCCAACGGAAATGGCTGTGCCAAGTTTGAATGGCTTCGACGACCGCCTCCACACCATCCTCCCAGTTATCAATGCGGAGGATTTGATCAACCTAGAGTAGCTGATTGAGGTATTTCAGTCCTTCGATTGCGATGAGAACGACTTCATCACCACCACAAATCTTGCTGCATCCATGGATGCGTCGAGTTTGTCCAGACCTGTTGCTAATTTCCTAGGTGCCGCTGTGGATTCTGATTGAACTTGGAAAGATGGGTTTGTATTGAGAAAGAAAATGGAGAAGAGGGAGGCATGGGATTTTGTGAAGGAGAAAGAGGAAAAGGGCTTTGTGCAGTGAAAGAAACATAAAAGGAGTTTTTGTTATGGAGGATGCAGATTGGTGACATGGCTCCTTTATTGAGTAGCTTTCATTTGATTGGTTAATGAGAGTTGACGCGGATTGATGCTTAGAGAGATCAGAACCGTCAATTTAAAATTTCTACAGCGGTTCCATTGTAGGGGTTATATTCTGTTGCAGCAGTTCCCGTTGTAGGATTTCCATTGTAGCAGTTATTTATAACCCCTACAACATGCCATTTCCAAAATCCATTCTAGCAGTTGATAAACCCCTACAATGGAACCTCTACAACGGACACAGTTTTTTGTAGTGATGTTGAACGACTTTGAAGCTTTGTTCACTCAAGAGGCTACTTATGAGGAGACGGTTGATTTAACACCTCCCACCAATCTGGCTAGATGGACCTCTCAAGAGTGGGAAGATCTTATCTTGGAAGATATTGAGTTCTTGACTTGGTTGAAAAAAGTGGAAGCTCTTCAAGCTCAAGAGGCGGAGCAAAGCATTGCGGTGGAGAAAGAAGAGGTGATAATGGACTCAATAGGATGGTGCCTCAAGCAAGAGGTAGCTTCCCCAAGAGAGGTGGTCGAACCCTTAGAGCACTCCACCATCGAGAGACATCCTTTGGCGACGGTTCCCCCAAAGCAAGTTCGGACCCTCCAAGACTCTTGCCTTGTGATGAAGTTCCTATGTCAAGAAATTGGTGAAAGGAACTCCACAAAGAAGATTGAAGAGGTGAAGATCGAGGAGCCTCCACCATTCAAGACGGATTCCATCCCAAGCTTTTTATGGAAATAGGAGATGAAGGAGCCCATGGGTGGTGACGGCCTATGTGTTCTATTCCCCCTTCAACCTTCTATGAGAAAAGTTAAAAGATTGATCAAGAAAGGAAGAAGGATCCTCACCATCATCCACAAGTCGCTCCGTCATCCTCTCATCCTTCTACATGGCTATCAATGGCCATGTAAGCCGATGGGAAGCAAAGAAGCGCTAAGTTGGATTGCATAACCCAGGTTTCGTCTAGCTCAAAAGATGTAAAAGAAAGAGCGCTCTCGGGAGGCACCTCGAGCGTATCCTTTAAATTTTTGCTATTTAGTTTCCAGTCTTGTTTCTTTTCTTGTCTTTAATGTTTCGTCTGGCCTAGTTAAGATCCTAGGCAGACTCGCTAGTCTTTTTCTAGTTGTTTTGTTTGAGTGTTTCATTTCACCGATTAGGTGTTGTCAAGTTTCAGTCTCCCCGTTTGCCTCTTTGTAAGTTTTCTTAGGGAGTTTTAAGGTTACGGGTTAGGTTGTGTTACTCAGGAGGGTCATTTTTAGTATTTCGTGAGGCAGGAGAGGATGGTAGTGGGGTATCATGTAGCGCGCCTGTGGCGCCTTAGTCAATGCGCCTTATTGCTTTGGGAAGCGCGTGATTCCCTTTTTCTCCCCCATCCTTCTCTTATCATCTAAAATGACCTTCTTTCCCCCCTTCCTTGCCTTTCGCTCACCCCTAAACCGTGCTTCCTTCTCCCGATTTCCCCTCCTTTCCAACCTTGAAAACCGTCGTCCCTAACCGTCTCCCATCCATTGCTGTATCCTTTCACTGATTATCACCGCCGCCACTTCCCCTAGGCCATTCCTTACCCTTCAATCGCTAAGCCCCCTACGATCCTTCCCTCTCTCAGGTTTCTTGCCGTCCCCGTTTTGGTGGTTGTGGTGCTTTTACCTTTGTTTGCTAAAGGTGGTCTTTTGTGGTCATGTTTTGGGGCTAAGGGGTAGTTGGGGGTGTGTTTTTATAGGGTGTTAGCTTGCTTCAGTAAGGGTGTAGGTTTTGCCGCTCTTGTTAAACATCTTTGTTAGCTCTAGCTTGCTGATTTTGTCTGCCAACCTTGCTCGTTCCCTATTTTCGCTTTGTGCTTTGCTTGTCGTTGCTTTTACCACGAGATTGGGACTAATTGTTGTCGAATGATGGACGTATTCAAAATTCCTATTTACAAGAATTGTGAACATTCATTGTGATTGGTTGTCGTTTGGTCTTTTATTTGCGCAAGATGGCTCACGAGGACGATGATGCACCCTTACCTCCTCCAGCCCCCTGTAATTTCAGTAAGGTGAGGTATAGAAAAAGGTTTTGGGACATGGATCACTTGTCAGCTATGAAGAGTGGCCACCTCGATACGGCGGAACTAGCCTTTGAGCTTCCTCACCTCTACCGACCATTGAAGACATCTGGTCTTTAGAAATTCTACATCCTGTATGATGACTGCGAGCTTTTCCTGCTCAAAGTTTTGCTTTACTCTGAAGGTGATTGGCAACCATATTAAGTTTCATCTGGGAAGAAGATGTTTCAAGTTTAGTTTGGATGACTTTGTGCTCTGGATGGAGCTGTGCATGAGAGGTTAGATGCAAAGGGCTGTCAGGTGGTGGCCGCTAGTGCACCCTTATGATACTGGTGATTTGCTTGAGAGAGACCGTAACGCGATGTGGCGTTGGTTAACTAAGGGTGAAGATCATGTTTTTGGAGGTTCAACCAGAGCGACAAAGGTAAAGCGGAAGTTGTACCGTGTCTTTCAGTTAGTCACAAGAAACACCATCACTGCTCGAGTGGATGGTACGAGGTACAATTCATCATGTCATCTTCATCCACCCTACTGATGTTTTTATTTAGCTCTTCAAGGATAGTTGGACCCTTCAGAAGGACTATTAAGTCGGTTCTGGTATTGTACTGAGTTGGATGGTGCGTGTAGTAGGTGTTGCATGAGTCCCGATCCCAATGCGCCCTCCACTTGACCACTCGACTGACTACCATCCAGTCCACCGATTTGTCATTGGGACCACCGTTCTACACAGCGCCAAGGTCTTTGCCCCTTTGGTGAGGACATCCCTTCCGAGCAATGGACGGAGGAAGAGTGCTTTCTTTGAGGGAGGGGTGACTAAATCTCGCTCCCTTTCTATGACTTTTTCTTTCTTTGTTGTTTCTTTTGTGGCATGTTAACCAATTTAGTTTTCTGTTGAGTGTTTGTCTTTACATTTTCGTACCTATAAACCTTTATTATGAGTGCATGTTTTCGCTTCCTAGTATGTTAGGTTGCTTAATTTTCTCCCGCATGACACTCTCTATTAGATATTAGGTTGTAGTTTGTTTGACTTTGCAGTTTCCTACTTTTCAGTTTCAGTTCCTGGCTTTGTAAATATTTTTGTGGTGTGCTTCTCTTGTGTTTTTTTCCTGTATTTCTACAGGCACCCTTGATTCAGGTCCTCGTCCTGAACAGGCTACTTGACCTAGAGTTCTTTTCTCCGGCTTCTTTTTATCCACAGTAACGTCTTTTCTTTCCTTATTCGAGTCCTTACATCACAATGAGGACATTGCAATATCCACGTGTGGGGTGGGGATTGGTGATTTAGTTAGGAGGTTTTCCCGGTTCTATCTTTGTTTTGTGCTTTTCTTTTTCCTAGCTTCGGGTGGTGATTGCATTTTGTTTTGTAGTTCTTTCACTACTTCCCAATTTTTGAGCAAATTTAAAAAAAAATTCTTGTTTTTTAGCTGAACGGTGCTTGTTCCTGAAAGTCTTTGACCCATCTTGCCACTTTAAACTCTTCTTGTTCATTCTGTGATTTTGAATTCTTGGAGAGTTTGGTGTGGTGATCGAGTCTCAGGATAGGATTTTTGGAATCACTACGTTTAAGTTTCACCTCGTGTCTCTTGTTTTCTAGTCCTTTAGAAACTAGTTTTTAAAAGATTTGATGATAGATAACTCATTTTGTTTGGGGTATCTTTGTTGAACCAAAGTTGAGAGAATGTGGTCTATCTTGTCTTTCACGATCTCTCTAAATTTGTGCGAGAAATGAAGTGGCGATTTGGGTGTCTTAGAAAGTGGCCGAGTGATCGTCGCAGAAAGCGTGACCAAAGATCCTGGATTTTGGCCATAGTCGTATTCCCAAGGGTTTTTTTGTCTGGCTTACTCAGTTCTGAGAGAGGTGTTCAAATTGGTAGGTAAAACAAAACACAATCACTTCGGAATCACAATCTCAAGACAAGGCAGGCTCAAGCTATAACGAACTAACTCAAGCACGGGATCAAAGAGCATGAAAGAGGGGTTTGCCAACCAATTGTTCAAAGCGCGTAATAAGACAAAACACCTGATGGATGAAATGTGAGAGAGATAAGGGCTAAGCAAGTTTCCCCTTTCGGGTTCATGAATCATGATCACACAACTTTGGACTAAAACAGTTCTAACAAGCTAGATAAGATCTTTCAACATAACATCGACTCAAATCCTAAGCTCATTGGATAAAGACAAATAGTTCTCAATTTAACCACTTACAAATGGGCATTGGTCACCATTTACGTTGAAAGTAAAATGCGCACAAGGTATTCGATGAAATGATTTGTGGTCTTTAAACCTAAAAAGTCATAGCTAATTACATGCCCTCTTTCGAGTTATGATGCAACTATGATCAAAACTAAGCATAACATTGAAGTGTAACGCTCCATGAGACAAAACTTGAATCAAGGCATTACTAAATCAAACAATAACCCTAATCATGCATCTTTGTTAGAGAAACAAGAAATAGAAGATGAAGAACACATAGGTCTGAATCACATCTAAACTTAAACTAAACCGAAATAAATCCAAAGTATAGGAGTGTAATCAATCATCAATCCCCCTAAGGTTCCACTCACCGAACCCTAGGGAGTTTAGTTACAACAGTACATAATGAAGATCTGAGAAATACGACCTAGAAAGAAAGAGATGAAAAGCTCCATTGATTTCTTCGTGTCCGGATGAATCTTGATCTTCGTCTATTGTTTTTGTGATGTGGGAAATGAAGGATGATGATGGGGATATGATTTCTGGACTCCGAGAGGGTTTTCCAGGTGGTGGAGGTCGGGGGTGTTCGTTGGAAACGAGTTGGGAATGAAGTCTGGCTCAGTCTAGCAATTAGGTTTCCACCCACCTTGCCCCGTGGGGTGCCCTGCGGACAGCCAAGAACCCATATAACTAAAATAGGTATAGGTATTAAAATTATTGATTTGTCTTATTTATTTTAATAATCAAATCTCAATAGTATCTCATATGAGTATGCTATCCGCAGATCCCACAACTGAAATTATCATTACTAGTATTTTTGCCCGCCCAATGGGCGGAATATTATGTTAATATGTATTTTTATTATTTATTTAAGAATTTCAAATATTAATTAATATATCACTAATCTTATTAAGAAACCAAATTAATATTTTTGAGTGAAAATATCAAATCAATATTTATCCATAGTGATTTTTAATATCAAATTTTAATATATATAAGTTTTCTTAATTAATTTCTTAAATTTAGAATATTTATTAGTTATAATTAGTGTGGTATATACAAAGAGAAAAACTATTATTTAATTTAACATCCTTTAATTTTTAAATAATTAATATTAATATAAATACATTAATTCCTTAATAGGTGTGAAATTTATTTTGTTTATTTTTAAACAAAACCATAATTTTTGAAAAATCTACAATAATTTATTTTACAAATCTAACCCATAATTTGTCACAAATCTAGCCTAGAATTTGTGACAAATCTAGTCCACAAGTTGTGACAAATCTAGCCGAGAATTTGTGACCAATCTAGCCCATGAATTGTGACAAATCTAGCCCATAATTTGTGACAAATGTAGGCCAAAATTTATGACAAATGTAGCCCAGATTTCGTGCCAAATGTAGCCTGTGTCAAATCTAGCCCAGAATTTGTGCCAAATCTATCCAAGAATTTGTGCCAAATCTAGCCCAGAAGTTGTGTCAAATCTAGCCCATCATTTGTGCCATATCTACCACATAATTTATGCCAAATCTAGCCCATAAATTGTTCCAAATATACCCTAGAATTTGTGCCGAATCTAGCCCAGAATTTGTGCCAAATCTAGCCCAAAAGTTGCGCCAAATCTACCACAGAATTTGTGTCAAATCTGGCCTAGAATTTGTACAAAATCTAGCCCAGAATTTGTGTCAAATCTAGCGCATAATTTGTGGCAAATCTAGCCCAGAATTTGTACAAAATCTAGCCCATAATTTTTTTACAAATCTAACCTAAAGTTTTTGATAAATCTAACCTAGAATTTTTTACAAATATAACCCAAAATTTTTGACAAATCTAACCCATAATGTTTTACAAATCTAACCTAGAATTTTTTACAAATATAACCCAAAGTTTTTGACAAATCTAACCCATGATTTTTTACAAATCAAACCCAAAGTTTTTGAGAAATCTAACCTACAATTTTTTAAAAATCTAACCCAAGATTTTGAGAAATCTAACCCAATGTTTTTAACAAATCTAACCCAATTTTTTGGAAAATCTAACCAAATTTTTTTGACAATTCGAACCTAGAATTATTTACAAATCTAACCCAAAGTTTTTTTCAAATCTAACCCAATTTTTTTGACAAATCTAACCCATAATTTTTGACAAATGTAACCCAAAGTTTTTGACAAATCTGATAAAGAATTTTGACAAATCTAACCTAAAGTTTTTTATAAATCTAACCTAGAATTTTCTACAAATATAACCCATAATTTTTTACAAATCTAACCCAAAGTTTTTGACAAATCTAACCCAAATTTTTTTGACAAAATCTATCCCAATTTTTTTGACTAATCTAACCCATAATGTTTTAGAAATCTAACTCGAAGTTTGTTTACAAATCTAACCCAAAGTTTTTGCCAAATCTAACCTAGATTTTTGACAAATCTAACCAAATGGGTGGAATGTTATGTTAATATGCATGTATTATTTTATATTTAATTTTAAAATATTAATTAATATATCACAATGCTCCAGTGCGGTTGCTATCAATGGTTTTGATTACTGGTTTGCAAAGCATGATGTCGTCCCTGCACCGAAATTTGATTTTTGGTATTAAATGTTTTCTCAATTTTACAGTTTCTCATTCACATATTTTCTAATTCGGATCGCATGCAACTATCGCTTGAAACTGTTGGTTTTTATCTAACATAAGGGGCTTCTTTCGTGCTTCTCGACTTGACAGTTAATCAGAAACTGCATTTTAGTTCATTAGAACTGGCATGTGCTTACCATGATGTTTGCGATGAACTACCACCTCCACTAAACGCTCCAAATGGAAAAATGTCACGTTTGAGGTCCAGCTGCCAAGCCACGTGCATGCCATTACATATGATGACTTCAAGGTTTCTAAAATTTGGGACTTCTATTCCATCGTGCTCAGTTGCTCGACCAGCTGCCTCAACCAATTGTGACAAAGATAATTTTAAAAAAAAACTCTTATAAATAAATAATTAAACTATATGTATATGATAGGCCGTACGTTACTCAATTCTACTTGTGATCAAATTAACTCGAATGTGAATCATAAAAAATTATGTCATACATGATTTGATGAACCGAGTCACAAAGCCCAACACAACTACATTCTTGACTTGAATTAACTAAATTCAATAACATGTGACTAATCAAGTCATGACCCAATAAACTCACTACACATTTAACATGTGATCTTATTGACTCGTAATTTGATTAAACGTACAACTCAATGGACCTCGTCCTTCTAACTCAAATAATATATAAATTAAATTATGTTTCATTCACAAATTCATTTGTATGAAAGTTGATCATCTAGATCAATCTGGCCCGACCTAGCTTACTCCTGACATTAATTGAATAAAAATCAACAACTCATAACTCAATATATTTGCACAATGATTTACCAAAACATGTGATCCAATAAGTGCATACTTGGCTAACTTATCTAATGATCATGATTGTTCGTATGGACTACTTCTAGTTCTGTGTATGAAATTAACCATTAATTATTTCAGTTATGTTATTCGTATAGATTGTAGCCATTTTAACCACCTAATGTGTATTTCAATTTTTTTAAGAATGATTTACAGTTTGTAAGTTTTAACTATTAATTTGATCCAAGTATAAACTATTCAAAATTAAACCAAAGGGGAATTATAATTCTAAATTTAGAATAATGTAAAAAGTTATAATACCATAACTTTTACTTTAAGAATAAATATTAAATTCTTATTATAACATGTGTTTATGAAGAATAAAATTTATTAAACAACAAATTACATAACATTAGTAGAATTATTTGTATATATAAGTATATATACACATTAAATGTGGATTTAAGGTGAGGCATTTAATATGAAAATATTTAATAGGATGAGAGAAAATGATTATATTTTGATTTAAAAATTGTTGATGATGTGGAAAATTTTGAGAAGAGTTCTAGCTTATGTGGCAAACTCAAACACAAGAACACCCATAGTATATTTTAGGATTAGGATTAATTTGTACCAATAGAAATGCTAAAAGGCAAGGCCAGTAAGTCCCCACCTACAACATTTAATAGTTTATGACAAAAACATGTTAATATATCATGTATGTGACATCTATATTACTTGAACGATGCAAATAATACCATTTATACGTGTTATCTGAGGCCACGACAACATAGACGAAAAAACGAATACATTAATTAATTTCAAGGACAAAATTAAAATAATAACACAAGTTGCAGAGAAATAATTATGAAACTAAAAAGAAAAATCAGATCTCTGAACGAGGAAATCTTCGACTACAGATTTCCCTAACAACAAAATTATGCCTATATTTGGTTTATCACTCTAGGAATAGAATGTTTTAAATTACATAGTTACAAGGTTGGACCGGTTCCAACAAAAAATTGCAAGGGCATTTCTTGTATTTTGAAAAATCACGTCCCTCTTCAGCGGCAGTTTCTGTTGGAGAGAGAACTACCACCGCCGTGGTGGCCGACGAACAAGGGTTGGCGACAACTGAGTACGAACCGCCGCACGATCTTCCCCAGTGAGCGCCACCAGCACTCTTCTTCTCTCTCGATCGGACGTTGCCGTCTGACTCCTTCCCACGATCTCAAATCCAACGTCGCCATCAACCTTCACACCTACTCCGAGTGAAAACCCATATGCCACCTTCGCACCACGAAATGTCGTCTCTCCCTCGATTCCAGTGCCATCGGCCTCCTCTACTATTCTCCTCTCAATTTTCGTGCCTCCTTCCTCCACCCTACTGAAATTCCCCAAAACCCTCTCACCCCACTCCTCCTTTTTCTGAACGGGCTCAACCCTTAATTTCTTCTTCTTTGTTACGTTTGGGCTGACAAAGACCCATTCTCTCTCCCCCTTACATCTTCTCTGTCGTCGAACCTCTCCTCTGGCCGCCTCCACCCACGCTGCTAGATCTGAAGCAGGAAGGATCAGGGAAAAAAAACTATTGAAAAAATTACAGTTCAGTCACTAAAAGTTATATTGTTGACAATTTTTACTACTTAACAAATTTTGTTAACTAGTTATCATCTTTAAGAAAATGTTAACTAGTTATCTTAATCTTGATGTTAACTAGTTGACTAAGTAAGAAGAACATAATTAGTTAAATAACTCTTGTTAACTAGTTAACTCTCAACTAAAAATCTTGTTAACTAGTTTTCTAAATCATGATGTTAACTAGTTATCAGCTAACTCTCCTGTTAACTAATTTTCTAATTGTGATATTATCTAGTTATCAAATAATCTTGTTAACTAGTTAACAAAAAATCTTGTTAAAATTTGGATTATATGATTATTCGTTAACTAGTTATCAGGTTAGAATCTGTTAACAAGTTATCAACAAAAAATGTTGTTAACTAGTTATCAGTAAAATAACATTGTTAACTAGTTATCAGAAAAAAGTGTTAACTAGTTAACATGCCTTCGCCGGAAAAGTCACTGGAGTCTCGCTGGAAAAGTCACCGGCGATGGCGTCCGGTCACCGATCAATCACCTGAGAATATTAGGTATGTAATTTAAATATAAAAAATAAATTATGTCTGTAATACCCCTAACAATCTATATCATTAGATTGGTCAAAAGGTAAAATGCTAATCTAATGGTTGAGAAGGTTGAAACTTTCCAACCCTTGTAAAAGGTAGGATACTGATCTGTACCAAGTTACCACAAATTAAATATATTAGTCATGTACAGTCATCATAGTAATGAAACAATCTGAATTATTCCTGGTTGGTTACTTAAATGATCACTAAACTTTAGCCAAATAACCCGGTGGTCATTGTTCTTCAAAAAATTTCCTAGCACTCACTGAACTTCAATGATTGAACCGAATAGTCACTGTTAGCTACATACATCCATTTTTCCGTCCATCCGCCTACGTGGACACGCCAAATCAGCTGCCACATATGTTAAGTTCGTCACGTCACTTTTTTGTTAACCCAAAACTGACCATTTAACCAACCCAAAACTCAACCCAAATCCCAAACACCCACCCAATTACCAAACCAAATTTAATACTTTCCTCCTCCTCTTTCCTCCTTTTTTCTCTTCCTCCTTTCTCCCTCCACTACAACCACCGTCATTCTCACCGAGATGCCACCGCTGTCGGCGGCTGAGAAGCTCCGGCCGATGCCAATCTGCTCTTCCTCCTGAGGTGGAGGAAGGGTTGGAAGAGGGAACATTTTGGGCATGAGAGTCTCACTGAATGAATAGGTTTCTAAGAAGAGGCCATAAGGGATAGAACAAGCAAACCCAATAGCAGAAATCACCAGAAAAGGAGGAACAACCATTGGTGCTGAAGAAACAACAAACCTAGTGATCAATAACCTCTTCCCTAGTGTTAATCCTTTCTCCAAAATCCAGCCTTCCTTGCCTGAGCACGCCGATTCATCATATGGACTCGACCCAGATCTATTCCTTTCCCAGTAATACTCCTCCACACCTGAATCTTCCATCCCGGAAAGACTGGTTTTTCAATTGAAAAGGCGCAACCCAGGTGGGGTATAACAAGAGCTACCAAGCTTAAGCATAACCATAGCCCCAAATTTGAAATGTGTTTCAGTTTCTGTAAGCGGTATGGTAGAATGGAAGGAAGGAATAGATTAAGATTCCACAGTGTGCTTTTATATTGGGGGGGTGTTAACATTGTTGGCCCAAGATGCAGGCCCAACCGAAATCAGCTCAACTCACAAATATCTAATGACCTAATTCCATTGTATGCATTCATTAGTTAGACTTCTTTCTTCCTTCTTCCTCCTTTTTCCTTTCTCTGCAACTTTCCTCTGCAGCTGCTCAGTTCCTTCCTCTTCTTATTCTCAACTTCCATTCTTCTTGTCTTTTGATCAATAATACAGAACTCTCTTCCTCTCCGTGGATTAGCTAACATAACATTAGTGAACCACGTTATATCTGTGTTCTCGTTCATCTCTCATTTCATCCCAATGTCTAACATGGTATCAGAGCCTCACAATCAATCCTATTCCGACTCTATTTCTACGCGTTTCGATGGCAGCAACTATGCTCTATGGGCATATCATTTCCGTACCCATATCAAGGGTAAATGGCTTCTTCCGTATCTTAATGGATCGAAATCTATCCCCACTGCGGCATCCGTGGCAGCCGCGTCATTGAGTATTCCTGATAAGTCCGATCCGACCAAGGTGGGCTTGTTACCACAACAAATTTAGAAGACTTGATTGCGGCTTGGGAGATGGCAGATGCTAGGGTTTTATCCTACATTTTTGGCTCCGTCGACTCCTCCATTGCCTTGTCTCTTCGTTCCTTTCCAACATCTGCGGCGGTTTGGGAGCATCTCCAAAATACCTACTCCAACATCAGTGCATCCAGACTTTTCGACCTTGAATATGCTCTTGCCAATCTTTCGCAAGGAGAGCTTGACGTGAACAGCTACTACTTGGCCGCGGACAACCTTTGGACTGAAATCGATTTATTGTCTGCTTCGATGTTGTCTACGGCTGCCCATGTTGAAATTCAGGCGGAACGTCATCGGGCTCGCTCTTTCCAATTTCTTATGCGTCTTCGTCCCGAGTTCGAACAAATTCGATCTCAACTCTTATCGGGCAATAAGACTGAAATGTCCGAAATCATTGGAGAGCTGAAGCGAGCTGAGACACGGCTGCGAACTCAAGCTCAACTTGATAACCTGTCATCACCGAATGCTCCTGGAACTGTATTTGCAGCAGGCAAGTTCAAGCCACAATTCTTCTCCAATAATTCTAAATCTTCTACTGGTGCTTCTAGTAACAACTCTACTGGTGCAAACTTGGGTAAGAACATGAATGAAATTCGTTGCCATCACTGCCAAGAACTTGGTCATTATATATCTCAGTGTCGGAAACGAAATATATGCACATATTGCAAGAAACTAGGTCACCTTATAACTGACTGCAGACTTCGAGCTCGCAATAATGCTCGTACGGGTCGGAACACGTCGGGGTCCGGCTATATGGTTCATGATTCAATCATGGGTTCGAATGTTGCTTCAGAGACAGGTTCAGTTTTGTCGTCTGCTTCTTCCCACATTGACAATCAGTCCATTGCTTCGTTGGTCCAAGCTGTGCAAGCATTGACATCAGTCTTTGCAACCACAGGTGTCTCAGGTAAAACTTCTAAGTGGTTCCTTGATTCAGCTTGTTTTAATCACATGACTGCAAACCTGGATGCCTTCTCTGATTATAAGCCAATTACGGGACAACAAGTTGAAGTCGCGAATGGTCAGAAACTATCTATTAATGGTGTTGGCACGGTTACTACACCTCATCTTGTTTTACCTAATACTCTACATGTCCCTGCCTTAGTTCTGAACTTGGTATCAGTTGGTCAACTAACAGAGAATGGTTGTCGTGTCTCTTTTGGTGATGATGGTTGTATTATACAGGATCGTCGGACCAGGAAGACGATCGGAACGGGAAGTAAGGCAGGATGTAACTTTCTCTTGGACGGGTTGGTGTCACCCATTTTGGATTCGGATGATCTCGTGGAGGATACTGCTATTTCTCCTATTTTATCATGTTCAGTTAATCGTAGTTCGGAGAATTTGTGGTCATTATGGCATTCTCGGTTAGGACATCCACATTCTGCTAGACTTATGGATATGTTTCGGAAAAACAAGTTACCAATTCAGTTTCAAGTCAAGGATTTTGTGATTCCAGAATGTGTGAATTGTATTGAAGCTAAGACGATTGCTTAATCTTTTCGGTCTAGTAATACTCCTGTTGATGACATGTTTGATCTGGTTCACACTGATTTATGGGGACCATGCTCTACTACTTCTCGTCTAGGTTTTCGATACTTTGCCTTATTCATTGACCACAAGACAAGGTTTTCTTGGGTATATTTTCTGAGATTGAAATATGAACTTAAGGATGTGCTACAGGAGTTTGTTGCTATGGTTCAAACACAGTTTCACAAAACCATTAAAATGGTTAGGTCGGATCCAGGTGGTGAATTTATTTCGACATCACTTCATAGTTTCTATCGTCAGCATGGGATTCTTTTTTAGCAGTCATGTTCGGGAGTTTCAGAACAGAATGGTCTCGTTGAACGTAAGCATCGTCATGTTCTTGATCTCACTCGTGCTTTTCTTATTCAGTCTCGTGTTCCAGCTCAGTTCTGGGTTGAAACTATTCGTACAGTGGTTTATCTGGTGAATCGACAACCTTCCTTGGTTCTTGGGAATTTATCTCCATTCGAAATACTCTACTCCCGACCTCCCGACTATTCCAGACTTAAAGTGTTCGGTTGTATCTGCTTTGTTCTGCTTCCTAAGAAAGATCGCACCAAGTTATCTTCTAAGATGGCTAGATGTGTCTTTTTGGGTTATACCGACCACCACAAGGGTTATTTGTGCTATGACCCTCGACAAAGACGTATTTATACGGCTTATCATGTGGTCTTTCAAGAACGACTATTCTATTATCACAGTCCAGATACATCACCTATACCTGCTGCCTCACAATTCCAATTTCCTTATTTTGATGATACACCCACTTCCAAGACCTTCCCTAACTCTTCCCACTCACAAACACAAGTACCCAATTCTTCCTCTCCCTCTCCTGATTTTACACACATGCCCACTCCATCTTTCCCATTCCATGATAATCAACATTCATCACCCATACATATCTCTACATCCATCACTGTTCAATCAAATACAACTCAACCTCATGACCATTCCTCATCACTTGATCCAATCATCACTACCACTACCACTACCACTACTTCCCCAAATCAACCCACTGCTCCTCCACAAACCCGTAGATCCACCCGAACTACCCAAGGAACTGTCCCTTCTCGATACATTGATTACCTTACTTATGCTACTACTGGGATATCTATTCCTCAAACTTACCACCAAGCCAAAGACGATGAAAATTGGCAGCAGGCTATGCAGGTTGAGCTTGATGCTCTTCATGAGAATCATACATGGGATCTTGTTCCTCGTCCCACGGTAGCAACCATTATTCGTTCTCGGTGGGTCTACACAGCTAAATTCCATCCCGATGGTTCCCTTGATCGATATAAAGCTCGCCTTGTAGCACAAGGGTTCCATCAGGAATATGGGATTGACTACGATGAGACGTTTGCCCCAGTTGCCAAGATGCAAACAGTTCGGGTCTTACTGGCGCAGGCTGCGCAAGGACAATGGCCGCTCTATCAACTTGACGTTACAAATGCCTTTCTTCATGGTCGCCTGAAGGAGACTGTTTACATGGAATGTCCACCTGGATATCCTCGTCAAGTACCAGGTCAAGTGTGCTTGCTCTGTAGCTCTCTTTATGGTTTAAAGCAAGCTCCTCGCGCTTGGTTTGAGACTTTTCATTCTCTCATCCTTGATTCGGGTTTCAGTCAAATCAATTACCGTGCTATTAATTTATGTTGATGACATGATACTCACAGGTAGTGATCCAACCGGCATTGCTGACATTCGGCGGATTATGAGTGACCACTTCAAACTCAAAGAACTCGGAGATCTCTCCTACTTCCTTGGAATCCAGGTTTCTCGCTCCTCTTCTGGTATCTTTATTCATCAAGAAAAGTATGTTGTTGATCTGTTGGAATCAGTTAAGATGTTAGATTCCCGGCCATGTGTTACTCCCATGGAATCCAACTTAAAGCTTAGTCGGGATGAGGGTGAGCCAGTTCCTGATCCTACTCTCTTTCGGAAACTTGTTGGTAGTTTGATTTATCTTGCAGCTACTCGTCCAGATATAGCCTATGCAGTTCAGGTTGTCAGCCAGTATATGACTACTCCACGCGCTCTTCATCTGGATGCGGTATTTTGGATACTCCGCTATTTAAATGGCACACGCTCTACTGGAATTTTTTCCCTTCTACTGGGTCGCAACAGTTGTCGGCATATGCAGATGCAGATTATGCTGGTTGTGTGGATACTCGTCGATCCACATCCGGTTGGTGTGTGAAATTTGGTGATTCATTTGTCTCATGGCGGTGTAAGAAGCAAGATAAGGTATCCAAGTCTTCCACTGAAGCTGAGTACCGATCAATGTCTAAAGTATGCTCCGAAGTGGTCTGGCTTCAACGCCTTCTTCAGGATCTTGGCGTTCAAGTTAAGGTGCCAGTTCATTTGTTCGGTGATAATACTAGTGCGATACAAATTGCAACTAATCCTGTTTTACATGATCGGACGAAGCATATCAAGACGCATGTTCATTATATTCGAGACCTTGTGAACTCTGGGGAAATTCGTCTATTCTACCTATCATCTGAAGACCAGATTGCTGATCTTTTTACTAAGGCAGTTCCTACGAGTCGCTACTGGTTTCTATCGAGCAAATTGATGTTGCGTAATCACCATCAATTTGAGGGGGGATGTTAACATTGTTGGCCCAAGATGCAGGCCCAACCGAAATCAGCTCAACTCACAAATATCTAATGACCTAATTCCATTGTATACATTCATTTGTTAGACTTCTTTCTTCCTTCTTCCTCTTTTTTCCTTTCTCTGCAACTTTCCTCTGCAGCTGCTCAGTTCCTTCCTCTTCTTATTCTCAGCTTCCATTCTTCTTGTCTTTTGATCAATAATACAGAACACTCTTCCTCTCCGTGGATTAGCTAACATAACGTTAGTGAACCACGTTATATCTGTGTTCACGTTCATCTCTCATTTCATCGCAATATCTAACAGGGGGGAATGACACGCGTTGGGAAGGGAAGGGTGACATCATTTTCATGGCGGCGGGAAGGGAATCAAGCTCCACCAGATTGGCATCGGCCGGAGCTTTCCAGCCGCCGACGGCGGTGTTAGCGTAGCTTGGGCTTGGTGTGGGCCTGTATTGGGTTATTTGGCCGATGTTAGGGTTACCGAGGGGTGTAGCTATACAAACACCCCTTCGGATAGGAGTTAGGGTTATGAGATTCAGTTTGTGTTCGTACAAACTCAGGAATAAGATTAGCTTCTCTTTGGTCCGTGGATGTACTCAACACACTGTTGAGGAACCACGTTATATCGCTGTCTTCGTATCTCGTTTATTTTTCGTTCATTTCGTTATCAGGCGGTGGCATCCCGGTGAGGTTGACGGTGGTTGTGGTGGAGGAGAGAAGGAGGAAGAGGAAGAAGGAGGAAAGGATTAGATTTGGTTTGGCAATTGGGTGGGTGTTTGGGATTTGGGTTGGTTAAATGGTCAGTTTTGGGTTAACAAAAAAGTGACGTGGCGAACTTAACATATGTCGTAGCTGATTTGGCGTGTCCACGTAGGCGGATGGACGGAAAAATGGATGTCTGTAACTAACAGTGACTATTCGGTTCAATCGTCGAAGTTTAGTGAGTGCTAGGAAATTTTTTGAAGAACAATAACCACTAGGTTATTTGACCAAAATTTAGTGATCATTTAAATAACCAACCCGAATTATTCCTCTAAAATAAGAAATATCCTACACAACATAACTCATCTATTTCTTTTACTCAAGTAATATAGCATTTTTTTCACGAAAGTAAATGATATACTTCTTTAATGTTGTTATGGCTTGTGATTAGGGTCTTATCTGGTTAGAAACTTCCAACCCTTCTAATAAGTTAATATATCATGTTTAACTTTTTGACCGATCTAGATTGTTAGAGGTATTTAGGACATTACAAACCTAATTTAATTATTATTTTTAAATTGAAAACTTAATACTTCAGGTGATCGGCCACCGGTCTCCAACGACTTTTTCGGTGACCGACAACCATCTCCAGTGAATTTTTTGGGAAGACTCCTGCAGATTTTCTACGGCCGACCAAACTCTGGCGACGACCAGTTAACTAGTTAACATGTTTTTTTACTGATAAATAGTCAACGACGCTTTTTTTACTGATAACTAATTAACAATGTTTATAAAAAAAACTAGTTAACAACGTTTTTTACTGATAACTAGTTAACAGTGTTTTTTTATTGATAACTAGTTAACATGTTATTATGTTGATAACTAGTTAAAAAAATTACCATGATCAATTAATTAGATTTTTTGTTAACGGGTTATCTGACTAGTTATGTTGTTTTTAACTAGTTAACATCATGATTTAAATAACTAGTTAACTTAGCATCATCATGAGATAACTAGTTCAAGGGTTATTTGGTTGATAACTAGTTAACTAATTAACAAGCTATTCGACAACCATATTATATAGTCACAAGGTTGTTCCAACAATGTTTCCATTTAATTTTTACAAAAATGCCCAAAAAATTCAAACGGTCAATAACATAAAAAATAGTGACTGAAAAATGTAAAATCTAAAAATTATTACTCAAGCCCCAAGTTTTTAAAATTGCATATCAATCATTGCACTTAGCTAAGTGAGAAATTAATCATTCTTTCTAGTCGGCTGTCGCTACTCTGCCTCATCGGCTACTAGACGATGAGGAGTTGGAATTATTAATTGCGGGTGAAGGGAATGAATTCGATGGAAGTGGAAAGTGTAAAGATAGGTGTCTTAAATGTAATTTAGAGATCATTGAGGAATTATTTATAATGGCTGTTTAGTCACTAGACTCTATATAAGTGTCGTTGGTGGCATCTCTGTAGTTCACTTTTGCACATTCAATAATCACAAACTTTTCAACTCAGAACATGGTATCAGAGGCGAAAACTTACCATTTTTGTTGAGTCAGTTTTGCTTCCATTTTCTGTCTCTTCCAATAGCTTTCTCTAGACACTTTCGTTTGTGTCTTCATTCTTCGTCTTCCTCAAGCTCGTTCTTGAGCGTTTCATGTGCTTCTTTCTCTATTCTCTTTGAATTTCTTCACCAAAATGGGTAGATTTACTCATCAAGAGAGCAGGTCTATGCATCAAGAGCCCGACGCTTTGACGATCAGTTCGGGGCACCCGTATTTCATTGCGACCGGCGATAATCCTAGCGCTTTGATCGTTCCGATGGTTCTCACGTCTTGGTTTTTGGTTGGCTCACCATGGCGGTTTCATTGGAGATTGGGCAAAGTATCAACTGGCTTGACTCTGGAAGGGAGGTCTGGCTGGACATTCAAGAAAGGTTTGGGCGTTCGAGCTTGGTTCGTATCAACAATCTCCATGACTAAATTTCTTCATTCTAGCAAGGGGCTTTGTCGATTTCTTCCTACTACACAAGGTTTAAGGTACTATGGGATGAATAGACCATGTACCGTCTGGTGCTTACTTGTACGTGCTCTCCATGGTGCTCTTGTGATGTGATTTCCACAGTTTGGAGTATTTTCACACCGAGCAGATTATCCATTTCCTCTATGGTCTCAATCTGGCTTTTGCTCACGCTTGGTCGTAGATTTTACAAACAGAGCCTCTCATTCCTATCAATCAAGTCTTTGCTATTATTGCTCAGGAGGAGCAGAAAATCAACATTCAATCGTCCAATTCAACTACTCATCGTGCGAGCGGTTTTCCTCAGATGTCTCAGGGGTCTCAAGTTCTTGCTACTGGTCCTCCGATGCACAATTTCAAGAAGGGTTCCAAGCGACCAGTTTGCACTCATTGTGGAGCTATTGGGCACACAATCGAGAAATGTTACAAAAATATTGGCTATCCGCCGGGGTATCGCAACAAGGGAAAGGAGGTCGTAGTGAATTCGGTTCAGACCATGGATCAAGGAGGCGGAGAGGAAGATTCTAGTGGTGTCACTCTTTCGCAGTAACAGTATCAGACTTTGTACTCACTCTTTCAAGGGCACAGTTCAACTGCTATGGTTCTTGGATCGGCTCCTACTAGTGTTGCTAGTATGAATACAAGGCAGCATGATCCTTATCTGCCTACCTAAACCTAGCAAGATGCTCAGACATCTTGTCAGCTAGCTGGACAGCCTTCCTTAACTCAAGATGGTGCTCAAGGTACGTCTTTCTCAGCCTTCTCTATTTTTTCTTGTTCCAGCCTTGATTGGATTGTCGATTTCGGAGCAACTAATCATGTGGCTTGCTTTGTGTCTGTTTTAACTAAGTCTCGATAAGTTAATAACATGTTTGTGAGTTTACCAGACGGTTCCAAAGTCTCTGTAACTCATATTGGGTCTGCAGTTCTTAGTTCACCAATTGTTATTCATGATGTCCTTATTATTCCTTCCTTCAAATTCAATTTGATTTCAGTTGGGAAACTCACAGCTTAGAACTCATGTTATGCTATTTTTTCTCCTGAACGTTGTGTGTTTCTGGACAAGATTACTTCCTAGAGGATTGGCGTAGCTAATGTGCTTCATGGGCTTTACTTCTTCAGGTAAATTCTGAACACTACAACAAAAACAAGCTTTTGCGACCTTTTAACGTCTCGCTAAAAAGGTAAATAATGTCGCTACAAGTTTTCACCGACGTTTTGTCAAGTGTCGTAACAATGTCGCTTAAACCAGTGTTGCTTTATGTTTTTGTGACGCTTACAATAAATGTTGGTGAGTATTTTTTGCGACATTTATATGTGTCACAAAGAGTTGTAACACATATATAAATGTATATATTTCATTGGACACCGTCTCCAACGGCCTTCCCTCCAACCACCATCTTTCTTCAACCATCGTTTGTTGTTGGAAGTCACCTATCACTGGCCACCAAGTAGTTCTCCACCTCCAAACCTTTAGCCATTGTCTCTCACTAACCACTAGCCACTAGGTAGTCCTCCACTGCCGAACCTTTAGCCATTGTCACTCGCTAACCACTGGTAACCAGGTCTCCACTATCGAACCTTTAGCCATTGTCTCTCGCTAACCACATCCTACCATGTGCCATCAAACCTTGGATAGTGCTCCTATTTCGCCCTGGAAAAGAATGTTTACCATTTGTTGACGTCGGGATTTGAACTCTTGACCTCAATGTTATAAAATTGAGTCTTTACCATTATGTCATACATCATAACTAGCTTTTTTATATAGCATATTTATTTAATTCATTTAAGGGTGTTTGCACATGAGTGTGTACAATGTGTACCTATACGATTACTACAAGTGTGTATACATGTACCGTCTACAAAAGGTGAATACGTGTAAAATCAATTACAAAAGGACTTTGATACCTTGCATTATACGAAATGTGTACATGAATACGAAGAGTATTTACATGATTACAAAGAGATTTACACGTTAAATTTTATTTCATCTAAATTCGACCTTTGTAGATAAAAATAAAAAAAAAACTTAAATGGGTGACTATAAAATGCTTTTCTGAATTAAGTATACTATGAATGTTGAAATGATATTTATGTTAGATAGAATGCACCAAACTTAAATATATGTTTTTAAGTTAAAATATATATCAAATAATATAGTAACATAAAAAATGTCATTATACATAGACATACGCGCAACATTTGAGTTAAAATGCTCTAATTAATTGCATTATGTATGAACTTAAGACAAGTGACATGCATACGTTTGAACATAAAAAATGTCATTGATTTATGTCGCTAAAAATTATAATTTTGTGACATTTACTCAAAATGTCGCAAGAGTTACAAATTTAGCATTTTAGCGACGTTTAATGAAATTGTCCTTCTAGATTACTCAACAAATGTCGCAACAGCTTGTTTTTGTTGTAGTGGAATCAGGTTCCAGCTTCAGTTGCTTCTTTGAGCAAGGATTCTTTTGTTTTTTCTTTGACTTGTGGCACTATAGATTTGGTCACAGTGCTCTAGATAGTTTCCAAATTTGGTTAAATCTAAGAAGAATAGCTCTTTTCATTGTAAAATTTTTCCTTTGGCTAAGCAGAAACGTTTATAGTTTCGTGTCAGTACTTCTTATGCTGAAACAGCTTTCTCTTTAGTACATGTTGACATTTGGGGTCCTTACTCGGTTCCTACTTTGGATGGTTTTAGATTTTTCCTTACCATGGTTGATGATCATACTAGGTTTACATGGGTTCATCTCATGCGTGCTAAGTCTGAAACTCGTTAGTTCGTTGTTAATTTATGTAGCATGGTTGAAACTCAGTTTGCTTGTTGTGTCAAGAACAATAGAACTGATAGTGGGTTGGAATTTAAAATGTCAGATTTCTATGCTTCCAAAGGTATTTGTCATCATACCTCTTGTGTCTATACTTCCCAGCAAAATGGGAGAGTTGAACACAAGCATCAGCATATCCTTGTTGTGACTCGTGCTTTGCTGTTCCAATCGTCTTTGCCTATTGATTTTTGGGGTTTCTCTATACTTCATGTTGTCCATTTAATCAATAGGTTACCTTATCTGGTCTTAAAGAATCAGTCTCCAGTTGCTTTGCTTACCAAGACAGCAGTATCTTACGATCATCTTAAAGTTTTTGGGTGCCTTGCGTATATGACTGTTGTTACTCCTGGTCATTTAAAGTTTGACTTACGGGCTAATCCCTATGTTTTTTGGGATTTCCCAGCAACACCAAGGGTTTCATTCTGTATAATTTGATTTCTAATCAGATTGTTGTGTCTCGTGACGTTGTGTTTCACGAGTCTTTGTTTCCATTTTCATGTCCAAAGGACTTTCATATTCATCCAAGTAGCCATTCCCATATTCAGGACTTCTTTGATTCTGTTGATCATATTCCAAATAATAGTCCTACTTTGAACTAATAAAGATCAAATGTATCATTCTTTTTCGGATCCTATTCAGTCTTTTGATCATCCGTTGGATTCGTCTTCAATTGGTAAAAGGCCCAAGAAGAGGCCCGTTCATCTCAATGATTATTACTGTAATAACGTAACCATAGTTCGGTTTCCAATTCAAAATCATTTGTCTCTAGCAAAATTATCCAATGATTACGTCAATCTATTTTAGCAGTTTCGACAGATGTTGAGCCCAATTCTTATAAGGATGTTGTGGGTAATCCCAAGTTGGTAGATGCTATGAATTCAGTGTTAAACTCTTTAAAAACCACCAACACTTGGTCTTTGGTTCCCTTACCCTTTGATAAAAAGCCCATTGGGTGTAGGTGGGTTTATAAGATTAAGTACAAGGCGGATGGTTCCATTCAAAGTTACAAAGCTCATGTAGTAGCGAAAGGTTACACGCAAATCGCGGGTATAGATTATACCGATACCTTTGCTCCTGTTGCAAAGTTGACTACCGTAAGAGCATTACTAGCTCTTGCATCTATCAAGGGTTGGTTCCTTCATCAACTTGATGTCAACACCGCCTTTCTTCATGGAGATTTATTTGAGGATGTTTATATGAAGCCACCTCTTGGCCTTGTTTTATCCTCTCCAAATCTTGTGTGCAAATTAAATGAATCTTCGTATGGTTTAAAACAAGCTAGTAGGCATCGGAATTTTAAGCTTACCGAGTTTCTCCTAACTCGTGATTTCATTCAATCCAAGACCGATTATTCCTTGTTCACTAAAAATCACAATGGTGTCTTTCTTGCCACATTGGTTTATGTTGATGACATAATCATGACAAGAAATGATATTCAAGGCATTCATACCATAAAGAATCAACTTCACAAGCGTTTTACCATCAAGGATATTGGTGAGCTTAAGTTCTTCCCATGACTAGAAATTGCTCGATCATCAAAGGGAATTACCTTTGTCAACGAAAGTATGCTCTAGAAATAATCTTTGATGATGGTTTATTAGCTACTAAACTAGTTTTGAGCCCTTCTGATGCTACTTCTCACTTATAGACGTCTTGTTGGACGGTTAATTTACTTATGTACGACCCGTCCAGACATTGCCTTCACGGTCAATTATCCTAGTCAATTCATGAGCGCTCATACTGATTTGCGCATGCAAGCTTCTCTACGAGTTGTTTGTTATCTCAAGTCCGATCCGGGTTTTGGCTTGTTCTTTTCTTCCACTTCGACAATGCTAATCCATGTTTTTTTTATAGTGACTGGGCTGGTTGTCCAGATTCTCGTCAATCTACTACTGGATTTTGTGTTTACTTAGGAGATTCTCTCATCTCTTGGAAGTCTAAGAAACAAACCACGATCTCCCGTTCCTTAGCCGAGGCCGAGTATAGAGCTCTTGCTTCTATTGCTTGTGAACTTCTATGGTTGAAGTCCCTTTTCCATGATCTCTTATTTGAAATTAAGACTTTTATATCACTCTATTGCGACAGTACTTCTGATATGCGTATGGAGGAAAACCCCGTGGCTCATGAGCGGACCAAACACATCTAGATTGATTATCACCTCATTCGTGATTACGTATCCAATGGGTTCATTCGCGTCATCCAAGTCTCGACGATTAATTAACTTGCCGACATCATAACCAAGCCTTTGGGTCACCATATTTTTCAGCCGCTCGTCTCCAAGCTTGGCCTGCTCAGTATTCACCGTCCAACTTGGGGGTGTAAAGATAAGTGTCTTAAATGTAATTTAGAGATCATTGAAGACTTATTTGTAATAGCTGTTTAGTCACTAGACTCTATATAAGTGCCATTGGTGGCATCTCTGTAGTTCACATCTCAGTAATCACAAACTTTTCAATTCGCAACATAAAGGGTGGGAATGGTGGCGATGGGATTTAAATGAAGATGATAAAGAGCCAACAGTGGAGATAATTATAATAGAAGAATGGCAACTTGATGACACTCGATTTGACGTGATTTTCAGCCTCATTTAAGCAACATTTCCTTGCTTATAACGTGGTTTTAGGGGTAAAATAGCGAATATTCACTCAACTACTTTATTTCCTACCGATTTGGTTACTTTGGCCCTTTTTGGGTCTATTTGATGGTTTTCTAGTGTTTTTGTGATTAGCACAGGTTTTTTCCATCATTTACGTAACCACGGACTTGTTCAAGACCTCAAGGAGTGAACCGAAATCGAACCAGAAATCAAACCGGAGTCAGAACCGAAATTACAACTGCCCAGCACAATGTTTTCGCCGAAAATACTACACACTTAAAAAACTCACAGGCGAAGTCAGCTGATTTACACTGAAGTTTTCAGCGAAAACTTCCATAGTTTTCGCCGAAAATCCTAGAAGCAATCCATCGAAGATCCAGCTGAAGTTCTCGGCGAAAACTATTTAAGTTTTCGCCGAAAAGTTATGAAGAAATCGATAGAAGGCTTTGAACTAAAGTTTTCGGCGAAAACTTTATAAGTTTTCGCCGAAAAGTTCCTTATTTTCAGAAGCAGAGTCGGCAAACCCTAATCTGACCTATTTAAAGAAATAGTCGGCAGCCAGCCAGAAAAAGGAGGATAATTCCAACAACTATTCACAAATCAGACTTTTGGGAGTCAGCCGACTCTAGGGTCGATAGATAGAGTTTAGAGAGTTCGAAGATCCGTGGAGAGATCGTGACGCCATCCTTCCACCTTGGAGAGCTCGGAGCTTAAAGTTGAAGATCCAGGAGATCAAAGCTTCGCCGGAGTCGTCAGAATTAGGTTTTTCAGTTCTTATCTGTTCTTCCTCTGTATGATGATTTCCTTTGTTGCCTTTGATTCTTCTGTTATCGTTATGAGTAGCTGAACTCGTAGAGCTTAGATTAGATGAACCCTAAGTGACCCAGGGCTTTAAAGCGGTCATGGATCGACGGTAATTAGATTCGAAGTTCAATCAGTTTCTTTGCATGGTTGTTTTGCTCTTCGTTGTTTATGTCTCTTTTCTAGTTGATCGCCTAGATTAGGTTTTTGCAAGTTAGGGTTAGTCGCCAGATGTTCTCGCTAGACGTAGTCGCTAGACAGCTTCCCTGCTTTGGCGCATAAACTTGTCTTCCTTGATCACCTAGTTTAGATTCTGGATAAGCTGAGGATAGAAGCGAATGCTCGCCTCTCTTTAAAACATCAAATCAACCAATTAACCTATTCATTGGAGTGTGCCTTTCATAGGAACCAGTTAGGGTTAATCCGCTTCAAGAGTAACTCATAAATCATTAGTAATTGCACCAGTTAGTTTAGTCGTTGCGAGAGGCGACCGTACCCGGGTGACTAATTAATCTTGGTAGCTAGATCGGATAGAGCGAACGTTCCCCAGTCTTAAACCTAAGGGTCAGGAGTTATGGTGGTGTATAGAAATTGATTGAATTAGAATTGAAAACTGCTGGTCTTGTGATCGCCAATGCTTTGGTAATCTAAGGGGGATTCGAAATCTAAGCTCGCCTATCTTCCTGTTAGTCAACCTTTTAATCTTTCTGTCTTTTATTTTCCTTTGCTTGTTAGATTAGAAGTCGTGGAACTCACACCACGCACAACGTGCTTAAACTTGAATAATTTTCCAACATATTTGAGTTGACAAGAAGAAGAGACCTCGAGTAGAATACGATATAGTCTACCTTGGTAGATTAGTTATTTGAAGCACGCCAAAAGCGTGTCATCAAATTGGCGCCGTTGCCGGGGACTCTTCTAATTGTTTGAAAGAAGAGTTGACAAATTATTCTTCTACCTTTCCGTCTTACCATTTATTTTCCCTCCATATTTCCATGATTTACTTGGGTAGTGCTTTTGAGTTTTGATTATGCAGGATTACAAGTGGGATGACCAGTACCAAGAGTGGTACGTCAATGAAGCACCGTATATTGAGGAAATCCAAGAGATGCTACATCAACAACAACAAAAAACGGCGAGATTTGACTCCCTCTTTGATAATATCTCTGCAATGATACAAGGTTACCAAGAGATACACTAACAAGCACATCAAAGTGGCGCTAGAGATAACGAAGAGATCATTCTACAAGCTCATGAACATCAACAATGCTCGTCGAGAACCCTATCCGCCTTGGATAATATCTCTATAAAACTACAAGCTCATCTCACGACGGACATCAAGCTCGAGCAACCAAATCAATTAATGGAAGAACACGCTCACGAGATGTTCGAAGAAGAAGATGAGCCCGTCCATGACTATTATGAGCTAGAGGAATCCGATGAAGAATTCTTGGCGGTGGTGGCTGATGAAGGCGTTAAGCTCGTCTATTTTGAAAGCATGGAATTCACCTATGTTGAAGTTGAAGCTGAAGAGGAGCACGAAGAAATCGAGGAGATATCCTCAATTAAGCTTCCGCCGAGCCAACCTATAGATAAAGCCAGAGACGAGCACGTGGGAATCAAAGACGTCAAGGATTTGGAAGTATACACACTCGATCCTGAGAGACCTCTGGATGATCATCAGGTAGAGAAGATGGAGCTCATTGACCATGCCGCTCCGTACTACCTCTTTCCTCCTCCAGTAGGAGAATTCGAGAAGAATTGGTCATCCAAACAGAACCGTGATCTACTAGAGCACTACCAGTTGCATCACCCTTCTGGAGTGCTACATGGCACTCAATCGTTGTCCTTGAAGAAGAAGATTGACTTCAAGGAACTCCTAAGTTGGGATCCCTAACAGGTACCGTCCGGCTCAAGGACGTTAAAAGAGAGCGCTTCGTGGGAGGCAACCCACGGCTGGAGTCCGTTTTTGTATTTTTGAGTCAGTCTTTTTCGTCGTTTGAGTCGGTTTCGGGGGAGCCAAAGTGTCAGTTTAATTTTCTTTCGTTTTGATTTGTTTTCGGTTGGGTTTTGAAAAAAAAAGAGTTTTTACATAAATTTTTGGCGGAAAACTTTTCTCAAATTGCAAACAGTGAACGTCCTTTTTATTTTTGCCTATTTTTCGAAGAAGTTTTCGCCGAAAAATTGTGATTGTTTTTAAAATTAGTTTCATTTTTTTGGTCCGATTCCAACGCATACTTGATCGTCCAAATCGGAGCTTTGTAGCTCCGGTTATCGCCGAAACAAGTTTTTTCACGTTTTTGGCCAACTTCGTCGCTTTCCATCCATTTTCTTGAGTCATGTCTTGAAGGTTAGTTGTTGGGTTTCCAATTTCGAATCTTTTGACATGTTGATTTTTGAATTTCGACGAGTTTAATTCGGTCAACCTCATTTTGCCTGCCTGCTGTTTTGGTGTGATTTTTTCTGAACTGATTGAGCTTAGACGATCTAGATTGCTCTAGGAGTGTCGTGCCGAGAATTTTTAAAAAAAGGAGTCAAAATATTTTCAAAATTCCCCTGAACCTTCTTTGTTCGACTTTTATTATGTGTGGATCCGGGACACTTGTCCCGGTATCCTTTTGATCTTTTTGTTGTTTTTGTTTTGTAGGAATTTGAGTAGCTACTCCGCTCCACTCCGGGCGCTCCGTGTTCATCCACTACACCGACCATCACCCTTCAGGTTTTCGTATCTCTCTACTCTAGTTTAGTCCTGTGAGGACACAGAATCGTTTAAGTGTGGGGTAGGATTATAGGATTATGCATGATCTTGCTTGATTTTCTATGATTCTATGGTTCATTTTTGAAATTTCGCTAGCATAGAATTGCTCAATTCTTGACTTTTGATTTTAAATTGACTTCAATTTTTCACAATGACGTCTAGACAATTCCACTTAGAACCTGTAACCAACATGTTGGAACTGATATCAAATGAGTCTATGTCAGAACAGATCACAAATCACTCTTGTAGTTGAAATTTGAATCAATTAAACTATTTTGCTTGTTAATCACAAAGCTCGATAACACCGTTCTAAGTGATAAATGCTAGCTTCTTCCATGTTTTTCACTCCATATTTGATCACCTGTGATTGTGGCTAGAGATTAGAAGGAAATCCAATTCGAAATATTGTGTAAAAAGTTATAACTAGCGAGGATCAAGTGGCTAAATTGTTAAATCAAGTAATCAAGTTGGCAAATCAATGTTAAGTTCTTTAAAGTGCTGAAAATAAAGCTAGGCAAGCCCGACACCTAAGTGAAGTGTTCGGGTTGAGCACTAGCATAGGCACAAATACTGTGAGCTAGACAGGTCCAACACCTAAGCTAAGTGTTTGGTATCGAGCACTAGTATGCAGTAAATCAATGGAAGAAGTTTGAACTTGAAATAAATTATTGTTTAAATCGGTCATAGCTAGAACATGTAACGTACAGACCTAGAGGCGGATGAAGTCGAGTCGATAGCCACGTCACTTTTCCTACCTCCGCATCCACATCATGGCTAGAGCTTAAAGTCTCTCCTTATTAGAATTGGTGTTATCATAGTCGGTTAATTATGATTAATTGTTTTGCCAAGAAACGAGCTTTGTTAAAACTACTACTTGAAGTGTGCAGAAATTAGTGAGATCGAAAACTTGTTTGGTTGATGTTCTTGCATGTGTAGGTCACTCTTTCTACATGGAACAGTCTAAACCAAATCGTTAAAATTGAATCTCAGTTTAATCTCGTGTCATTTGTGAATTTGAGTGTGTTCTAGTTTAGTTTGCTTGAGGACAAGCAAAAGCGTAAGTGTGGGGTATTTTCATGACACTCGATTTGACGTGTTTTTCAGCCTCATTTAAGCAACATTTCCTTGCTTGAAACGTGGTTTTAGGGGTAGAATAGCGAATATTCACTCAACTACTCTATTTCCTACCGATTTCCTACTCTATTTGATGGTTTTCTAGTTTTTTTTTATGATTAGCATAGGTTTTTTCCATCATTTACGTCACGACGGACGTGTTCAGGACCTCAAGGAGTGAACCGAAATCAAACCAGAAATCAAACCGGAGTCAGAACCAAAATTACAACTGCCCAGCACAATGTTTTCGCGAAAATACTACACAGTTTTAGGCAAAAATACCTTAAGAAACTCACAGGCGAAGTCAGCTGATTTACACTGAAGTTTTTGGCGAAAACTTCCACAGTTTTCGCCGAAAATCCTAGAAGCAATCCATCGAAGATCCAGCTGAAGTTCTCGGCGAAAACTATTCAAGTTTTCGCCAAAAGTTATGAAGAAATCGACAGAAGGCTTTGAACTAAAGTTTTCGGCGAAAACTTATAAAGTTTTCGCCAAAAAGTTCCTTATTTTTAGAAGTAAGTCGGCAAACCCTAATCTGACCTATTTAAAGAAACAGTCGGCAGCCAGCCAGAAAAAGGAGGATAATTCCAACAACTATTCACAAATCAGACTTTTGAGAGTCAGCCGACTCTAGGGTCGATAGATAGAGTTTAGAGAGTTCGAAGATCCGTGGAGAGATCGTGACGCCATCCTTCCACCTCGGAGAGCTCGGAGCTTAAAGTTGAAGATCCAGGAGATCGAAGCTTCGCCGGAGTCGTCATAATTAGGTTTTTCAGTTCTTATCTGTTCTTCCTCTGTATGATGATTTCCTTTGTTGCCTTTGATTCTTCTGTTATCGTTATGAGTAGCTGAACTCGTAAAGCTTAGATTAGATGAACCCTTAGTGACCCAGAGCTTTAAAGCGGTCACAGATCGACGGTAATTAGATTCGAAGTTCAATCAGTTTCTCTTGCATGGTTGTTTTGCTCTTCGTTGTTTATATCTCTTTTCTGGTTGATCGCCTAGATTAGGTTTTTGCAAGTTAGGGTTAGTCGCTAGACGTAGTCGCCAGACAGCTTCCCTGCTTTGGTGCATAAACTTGTCTTCCTTGATCACCTAGTGTAGATTCTGGTTAACTTGAGGATAGAAGCGAACACTCGCCTCTCTTTAAAACATCAAATCAACCAATTAACCTATTCATTGGAGTGTGCCTTTCGTAGGAACCAGTTAGGGTTAATCCGCTTCAAGAGTAACTCATAAATCATTAGTAATTGCACCAGTTAGTTTAGTCGTTGCGAGAGGCGACCGTACCCGGGCGACTAATTAATCTTGGTAGCTAAATCGGATAGAGCGAACGTTCGCCAGTCTTAAACCTAAGGGTCAGGAGTTATGGTGGTGTATAGAAATTGATTGAATTAGAATTGAAAACTGCTGGTCTTGTGATCGCCATTGCTTTGGTAATCTAAGGGGGATTCGAAATCTAAGCTCGTCTATCTTCCTGTTAGTCAACCTTTTAATCTTTTTGTCTTTTATTTTCCTTTGCTTGTTGGATTAGAAGTCGTGGAACTCACACCACGCACAACTTGTTTAAATCGAGTAATTTGCCAACATATTTGAGTAGACAAGAAGAAGAGACCTCGAGTAGAATACGATCTAGTGTGCCTTGATAGATTAGTTATTTGATACCGCTAAAACTGCAAATCACAACTATTATGATCACATCATAAAATCAAACCCACACGACTATCTTCTTCTGTGAAACTACGACGACACAAGACGAAGCTCCGACGTCAATAGGGACAAATCTCTACATATTAAAGCCTCGTTCCACGAGCTCCGATATCAATGGAGCTCTCCTGATCGCAACAAGCCAACAAGTGGCCCAACCTACTTCCTTTCCAGATTTTAATGAAGTGAATGATTATGAACAAAGGCTATAGTCGTGGCTTCTCTAGCCACATGCTCTGATGACATTGATTTTCCTAGGGTATTGATGACACTCGATATTACGTCATTATCAGTCTCATTTAAACTACATTTCCTTGCTTGAATCTCGGGTTTTGGGGTAGTTTAGGGTATTTCACCTAATTGCTCTAATTCTTACCGTTTTGGTTACTTGGGCCCGTTATGAGTCTATTTGATGGTTTTCTAGTGTTTTTGAGAATGCACTTATTTTGCCGTCAAATACGTAGCCACGAACGAGCTCGGGAAGCAAAGGAACCTCAAGGAATGCCCAAGATCAACCCAGAAGTCAACCAAGCCAGAAACCAGCACTGCCCCGATTTTAACTAAAGTTCTCGGCGAAAAGAACCAAAGTCTTCGACGAAAAGTGCTGCCAAAACCCCACTGTCTGTCCAGGGATTTCATGAAGAATTTTTCAGCAAGAAGTCTAAAGTTCTCGCCGAAAACTAATGCAAAATTTGCACAGACGAAGACAGGAGATCTTGTCGGGGTTTCACCTGAAGTGTTTGGCGAAAACTCTCAAAGTTTTTGCCGAAAACTATTTTCTTTTCCGACTAGGATTTTGAAACCTTATAAATACTAAACCGGCCGCCATCAATAGATATACACTTTTTACAAGGATTAATTTCCAAGGATTAATTTCCAAGACTGAAAAGTTCGAGAGAGAGTTTAGAGAGTTCGAAGAGTCGGGAAGAGATTGTGACGCCATCTTCCATCTCGAAGAGCTCGGTGCTAGGAGTTGAAGATCCAGAAGATCGAAGCTTCGTAGATTCATCTAAAATTAGGTTTTACAGTTATTCTCTGTTCTTCCTACTTGAAAATGTATCTTTGTTTGTCTTCGATTCTTTTGTGTTAAATATGAGTAGCTAAACTCGTAGAGTTTAGATTAGATGAACCTTAAGCGACCCGGCGCTTTTAAAGCGGTCACGGATTAGCGGTAATCAAATCCAGTTTCAATTAGTTTCTCTTGCATGTTTGGTTTGTTCTTAATTGTTTGTGTGTTTCTTTTCTAGCTTTATCACCTAGTTAAGATTCTAGTTAACCTGAGGATAGTAGCGAACGTTCGCCTCACTTCAAAATACCAAATCAACAGTTAACCTATTCATTGGAACAATTTCTCTTATAGGAACCAGTTAGGGTTAATCAACTCCTAGAGTAACTCATTAACCACTAGTAATCGCACCAGTTAGTTTTCCATTGCAGAAGTGAACGCACGGGCGGTCAATTAATCTTGGTAGTTAGATCGGATAGAGCGAACGTTCGCCAGTCTTAAACCTAAGGGTCAAGAATTATGGTGGTGTCTAAGAACTGAACGAATCAGGATTGAAAACCGTTGGTCTGGTGATCGCCAATGTTCTGGTGATCTTAGGGGGATTCGAAATCTAAGCTTTTCTGTCGTCTTGTTAAGTCAATCAATCTTTCATTCTGTTTCCTGTTCTCTTTTCAATTTCTCTACTTCATATACTACAAGTCGTGGAACTCACACCACGCACAACTTGTGTTAATCCGAATAGCTTGCCAGCATATTTGACTAGTCAGTTAGTCAAGACCCGTGGAATACGATCTACCTTGCTTTGTGCTCGGTAGTATTTGACGACAGCGTGAAAAGCGTTCATCAAATTGGCGCCTTGTCGGGGAATCTTCTACCTATTTGAAAGAAGAGTTGGCAATTTAATCTTCTACTTTTTCATCTTTCATATTTCCGTACACTTTGATTTTACACCGGTTGTGGTTGTTTTTGTCGCTTGCAGGTTGTTCACAGGTTTATGATCACCGCCCTCTCACTCGTTCTCTAACCAAAACGGACAAGGGTAAGAGTGTAGAGAAGCCGGGTAGTTCTGCTCCACCTAAGCAACCGCGAATTCCGAAGCAATCCACTACCATCCCGCCTTCATCTCTTACTCCAATTAAGATCGATGAGCCGAAGGAGAGCTCCTCATCTTCCTCCGCTTCATCCACTGCATCGCTCTCGCCACCACCTTCTCCTAGAATGGATGACCAGCTACCGCCTCCTCCACCACCACCGCCGGCTCAAAGAAGTCTTGCTGATTATAACAAGTCGAGCACGACTAGCGTTCGATCCTCTATCTCTGTGCGGCGCAATGAAGGTGATCCCAACTATGAGATTAAGATCTCCTTCCTGGGAATGATCTTTAGGGACGTGCAGTTTGAAGGAAAGCTGCACGATAACCCTTGCACTCACTTGGCAGACTTCATTGCTCTTTGCGAGACCTTCAAGAATGGGAATCTCGATAAGAACACCTTGTGCTTGCGAGCATTCTCATTCTCTCTCCGAGGCCCCCTAAGAGATGGTTGAATAGCAAGCCTCCCGGTTACTACACCGACTAGGACAAGCTGGCTCAAGACTTCGTTAAAGAATACTTCCATCTTTCTAGAACAACTGCCTACAAAGATAGCATCTCCAGGTTCAGACAGAAGGAAGAAATGAGCTTATACGACGCTTGGAATGAATTCCAAGAGCTCCTCTACAGCTGCCCCCATCACGGCTTCGAGAAAAGGCAACTAGCTGAGACCTTTGCTCGAGGAATGAACGAGGAGTCATCCAAATGGGTCAAGTCCTTAGCTGAGGAAGATATCACTGCTCTTACACCAGAAGCGGTTATTCTTCACTTTGTTGATTGTGCTCCAAGTCAAGGAATTGGGAGAGACAAATAGAAGGAGCTCGGAGTAAGCTCAACATTGAAGAGTAGATCAAGGCAGAAATCGAGAAGCATCTGAAGAAGGCTAGCACGCCTATTAAACCTCCAACCGCCTCTGTTGTTGTTACTGACTGTCAATGGTGTGGCACCTGTGCTCACAACGGAGGTCATTGCCAGAATTTTGGTAGAGTAGTGCCAAAGAAATCGACTTCATTGGTCAAGGCTTCACCAACAACTAACAAGGTTATACTGGCTACCGACAATTTCGACAACCGCCACAACAAGGAAGCTTTCAAGAGCGACCCCCCTACAACTCCGGAGCAAGCTAGAATCAGAATAACCGACCATCTGGGTCGTTTCAAGATCAGAAGCCTAACAATCAGACCGGAGGTATCTACCAACCGCCCCACCGGAACCAAGGCAACTATGGTACAGCTCCTGGCAATCGCCAAAACCAGTATCTGAACAACAATTATCAAGGCTAGCCTCAGAGACAATCGCCGCATGACAAAAGGATACTGAGCTGGATAAGAAGCTGAACCAGATCATCTCTAGGCTCGATGATCATGATAGCCAATTGAAGGCTCAAGCTCTCCTTAATCAAGAGCAGATTGCTCAAGGCCATCGAGTAGCAAGCATGATTGCTAATGCCCGCCCCTTCGGTCAGTTGCCTAGCCAAACCGAGCAAAACTCGAAGAAGGAGCAAGTCAAGACTGTCTCTACACAAAGCTACAAGAGTTCATCCGCCGCCACTTCTTCTAATCCAGTCATGACTCACGATGATGTAATTATTAATACCCCTGAGTTTGAAGAGGAGAAGAAGGCTCCGCCACGCTCCACGCGAACGCCTGAGCCGCCTCTTGCTTCGTATCAACCAAGAATCCCATTCCCCAATGCATTGCGAGGTGGGAGAATTGAGTAGCACAGCTCGCAGAAGAAGAAAGAAGCACCCCTACCCCGTCCAAGGAAGAATGCTCCGCCATTCATGACCAGAAGCTCTCCATACCAATCCCAGCTAAGTGCTCTGATCCTGGTTCTTTTACTTTACCTTTAATCATTAATGAAATTGAGGTCGAGCGTAGTCTGGTTGATCTAGGTGCATCCATAAATGCCATGCCTATGTGTTTATATGAAAAACTCAACCTTGGTGAATTAAAACCTACTAGCATGCATTTAGTGTTCGCCGACAAGTCTCTAAAGACGCCTAGGAGGGTAGTTAAGAACGTAATCACTAAGTGCGGTCCTTTCACCTTCTTAGCTGATTACGTAGTCATGGATACTCGAGAGGAGGATGCTACTCTTCTAATAGGTCGGCCTTTTATGGCAACATCCGGCATGACAATCAATGTGCCAAATGGATCATTGACATTAAGGGTCAGAAAAGACACTATAACATTCTGCCTTAAGGACGGTATGAAGTACACCCCCAAGAGAGAAGCTCATTGTCTTTCGGTTGAAACTGTGGAGTTGGCCTCGGTCAACTCCGTTACTAATGTCGTCCCTAGTTTTTCTCCAAAGATAGATGTCTCAGGAACTGCATAGGTTATCAAACAGAGGAAGAAGATGCTAGCGGAGACGCCAAAGAAGATGGAGGAACTAAAAGCCTCCCCTTCTAAATCGCCACAAGCTAAAAATCCCGACGAGACAAAGAAGAAAGGAAAGACCAAAGAGGTGTGGAGGCTAATCATTAAATCACCTCCTACTGAGCCAATCATTCCGCCACCCCTCCACCGAGCCGATTGCTCCACCTTCATCTGCCAAGCCACCTGGGAAGGAGGACATACAACCGGAAGATCAGCCGGAAGATCTGTTTGGACCCTTCGAAGTAACCGGGCACCTTCCCGACGGACGAACCAAATTGACTCACATCAATGGGAAGTGCTTCTTACTCACTAGAGGTAAACCAAAGCTGTATTTCGTCAATTCCGATGCGAGCGTGAGGGAGATCCTGAGTTGGGATGTCTCCTAACACCATCCAGGTATTGTCCAACTCAAGGACGTTAAGCAAGAGCGCTTCGTGGGAGGCAACCCACGGCTGAAGTCAGTTTTTGAATTCTTGAGTCAGTCTTGTTTCTACAGTCAATTCGGGGGAGCCAAAAGTGTCATTTGTGTGGTCTTTTATTTTTCTTGTGTGTTTTGTGTGTCCTCGGTTCAATTCCAATTTATTTGGGATTTTTTCTGATTTTTGTTGATTTAGTTTTAAATTTTTCAAAGTTTACTGGAATTTCAGAAAAATATTTTAAACTACAGGTTCAAAGTCTTCGCCGAAAAATTGCACTAATTCTCGGCGAAAATTTTCTTTAAAACCTCCTGTAATTTTTTTACCAGTTTTTTATTTACTCTTTGGTGAATAGTTTAAACTTTTTGGCGAAAACTTTTCTCAACACCGGCAGACAGATTTTCAAACTTTTCTTCGGCGAAAATTTTCCATACTTTTCGTCGAAAATTTTCAGAAAAAGCCAAAAATATTCCCCCTTATCTTTTCATTTTGACCCGGTCGCACTCTCTCTCTCCCATTTTTGAAAATGCAAACCACAACTCACCCTCCTTTTTTTCGCCGCCGTTTAAAATCCGTCGCCACCAATTTTCTGACCGCCGCTCGTTTCCCCTCGTTCCCCTGAACGTTTTGACACCTAGATCGTCCGAATCGGAGCTCTCTAGCTTCGGTTCCACCCGAAACCCCATTTTTTGAGTTTTTTCATCGATTCCTCCTCGTACGTTCGTTTTCAGCCAATATGTCTTCAAGGTTAGTTTTTGGGTTTTTCATTTCAAATCTTTTGCCGTGTAGATTGCTAAATTTCATCGTGTTTGATTTTGGTTGACCTTTCAGTCTACCTCGATTTATGTGCCTGCTGTTTCAGTGTGATTTTTGCTAAACTAGTTGAACCTAGATGATCTAGTATGCTCAAGGAGTGTTGTGCCATGATTTGATTATTTTTTTTTGAACGAGAATTGCTATGCTTAATTGATGATTCTATTTCGGTGTTGATTTTTTTGTGGACTTTCGGTTTGACCTTGAAATTTTGAAGCTCATTTGACTGCTCGGTTCATGTCTACCCATGCCTAATGATGTTTTAATTTTTCCGAACCTGTGATTGTGCCAATTGATGCTTTGATCGTGGTTAACTATGCTTAATTGCTAAATTTTATGGAGTGTCGACTTTTCCTCATGTCTCGGTTTGACTTTGAATGTGTGATGTGCATTGGCTGCCCAATTAGTTTCTTTGCTCACCCTACGATAATTTGGTTACCGGTTGTTAGATTAGCTTATCCCCACTCGGTTTTCTCGTTTCTTAGTGAAACTGAGTTTTTCAACCAAGTGTGGGGTAAGATTGGTTTGACTATTGTGGTTTCAATTTTCAATATCTTTTAGGAACAGGGGTAAGAGACCGAGAGTCACACCCAGTGGTCCAGGATCCACCTCTACCACTCCTAACGCCGGAGCTAGTTTCAGAGCACCCGCTTTCTTCACTCTAGTCGTCCACGGTCCTCCACCGGCTTTCCCGAACCGCCAGGGGTTCCACCCCTTCATTGCCAGGATGCCGGAGCACTATTTCGAGCACTACTAGAGGACCCAACACATCCCTATAGCTGACGTGCAGTCTATCCATGATCATGATGAGGACTGGCACGCCAACGTCTCCAACTCTCTAGCAGTTGAAGGACTTCTGGAGCTGACTACCATCGTGACGACTTTCCTCCTATCTCGCTACGAGAGTTCTGGGCCACCTTTGAGCTGGACACGCACAAGAGTAGGCAGCACAAGAAAGTCATGTCCTTCTTCCTCGGTGGGGTGCACAGTGAGTTCACCTACGACCACCTTGGCATCCCACCTGAGCACTATCAAGGCCACCACCATGGATGGGAATCCGACAAGGCCAGGGGCCCGGTCTACGATGCACTCTGGAGCCACATCACCGGAGTGTCCAGGCGCTAAGACCACATACCACAACTTCATTGGTATGGTCTCTCACCCTCTCTTTCGCTTTATTCATATTGTGTGGCGCAGATCTTTGTTGTTTGCTCCAAGAGGGACCGCCACCACATAAGCCGAGAGGAGCTTCTCCTCTTTCGAGCTATCCACGAGGGCTACCGACTTCACCTGGGCTGGGTTCTGGCTCGCCTGTTCCACAAGAAGATTAAATCCGCGAGGCCTCCTTCCTTCCTCCTCGGCGGTAATTTCATTGGTCGCCTCGTCACCAACCTTGGCCTCAACCAGGCATGGGAGCCTGAGGTCCAGCGCCACCGAGTGCACACCGTTGGTGGAGACTTGGTAGTGGAGTATGACCTGCAATTGGACAATAGTCCACATGAGTTATCATTTCCAGCTATCGGCAGAGAGCCCGGGTCAGAGGAAGAAGATGATTCTGAGGAGGAAGAGCCTAAGCCAGATTCGGTATTTCACCACCAGACAATACAAAAAAAGTGGTTTAGCGTCGGTCAGACGTGCGTTATGGCGTCGGTCATCGACCGACGCTAATTTGAATAATGTCGGTCGATCGAACCGACGCCACATATGGTGACGTTAAACTTCAGCGTCGGTTTTCGATCGACCGACGCTAAGGCACTGACTAACCGACGCTAAATACGCTGACAATCACAAAAAAAAATTAGCTGCAGATGCAGCTGCTTCTTTTTCTTCCTCTCCTTCTTCTTCTTCCCTTCGTCTTCTTCAGATGCAGCTGCTTCTTCTTCTTCTTCTGCAGATACAACTGCTTCTCTTCTTCTTCTTCTTCTGCAGATACACCAAAAACCCTGTGAGGAGGAAAGCAAAAACCCTAAATCCATAAATCGAAGTGTAGATCTGAGAAGACGAAGTACCTTAGGTTTAGGAATAGATGACGGCGGTTGACCAGATTTGAGCGAGATGAGCGGCGGAGAAGGGGCTGGGATGGCGCGGCGGCGGCCTTGGAAGAGATGGAGCGGCGGCGGTGGTTCGAAGAAGAAGATAGGGAAAGTGAGAGAGGGAAAGAAGAAGATAGGGAAGTTAGAGAAGAAGAAGAAGATAGGAAAGAGATGGAGTGGCGGCGGCGGTGGTTCAAAGAAGAAGAAGACAGGGAAAGAAGATAGGGAAGATAGAGAAGAATGAGTGGGAGATCCGACGTTTAGCGTCGGTCGATGTTTGACCGACGCTAAAACACGTTTTTTTTTGCGTCGGTCGTTAGATCGACTGACACTAAGTTCCTACGTTTCAACCGACGCCAAAGAACGTTTTTTTGTAGTGAGATACACCCGCAGCAGCCGCCAGCGGGGTATGCACATCCAGTAACACCCTCACTACCAGGAGCCTCAGTAGATGCCTCAGCCGGCAAACCAGCAGCAGCCTGGTGACTATGGGGAGCTGCTTAACCAGATTCGGGGTGGCAGATCGACCACACTGCCACTCAGGACGCCGTTGGCTGATCACACAGAGTCACATGCGCCAGCAGGACACCCGATATGAGTAGCAATTGGCGTGGCACCAGTGAGTCGAGGACTTCTTCCACATTCCACCTCCTCGCCCACCTGGTGAGTAGTGACCGAGTTGTATCATTTTCCTTGTCCTTCTTTTTATTTATTCTTTTCAGATTTCAATCCAATTTTGTTTTGTGTGGATCCGGGACACTTGTCCCCGTTTCCTTTTGATCTTTTCTTTGTTTTTGTTTTGTAGGTAACTTTTGGAAGCTTTTCTCCACGCTCCGGACGCTCCTTGATCACCCCCTACACCAATCATCTCGGTCTAGGTTCTTCTATTACTCTCTACTCTCAATTTGGTCCTGTGAGGACACAGAACGGTTTAGGTGTGGGGTAGGGTGTATAAATCGCATGATCTTGTGTGAATATTCTGTGATTTCGTGGCATATCTGATTCCTCTAGCTTAGAATTGCTCGATTCTTGACGTGTGATGTTAAGTTATTTTTCAATTTTTCACAATGATGCTTAGACTGCTTAACCTAGAAATGGTAATCAACTTGCTGCATGATGCTAAATTGCTTGGTTAGAACTGAAAATTGATATCATGCTTGTAGTATTTCACCTTGATGTCATGATAATTTTCGAATCCGACTAGCAAACCAATAGTGAGCTTTTGATCCATTGCACATAAACTTGCAATTTCAATTCTTTTTGAGTGATTTTCTCGTACCTTGAATGAGTTAGAATTTGCATTAGACCTATTTGAGACCACACAATGAAACGAGTTCTAGGAGGATAGAGGCACCTAGTTGAAGCTACTTAAGCCAGATAGCCAACCCAACATTAAATCCATTAGGTGTAAATCCTTGAGCTTGGCCTTTCTTTCGGTTTGTTTATACATTACAACCATTCCCCATGTTGTTCTTTCCCCGTTCATCCCTTGTGGTTGTAGTTCTAGATTAGCCTACGGAAGTCGGTCTGTGGTAACCTGCCATTAGCCATTAAACAGGTGGTCTTAGCTATTATGTCCAAACGTGTAAACCCCTCTAGCAACTAAAAGAAAATCGGCACAAAGAAAAAAAAGGAAAAAAACAGAAAATTTGAAAAAAAATCCAAAAAAGTTTCAAAGTTAGTAGTTTAGTTCAATAATGTTCTTCTCCCTACAAATGGAAGAACGAAGTCAAAGTAAATGTAAAGAAAAAAAAAGAGACGGGAATTCAGAAAAATCCAAAAAAAAGTGCTAGGTTGCTTGAGGGTATTATAGGACGAGCGTACGCTATTCCACCCGTGTCTGGTTAGACGGTAGGAAGCCATAGGCTAGAATCGAGGGAAGTTAGTCGAAAGCTACACCGCACCAAAGCCAATTCCATCATTCATCCCTTCATCCATCTCATTATAACCCTTGTAGTGTAGGAATCGTTACAAGTCCCTTGCGAAAGTCCTTTTGGCTAGTTACTCGTGTTGTCACAGTGGTGGAGATTGTGGTCGAATTGCAAACATATGACATACTTCGGTCGAGAAAGTGATTGAGAGCAGAAACACGTCCCTAAACACAGAGTGCGAGAGTTTCCCATATACTAAATTTTATCTGTGTGAGGAATCTAGTCGGTTAGATCAGATTCGTGCAAAATTTGTGTTTACTACTTGTTTGTGTGCAGATAATTAGTGAGACCAGGTTGTTTGGTTGATGTGTATCATGTTAGGTCACTTGCTCTAGAAGTAGCAGTTTAATAATTCATTGTGATTGCTTGAACTTTAACTTGATCTATCTCGTCATTTGTGAATTTGAGTGCGCTCTAGTTTAGTTTGCTTGAGGACAAGCAAAGGCTTAAGTGTGGGGTATTTGATGACACTTGATTTTACGTGATTGTCACCCTCATTTAAGCTACATTTCCTTGCTTGAATCTCGGGTTTTGGGGTAGTTTAGGGTATTTTCACCTAATTGCTCTAATTCTTAACCTAATTGCTCTAATTCTTACCGTTTTGGTTACTTTGGCCCGTTATGGGTCTATTTGATGGTTTTCTAGTGTTTTTTAGAATGCACAGGTTTTTGTCGTCAAATACATAGCCACGAATCGAGCCCGGGAAGCTAAGGAACCTCAAGAAATACCCAAGATCAACCCAGAAGTCAACCAAGCCAGAAACCAGCACTACCCCGGTTTTAACTAAAGTTCTCGGTGAAAAGAACCAATGTCTTCGCCGAAAAGTGCTGCCAAATCCCCACTGTCCGTCCAGGGATTTCATGAAGAAGTTTTTGGGGAGAAGTCTAAAGTTCTCCCCCAAAACTAAAACAAAATCTGCACAGAGGAAGATAGGAGATCCAGCCGGGATTTCACCTGAAGTGTTCGGCGAAAACTCTCAAAGTTCTCGTCGAAAACTATTTTCTTTTCCGGCTGGGATTTTGAAACCCTATAAATACTAAACCGGTGGCCATCAATAGATATACATTTACAATAGACTTTTACCCTAAGACTTTTTTCTCCAATGATTAATTTCCAAGACTGAAAAGTTCGAGAGAGAGTTTAGAGAGTTCGATGAGTCGGGAAGAGATCGTGACGCCATCCTTCCATCTCGAAGAGCTCGGTGCTAGGAGTTGAAGATCCAGAAGATCGAAGCTTCACAGATTCATCTGAAATTAGGTTTTACTGTTCTTCCTGCTTGAAGATGTATTCTTTGTTTGTCTTCGATTCTTTTGTGTTGAACATGAGTAGTTAAACTCATAGAGCTTAGATTAGACGAACCCTAAGTGACCCGGGGTTTTAAAGCGGTCACGGATCGGCAGTAATTAAATCCAGTTTTGATCAGTTTCTCTTGCATGTTTGGTTTATTCTTAATTGTTTGTGTGTTTTTTTCTAGCTTGATCACCTAGTTAAGATTCTAGTTAAGCTGAGGATAGTAGCGAACGTTCGCCTCACTTCAAAATACCAAATCAACAGTTAACCTATTCATTGGAACAATTTCTCTTGTAGGAACTAGTTAGGGTTAATCCACTGCTAGAGTAACTCATTAACCACTAGTAATCGCACTAGTTAGTTTTCCGTTGCAGAAGTGAACGCACGGGCGGTCAATTAATCTTGGTAGTAAGATGGGATAGAGCGAACGTTCGCAAGTCTTAAACCTAAGGTCATGAGTTATGGTGGTGTCTGAGAATTGAACGAATCGGGATTGAAAACCGCTGGTCTGGTGATCGTCAATGTTCTGGTGATCTTAGGGGGATTCGAAATCTAAACTTCTCTGTCGTCTTGTGAAGTCAATCAATCTTTCATTCTGTTTTCTGTTCTCTTTTCAATTTCTTTGCTTCATAGACTAGAAGTCGTGAAACTCACACCACGCACAACTTGTGTTAATCCGAATAGCTTGCCAGCATATTTGAGTAGTCAGTTAGTCAAGACCCGTGGAATACGATCTACCTTGCTTTGTGCTCGGTAGTATTTGACGACAGCGTGAAAATACGTTCATCAGGTATTCTAGCTTCTATTACTCAACCTAGATGGGATGTCTAACTCGATGAATGAAATGAAATTTGTAGTATGAAAAATCAAGAATTAAAGTAGAAAGGAAATTGTTAATTCTATAATGCAGATTGAGAGATGTAATCAAACTAACTTTGTATCGAGTACGAGAATGAGGTTGTAGACTTGAATCTACCCCAACTAGATACATATGTTTGATGACAATGTGAATCAATAATTTTGATACGATGATTAGGTTATTTTGTTAGGTAATGTTATATCGCTTTCACTAATATAGAAATCTTTCCTTACGGATTATATTAATATACCAATGTATTTGATTAGTGTTCTAAAAAATTATGGGTTATTTAAATCTTATATCTATTAGAAACATTTTTATTGTACATAAATATTTCTTTAAATCACTCATTTAAAAAAACTTTCTAAATAATAGATTTGATATCCTAGGAAAATCTCACATCGACAAAGCATGAGAAAGATCCATGATTTATGAAGAATAGTTTAACCATATCTCACAAGACGCGTTTTAGGCTATAATGGAGGAGTTCAAACAAGCTCAGGGTGGAGTAGTGAAGAGATGGATGACCTGTTGGGAAGTCACCATGATGCACCCAAAAGCAAATCCGAGAGGGTTTAGACCCAAAGTGGACAATATCTTCTTGAAAAAGGTTGGGTGTTACAAGTGGTATCAGAACCCCTCTGCGTCCCTCTTGAACGATGGTGGGGCAAACCTCAATGAGGACGTTGATTCCGCGAGGGGGTGTATGTGACTTCCTAGGTAAATCTCACATCGACAAAGCACGAGTTGGTGTCATGAGGAATAGTTCAACCTTAACTGACAAAGTCACGTTTTGGGTGTAATGGAGGAGTTCTTGTAAGAACTCCAAAGTTAAACGTGCTCAGTGTGGAGTAGTGCAGAGATGGGTGACCTCCTAGGAAATCACCATGATGCACCCAAAAACAAATCCGATAGGGCTTAGACCCACAACAGACAATATCTTGTTAGAAAAGATTGGGGTGTTACAGTAGATTTTAGTTCAAAGACATTTCAAAATATCCACGTTGAAACATTTAAAAATATCTTTTTTTTTTATGAAGGAAACATTTAAAAATATCACCCACTACCCTAGATATTCTGAAATCTCTCAATCTATTAAAGATGCACTTTCTTATAATTTCATCCAAACAACATATTTTGAGGGGATCTAATGGCATAAGGACAACCGTTAGTGTCCTTATATCAAGACACTACTAAGAACCGTTAGATCATGAACCAAATCTGATGGGTTAGAATAGATTGGAAAAATTAGTAAGTTTATGACCTATTTAAATAATTAGGGTTTGTGGATCCATTCATTAGCCACCAAACAAGCAAAAAAAACCCTTGCTACCACCACCGTTGTCTATACTTTCTCAAGCTCTCTTCGCCACTAAACTATCCCTAAAGCGTGCTACAAGCAATGGAATGTCGCTTAATCGGGGCTGATAAAAACGATAATTCTAGTGTCATCATGTTTGCTTACTGAAGGAGAAAGGTGGATTAGGTTTGGGAATTGCAATAGAGCTTAATAGAGCTTATCTTACCAAGTTGGAGTTTATCTTCTTCAAGGATAAATAGAGACTTTGGGTTCGGATACTACAACATAAGTATTTCTCAGATAATCATGATGGTCATGCTGCTCTAAGCCTTAGGTCCTTATTTTCGCTTTGGAAATGGATTTCTCGAGAGTAGGGTGCGATGCTGGAATGAGCAAGATCGGCAATTAGAGATGGCCATGGCACTCTCTTCTAGACGAATGTTTGGGTTGATGTAGGATTGAGCCTCATAGACTTTGCCGATACAACCAAGTCGGGCTTTGACTTAGGTGTTCTGTAGCTGAGATGACTACCGATGAGGGCTGTTGGAGTTTTCAATTGCTCGAAACTATGTTGCAACCTGATATACTTGATGTGATTGCAAGAATGTCCCCGTCGCAAGTTGATAAGGGTGAAGATGATTGGGTTTGGGGTAGTTAAAGCTCGGACGTTTTCACTATTAAGTTGGCATATAATCTAATCTGCAAAACTGAGGCAATTCCGAATTTGATGATTTGGCAAGCGATTTAGAAATGGGATGGCCCTAAAAGAACCCCCATTTCTTATGGTTAGCAGCGAAAAATGGACTCATCACCAATGTTGTGAGGAAACTGAGAGGGATGACTTAGGAGGCGGGTTGCGCTTGGTGTTCAGATGGGCATGAAACTTTGCCCCACGTACTGCGTGAATGCTTGTTTGCAAAGGAGACGTAGCAGCTTAATGCTGACTTAGCTAATGACTCTAAATGGCAGTTACCGTTTTCGGACTTTTTACAACACTATCTTAAATCGGGTATTGGGTTGCAATTTGGAGTGGTCTGTTGGTACTTATGGAAGTCAAGAAACCAAAGGTGTTTTACTAATATCAAGGAGAGTCCTATTGTGGTGGCTCATAAATGTGCACAGTGGACAGCTACGGTTAAAAGGACTATGTGTCGTGAGTCTACGGTTCTGGATGAAAATGGTTTGAGAAGGACGGTTGATGTTGTCTGGCAGGCGGGACCTTCTGATTGGATCACTTTGAACTCGGATGGGTCAGTCTTGGTACCCCGAGAAAATGTCGCGGCTGGCGGGTTACTTCGAGATTCTAATGGGGGCTGCCTCCAAGCATATACAATGAATCTGGGCGTCTGCTCAATTACGAGAGCTGAAATACGAGGAGTTCCGGAGGGTATCCGATGTGCTTGGATGGCTGGATTCTAGAAAATTGAAGTCCAATTGGACTCGTAACCGGTGGTTGCGATCTTGATGAATGAGGATTTCAGGATATCACACAGTCACGTGCTTGAGGTGATGGAGTTTAAAGAGTGGACCCGTCGAGATCGAGAAGTGAAGATCATACATATATATCGAGAGGCGAACCAGGCAACAGATTACTTGGCCAACTTTAGCCACAAAATTCCTCGTGGGACCCAAGCGGTCATATTTCTGATTGTAACCTGACGTATTTTATTCACTATGATTGTATGGGGATTTCTAAACCCAGGCTGATTAAGTAATTGCTCGACGCTGAGCATTTTTCCACCAATAAAAACCTCCTCCAATTTATCAATGGGTCAAGTTGGTACAAACATTGCTAATTAAATCAACACGCCTCATAAATGGAACTAGTATTTTTTTCAGCCCGTTGGCCGACTTTATTCGATATAATTAGTGAATGAAGAATAATTATGTAAATGAATGAATTTAGGATTATGTTTAGCGAAATGAAAACTAACAAAAAAATTTGAATCAAAAGATTGAAATCAAACTAAAGACTCAATGGCCAAACTTTTTATATTTTAATAACATCTTCAAGGTGTTGTTTGGTAAGGGTGCTAATGAATTCATTAGCACCCAATAGCATGCTATTTGTCAATAACCTTGTTTTTGGTGTCATACTTAGCTAGCTAATGAATTACAAATAAGGGTGAGTTTGAATTCACCCTAAAGAGGAGGGAACTCAAATGCAAGAAGGGTATTGGAAATTATGGACAAATCTGCCCTTGTCTATTTCAGCATATTACATGCCATTAATGATTGGTTTTTTCCTTCCCCATCTACCTTTACAGCTACCCAGAGAATTGATTTCGCAAATCACCTCTACCGCCTAAGATTTTATCAACCTCCACCGACCACCATGTGCCTCTGATTCGCCGGTCGGGAACCCAGCTTCGACTTCGACGATATTTGTTCTTCTTCCTCTATTAATTTTCTTCCACTAGGTTTACGCTAACGGAGATTCGTATACATGTTCTATCCCGATCTTGTTCATCACGAGGAAATGCATCTTCTTGAAATTGATCGTCGCGTCCATGGAATCGAGCTCCTCCACCGGAACCCTAAGCCCCCATTGGAAGCTCATCAAGGCGTGACTCCTCACGGGGAACTCATGATCAGTAAACCAGCTGCAAGCGCATTCGACGTCGACGGTGGGAGAACACTCAACCTCATCGCGTTAAACCCCTAGTCCTCTGCCAATTTCTACTCCGTCGTCGGCTCCAATTCCGTTAATCACTAGCTTCTCCACCACCTTGAGCGATCCTTCCTCATCAGCGTCCGAAGCCTTTTTTTTAATTTCAATCGCTTCTACACCACCTTAAATGACCCCGTACCTGTCTTTAGAACAAGCGAGAACGGATTCCACGAATCTTCGGGTGGTAGGCGACCTTGAACGACGATCCGATTCAAAGAAGGTCGAGAGGTTCCTTACCTTCGCCGGCGACTATCCCCGATTGTAATGATAAGCCCATGATGCTCAACGAGCTTTATCCCTCTTCCTCAGGTACTGAGTTTGCAGGAAACGATTGCTGCTTCCAGTAGCGTATACTACATTGGAACCGTCATACCTATAGCCTTGATCCTTCTCGGCTTTGTAATCAAACCACCAAGGCCTGCTAGAACGAAGCCCCGAAAGCAAGAGTAAGGTTAGAAAGAAATTCGCCAGGAGCACCACACAGCACCAACATGCTTTGTACCATTTCTCTTTTTTCGTTTCTTCAGTTTTCGATATGCTTGTTGAAGTTTCTCAGTTTGATATTTAGTTGTTGCAAGTTACTGTATTTCATCCGATTGATGGAAACTAGGCACCCTTGGAGCTAGAAACTGAAAGAAAAGTAAACAATTGCAAAACATGGATTGGATTCTACAGGGTCTGCATGTTTACACAAATCTGTTAGGACTTGAGTTGCAAGTAAACACAGTCTAAATTTACAATTTCACATTTCATTTCATAGGACAAAACTCAGGTTAGAATTTTCAGAACCAAAGTCAACCAACAGATTGGAAGTTGACAAAAATGAGGACAGAAAAGTAATTGTACGTTGATATCCCCTTAGTATATAACCCCCTTTCCAAACAAAGATATTCCACAAAGTGACCTTAAAACTCATTATCCCCTCAATAACTAGCTATCTCGAATATCATGGTATTCGAGATAGCCTCTACCAAACGACCCCCAAGTAGTTTTCTATTTAGTTAGCTTAGGTAGCTCTCGTATAAGATAATTTTTTATTTTAATATAGTAGAATGTGATAAAAAAAATAATTGGCCCTACTAAGAGCATGCATGATCAAAGAGTTTACGAAAATAAAAAGGATTTTCAACGATGGTTGGTCGAGGCAAATAACTGGCATGTTTTGTAGGTGTATTGTTATATACCTTAGTCATAAAAAGTGTGTATTTATTTTCTATTTAAATACTATATATTATTATGGTTACCATATTTTAAATTTTTATTATTATGAAGTATTCTAGTTGGTATATATGTTCTTAGATTTGGAAATGTATGATTTGCATCAATTAAATATTATAAAATGTGTAGTAAATAGCAATGAATAAATAATTATTATTATTATAAAACTATCTATAAAAATAATATAAATATAAAACAACTAATTGTCCTTAAAATTCTCTACCTGGAAACGCTTTATTTTGAGTTAATAAATAAACATAATAATTTTCTTAAACTTCAGCACTTCAAAGATATTAGAATTTTATATATTAATTTCTAAGTCTGATAAAAAATGAAACAAAATAATATTATTGGTTCGTATCTTCAATTTAAGTGGAGAAATTTAAATCATACTCCCTCTAATTAGAAGCGTTTATATAATATGTAGATTATTATTGGCCTGTTGGTCGAGTTAATACAATACCAAAAAATATATATTATTAAACGGTATGTTAAGATAAATTTAAGAATATTTTGAGTATTAATTAAATTTGATTACATACTGAAATAAAATAGGTCTACTTATGATCATTAAACAATTGTAAAGGGGAAATGACATAAACACTCATACCTTTCAAATGAGTGATGTCTTCTAAACCAATGTGACTTCAAAAAATTTGTTACATAACAGTTAATTAATCCTAAAGTCTTACTAACAAAAGTTAATTCAACACAAATAAAAAAATTAATAACAACTCATTTGAAGCATTTGCAAACAAAAAAAGGCGAGACTACATAAACCATCATTTCTCTAAAAAAGTATGTTCAGGTTTAGTTCAACATAATAAAAATAAAGCCTCAATTGACACGTTAAAATAATATAGAAGTAAAGATCAGGTTATATATATACTTAGATTTCATGAATATGCTCAAGTCAAACTAACTCAACTCGATCAATATTCTGAATTTGCGAAAGTTATTGACATGTAACCCGTTTTACTTACTATCTCAAGACTCATAGTCATATCCTTATACACTCATGACTTTAATCACTAACCATTGCTCTTACAAAGAATTCTGGATAGTTTTTCGGCCCGTTGGCCAATTCGAGATTCTTTCTCTCAATTTACTATTGACAACCTAAATAAATTGACTGAATGAATAATTGCCTGTGATCCTTAGTTATTCGAACCAAAGAACAATAGTGCAATTATATATCTAGTATCATGTATTTTTAATTATATATGACAAACAAATTAAAATTGTTCACCACGATTTTGAGGCACATGGACACACTTAATTCTTAAAGTCTTCCTATATGTCTCAAGTTAGAGGAATGTTCAAACTATGTTCTAACCCGTGTCATGAATAAAATCCACTATAGGTTATGAAGTAATACATATTATTTACTTTAAAGGGCCGATGTATATTTAAATATTTAACTTTAAAAATCTGGATGACAAACAATTCTAACTTAATTTTTTTATTTGAATGAATATACATACATAATGTATTCTTTACTTCAAAATCATGATGTATATTTACACCTTTAACATGAGAATGATAAAAAATAAAATATTCTAACTAAATTTTATATTTGATTTAGTTTTTACTTCAAAGTCACCGTACCATCTTGATCATATTATTTTATTATGAGAAATCTAATTTAATGTTTAATGATCCTCTTAGTTGATTGATTAACATCTTGATGATATTATTTCCGTAGAATGTTATGAAAAAGTTAGAATATTAATGAAATATAAGTTAATCAAAGTTCGGGTGAGTCTTGAATAGTTTTAGCATTTAGGACTACTTATTGTGTCCCTTGAACCATATACTAGACCAATTTATGATGTCTTTACATATCTTATAACAATTAAGATTTTGAATGACATATTAGGCTTGTTTTTTTTTTCCAGGATATCTGCAGAAGAGACATCGTAGACCGTGAACCATCCTAGGAGCTAAAAAAATGGAAAGGAAAAGGGAGAAAGGGAGGGGTGGAAATTTATCCACTAGCAATTTAATTAACAACGTGTCTTGGGAATTCCTATGGTGACAATACTTCTTTTGTTTTCACCATGACAACACTAAAATTGGTACCTAAAATTAACAAATTAAGTACCTAATATGAAAATTGGTACTTGTAAATTCAAATTAAGTACATATTGGGCTTGTGATGGGCCTAGCCCGACGAAGTCCAAAGGCCCACACGACGGCCCACGAGGCGACCCACATGGTAGCCCGAACACAGAGGCTAGGGCAGGGGGCCCGGACTCAGGCGGTAAATCAGATGGGCCGAACAGACAGGCCCAGGAGGTGGAGTGAGGCCCAAAGCGACGGCCCAGCTCGGCGGCCTCCTAGGGTTACTCGGCGACACTTAGGTTTCCAAGACAGAGCGGACACGTGTCAACATCCTACGGGAGCTACAAACGAGTGGCTAAGATTCAGCCTTGGCGACCAAGGCAGGGGTACTATAAATACCCCCGTACACCCTATTAACCAGGGACAACACTTTTACCCAGCGGACGAACGCTCCGCGGTACGTTACTCGCCTCCCTCTCCCATTCCTTAAACTGATCGCCTCCTCTTTTCCTTGAACTAACTACCCCCCACACTACTTACGAGGTACACCACTCCCGGAGGACCAACAGGCTTGGGCTTCCATTATTGGGCCAGGCGACAAGGCCGGAACAATTGGCGCGCCAGATAGGGGGCGGTCAGGCGACTTTTCAAGGCGAATGGCTTCATCAGCGATTCCCACTCTGATGGGCGAGGATGGCGAAAGAGGAGATGGAGTAACACCTGTCAAGTATGTCAACCCAGGTTCTCGAATAGACCCAAACCTCACTAGAAACATGGAGCGTGAATTCGAAGGCGACTCGGAGTCTCAGAGTACTATTCTGACCGGCGATGCCTATGAGCTGTTGGAGCAGCGATTCCGGTCCCTTGAGCAACAGAATGCTGAGCTCACACAGATGTTGAAAATGGTGATCGCCCAGCAAGCTCAAGCTCTCAGGGTCAACACTCAGGACAGGCAATCGCCACAGGACTCCCATTTGGAAGTGTTACAGCAATTCCTCCCGGCTACTCAAATCTCCCCCGCATAGATGGCGGTTCGCCAACCTCTGTCCAGGGCGATACTCGCCGAGCCACTACCTAAAGGGTTGGTTCCGCCCAACCTAGATAGGTATGTAGGTACTGGCGACCCGGACGAGCACTTGCAAGCCTTCCAGATCGCCATGCAAATGCAGCAGGCTGGCGACGCCGCATATTGCAGAGCTTTTCCGGCGACATTGGGAGGGCGAGCCAGGGAGTGGTACATGAATCTACCAGAGGGCATCATAACATCGTGGGAGGGCTTTGCGAGGATCTTCTCACATAAGTATGAGTGCAAGAAAACAAGGACGGTCCCGTTGCAAGCGCTGGTGAGCCTGAGGCAAAAGCCAAACCAGTCGCTGAAGGAGTTCTTTGATGAATGGACTGGGGTCGTCCAATCCATCAAGAGGGTAGATCATGAAATCGCTGCGACAAGTTTATTCCAGTCGACTCATAACGGCAGGCTGCGGGAGTCGCTGCTACAGGTGGCTCCGAAGTCGCTATCCGACTTGGAAACCAGAGTACACAAAATTATTTTGATTGAGGAGCAGTTAGCAGAGCCTTTACATGGAGCGGCGAAGATGGAAGAAAAGCCCGTTACAGGGAACAAGCAGGCCAAAGGGCAGCCCTCCGAGACACGGTCGTACGGGAAATATCGCCCAGGGGAGCAAAGGCGTTACCAAGAGAGAGGATACCCTGGAGAGCAAAGGGGTTATCAGGAGAGAGGATATCAAGAGGAGAGGACAGATTATACACCCCTCTCAGAATCGCGAAGAAAGATTCTGCTGTATATGCAGCATAAGGGACATCCCATCAACTGGCCGGGGCCAATGTTCACCCCGGCGGATCAGCGAAGTCGCCAAAAGTTCTGCGATTTCCACGACTCTCATGGCCATACCACTAAAGACTGCAGGGAACTGAAAAATGAAATCGAAAGGTGGATAAACGAAGGACGTCTCAGGGATTTCATTGTCAGCTCAAAGCGGAAAAACAAGCCGCAAGAGGATGATCGCCGTGGACAAGGAGAATCACAAGACAAGAAGGGTGATGTTTTCACCCGACTTAAGGAGCCTATGGACAATGGAGATAGCAAGAAAAAGCCTCGACCTGAGGTAAACCACGTTTATCAAACCATTTTCGGTGGGGAAAGTTGCCCGACAAAGAAAGTCAGAAAGGAGGACACAAAGGAGGTGATGATGATAGACCAAGTCAGTCGCCCAACGTTGGGATTCTCGGAAGAAGACATGGCCAGGGTAGGAGGCCCAAGTTTGGAAGCGATGGTGATTCAAGTAATCACACACAATAGCCGAGTGGAGCGAGTGATGGTTGACGAAGGGAGCTTTGCGGACATTATTTTCTGGGAGCTGTACAAAAAGATGAACCTGCCAGCTAGCTTGCTCAGGCAGACAAAAACTACCATCTCAGGATTTTCAGGACACACAGTTCCCATCAAGGGGTAGCCACGATGGCGATAACCATTGGGGATGGAGACTTGCAGGTCACCCGATCCATCGACTTCCATGTCATGGATTGTCAATCCACGTACAACATGATCCTAGGGCGACCTGCACTCGCCGCCTTCCAAGCAATCTCCTCCCCAGTGCACCAAGTACTGAAGTTCGCTACTAATGAAGGGATAGGTTTTGCCTGGGGACACCCGGACATCGCTAGAAGGTGTTACAGGGCGGCGACTAAAAGCACGTGCCTCACCATAAGCTTGGAGGCGGAGAATGAAGGAGAAAGAGTCGTACCAGCAGAATCAGATGTCCCAATACCGCTGTTCGAAGAAGATGAAAGTAAGACAGTTCGAGTTTCGTCCTACCTGAGCGATAACAAGAAACATGAGTTGGTCAAGTTGCTCCAAGAGTTCTCGCACCTGTTCGCATGGTCACCAAGTGACATGCCAGGAATTGCTCCAGACATCATCAAACACTCTCTAGCGATCGAACCCGGGAGTCGCCCAGTCCAGCAAAAGTGGCGGAACATCTGCAGAGAAAGGCAGCAAGCGGTGGCAAATGAAGTGGAAAAACTCTTGAAGGCAGGGTTTATCAAAGAGGTACAGTATCCTGAGTGGTTGGCTAATGTAGTTCTTGTCAAGAAATCGTCAGGAGCATGGCGAATGTGTGTCGACTTCACCAACCTTAACGATGCTTGCCCCAAGGATCCGTACCCCCTGCCCAATATAGAGCAGCTGGTAGACGCAACGGCGAACAATGAAATGCTGTCCTTTCTAGATATGTTCTCAGGATATCATCAAATACCTTTAAGCAAGCAAGATCAAGAGAAAACGTCTTTCATGACGCCCACGCGAACTACTGCTATCGAGTGATGCCATTCGGGCTCAAGAATGCTGGCGCGACTTACCAGAGAATGATCGACAAAGTCTTCGTCAAGCAGCTCGGCCGAAACTTGGAAGCGTATGTGGATGACCTGCTGGTCAAAAGTAAGAGATCTGACGACCATCTTGGCGACTTAAGGGAAACCTTCAATACACTGCAGGAGTATTCGCTCAGGTTGAACCCTTTGAAGTGTGTGTTCGGGGCAACATCAGGAAAGTTCCTGGGATATCTCATAACCAGGAGAGGAATTGAAGCTAATCCAGCGCAGATCGCGGCAATTACAGCAATGGCCCCTCCAAAGACTGTGAAGGAGGTTCAGGTTCTATCTGGAAGACTGACGACAATCAATCGATTCATCCCCAGGTTCGCCGACCGCTGCGCTCCGTTCTTTGCGACTTTAAAGAATGCATCAAAGTTTGCATGGAATGACAAATGTAACAAGGCTTTTGGAGAGCTGAAGCAATTTTTAGTTACCCCTCCTGTACTTTCATCTCCAAAGTTAAATGAAGATTTATTTCTCTATATTGTGATCTCTCCAAAGGCAGTTAGTGCGGTCTTAGTTCGAAGAGAGGACAAAGCCGAACACCCTGTTTTTTATACAAGTAAAACCTTGGTCGATGCTGAAACAAGATACCCGGCGATAAAAAAATGGCATACGCTGTGGTCTGCGCGGCCAGAAAGTTGCGACCATATTTTCAGGCACACACAATTCATGTGCTCACGAATCTTCCGATTAAGAATGCGTTAAGATCTATGAGCGTGGCAGGGCGATTAACTAAGTGGGCTATCGAGCTAAGCGAGTATGACATTCGGTACCAACCGCGAACGGCGATCAAGGCTCAAGTCCTTGCGGACTTTGTAGTCGAAGGGGCGGTACAAGAAGATAACGAGGAAGGCGATGAGTGGACGTTATTTACAGATGGGGCCTCGAGTAAAGGAGGATCAGGCGCGGGGATAGTCCTAAGGTCTCCTAGTGGGATCCTCCACGAGGTTGCATTGCGATTCGCAACTAATCGAACCAACAATGCAGCTGAGTATGGGGCATTGGAGGCTGGCTTACGAATCGCCAAGAGTATGGGGGTTACTAACATCAAAGTTTTCTCAGACTCGGCGATAGTAGTCAACCAAGTTAATGGAAGCTTCGAGGTAAAGGAGGAGTCGCTCCTCCCTTACTTTGATGAGGTAAAACTGCTTATATCAGAATTCAAAAAGGTGGTTATATCCCAGATTGCTAGGGAGGAGAATTGCCACGCGGATGCATTATCGAAACTAGCAACGGCGACAGATTTTGAAGAAGGGCGAATGGTTACAGTGGAAAAGGAAACAAGGACGAAGCAGTGTTTTCACATGATTAACGGAATTGGGAAAAGCGACTGGCGAACGCCTATTATTCAATACTTGGATGACGACACTGTACCAAGCGATCCGTTGGAGGCGACTAAGCTCCGGCGAAAAGCAGGAAGGTGTACTATAATAGGGGGAGAGCTGTATCGAAAATCAGCTATGGGTCCATACTTGCGATGCCTGGGAGAGGAGGATGCAGCTTGGGCCCTAGAGGAAGTACATTCAGGAGTATGTGGTACTCACTTGGGAACAAGAAGTCTGGAAATGAACTTAATATACCAGGGCTTCTATTGGCCAACAATGAGAAAGGAGGCTGGCGATCTGGTGAAGAAATGCCACAAATGTCAGGAATTTGCAAGTTACCACAAGTTGCCAGCAACAGCGCTCCAGGCGAATGTCAGTCCGTGGCCATTTGCGAGGTGGGGGATGGATATCCTAGGCCCATTTCCGGAAGCCTCAGGGAAAAGGAAATTCCTCATCGTGGCTGTTGATTATTTCACCAAGTGGGGTGAGGCGGAAGCAATGGCAAGTATCACCGCCAAGCAGATGCAGAAGTTTGCATTTAAAAGTATCGTCACCAGATTTGGTATACCAGAAAGTATTATATGTGACCATGGAACTCAGTTTGACTCGCAGGTCTTTAAAGAGTTTTGTGATGACCTGAAGATAAATCTGAGATTCGCCTCGGTCGCTTACCCACAAGCTAATGGACAGGCGGAGGCGGCTAATAAGCTTATCTTACAGGGTTTAAAGAAAAGAGTGGATGGTTGTAAGGGCGTATGGGTCGAGGAGCTTGATCATGTACTATGGGCTCACCGTACGGCTTATAAAACGGCGACAGGGGAGACTCCCTACACATTGACGTACGGGACTGAGGCGGTCCTTCCGGTAGAAATCTCAATCCCATCTATCCGAATACAGGAATATAGGGATGAGGTCAACGAACAAGAATTGATGCTTAACGTAGATATGATTGAGGAAAAAAGAGAAAAGGCACAGATGCGGCTGATCGCTGAAAAAGAGCAGTTAGCCAGGCGGTACAATTTAAAGCTCCGACCACATCACATCGCGCTCAATGACTTAGTGCTGCGAAGGATCTTCAGGCCGGCGGTTGGGGCGGCCAAGCTCAACCCCGGATGGGAAGGCCCATACAGATTACGGCGAGTGGTAGGGGCCAACACCTTCAAACTAGCAGAGTTAGATGGAGCAAAGATCCCCAAAACTTGGAACTCCATGCATCTCAGGCGATATTATGATTAAAAGGACACTTGTAACCGAGGCTAGTTTTTAAGGCAACTAAGGGCCCTAATGTTTGAATCTAATATATGTCTTTGCGCCATCAAATTTATCATGTAAGACCTAAGGGCATTGGAATCGCTGTGTAAGACCTAAGGGCATCAAATTTATCATGTAAGACCTAAGGGCATTGGAATCGCTGTGTAAGACCTAAGTGCATCAAATTTATCATGTAAGACCTAAGGGCATTGGAATCGCTGTGTAAGACCTAAGGGCATCAGATTTATCATGTAAGACCTAAGGGCATTGGAATCGCTGTGTAAGACCTAAGGGCATCAAATTTATCATGTAAGACCTAAGGGCATTGGAATCGCTGTGTAAGACCTAAGGGCATCAAATTTATCATGTAAGACCTAAGGGCATTGGGATCACTATGTAAGACCTAAGGCCATTAACAAATCACTGTGTAAGACCTAAGGGCATCAGATTTATCATGTAAGACCTAAGGGCATTGGAATCGCTGTGTAAGACCTAAGGGCATCAAATTTATCATGTAAGACCTAAGGGCATTGGGATCGCTATGTAAGACCTAAGGGCATTAACAAATCACTGTGTAAGACCTAAGGGCATCAAATTTATCATATAAGGCCTAAGGGCATTGGGATCGCTATGTAAGACCTAAGGGCATCAAAGTTATCGGTATAACATCTAGTTAATGATGAAAAGAAGCAAAGCGATCAAGAAAGGTGTAATAAGATAAAAAACCAAAGATTGAAAATTCGCGAGGAGGAGTTTAGTAAGGCAGTTTTTACAAAAAAAAAGAGGAGAAAGAGAGGAAAACAGCAACAGCACGCAAAAACATGATGAGTGTCTGAAAAGATAGCAATAATAACAACAGGTTGAAAGCGGGATCATGGGTCTCTAGCGCCGGAGCCCTTCTCGCCAGCCTTGGAAGAGTCAGCGGCGGAATTGAAGTCCTTGCCGCTGGTTTAGGGGGCTTGATCAGATGATGGCGGCTGAACCTCTGATCCATCGACATTCAGAGCAGGCAGGCCACGGCTGCGGCGAGTGGCCGCCACATATTCGGCATCTGCCGCCACTATCTCCCGCTCCAAGCGAGCAGCATCTCGAAAATAAGTCTCCTCCTCGGCATCGGGAAGGTCGGGGACCCCAAAGTTATAGCGATTCAGACCTCGGAGGACGGCTCGAACCATTTTTTGCCCTGGCCAGCCCTTGTTGGGAAACAGCTCGTAGAACTCATTACGACAGCTGCGCATTACCACACGCATACTCTCGCCGAGAGCATGAGTGTAATAAGCCACAGTCTCATCATACTGAGCCTTGGCAGCGGCAAGATCACGATTCGCCGCCGATTCAGCCGCCAGAGAGTCATTAAGCAGCTCTTTAGCTCTGTCCCTTTCGGCGGCTATCTCCTCCACCTGAGCGACCTTGACACGAGCCTCATCCAACTCGGCTTCAAGGGCGACAATGTGCCTATTAGCAGATTGCAAGTCCTCCTGGACGCCCTCCATCTGGGAGATCCGCTCAGTCGCCTCAGCCAGGCTTCCCTTCAGAGACTCAGCAGCAGAGGCCGCTGCATCTGCCCGTCGCTAAGATAAAAAGAAAAAAAACAACAGCGTGCGGGTTTAGCAAGGATCGTAAGGTGACAAGCCGGGAAATAGTATATATAAAAGGGAAGAAAGAAGAGGCAGATGAGTAAATACCTTCTCCTCGTTATGATAACGGGTGAGATCCATGCGCAAAGAGCGCAGGTTCTCAACTTCCTCCTTCAGCTTCCGATTCTCCTCCTGCATGTGTTTACATGCAAAGGAAAGATCGCCGAGCTCGACCACGGCCTAGGCAGCAAAACAAATGTAAGGGGTAAGAAGCAGCGAGCAGAGCTACGGTAGCATGACAAAGCAAATGAATGACGCATTCCATAAGTACCTGAAGAAGGCGGCAGGAAGTTGCCCCATGCAGGTCCGAAATCTCCGAGCTCTCACCAGGAGCGGTCACCCCCTCGTAGACACCTCGAGAGAACTCCTCCGTGATATCACTCGCCATCCGGGGCGATATGTGGGATGCCACCGGATGAACGACGGCGAAGTAGGGAAGGCGAAAGGGACCCTCGCCCTCGCGACTAGCAGGAGCAGGGCGACCAAAGAGGGTGTTAGCTCGCTCTGTCCAGCTGGCCCGGCGGGCACAGTCGGTGTTGACAGGAGGCGGGCGAGAGTGGTCGCGAGCAGGCTCGGTGGGACGAAGATCAAGCTCTACAGCCGGCGCAGACTCGGGATGCTCCGGATCTCGAGGAAGAGGAATAGGTTCGTCAGGAAGGTAGGAGTCGTCATATGAGATGACGTTCTCGTCAGCAGGATGCTCTAAGGGCTCCCTCGCAGAGGGATTGTCATGTGCCAGAGGCGATTGGCGACGAGAGCGGCGGAGGGGAGTTTTAGTCTCAGCATCGACATCATCCACCTCTATCACCAGTGGAGCGCGGCGGCGGTGGATTGCTGGAGCCCTCACCTGCCTTTCTCCTCGGCTTGGAAACCCCAGCTTTTTTCTTCCTCTTTGAAGAAAGGAGGCTTTCATCCGTCTCAGCCGCCTTCATCTTCCCCTTGGATTTCTCGGGCGAAGGTTGGGCAGAAGCAGGGGCGACGGGGGCAGCCTCAGAGCGGCTGGGACGAGTCTCGGCGACAGGACCACGCGCGGTGGTACTAAGGAGGCACCCAGCGAGGCTTACGGCACCTAGGAAAGGTACATCCAAAGATTAGTATAAAAAACAAGGGGGAAAGAGAAGAGAGCACAAAAGGGCGATAATATAAAGGTTATACATTCCTAAGGGTTTGGCTACGACGACTCAATTACGCAAGATGAACGGCGACAGCTAGGAAGGGGGGAAAACAATCAGCACCGCCTAAGGCATAAAGTATACCTCCTCGTATCCCCGCCTGGGCAGTCCGCAGGCCAGAAGTGGTCGATAAATGATGGCAATCAAGAAGGATCTGGCGACGAAGGAGTATTTCATCGGGAGTAGGATCAAGCTCGGCGTTGAAAGAACTCACGTCACCAGAAGACCAGGATGGGGGGAGTAGCGAAGCCCAATGATGCTCCGTGTCGCTGGGGCGGAAGTAGAAAAACGAATGGTACCATGTAGGGCGAGGTTTCGGGGATGAGTAAGTGCCCTTTTGAGTAAGATCAGCTCGGCGAACGAAACTGATGCCATTGGAAGTGTGTTTGGCATAATGAATTAATTGAAACAACCGCAAAGTGGGGGCGATCTTCTTAGTCACGCAGCTGCATTCGAAAGCAGAGGCCGTAGCCCAACACCCGACGTTAAAAGCGCCAAGAGAAGCGCCAAAGCACCCAAGCAGGTCGATTGTGAACGATGATGGCGGAAGGCGAAGGCCATTGGTGAAGGCCTCGGTCCAAACGCCGTGCCACCCTGGCGGGCAGTTGCCAATAGTGGAAAGCCGAGAGGCCACGGCGAATTCCCAGGTAGACAGCAACATGGCGAATGGAAGAACGCGGGCGATCTTCTCCACCGATCCTGAAGGAAAGTAGCCCGGACCGATGACCGTGCGCTCGTCACAAGTAGCTCTTCCCCACATAGACCGCCAGTTGCCAATGGAGTAGGAGCCGGTGACTCTAGTCGCCTCAGGATCAATCTCGAACCCATGACGGGCCCGCTCGAATCCTTTTTGGTGGGGACCCCAAAAAGGCAGGGCAGGAGATTCATCAAAATTCTCCTCTGCTACGTCGGAGATTTGGGCAGACGAGGTTTTGGCTATAGATGGAGGATTTAAGGGTGCCCATTCAGGGGACTGACTGGAAGAGGAAGGAGAGGACGAAGGAGAAGATGAAGGAGAGGGTGAAGAATCGGTACCAGCGGAGTAGGAATGACTTTGGTTTTGGCTATCGGAGTCGGAATCCATGGTTCAAAGAAAATAACAAGAAGCAGAAAAGAGAAGGAGACACACGGCAGGATGGCAACGGGAGTGAGAAAGAGGGGAAGAGTCACGTACCAGGTGGGCGTCGGGGGGCTCCAGACATCTGAAAAATGGCAGGAAGAGATGAACATTTTCTGGTGATCGGAAGAAGGAGAAACGAACGTTTTCCGATCGACGGGGAAGGAGAAGATAGTGGAGGGCTCGCCGGAAGGAATAAGGAAGCAGTGGAGGCAAGAAGACTGTAAAAACAGGGAGTCAAGGTGGCAGAGAAGGAGTAAAAAAAGGAGGAAGACGGTAAGAAGGGGGTCTATATAGGAGTGCAATGAGCGGGAACGGAACCGTCGCGGTGAATGGGTGAGTCACACGCGCGGTTAAAAGGACGTGTTGGCGGGAAGTTGAGCCGTCGCGACGTTTCATTGGGGGCACGCGCGGCTGAAATGACGTCCGAAGGGATAAGGTAATGATGGCTTTCTGGGCAATTACTGAAATACCCCGATTTCCCCAACTTCTCCAACAAGGTAGGGAGTAAAAGACCATGATACCCTGAGCGGTAGAGAGGTGCATGAAAAACTGGAAAGAAGGGGCGCGATAGAAAGCAGCGACAAAAGAGATAAGGCGATAAGAATCAAGACACCAAAGCGACAAAATAACAAAGCAACAAGGCGATAGGACAGCAAAGCGTAAGCGATCCGAGTTATAAGTAAGCCCTCAGCCAAGCAAAGCTCGAATTAAGGGCTCGGGGGCAATTGATGGGTCCTCTCACGGCGATCACGAGACGAGCGATCCGAGTTATAAGTAAGCCCTCAGCCAAGCAAAGCTCGAATTAAGGGCTCGGGGGCAATTGATGGGTCCTCTCACGGCGATCACGAGACGAGCGATCCGAGTTATAAGTAAACCCTCAGCCAAGCAAAGCTCGAATTAAGGGCTCGGGGGCAATTGATGGGTCCTCTCACGGCGATCACTAGACGAGCGATCCGAGTTATAAGTAAACCCTCAGCCAAGCAAAGCTCGACTAAGGGCTTGGGGGCAATTGATGGGCCTAGCCCGACGAAGTCCAAAGGCCCACACGACGGCCCACGAGGCGACCCACATGGTAGCCCGAACACAGCGGCTAGGGCAGGGGGCCCGGACTCAGGCGGTAAATCAGATGGGCCGAACAGACAGGCCCAGGAGGTGGAGTGAGGCCCAAAGCGACGGCCCAGCTCGGCGGCCTCCTAGGGTTACTCGGCGACACTTAGGTTTCCAAGACAGAGCGGACACGTGTCAACATCCTACGGGAGCTACAAACGAGTGGCTAAGATTCAGCCTTGGCGACCAAGGCAGGGGTACTATAAATACCCCCGTACACCCTATTAACCAGGGGACAACACTTTTACCCAGCGGACGAACGCTCCGCGGTACGTTACTCGCCTCCCTCTCCCATTCCTTAAACTGATCGCCTCCTCTTTTCCTTGAACTAACTACCCCCCACACTACTTACGAGGTACACCACTCCCGGAGGACCAACAGGCTTGGGCTTCCATTATTGGGCCAGGCGACAAGGCTGGAACAGCTTGTTTATGTTGTAAGTAAACAATATGATTGAATATGCTTGGAAATTTTTGGTATAATGTGTAGGTGTAAGTAGTGATTAACAGTTTGGTCATCCTCCACATAGTTTTTAATATAAGATTAAATATTTACTAAAATATATTAATATTGATGTCGTTGGATTCAAAAAAATAAAACGAACAATGTTTGTGAAGGAAGCAATATGTTTTGATTAACACATAACATGTTATGAAAAGAAAACTAATTAAAAGGGAAAAGAGGGGAGAGAGAGTTTGAAAAAATAAAATAAAAAATAAATGTTATATCTCTACATTTAAGGTGAGGCCTCCAAAAGCTGGTGTGACAAAGGGTTTTTGTCTAAAATGTTTATATATGTTTTTGGATTTGCAATAAACCGTGGAGTAAGTTAAACTAATCCCTCTATTCAGACCTTAACCATTTATATAGACCTCATACAACCCACCATCCTTATATATTCTTCACATCAATACTCTTGGATACTTAATCTTATTTTTGGTTCCACACATTCAATAATTTAAGTTTGGTCTTTCATTTCATACTAGATTTGTTGGCCTCACGATGCCGCGGGAATTCTAATCATCAAACTTAGTATGACATTGCTCACTCGTCAATTTCAAAAATCAAGAAAAATATTAAGACACCAACCAAAGAGGTAACAAACAAACACCAAATTGACTAAAAGTATGATGATCTCTTAAAACACCCTTGTGAGAACCAAAATTTGAACACTATAATTCATTGCATGAATGTTAAATTAAACTCAATAATGATTCATTTTACATACATAACTAATAAGAGTGGCAAATATAAATAATTACCTGTATATAGTTTTTGTTAATATGATTCAAGTATAATTTTAAACTACCTAAACAACTAATTTACATACCATTAAACTTACCGATATAATATTTTAGGACTCTTTCAAAAAAATTTCCAAAAAAAAAATCTAACAATAAATCTAGTAGTTTATGTTATTAATAATTAACACGTGCTTAATGGAAAATAAAAAGAGAAATGAATAGTGAAAAAAGAAGGCAAAAAGATGTTATTAATAAGGCCAAAAACACAAATCTAGCCGAGCCTTTTTGTTTTTTGTCAAATCTAGCCAGTTCTTTTCGAAAACTCAATTCTGTCATTTTCAGTTGTTCCATCCATTTTTTCGTCATTCTGTTAATGCATTTTGACGGAATCTAATTTCATTGTTGATGTGGACCGATGTGGCGCATGTTTATTCGGGTGCCCGACCACGTGGAACGCCACGTCATTTACTGAATAACCCAACCTATGGGGGTAATTAAGTCCAAGTGGCATCATACGTGGCCCAAAACGCGTGTCACATGGATAACATGACACTCCCACTAACAGTTGTAATAGATTCGTCATAAACTTCACCGTCGTTAATGATCAACTTGGTCAACTGGATAGATTTGACACAATAATTAAAGATTGGACCTATTTCGTGTCAGTAAAAAAAAGTGGCTAGATTTAATATAAACTGAAAAATGTTTGGTTAGATTTCTATTTGGCCTATTAATAAGGAATATATGCACCTAAAAATTGAATGAAAAATAAAAAGAAAATTGAATAATAAATGAAAAGAAGGCAAAATATTTGCAACTAAGAGGAGCTCTACAAAGTAAAGAGAGAAATAATAAAATTGAATAGGAAAAAGTAAAAGTCCTAATCAATAATAGTAAATATCTCCCTAAAAAGAAACCAAAAGAACAAAACAACAATTACATTAGAACCAGGAGCACTATTCTTAATGAATAGTGATGAACAGTGAACACCCCCTAGCTTTTTATGGTTTAATATAAGAGATTCTATCCAAATTACTTGGATTCAAATTTGTGTTCAGTTATGTTCTTAATTTACTCGTTGCACCGCATAGGACTTTTCACTAAAATAAACTATATATCTAAATAAATACCATTCAAAACTATTAACATGTCTAGGTTAAAACGCCCAAGGCTTAGGCGAGATCGCCCAGGCCCCAGGCGAGATAGCATACCCCCTAAGATTTTCCGAACCACCCGATTTAAATCTTCCCAACCACCGATTAAATGCCGTGTATAAGGCCCAGGCAATCTCGCCCGGCCTTCAGGCGATCTCACCCGGCCTACAGGCGATCTCGCCAGTGGCCTTGGGAGAGATGTAGCTGGTTGGGCAATCTCGCCCCTACCCCCTATAAATACCCCATTTCAACCCCCCACCACTCCCCACACCACTCTTTAACTTCCCCTAAGGCAAAGGTAAGTCCCTTTTCTCCCTCTTTTTTTTAAGTACATTATTTAGGTTATAGAATTAGTTTAGGGTTTTAGGTTAGAGAATTAGTTTAGGATTTTAGGTTAGAGAATTAGTTTACGGTTTTAGGTTAGAGAATTAGGGTTTAGGGATTTTAGATTAGAGAATTGGTTTTATGTTTTTTAGTTAGAGAATTAGTTAAATGTTTTTAGAAACTCTGCGTGGTAATTTGTTCACACCGTTGTGTTGATGTTGTAGGATTTTGATTTTTACGCAATTCGCTTTGGAGATTCATTCGCACCGTCATACAAGGTACATAGTTGATACATTATTTATTACTCTTATCTCATTGTGAATTATGAATATTTGACTAGCTTATTCATATAGGGTGGTTATGGATTATAGGTTGTTTAGTCTTTTATACGATATTGCTAGTGTAGCTAGAGTTTTTATACATGTTGTTTATAAATATCTAGGTAGCTTAATTTGTCTTTGCATGCTATTGTGAATTTTACTATGTTTTATGTTTAATTTGTAGGTTATTAGGTTAACCTTTAGGTTAGAGAATTAGTTGAATTTTATCTTTAGAAAAATGAACTATATTACCGTGTATAATAACCTAGCGATTTACTATACAATAGATGTCAAGGTACGGATGGGCAGAACCATTGGTTGATCGGACCCCCGAGGCTGTTAGGCCTCAACCTAGGGATTGTTCTCTACTGTGGGGGGAGAACAAGCATAGAGCTTGTTTAGTATGGCGTGACCCTCAGGCGTGCAAGGCCCTGAAGTTGCGACAACGTAGCTCTGCTCTCACATTTCATCCATAGTACGAGACATTTTTTAGAGAGTGTGGACTGTACTTTGTCGTTACTTTACTCGGTCAGACGCCCTGTCAGGAGCTTGTGACAGCACTGCTTGAGAGGTAGCGTCTGGAGACGAACACGTTTCACCTACTGCAGGGTGAGGCGACCATCACACTTGAGGATGTGGAGGTGCTGACCGGTCTTCCTATTAGGGGACGTCCGGTCTCTGTAGGTTATGACGATCGTGTTGCGGACGTGATATGTCAGAAGCTGTTGGGTGCCACACCCCCACCCACGAGATTTCATGGGCATCAAGTTAAGATTTCATGGGTAAAGGAGCAGTTTGACCGTCTACCGGCTGGTGCTCCTGCAGATGTTATTACTTGCTACGCCCGAGCGTACACATGGGTTTTACTAGGCACTGTTCTATTAGCTGACCAAAGCGGAGACTTGATACCAGTCCATATCCTACGCTTACTTACTGAGTCTGCTGTTGCGGGCAGCTTCAGCTGGGGTAGTGCGGTGCTAGCATGGTTGTACAAGGCCATGGGGAGGGCGACCTTCTTCACCGGTGCCAGTCAGAAGGGTACCGGTGATATCAGAGGATTCACCTTGCTGGTCCAGCTCTGGGCCCTGGAGAGATTTCCTTACATAGCGGTTCGTGAGACAAATAGCATTCAGGATTGACTTAATGTTGTTGTATGATGCCACCCAGTCTCCGTACAGCTTCTCGACAACAAGTTGCTTACCAAACCACGCCTTCCTATACGAAATATTGCGATGGTACTTCTCCAGAATGCAATCAATAATTGTCTCCACCTTCAACCCCGGCTCTCTGCGGACAATGTGCATGACTGCATCTGAGATCAACGTAACATCGAGCTGTGGGTGGGGCCTTAGTATCATTGACCGGTCGCAAATGTGGCCGTTGTTGAGTTGTCGTATTATCCAGAAGCCATATCTCTTGCTAAGTGTAGAACGCATCCTCCAAGGACACGTCGGGTCGATGCACTTGATGGCCCATTCCTTCGGGTTGGAAGTGATTACCCTGTACTTATAGTTGCGGAGGACTGCTTGGCTCTTCGTTAGGGACACTAGTTGACCTTTTGTAGAGAATGTCTGACCCAAGTAGAATTCCATCTTCACCGACCAGTACGACTTCGCTGTGATCTGGAACCGCCTGTCCATGGAGTAGGTTGGAGATTGTCATGATGTCGTCACAGTCGTCACCCACGCTCGCGGCATGTTCCAGTGGCACATAAACTTCCACGCTATTTGATGTAGCTCCCCCTTCTTCATCGTCGTCTTCGTCGTCGTTTTGGCCAATGTCATCGTCGACATTAGGATTCTCTTCGTCCGCCGAGCAATGGCTCCTTTCGTCATCCGAATCGTCGGTGGTGACATATTCATCTCGCGCCAACCCCTCTTGATCAACCTCCTCCTCCTCCGGACTGACATGACTAGTCGCCATGTATTCCCCATCATACGTTTGGCTCTGCTCCGCCATCTGAGCTGGAATGACCCCCGAGAAATCGGAGAAGTGAGACGGCTCCTCTTCCATCAAGGCGTACAACTCGGCAACTTCGAAAAATGGGTTGACGCGAACTAAGTCGTATATGACTTGTACACCGTTGTCGTCCGATATCGGCCTAGAAATGAAATGCGACAGATTTCCCTCAGAACTGTAACTCAGCATTCTCCAGACAAATGACTGGATTATCTGATCCGCTCCAAGACCCATTTTCTGCCGAAACACGGTAACCACACTATCATATGTCACTCGCTTGGTCATCTTCAGACGGACATTATTTCCTCCTTCGTAGGATAAGCCGGTCCAATCCTGGACGATACGCCACCCCCCCCCCCCCCCAGAAAACTTGAATCCGGAATTCTCGTGACAAAGTGTGGTCGGCCATTTTAGAATTTGAATAATTTCGGTGTGGTGACCCTAAACCCGAAAATAACATGGATTTTAAAGGCTCGGTAGTTGCCCAGGCCCAGGGCGAGATCGCCCAGGCCCTAGGCGAGATCGCCTTAACAGTGGCTATTTTCAGACCCGTGATTCTAAAACTGGTCAGGATCTGATCAGGGAATCGTTTCAGAGTCACAGGTGATTTTTACAGGGGCCTAGGCCCTGGGCGTTTTAACCTAGAAATGTCAATAGTGTTGAATGTTATTTATTTAGGTATAACAAATTAATGAATAACCCAAGTACAAAACCAAGAATTAACTACATGAATGAATGGGCAGATTATAGTTAAGAATGATCATGTGGTTTAGTTGAATCAGAGGGTTACTTTGTCAGGTTGCTCCCACCGTTTTAAGTTAATTTAAGGAGAAGAAAACATAAACAAATATAGGCAAGGCTTATAACAACATAGTACGTACATTGATGAATGCTATTGCCTGCACAAACAGAAGACAGACACAGGAACTAATGAGAACAAGCCACATGGTCGATTTAAAATGTACTCATTTTGAATTTCTTACCCAAAAACTACTAAACATGCAACTCTAGGTGACATCCTTATTATAGATTGGATGCTCAATTTCAATGTTTCGTTTCTTTACAATTGATACACAAAAATTAGCTACAACTGCCATTAATCACTCACACCAAGGTAAGAAAATGATAATTTGAAACATTAATTAAGTAACACCAATGAAACCTTATTATTGATGATATCATAGAACCACAAAATATTGATATCAATTCATGCTCAGATAACTTAGGATATCCACAATTACACCTCTACCTGTATACACCTCTACCTATTCCTGATGATATTTGATTGGATCTTTCTATGGATTTGTGTTTGTGGTGGTTGACCAATTCTCTAAGATGGCGCATTTCATAGCTTGTAAGAGGACCGTTGATGCTCTAATGTATCCAAACTATTCTTTAGGGAGGTGGTACAACTTCACGGAGTCCCTAAGTCTATTATTTCGATCGAGATACCAAGTGTCTGACTCATTTCTGGATAACTTTGTGGCGGATGTTTGGTACGACGCTAAATCGGAGCTCCACGGCTCCCCCATAAACTAACGGCCAAACTGAAGTGACCAACCAAACATTGGGAAACATGATTCAGAGTGTTTGCGGGTACAAGCCCAAACAGTGGGACTTAGCTTTACCGCAGATCGACTTGGGTTTTGTAGTTTTGGGGGCACTTTTGGAGAAATATGTAGCTCCAATGGCACTTTCCCAAAATATGTCCATGTAGGGGCAAATGCGGAGTGCAGCTAGCGCCGCGCCCACCAGTGAGCTCCACGCTGGCTGCAGATTCCAAAAATGCCACGTGGCCACTTGATCGTTGGGAAGTAGACGTTAGCCGACCGTTGCCTTTGAAACCCTAATGAGCGCCGCGCTGGTTGAGTTGCCAAGTCCAGATGCTATATAAACCCCTTTGGACCTTCATTCTTCACACCTCAATCATCATTCTCACAATCTTCTAAAGGTATCTTCAAGCAATTTCGGAATATGGCATCTTCGAGTCGTCGTAAGTGAAATGGACTTTCGTTTGCATTTCAGTTCTTCCTCATTTGTTTTGCTGCACTAATTACTGCTGTCATTCAGTTTCAGATTTCGAAAGGATAATGTACAAGATGAAGAAGCATGAAGATGAGGATCTGTTCGTTTATGAAGGAGGCCTCGTCGAATGCAAGTGCGGGTTACGGGCAACCAGAGCTATTGCCTACAATCTAGAGCGCTATTTTGGGTGCCCTCTCGAGAAGGAGGGTAAGAGTTGTGGCTTTTACGAGAAACTAGAGGTGCGTGAGGCTGTGGACGCGGTGACTAATGAGAAGGACGAGGTTACCGAGTGGAAGAGAACCTCGATTCGGCGTCTCAAAGAACGGGTGAAGGGTCTCGAGTCCCACAACTCAGTGTTGTAAAGTTATATCAATGCCCTGGTTAAGGGGAGTGGGTCTTCTAAACGTTACTAGAAAGAGTACTGAAGGGGATGAAGTGGTTGTTGTTATGTTTTAACTGTTAGGTTTATGTTGTTTTGTTGTAATCTTTAAGTGTTGGAGGGTTGGGGTCTCCCTTGTCACTCATTGTATCCCTTTGTTACATTCGGAGAAATCGAAGAACTTATGTTGGGTTGTTTGTTTTCTAGTTCATTCAAGCATATTTTAAATAAACAAGCGGATGAGAAGCAAAGATAAAGTTCATTAAAACTGGAAGGGAAATACAACACAATGACATAGAACATAATACAAGGGTAATACAACACAACGATATAGAAGAAATGAAAACGGATTAACCATTCCTTGATGGGTTGGGATTTCTGTTGCTTTGCTTTGCCGGTGTGCAAGTCCTTTTGTTGTGGCCAGCCTCATTGCAGTAGCTGCAATGAGGCTCAATCTCTTCGACCCAGTCCATCTCGTTATGTATGCGTGAATGGCGTCGCCTACCGAATCGCCTAATTCTTCCATGGTCGGGAACGAAATGCAACCCTCCATGTGGAATCCAGTCTTTTCTGCCCCCAATCGGGTGGAAACTCCTACCATATATACGACTCACAGTCTCCAGCTTGTAATGGTCGTTAACGTAGTAGAACGAATCTTGATGAGCATGTCAAATGGCTGTCATGGCGTGTGAACATGGCATTTTTTTCTGTTGGAACTTTCCGCAGGTGCATGACCCGCCGTGGTCGTCGTAATACAGATTTACTGTCTGCGTATTATTCCCCTCCCATTTGACATATTTGGCGCAGTTTGCACATCGAACAACCCATTCTCATAGTCATAGGTCCTTACTACATGGGTTTATGACTTGTTCAATCGTTTCCCCATCCGCTTGAGACACAGCTTGGTCCATATTGCCCAGTCTCCACTTCTTCCCTAATCCTGGTCCGTCGATCATCAAAGTATCCAACAAGCCTGTAGAAGGTGGCCTCCACAAGAGCTACGACGGGGAGTGCACGGACTGCCTTGAACGCCCCATTGACACTCTCTGCAATGTTCGATGTCATATTATTCCACCGTGTCCCATCATAGGTGGAATCAACAGCTCTCGACCAATACAGTTGATTCTTAGTTACCCAATCAGCGAGGCCCAGTTCCATTCTAGCGTATGTTCTAATGAATGATCTGACCCCTTTTTCGAATTTCCTCATGGAGGATTTTTTACCTGCAAGGATCACACAATGGAGGAGGTTTAGTAAGCAATGATAGGTTGGAAATAAATAGTGAAATGTTTAATGAGACCTACATAGTGCTGTCAAGCGATGCTTCATGGGTGGACACTTTGCCTTGGCGTTATAGTTGCTGGCGTAGTGACGTATGCACCAGCGCCAATGCCATCCATTATGGATCTTACCCATCGAATGCCTGAATCCGTCATGTTTGTCTGATATGACACAAACTCCTTGTCTGTCGGTTACGAACTCTTGAATGCAATTGAAAAACCGTTCCCAGTTTTCTTGATTTTCCACACTTACAATGGCGAATGCAACAGTGAAGATGTTCTTGTTTCCATCAAACGAACTAGCAATGAGCAATGTATGCTTGTATTTTTAAGTAATGAAAGTGCCATCCACGATAAGCACATGCGGACAGTGCTTGAATCCTTCTATGCTAGGACCGAAACTCCAAAAAAACTTGTTCGAACTGAAGAGCAGTACCTCTTGTTTCTGAACCAACGTGAACTGTTACGAAATCCACTTATGTACCGGGGTTCCATTCCTGGATTGCCTTCAATACTGTTGGCAATTTGTTGTATGATCTTTCCAGTCACCGTAGATTTGCTCCATGGCCCGTTGCTTTCCGGTCCATGCTTTCTTCTACGATATGTTCCATCTGAACCGATTCAAAACCTCAGCCAGGAGCTGTTTGATCCTAGCATGAGGCGTCACTTTCACGAGATGGAAAACGACATCAGCTACAACTTGGACATCTAGCTGCTTCGGGCTAATGTTGTCCATACTCCCTTCGCATGTATGAAATGGGTTTAGTTGTCGGACGGTCCACATTCCGCTTTCATCGGTAGTGAGTCTGATTCTCCAATGACATCCGTTGTGCTTGTAGCCAGCACATTTGAGCTATAGATCTGCCTTCTTAGACTTTGTCGTTGTCAAGATTTGGTTGTTTTTCGAGGCGTAATGCTTGAACGCAAGTTGTGCGTCTGCCTTCGACTCAAACTGTCGTCCAAGCGCGAATCTAGGACCGTCAAGGTGAAAATTAGGAATTCTGTTGACGCCGTACTCGTGGTTGCTAGTAACCATTCGTTCCCCGATGTCTGGCGCCAAATTCGTGAAACAATCAGGGGGGTTGTATGCACCGGGTGGAGGTCGTGGATTGATGGGAATCTCTAGGGCACTGTCTGCTATCTCATCAGGCTCGGAGTGGATTTCGGCATCCCTATCTGTATTGATTTCACTCTCAGATGACTCTTGATCGTCACCGCTCTCGGAACCCGGAGCGTATCTTTGCCCTCCTCCCGGTTTGGAGCAAGTGGTTACACAATGGGTTCACGTGACCTCCTGCTCGTAGTAGTGTGGCGCGAGTGACTACTTTCTCCAGACTCACTTGTCTGCCCATATGACATGCTCGCACTTGCACCCTCCGCGCCTTGTTGTAGCTGTTCGTTCTCGAACTCAAAATACAGCTCAGCGATGCGGTAGGAGGGATTCGTGGTCATCATGTCGTACACGGCCTCGAATCCTGTGGCCCCCGTGATGGGTTCTGCAAAGTGAGCCGTCAGTTCACACCGATGAAGAATGGACACCGCCATGTCAGAGTTCTGACAACCGTCGAACTGGGCAAACCCATCTTTTTAAGAACTTTGGGTATGCCTGCCATAGAGGCAGTCTTGCAACCAGATGCCTATCGTCCATGCTTAGTCGGATAAGGTTGCCCCGTTGTAAGAGAGCCTTGAGGTCATGGTGTGAACTTGTTCCCCACCCCATCGAAGCCAAAATGCGAACCCATTTGGAAGTAATAGTTAGATGAAAGGATTTGGAGAAGTTACAATGCTGTTCAGGCATGTCCAGTATAAATAAAAACAGGGTAATGGGATGCAGCTGGCAAGATCATCCCCACTATGACAACATGTGACCTTTCTTCAGAGGGTAGTGGGATGCAGCTGGCAAGATTCTCCTCACTATGACAACATGTGAACTTTAATCAGAAGGTAGTGGGATGCAGCTGGCAAGATTCTTCCCCATTATGACAACATGCGACCTCTCTTCAGAGGTTAGTGGGATGCAACAATACGACGAAAATACGAGAAAGACACGTCTAAAAATACGAGAAAGACATATGAAATTTCTTGGTACATGTCTGAATACATGAGATAAGACTACAAGTCTGAAAACAAAAAATACAAGAGATAACACTACAAGTGTGAATACACGAGATAAGACTACAAGTCTGGAAAAAAAAAGATAAAAACGTCTAGCCACCTCTACGCCCGCCCCCTACGCCCGCCCCTATCCTGTGCATCATCTCTAGCCAAATGTCCGCCCGTGCCGCATCTAGCTGGTCGTGGATCGGAGCGCAATCCATATCGTGGTAGCTGGACAAAGTCATCGTCATCGTCATAGTTGGCATCCCTCTGTATCGTCAGTGTTGGAGTGCGTTGAATCTGTGAACCGCTACCCTCGCCAAATGGTACATGCTGAGATGGTCATGTGAACTGGTGGCTGGATGGAACGAATGACTGACTCTGCTGCTGGGTGGGTGGAACGAATGACTGACTCTGGTAGTCTGTGTGAAGGGCGTGGACTGTGAGTAGTCGCTGTAGTCATCACGCCCGGCGTATGGATCAATCGGGTATGAGTCCCGATATCGTGACCTCTGTGGCTGCTGCTCGTCCCACTGGTCTAGGTCGGGCTCCCACAAACCAGGAGCAACAGGGACATTACGTCTCTGTCTAACATTGCTGGTGAACCCGTCGTTGTGCTGGTTCAAACAAATAACTAACAAAGCTAACAAAAGCTAGGTAGATCGTATTCCACGGGCCTTCTAATGATTGACTACTCAAATAAGCTAGCAACTTACTCAGGTTTAAGCACTTCGTGCGTGGTGTGAGTTCCACTACTTCTAATTCTAAGAAATGCAGAGAAATTAAAAATTGAAACTAAGAATAGATTGGAAAATTGGTTGATTAAAATAGAGATGACAGACGAACTTAGACTTTGAATCCCCCTTCGTTCCCCAGAGCATTGGCAATCAACAGATCAGTGGATTTCGATTCTCATTCAATCAATTCTAAGACACCACCATAACTCCTTACCCTTAGGTTTAAGACCGGCGAACGTTCGCTCTATCCGTTCTAGCTACCAAGATTAATTAGTCGCCCGGGTACGGTCGCCTCTCGCAACGACTTAACTTAACTGGTGGAATTACTAACGATTTATGAGTTACTCTTGCAGTGGATAAACCCTAACCGGTTCCTACAAAAGGCACGCTCCAATTATAAGGTTAATTGTTCAATTTGATATTTTAAAGTAAGGCGAGCGTTCGCTTCTATCCTTAGCTTAACAAGAATCTAATCTAGGTGATCAATCCAGACAAGAAACATGAACAATGAAGAACAAATCAAACATGAAAGAGAAACTGATTGAACTTGAATCTAATCACCGCCGATCCGTGACCGCTTTAAAGCCCTGGGTCACTTAGGGTTCATCTAGTCTAAGCTCTAAGAGTTTAGCTACTCATGTTTATCACAAAAGAATCAAAGACAAAGAAAGAGTTCATCATCCAGAGGAAGAACAGAAAAGAATCTGAAAAACCTAATTGAGACGACTCTGGCAGACTTCGATCTTCGGTAAACTGCAATCCTAGCTCCGAGTCTTCGAGATGGAAAGGATGGTGTCACGATCTCTTTCCGGCTCTTCGGACTCTAAACTCTCTGCTCCAGAACTTGAGAGAATTCTGAAGTTTGGTATTAGTTGGTAATTATGATGTATATGATCCGTCCTCCTTAATTTGGGCCGCCGGTTAAGTATTTATACTTAACCCTAAACCGCCAGATTTAGCCTGATATTTTCGCCGAAAATCTTAGTGTAAATGGATGGTCCGCCGGCTGCTTTTCTTCTGTGATTTTCGATCAATTGTTCTCGGCGAAAACTTAGGGTTTTCGCGAAAACTTCCTTTGATAAGCATCAGTCGATTTGTGCTGGGATTTTCGCCAAAAACACTAAGGTATTTTCGGCGAAAACTTTAGTGTAAACCGGGGTAGACTTTGGTTCACTCGATTGACTCCTCGGATCGATTCCGGTGCGATTCCTCGAGGTCCCAACGCCTTAGACACGTCCTTGGCTACTTTATTTGACGGCAAAAACCTATGCTAACATAAAAACACTAGAAAACCATCAAATAGACCGAAACGGGCCAAGGTAACACAAATGGCACGAGATAGGGCAATTGATTGAATATTCACTATTCTACCCTAAAAACCATGTCTTAAGCAAGGAAATGTCGCTTAAATGAGGCTGATAATCACGTCAAATCGAGTGTCATCAAAATACCCTTCACTTAAGCTTTTGCTTGTCCTCAAGCAAACTGAATAGAAACGCTCATGTTAACAAATGATAAGATCGATTAAATTGGAGTTCAATCAAACACAATGAATTATTAGACAGATAGATCCTAGAACAAGAAACCTATCATGCCAGATCAACCAAACCACCTGGTCTCACTAATAAACTGCACACGACAAGTAATCGTAACCAATTATGCACAAATTTGACCTGACCGACCAGACTCCTCACACAGGAAATATTTAGTAATTGGGAACTCTCACTCTCTGTGTTTAAGGACGTGTTTCTGCTCTCGATCATTTTCTGTTACTGAATTCTGTCATAAGTTTGCAATTCGACCACATCTCCACCACTGTGACAACACGAGTAACCAGTCAAGAAGGACTTCCCTGCTAGGACTGTAACGAATTCTACACTACTTGGGTTTATGATGCGATGGATGATGGGAATATATGATGATGGCTTTGGTGCGGTGTAGCTTTCGACTAACTTCCCTCGAATCTAATCTGTGGCTTCCTACCATCTAACCAGACACGGGTGGAATAGGGAACGCTCGTCCTATGATACCCTCAAGCAACCTAGCACTTTATTATTTTTCTTTACATAATTTTTCTTTTCTTTTCAACTTATCTTTTGACTTCGTTCTTCCATTTGTAGGGAGAAGAACGTTTTATTGAACTAAAACTTGAAACCTTTTTGGCTTTTCTGATTTTTTCTTCTTTTCATTTTTTTCGAAACTTGCTTCTTTTCTTCTTTTTTCTATTTTTTCTTTTGTGCCGATTCTTTTCTTTTAGTTGCTAGAGGGGTTTACACGTCTAGACATAATAGCTAAGACCACATGTTTAATGGCTATAGAAGGTTACCACAAACTGACTTCCGGTAGGTCAATCTAGAACTACAACCACAGGGGATCAACGGGGAAATGAAAGAATGGGAAATGGCTGTAATGTATATCGAACCGAAAGAACAGGCCAATCTCAAGGGTTTAAACCTAATGGATTTAACGTTAGGCAGGCTATCTGGCTTAGTAGCTGAATCTAGGTGCCCCTATCATTCTGGAACTCGTGTCATCGTGTGATCTCGAGTAGGTCTCATGCAAATTCTAACTCATTCAAGCAAACAAAAACCACTCAAAAAGAATTAAACTTGCAAGTTACGTGCAATGGATCAAAAGCTCACAGTTGGTTTGCTAGTCGAATTCGGTCATTTTCATGCAATCAAGGCTACAACCTACAAGTGCTACTAGGGACTGAGGTCCAGCTCGAGGTCGTACTCGACCGCCAAATCTCCTCCAACGGTGCGGACTCTGCGGCGTGGGATGTTCGGGCCATATTCGTGGCTGAGGCCGAAGGAGATGATGAGTCGGCGATGAAGTTGCCTCCCAGGAGTGAGCGAGGTGGCGTCCTCCTCTTGGTCTTCGGACGGAAGATGCGAGCAAGCACCCATCCGGGTGAAGAGGGTAGCTCTCCCGGATGGCGCGAAGAAGTAGAAGTTCCTCCTTGCTGATATGGTGGCGGTTCTTCTCTGGAGCATATAATAGCGATCTACGCCAAACCATATGAATGTGCTTATAGAGAGGGTAAGAGAGAGACTTAACTGAATTATGGTCCGTGAGACGATCGCCGGGCACTCCAGTCATGTGGCTCCAGAGTGCATGGTATGCCTCTCCGTCGTCCTCGTCGTTCGCCTCAGCCGAGATGATGACCGTGGTAATGCTCGTAGGGAATGCCTAGATGAGCTGCAAACTCATCATAGGTGAGGGTCCTGCACACCCCGCCCAGATAGAAGGAAACGACCTTCTTGCTCTGCCTCCTCTTGTGCTCGTCCAGATCAAAAGTGGCCCAGAACTCCTTGAGAGCGACGTCTGGGAAGTCGGAAGCTATGGTGGTCAGCTCTAGGAGGCCGGCCGGTGCCAGGGCATCGTGCACGTTCCGGTGGTAGTCCTCATCGTGGTCGAAGAGAGACTCCATGGAAAGTGGTCGAACATTAGCTCCCGGAACATGCTCGAGCCTCTTGTAGCACTCAAAGTAGTAGTCGGTTTAGACGAGCAACAGTGCGATGGGACCCAGCACGGCCAGGGAATGCTGGTGGAGGGCCCTGGACGGCGGGTGTGACGGGAGCGGGGGCTCTGGAGCTCGAGGCGGTGTCAAGTCTCTGCTTGGTCCTGCGCTCATAAGTAGTGTTCCTAAAACCAGAACGAAACCAGATTAGTCAAACTAAAACCCTACCCCACACTTAGTAGAAAAAACTCAATTTCACAAAGAAATGAGGAAAACCGAGTGGGGGTAAGCAAAGCAGATTAACCGGTAATCACAAACAATAAAATACATTCCCAGGAACAGCCAGAATGGAATTAGAACAATCAGAGTTCAGAAGTCAAACCGACATTCAAAAAGTTCAACATAATAGAACACTGAACCCTAATCATGGCAAGACTATCACAAAGAGGAGAATGACGATATAATATGATCTCAGATGGCAAACACAATAATCGGAACGAGAATGAGCACATAAGGCAGCCAAATGATAAAAAACAGTTCATGTCAAACCGACATTTCTCAAAAGTCAACCTCACAAGGAATAGGACTTAGGCATAGCAACACATGATCAAACGATATGAAAATTAAGCACAACACTCCCTAAGCATGCTAGAACAAATCAACAAGTTCAGCTAACCTAGTTCACACGAAATCAGTCGGCACGCAAATCGAGGCAAACCAAAAAGTCAACTGAAAGTCAACCCCGACGAAATTCAGTAATCAGCATGTCAAAAGATTCGCAATGAAAATTCTACAACTTACCTTAAGCCATGGATGCTAAAAAAGAACGGATTGGGAGAAATCGGTGAAAAATTGAAAATTTTAGGGTTTGGGTGAACTAGAGCTGTAGAGCTCCGATTCGGCTGTTCTAGGGCTTGGATTGATCGGAAACGGAAGGGGAAGGGAGCGGCAGCGGCGGCGATGGCGGCGGCGATCGGTTTTGGTCGGCGGCGGCGAGTGTAAGGTGGCGGTCGGCGGGTTTTGGAAACGGGGACTGTTTTCGTTTTGGTTTCAAAAATAAAAGAAGGAAGAGAGAGAGGGTGAATCCGGATTTTAAAACGAAAAATTGGTTGATTTTCAAAGGGATTTTCGGCGAAAATAAGTGCAAGTTTTTGCCGAAAATGTTAGTTAAAAAGTACTGCCGTTTCATTTTCAAAAGAATTTTTCGCCGAAAATGTGAAGCAAAAACGTCTGGAAAACTCAGTGGGATTTCAAAGAGAATTTTCGCCGAAAACATGGGTTATTTTCGCCGAAAATATTGAACTCTACGATTGAAAATTTATTCGCAATCCCGGCAAACTTCAGAAAATCACAGTTAAATCCACAAAAATTGGAATAACCTCAATCAACTTGAGAATGACACTATGACACACAGACTACACACGAAAAATACGAAATCAAACAAACTGACACTTTTGGCTCCCCCGAACCGACTCTAAAACACTAAGGTTGACACAAATGAAAAACGGACTCCAGCCGTGGGTTGCCTCCCACGAAGCGCTCTTTTATTAACGTCCTTGAGCTGGACGATACCTGGACGGTATTAGGAGACATCCCAACTCAGATCCTCCTTAATGCTAGCATCGGAGTTCATAAAGTAGAGCTTCGGGGCTTCTCCGGTGAGCATGAATTTCTTCCCGTTCGCGTGTAAGAGTTTGGTACGTCCGTCGGGAAGGTGGTCAGTGATCTTGAATGGTCCGAACAGTTCTGTCAAGGGATCATCTTCCACAAGGAAGACAGTGGATGGAATGAGAATGATGGGCTCCTTCTTCTCTTTAACCTCCGGCTTGATATCACCAGGATCGGTGATCGTCAGTATTTCCTTAGGAGATGCTTTTGGCTTCTCCTTCCATACTTGTTCCGGCGCCGGTAGCTCGGAACTAATTGGTGGTGCAGCTGGCTCGGTAGAAGGTGGCGGCACAACTGGTCTCCAGACCATGTGAGTCTTCATCTTCTTGTTCTTTCCCCGAGGTCTGCTAGGTTTTGTGCTCGGTGGCTTAGAAGAGTCTTTTAGTTCCTTCTTCTTTGGCGGCTTTGGAGGAACAAATTTTGGTTTCTGCTTGGTAATCTGTCCAGCACCTGCAACAACAATTGATCTAGGCATACTAGAAGAGACATCAGTAACAGAGTTGACCGGAGTCAACTCCACAGTTTCAACAGCTAAACAATGAAATTCTTCATTCTTAGGATTATATTTTATTCCGTGTTTAAGGCGGAACGTGACCGTTTCTTTACCAACTCTCAAAGTTAAAGAACCATTTGGAACGTTAATTTGCATTCCAGTAGTAGCCATGAAAGGTCGTCCTATGAGAATGGTAGAATCATCCGTACTAGTGTCAATGATAACAAAGTCAGCTAAGAACGTGAAAGGACCACATTTAGTAACAACGTCTTTTATTTCTCCCCTAGGGGTTTAAGTGATCTATCAGCAAAGACAATTTGCATACTAGGCGGTTCAAGTTCTCCTAGGTTCAATTTTTCATATAGACTCGTAGGCATAACATTAACAGACGCGCCAAGATCAACCAAACAACGTTCTATCTCAACATCATTAATGACAAGAGGTAGAGTGAAAGAACCAGGATTAGAACACTTAGCTGGATATGGAGAGGAGGGTTTCTTACTACGAGCATCAGGATATCCTTCTTTATTCCCCTTTATGCTTGTCTCGTTCCTTGCATTTGGCAGCAATGCTCTTGGAAAAGGAGGCTTCACGACGTACGGTGCAAGAGGAGGATCATCCTCCTTAGGCGCCACTTTTAGTGCTTCCTTCTTCTCTGGAGATTCAGCGATCCTGCGTAAAACAGAACAAGCGTCAGCAGATAAGCTAGTAAACTTTTTAACAGATACCATCTTAGCTTGTTCCTTTCTCGGATTCGGTTCTGTCTGGCTCGGAAGTTGGCCAAATGGTCAACCAAATGCTAGCATGCTCGAGATGTTGTTCACAGCCTGCTCAATTCTTTGACCGGCTGCTATCTGTTCTTGATTGAGAAGAGCTTGAGCTTTAAACTGACTGTCATAATCATCGAGTCTGGTGATGATCTGACTAAGCTTCTTGTCCAGGTCACTGACGTTGTTTTCCTTCTGGTACTGCTGCCCTGGATAGGTGTTATTCAAATATTGATTCTGGCCATTGCCAGGAGCAGTTCCATAGTTACCCGGATTACGGTGCATCGGCTGTAGACACCTGCCGGCAGATAGTTAGGCTTCTGATCCTGAGCTGGACCAGCTGGGCGGTTATTCTGGTTCTGGTTATGGTTGGCGCCAGCATTGTAGGGAGGTCTGTCTTGATAGTTCCCTTGCTGCCTGAAGTTGCGGTAGCCAGCATAACCATTCTGATTATTAACGAAGCCTTGTTGAACAAAATTTACCTCTTCTGCGGACCAGACTTCTGTCTTACCAAAATTCTGGCAACGGCCTCCATTATGCGCACAAGCTCCACACCATTCGCAATCGGCAACATAGACAGAAGCTGCCGGTGGTTTGACTGGTGTGGAAGACTTCTTCAAATGCTTCTCTACTTCTGCCTTGATAGTAGCTTCGAGATCGAGATTGCTCCTTGATCCTTCAGATTGTCATTCCCAGTTCCTTGACTTGGAAGCACAGTTTGCGAAGTGAAGAAGAGCAGCTTTAGGTGTGAGCGTAGTGCAATCCCCTTCAGCTAGAGAATTGACCCACTTGGCAGATTCTTCTCGAAGACCTCGAGCAAAGATTTCAGCTAACTGCCTCTGCTCGAATCCATGATGAGGGCAGTTGTAGAGAAGTTCTCGGAATCGATTCCAAGTATCGTATAAGCTTTCTCCTTCTTTCTGGGAGAATCTGGCAATGTTGTCCTTGATGGCTGTTGTTCTGGCAGGAGGAAAGTATTCTTCAACGAAGTCCTGAGCCAGGGTATCCCAATCAGTGTAATATCCAGGTGGTTTGCCAGTAAGCACCTCTTAGCAGCGCCTTTCAGAGAGAACGGGAAAGCTCTCAAACAAAGAGTATTCTTGTCGAGGTTTTCGTTCTTGAAAGTGCTGCAGAGATCAAGGAAGTCTGCAAGATGAGTGCACGGATTGTCTAGGGGCCTACCTTCGAACTGTAGATCCCTAGAGATCATAGTCAAGAATGGAATCTTGAGCTCATAGTCAGGATTTCCTTCAATGCGCGGTACAGCAATGGCAGATCGACCGCTAGTCGCGCTCGGCTTGTTGTAATCAGCTAGACTCTTCTGTGCAGGCGGCGGTGGTGGATTTCCGCCCGGTGGTGATAATTGATCAGTCATGGTAGGAGATGGAGGAGGTGAAAGTGACTCGGTGTATGAAACGGATGAAGGTGACGGTATAAGTGAAGATGGAGATGAGGAACCCTTCTTCAGTTCCTCAATCTTAATCGGAGTGATGGATGGAGGTGGATTGGTTCTGCTTCTCCTTGGAATCTGTGATTGTCGAGGTGGAGCAGAACTGCTTGGTGTCTCTATACTCTTGGCCTTGTCGGTTTGAGAGCGAGTCCAAGGGCGGCGATGCATACACCTGTGAACAACCTACAAATAACAAAAACAACAAAACCAGTGTAAAATCGAAATGGGTGGAAAATGAAAGATGGAAAGTAGAAGAATAAATTGTCAGTTCTTCTTTCAAACAATCAAAAGAAGTTCCCCGGCAACGGCGCCAATTTGGTGAACCCGTCGTTGTGCTGGTTCAAACAAATAACTAACAAAGCTAACAAAAGCTAGGGTAGATTGTATTCCACGGGCCTTCTAATGATTGACTACTCAAATAAGCTAGCAACTTACTCATGTTTAAGCACTTCGTGCGTGGTGTGAGTTCCACGACTTCTAATTCTAAGAAATGCAGAGAAATTAAAAATTGAAACTAAGAACAGATTGGAAAATTGGTTGATTAAAACAGAGATGACAGACGAACTTAGACTTTGAATCCCCCTTCGTTCCCCAGAGCATTGGCAATCAACAGATCAGCGGATTTCGATTCTCATTCAATCAATTCTAAAACACCACCATAACTCCTTACCCTTAGGTTTAAGACCAACGAACGTTCGCTCTATCCGTTCTAGCTACCAAGATTAATTAGTCGCCCGAGTACGGTCGCCTCTCGCAACGACTTAACTTATCTAGTGGAATTACTAACGATTTATGAGTTACTCTTGCAGTGGATTAACCCTAACCGGTTCCTACGAAAGGCACGCTCCAATTATAAGGTTAATTGTTCAATTTGATGTTTTAAAGTAAGGCGAGCGTTCGCTTCTATCCTTAGCTTAACAAGAATCTAATCTAGGTGATCAATCCAGACAAGGAACATGAACAATGAAGAACAAATCAAACATGAAAGAGAAACTGATTGAACTTTGAATCTAATCACCGCCGATCCGTGACCGCTTTAAAGCCCTGGGTCACTTAGGGTTCATCTAGTCTAAGCTCTAAGAGTTTAGCTACTCATGTTTATCACAAAAGAATCAAAGACAAAGAAAGAGTTCATCATCCAGAGGAAGCACAGAAAAGAATCTGAAAAACCTAATTGAGACGACTCTGGCAGACTTCGATCTTCGGTAAACTGCAATCCTAGCTCCGAGTCTTCGAGATGGAAGGGATGGCGTCACGATATCTTTCCGGCTCTTCGGACTCTAAACTCTCTGCTCCAGAACTTGAGAGAATTCTGAACTTCGGTATTAGTTGGTAATTATGATGTATATGATCCGTCCTCCTTAATTTGGGCCGCCGGTTAAGTATTTATACTTAACCCTAAACCGCCGGATTTAGCCTGATATTTTCGCCGAAAATATTGAAGGATTTTCGCCTAAAATCTTAGTGTAAATAGATGGTCCGCCGGCTGCTTTTCTTCTGTGATTTTCTGATCAATTGTTCTCGGCGAAAACTTAGGGTTTTCGCCGAAAACTTCCTTTGATAAGCTTTAGTCGATTTGTGCTGGGATTTTCGCCGAAAACACTAAGGTAGTTTTGGCGAAAACTTTAGTGTAAACCGGGGCAGACTTTGGTTCGACTCGATTGACTCCTCGGATCGATTCCGGTGCGATTCCTCGAGGTCCCAACGCTTTAGACACGTCCTTGGCTACTTTATTTGACGGCAAAAACCTGTGCTAACATAAAAACACTAGAAAACCATCAAATAGTCCCAAAACGGGCCAAGGTAACACAAATGGCACGAGATAGGGCAATTGATTGAATATTCGCTATTCTATCCTAAAAACCATGTCTTAAGCAAGGAAATGTCGCTTAAATGAGGCTGATAATCACGTCAAATCGAGTGTCATCAATTGCGTGTAGGAGGGATTCTTGCCTAGGACAACTCTGGTGCCTAGTAATCATGCGGTGGATGTGTGGGCTACCTCGGTGCCCTCCTCGGGATCCTCATGTCAGGCGTCCTCTCTATCGCACCAGAAGCATGCATAAGAGAGCGGAGGGTAGCATGCATCTCCTGGTGGTCCTGTGGTGTGATGTGACGCTGTGAGATCATGACGTATAGACGCGCAATGCCATCGACCTACAAAAGAAAAAAGATAACTGAAGTTAGTAGTCTACTTTCATTGTTTTTAGATAAACCTACACAAGACTGGGATAAAAACCATACGTACCAAGGTCTCCATGACAATGCCACGACGCGACACACCACGTCGTGTGGTAGCATGGTACCACTGGGCGTACTCACCATGGAAGCTCCAATCGTCATGGTCAGCTAACCAAGCACCTCCAGCTAAATGCTCAAAGCGCTCCTCCCAGAACTGGACATACCTGGGGTAATCTCTAACCCACTCTGCTTGTCGTGTACCCCGTTGTGTGATCTCCAGGTTACGAATGACCTCTGAGTGTGGTATCTCAAATGTCGGTAGTGGCTGATCCATACCGAACTGACGTAACACACGACCAGGCCTATGCCACTGGACGCTGAAGAAACAAAGCAGTGGTGTAACGACGCGGTGCGCGGGGTATGTATTGGGACTGTGGTCCTCAAAACCATCCCACGGTATCCACTACAAAAGATTAACCAACAAATGAATTAGTATAATATTCCAATGGAGTAGCCTAAGTAATAAACAAAATGTTCAGTAAAACATACTGTGAATGGTGTCCCCTCATCAAAAAGCTGTCGGTATCCAGCAAGTAAGATGAATCTTGTCTTGTCTTTAAACCATGGTGCCCACCTAAGTTCAAATAGCGTCAACAATTAGACCACAAACCTAAACTTATCTTCAAATATGAATTATGGTTGTTGCACTCACAGTGGCATGCGCGGAATAATCTTCTCGTCTGGTGGCCACGTCCTCTTCTCGTGAATCCGTCGAGCTAATGACAGATGTCTCTCTAGAGGCCACACCTACACCACCGCCATCCATCCTCCAACGTCCCCAATGTGATCAGTCGTGGTGCCGGTCTCTATCCGAAATGCGGTACGATCGAGCTCTCTATACATCCACGATAGTGCGGCCGCCCCCCACGCAAACTCTCGAACACGATGAAGGTCCGCGAGCAAAGGGAGAAAGAATAGGTGAGCATACGCCCCTGAATGATTGGCGAATACACAGCTGCCCAAGAAGTCTATGATGTACGCCCGACAATACTGATGTATCTTCACAATATCGTCGTCTCTAATATCGACCTCCCTGTATGCGAAGTTGCTACGCAACCAAGTCATCTTGATTCTCCCGATTTGAGATCAGATGTAGCCGGCTTCTTCCCCAGTAGACTGCCCACGTAAGCCGCAAGCTCCTCATTCGTAGTAGGAATGAGGTTATCTGAAGTGATAGGAAGACCATCTATGGACAATCCCGTGAGGAAGTATATGTCCTCAAGCATGATGGTCGCCTCGCCATAGTAGAGATGGAAGGTGTTGGTCTCTGGACGCCACCTCTCGATTAGAGCAGTTATGAGCTCTGGATCGGGGGTTAGTCACAGGACACCCCTAATCTGATCTAAGCCCATCTCTACAAGAATCGGCTGGAACCTAGGATCGTAGTCTACGATCTTCTTAGAATGACGAATGTTATGCGTCATGTGTGGTTCCTAATTTTTATACGAACAAATGGGGGCAGTAATTAGTAACCTAACGTAATTCTAATCATCTAATAACATAAGTAATTATAATCACATAATTATAACATAATTGTATATTAATAATTAACTAACATAATAATTGCATATTTAATTTCATAGCATGCATATTAAAGCATGGTCATTATTAACAACTAAAGACGTTTACATATATTTATACTAATTAGTCATTTTATAAAACTAATTATATTCATACTAACCTCGGCGTCGAAAACTAGAGCCGCACGATGTCGATCACCATCCCCCCACAAAATGCTCGGGTCGCTCGGGCCAACGGATACGCCCTCGGGAACATTTTCGAAAATGTAGTCTATCTACGTTCAAACATCCATACGTCACAAACCATACCAATGATGAACTAATAGAAAACTAAAGAAGATTGAGGGGATGAGTTTTTACCTAATCACGAATGAGGATGAGGAGCGAAAGTCGAATGCTTTCTTTCGATTGCTTTGGTCACAATAGGTACAAACGCAATTACAAGATGAATTAGTAATAAAGTTAATCCAAAATACTAAAAAACTAACCAAATTCGGATTGATTGGGAGAGAATAAATACCTTGAGAAGATTGAGAGAATGAGGATTGAGGTGAGAATGATGATATAGAATCTGTACTTGCCAACTCAACCAGCGCCGCGCTCACTAGGTTTTCAAAGGCAACAACTACTTCCCAACGGTCAAGTGGCCACGTGGCGAGGCGCTAATGGGCATTTTTGGAATCTGCAGTCAGCGCGGCGCTCACTACGCTCCGCATTTGCCCCTATGTGGACATATTTTGGGAAAGTGCCATTGGGGCTACATATTTATCCAAATTTGCCCCCAAAACTACAAAACCCGATCGACTTCGCCTATAACAGCGTTGTTCATTCAACTACAGTGAAGCCACCTTTTTCCTAGTTTATACTTCTTTCCCTAAGAATGTGGGTGATCTAGCTTAGTTACCTAAAGGTCCTGTCATTCGTAAAGTAGTTGAGGCAATGGTAGTGGACATTAAGTTGTCAAAGATTTTGTGATCATGTTAAGTTGGAAGCTGGAGAATAAGAACAATGCCGATGTTGATAAACGGAGAAGGGCTAAACTGGTCAATGTGGGAGCTCAAATAATGGTGTTCTTACGCAAGGAATGATTTCTTGTGGGAACTTGCAACAAACTGGAGGCTCGCAAGTACTTACCATTTCCAGTTACGAGGAAATCAACGATAATGCTTATGTGGTCGCTCTACCGGATTCTACGAATATATATTTTCAACACATTCAACGTGGCAAACATTTACGAGTTCTATGCTGATGAGATTCAATATCCAACTGAGACTCGGGGTCAAGTTCTTCTGAGGTAGAGGAGGCTGACGTATAGAGTTTGGTTGCACGTTTGGAGGAAGAGCTCGAGCAACGTCGTTCACACTGGCTTATTAGTTTATTTAAATTATTTTAAATTGTTGAACTATTATTCCTATTTTGATGTTCCTGTTTTATGATCGGATTAGAATATTCTTTGGACTAAGGTTATTGCAGTTAAGTGTTTTAGAACTTCTTATTTAAGCAACACTGATTGTATACAGGGATTGCATTGTTACAAGTTAGATTAATAAGTTAGAGATCCTCTTTTGATTGTTGGATAATTCAAGAGTTTAGTGAGGTCACGCTTGTAAACTCGTTTGTCTTGTTTTCGACTGCGTAATGTTTATAAATAATTAATTTTTAAAAAATTGAATTTATTAAATAAAAAGTAAAGTAAATTCAAAAAGAATAGGCCCTTTTGGTTTTTAGAATATATGTGTATACAGGGGCGGAATTAGGGGGAGCCGGGCCGAGCTCTGGCTCATCTTATTTTCGGTGTCGAGCGTTGAAATCGAATAAATATTTGTGATATTTTCGAATCCGGCTTAGTGAAATTTTTAAATCCGGGTCAGTGTGTGATGACACTCGATTTGACGTGATTTTCAGCCTCATTTAAGCGACATTTCCTTGCTTGAAATGTGGTTTTAGGGGTAAAATAGCGAATATTCACTCAACTACCCTATTTCCTACCGATTTGGTTACTTTGGCCCCTTTTTGGGTCTATTTGATGGTTTTCTAGTGTTTTTGTGATAGCATAGGTTTTTGCCATCATTTACGTAGCCACGGACGTGTTCAAGACCTCAAGAAGTTAACCGAAATCGAACCAGAAACAAAACCGGAGTCAGAACCGAAGATCCAACTACCTAGCACAATATTTTCGCTGAAAATACTATAAAGTTTTCGGCGAAAATACCTTCAGAAACACACAGTCGATTGTGAAGAAGTTTTCGGCGAGAAATCAAAGTCTTCACCGAAAACTATTGAAGAAATACACACAGGAGGATTCAACTGAAGTTTTCGCCAAAAACTCCTTCCTTTTCCGCGGAAGAATTGGCAAACCCTAATCAACCCTATTTAAAGAAGCAGCTGCTAAGGAAGGGAGACATCAATCCATTCGACAATTATTCACACATTAGACTTTTGAGAGTCAGCCGACTCTAGGGTCGATAGATAGAGTTTAGAGAGTTCGAAGATCCGTGGAGAGATCGTGACGCCATCCTTCCACCTCAGAGAGCTCGGAGCTTAAAGTTGAAGATTCAGGAGATCAAAGCTTCGTCAGAGTCGTCAGAATTAGGTTTTTCAGTTCTTATTTGTTCTTCGTTTGTATGATGATTTCCTTTGTTGCCTTTGATTCTTCTGTTATCGTTATGAGTAGCTGAACTTGTAGAGCTTAGATTACATGAACCCTAAGTGACCCAGGGCTTTAAAGCGGTCACGGATCGACGGTGATTAGATTCAAAGTTCAATCAGTTTCTCTTTGCATGGTTGTTTTGTTCTTGATTGTTTATGTTTCTTTTCTGGTTGATCGCCTAGATTAGGTTTCTGCAAGTTATGGTTAGTCGCTAGACAGTTCTTTACTTTGGCGCATAAACTTGTCTTCCTTGATCACCTAGTTTAGATTCTTGTTAAGATAAGGATAGAGCGAACAATCGTCTTACTTTAGAACATCAATTCAACCAATTATCCTATTCATTGGAGTGTGCCTTTCGTAGGAACCAGTTAGGGTTAATCCGCTTCAAGAGTAACTCATTAATCACTAGTAATTCAACCAATTAGTTTTGTCGTCGCAAGAAGCGACCGTACTCGGGCGGCTAATTAATCGTGGTAGTTAGATCGGATAGAGCGAACGTTCGCCAGTCTTAAACCTAAGGGTAAGGAGTTATGGTGGTGTCTGAGAACTGAATGAATTAGAATTGAAAACCGCTGGTCTTGTGATTGTTGTTGCCCTGGTGATCTAAGGGGGATTCAAAATCTAAGCTTGTCTATCTTCTCGTTAGTCAACCTTTTAATCTTTCTTCCTTTTATTTTCATTTGTTCATTAGATTAGAAGTCGTGGAACTCACACCACGTACAACTTGTTTAAATCGAGTAATTTGCCAACATATTTGAGTAGTCAATTAGTAGATACCTCGAGTAGAATACGATCTAGTCTACCTTGTTAGATTAGTTATTTGATACCGCTAAAACTGCAGCATTAGTGTGATATTAATTCGACGAATTGAAAAGCAAATCTATTTTTAAAAACCTTGTATTTTTAACAAAACCTAATATAGTTAATTAATATACTTAATCATATTCAACCATACTCTTATTCTTATTTAGTAATATATCATCAACGTGTCTAGATGGTTTAGTAAGCCCAATCATTTTATCACGACTTATGAATGAGTAAGAATATTGTAATATTTGATGATAAATCATTCAACTAAAAAAATATTGCGCCCATGACACATTCCGTTTTCATTTGACCAAGAGTAATACTAATAAATTTTAGAAAATATATTGGTTGCAATTAAATCAATGGAAATTACATTGCATACTAAAAGTAGAATATATATCTAGCGTAGGGTAACGCTCTAGTGCCCCCCACTGACGTTTTGATAAACAAACATGCTTTTAATATCTTGTTTTTTCGAGGATAAGAATATACATGTCGTTAAAGGATATATAGAGTGTTTTGAATAAAAAACTAAATTGGTAGAGATGATGATCTACCATATCGGAAAAAATGCAGTTGTAGAAGGAAACATGAAGAACATCGAGTGTAATCTTATACTACGATGACTAAAAATTTCAAGTACGCTTAGACTTATTACGATATCGATTAAATCTATTGATTTAAACGTTTGGTTCAATGAAAATACCAATCTAGATACCACAAACGCCAGTGTGGGTAACCAATACCCCGACTTTCAGTGGGAGGAAACAGAGCATTCACCATCTAGCGCAATATATATTCTTGTAATAGAATTAAATTAGTTTAAATTTATATAAAAAAAATTGTTCCAAATTCGGCTCAATGCATGTTTGAATCCTGGTTCTGCCCCTGCTTGTATATTTTTACCAAATCTCCCAAAATTGGTTGTAGTCTACGAGTTAAGTAACAGACAAAGAGGACATCACACTTTAAAATTGACATAATAAAACTGGTAAAGAAACAGTAGAATGAGCATTTGTGAAGAGCTACTGTGTACATTGGATCTGCAGTAATAATTAATGTGAATTCCTGACTTGGTTAAAGAATGAGTAGCTAGCTAAATAAAGCTGAAAGCTGTGTGTGAGTACTGAGGGTTGTGAGGTTTGGTAGCACTGTTTTAAGTTAATTTAAGGAGAATAAAACATAAACAAATATGGGTAATGAGGTAGGAATAATCTCATAAGTCATAACAAACAACATAGTATAGTATAGTATAGTATAGTATAGTATAGTATATATTAATGAATGCTAGCTATTGCCTGCACACACCAAACAGACAGACAGACAGGACAGCCAATATCAGACGAACCAAAGCCCACAACACACATGTCTGTATATTTTAAAGTTTGTACCTCATTTTCAATCCCAAAAAAACCAAAAAATGAAATGGCTACACCAATAACCACCATCATATGTGTACAGTCAGTACTCTTTACATGCATAACCGTATGAAACCAGGATACAGGAACAAATTAGACTAAAGTTGTAGTTCCATGGCTTTTTTTTTGTTTTTTTTTTTTTTGTGAATAAGGGATGGGGATGCAAATTAAGTTTCAAATCTCTTGAGTTATGGTCATGACAACGTGTACGTCTTGCTTGAATTCTCTCTATGAAAGACTCTAATATTTCTGTCACTTATATTCCTGGGAGACTAAACCATAGATGAAGCAGACTGGATAGCTAAACATGCAATTAGTGGAACCCTTTGATAATTGAAACATTCAGTGACACAATTGAAATCTTATTATTGGTGAATTTATCATTGAAGCACATAGTATTAGTATTGAACTCGAAAGAATTAAAGAGACAATGTAACAAATTAAAGCGTGTATAGTATAGTATAGTATAGTATATATACCTGTTGGTGGAGAGGTAGGTGTAGGAAATGAAACATATGTGATGTGTGTGGCGGTAGTAAAAAGTCATATATCGCTGCTGCAGCATCATCAAGATTCTCAATACCATAAACAACAAATATAACTTATGTGGACTGTGAATCTTTTATCCTATGCATGTGAATCTTGATAATGCTGCACCTGCGACCTATGACTGACTGTGCTTGCTTTTCAACGTGTATATATATATATATATATATATAACATCTCTCTCTTTTCCCATCCCTCTACTAATTCATATGTAATAATCTCCTATGAAATGAAATGAAATTCACAGATTTGTATACATACGCTGATGAAATTAGATTTAAGGAAACCCAGAACTGATGAACACCAATAAGCTATGGAAAAACCCTACTAAACATTAGGAAAAGAAGAAGAAGAAGAAAACAGGGGAAACGAGAAAGCCTAATAATATAATTATTATAATCATCTATATCTGCTGCCCTCGATCGCTTAAATAAACAAATCAAGGAGAAGTAATCTGATCTGAGGGATAGAAAGAAAGAAAGAAGAAAGGGGTTAGGTAAGAGGGAGAAGAAGGAAGGAATGGAGTTATATGGTGTGCATTTTAGGTTTGCCCAAAACACTTCCTTTTATAACAACAACAACAACAACTCATCACCAATCCCTCCTTCTCAATTCTCATCTATCCTATCCTTGTAATTTTATAAAATAATAAATATACCAACTAAATGTGACTTTTCAAACAGTCATTTTTAAGCATAGTAAGAGGATAAGAATTTTTTTAATTTCTTTGAAAAAAATTATACACTAAAAATGACTGTTTGAAAATTGGTACTCTACAAGTGGGCTCGATACAATTCAACTTGGGTACGGATGATGGATGACAATATATATCCGAGTCTAGTTCTAGTGATAATGACTTATTTTTGTTGCATCTAATGCAACAATCAATCCCATTCTTTATATCTTAGTTGTTTAATCTTGTGGTCTTAATTCATTGTTTATAACTTTAAGTTATTTTAGTTTGTTGAAGTCTCCTCTCATTTTCTATCACCAAAAAGTTTCCCCACGAATTTCCCGATTCACGATTCACGGCTCACGGCTCGATGATAAATGAGTGAGTTCGAGCCTACCCGATTCAGCTCGACGGGCGAGCTCTCTCGATTCGTTAACTCATTGAATTTGACTCGTTAACCTGTTAAAGAATTAGTTAGCGACAAGCTCGCGAGTAAGGATCGATTTCAATGTAGTTACGATCATGATAGAATGAACTCATTATTGAAATTCAAACTTCAATGATTATTTTACAAAATTATATAGACTAGTGATCATTTTGTAATTGCTAATTAATCGGATGACTTATTTGCAAAGTTATTATGAAATGCAAAATTTGAAAGGGTAGAAGGTGAATTCGCCCAATAATGAGGCGAATTCTAGTTTTTTGGTTCTGATCGGTCAGACCAATTCACGGGTAATTTTTGTCTGGGTTCTGGGTGAATTCTCTCAATATCTAGGCGAAAATCACTATTTTTGTACATAGTTTGAAAACTTATTTGTTTGTGTAAATAGTTTAATTTATTTATTTATTTAGGTGAAAATTACATTTAGGGGGCCCACTATTCATTTTCCTTTAAAATCTATTTGTTGCGGAACTTTGTTTAATGTAAACTGAGTTTTGTTGGTTTAGGGGCGGGCAACAAAAAAAAAAGTTGGGAGGCCTTTTTACTATTAAAAGATAAACAAATAACTCACTCCACTAAATTTTGATGAAGCAAAACACCTCTACTTATCAATCACTAACAAATAAGTCAAACTATTATATTTTTCATCAAACTCCATTAGTTTTGGCTAATATGTCGTTGATACAGTCCCATACCGGCGTAGACTAAGCATTGAAGCCCTTTCTATTAAATGATTAAAAACAGAAAAATTAAATTTCAATTAATAAAGTATTCCAGCCTAAAAAATTTCATCCACATGTTTTAAATTAGTAAATTTAGTTTTTTTTTTATTTTTAATTTTTCAATAAAATGTTGACTCAATGCTTAGTGAGTGCCAACATAGGGTTGTGTTAGCGCCTTGTTAGCCTAACTTATAGAGTTTAGTGAAAAGTGTAGCAAAAGAGCCTATTTGTTAGGCATCTATAAGTAGATAAGTTTCGTTTGATTGAAACATAATATAAAGACTTATTTGTTATCTTTCAACATATTATGTATAATAGAGGGATCTCCAACATATTATTCCTTGTGTAAATAAAAAGTGAGAAACTATTACTCCAAAACAAGATATTAGTCTAAATTATATATTTTACACCTTCATTTAATATATACAAGATTATTATTTTTTACTTAAAAATGTTTTTATCTATAACACTCTCTCTCTCTATTAGGCTAACTTCAACTCTTGGTACAAAATGCAAGCGGTCAAATATGAATATAACAATTAAGCATCATCGGAAACTAAAATTACTCCAGTTATAAGGAATGCATAATTTGGTCAGTTTTATAAAATATTTAAGTGATGGTTCGACATCTAAAATGAAAATTATACATTCAAATTTAAAATCCATTTGTATGGTACTCTTTATGTGTGTTATATAGGTCAAATATGACTTCAGAAAATACATATTCACAAATAAATGTCACATATAGAAATATAGGTTATGATGCAAATTCAACAACAATATTTGTCTTGCTTAGAAGCCCACAATCCTTCAAATTGTAATCAAACTTCTCGAAAAAAGCTATGATCACTTTGCTTATTAATCTTCCCTTCTGCCTTCTCGCTTGATTAGAAGTGCGTAGTTTAATGTGAAACCTGCCAACGAGCCAAGTTCCATGTCCAACCACACGGGTTATACACTCCTTTACCCATTCCTTCTAGTCATTGGATTGATATTTCTATGGATTTTGTGCTCGGATTGCTAAGAGTAGGAAGGGTAGTGATTCCATTTTCGTGGTTGTGGATAGATTCTCTAAGATGGCTCACTTCATACCTTGCCATAAAACTGATGGTGCTTTGTATGTTGCTAGCTTGTTCTTTAGAGAAGTCGTAAGATTGCATGGTGTGCCCATGACCATAGTGTTGGATAGGGATTCGAAGTTTAGTTATTTTTTGAAGACTCTTTGGAGTAAACTGGGAACTGGGTTGTTGTTTTCTACTACTTGCCACCCTCAAACCGATGGTCAAACGGAAGTAGTCAATAGATCATTGTCTCAATTGCTTAGGGCTATCATAAAATCAAACATCAAGAGTTGGGAAGATTGTTTGCCCCATGTGGAATTTGCTTATAATCGTATTGTTCATTCTGCCACTAAGTACTCAACCTTTGAGCTTGTTTATGAGTTTAATCCCTTAACCCCATTGGCCTTTCAGCTTTGCCTATTCATGAGTTCTTGGATGCTGATGGGAAGAAGAAGGATGAGTACTTGAAGAAATTACACGAGAAGGCTAGGGAAAACATCGAGAGGAGAACTGCCCAATATGCAAGGAATGCTAACAATGGCAGAAAAGAGAAGGTGTTCCAACTGGGAGATCAAGTGTGGATTCACTTCATACTCTTTGGATCATTGATGCTGACCGAAAGAATGAATCCGAGAAGCGCTAGGATTGCATGATGCCGATCAAAGGATGGAATCCGCAACACGCTAGGATTGCCTTGATGCCGACCGAAGAAAGGAATATGCAACGCTCTAGGATTTCCAAAGCTGTGATCGCGAACGTTGGATTCCTTGTCCGATACGGAGTGGGAATGCTGAGCAATGAGCTTTCAATGTCAGGCTAGGACTCTAGTGTCAGATTAGGAGTTTTTGAGACCTTTTCGAAGTATTCCCTTTTTAGAGTCGGATTTTTATTCCTTTTTAGATAGACTTCAGATTATTTTGATATTTTAGAGTTAGTTTCATATAAGGAAAGGGAGAAGCCTTTGGCCGACCTTGATCCTATAAATAGGAAATCTTACAATGTTGGGATATGTAGGACCTGTTGTTATTTCCAGTTTGGCAGCTAATTTCTACTTGATTGATTTTTTCTCAAAAAAGCTCTCTAACTGGGTGCTGGGGCGTTCGTGGCATATACATAAGTCAAATATGATCTTAAGAAAGTGGGAGAAGGGTATTCAACCCATTGATTTCTCTCATAGAGCAACACCAGAATGGATTGAGTTTCAGGGAGTGCCACCAGAGGTAATCACAAATGAAGGTATTAGCTGGCTTTCAAGCAAGATTGGGAAACCATTGAATAAGTTTGTAAGGGACGGGGTGAATGTTCATGTCTGTTTGCTTAGAGATAGAGTAGTACTGTGCCCTGAGAAAGTTAAAATTGACCTAAGTGAAGATGAGAGATATGAGATTCAGATTGTTCAACCTAAAGCAAGGGAATATGGTAAACCTAGTATACAAAAATGTGGAGGGTGAAAGCTATTCAAGCAGATGCAGAGGCCCCCCATACTGATGGGGATGCAGGCAGTGAGGCTCAGCCTTCATAGAAGGGGACGACCTCACCTGCTACTCCCATTGGTCTCTAAATTATAGTAACTAGTGATAAAGCAAGTTCCTCTACTCCAAGTTATAATACTGAAGTTGGTTAAAAAAAAGAAGATGTCTAAAAGGAAGGTAAACTTGGAAATAGATAAAGTGGTTGCAGAATCTAGTAATGCACATCAGCTACCCCAGTCCACCTCTTTACCTATTTAGGTTATTTCCTCTGGAAATGACATAGAATCTTCAATGGAAGGGGCTATGCCACCAGCTGGAAACAATTTTGACCAGGGAACTGGAGGGGGAGTAGGCAGTGTTAACAAAGCTTCTTTGTAAGTGGAGGAAACACTTACTCAACAGGTATGTCACCTAATCCCTACTGATGATGATGTTAATCATGTTCAAGTTGAAGATACTGTCACCTCTGCCGTAGACGAAGAAGATTACATCCAACCTGAGCCAAGTGGTAGGAAAGCTCAGCTGAAAGACCATTTCCATTTTAATAAAGCTGCTAGTAAAAAACAGAGGTATGTCTACTCTGGTGTGAAAACCAGGCATAAAACCAATCAACGATGAGATTTTGGACTTGGAATACTAGAGGTTTTAATATGAAAAGTAAGTATAATGTAGTAGTTAGTTATATTAAACAATATAATTTAGATATTATAGCGGTGTTGGAGCCTCATGTTCGTTTTGACAAAACTTATGATCTATTTGCGGAGATATTCCCTGGTTGGCTTGGGGCTTTTGCTTTTGATGGTGATCTGGGTGAATTTTGGCTGATCTGGAAAAAGGATATCCCAGTTTGTGTCTTGGATGTGGGTGATCAGTTTGTACACATTAGGCTAGACTTTCCTAATGTTTTATTTTCCACGTTTATCTATGCTGCAAATGATGTAGCAGGGAGAAGAAGGCTTTATGCAAAGTTGAAGGACCTGAAGTAAGATAGTGAGCCTTGGGTGGTAACTGATGATTTTAATGCTTTCCTTGGCCTTGCTGAGGCTTCTACTATGCCCTTTTCTTTTGAAAGCATGGAAGATTTTCGTGACTGTGTTAGAGATTGTGAACTGCTAGATCACTCGTCCTTAGGCCCAGCTTTTACCTGGATGAAGAATAGAGAGGAAGGCTTGGTGGCACGAAAACTTGATTGATCCTTCATTAACATTGTTTGGAAACCTTAAATACCTGGAAGTAAAGTTATGATCATCCCAACTAGTGTGTCGGATCACTACGCAGTTTATATGGACACAGACTTTGACAGGGCATCTCACCCTAAAGGTTTCAAGTTCTTTGTCTGTTGGACTCAACGCAAGGATTATAATCAGATTTTTTCAGGAAGTTTGGAAGAGGAGAATCAAAGGGAATAGTTTATATTGCCTATATAAAAATATGAGAGATTTGTAGGCTTGATTAGAGTTAAGACTTGCACGCGCTGATGAGCTACTGCAGCTCAAAAAGGATGAATAGGGTATTTTTCAGGAGAAGGCCAAAGTAAATTGGATTACTCTTGGAGACAATAACACATCGTTCTTCTTAACTATGCAAAGTCGAGACAAGTGAAAAATACGATCAGGCAGTTAAGTGATAAAGATGGTAATATGAGAGAAGGCTATGAGGAAATTGTAAAAATTATTATGGACTTCTACGAAAATCTGTTAAGTTAGAAGGCCAATGTTGAAATTGATAATATTCCTGAAGTCATACAAAGGAAATTGAATGATGATCAGAGAGACACCCTGGTGAGACCAGTTACTGAAAATGAGATTAAAAAGGCAGTTTTTAGTATTGCTGATGGTAAGGCACCAGGGCCTGATGGCTATAGTGCTATGGTTTTTAAACACAGTTGGGGGATTGTGAAGGATGATCTGGTAGCAGCAGTCCTAAGCTTCTTCAGTGAAAGCAAGATGCCAGGGTGTGTGAACTCAATAGTCCTTGCTTTAATTCCAAAGAAGATCAATGCAGCAAATATGAAGGACTATGAGCCAATTTCATGCTGCAATGTTGTTTATAAAGTTGTCTCTAAAATACTCGCTAATAGGCTGCAATTTTTCCTCCCTTCTATTATTAGTCAATCTCAAATAACCTTTATTAAAGGTCAATATATAGGGGATGGAATTCTTTTAGTTCATGAGCTTCTAAGAACATATAAACAAATCTGGTATATCCCCAAGGTGTGCTATGAAGATTGATTTAATGAAAGCATTCAACTCAGTGGAGTGGGAGATTTTTGTTGTTACTCTGGATGCCATGAACTTCCCCAAGGCTTACACTAAGTGGATTGTTGCTTGCTTCCGTTCAACTATGTTATCTGTTAATATTAATGGGGCCTCAAAAGGTTATTTCCCAGCTCAAAGAGGGTTAAGGCAGGGGGATCCCATTTCCCCTACCTCTTTATTATATCAATGGAGGTTTTGATCTGCCTCTTTGACCAATTTATTGCAGAGAAATGGTTCCAGTGTCATCCCTAATATAAAGGGGTCCAACTTACTCACTTAAGCTTTGCAGATGATTTGTTGGTGTTAACAAAAGCTAATGAGGAAGCAATCAATGAGGTTCATGCGGTCTTGACAAAGTTCTACAGATGTTCAAGGCTGCATTTTAATCTTGAGAAAATTAACATATATACAGCAAGTGTGACTAGTGAAGAGGCTGATGTTTTGGTGACTTCCTCTGGCTTCATGAAAGGGACCTTGCCCTTTAGATACCTTGGTGTTCCCCTCACCTCAGGTATGTTGAGAAAATGTGACTGTAAGAATCTATTGGACAAGATAGTTGCTAGAGTAAGTGATTAGCGAGCTAGGAAGCTTTCTTACCATGGTAAGTGCCAACTGATTGAATATGTTATTGGAGGTAAACTACAATATTGGATGTCTCACTTTGTGCTGCCCTCTGGGATTATTAAGGAGGTTGAAAGAATCTGTAATGCTTTCATATGGGGGAAACTAGAAGGAGCTGGTAAAGCCAAAGTAGCATGGAAGTATATAGCCCTTCTTAAGCAAGAGGGAGGGGTTGGCCTTAGAGATATGAAAAGATGGAACTATGCAAATGTAATTAGACATATTTGGAGCTTATTGTTAAAAACAAGTTCACTATGGATGGCCTGGATTGATACATACAGGCTAAAGGAGAGAGATTTCTGGGGGGGGGGGGGGATCAAGCCAACAGTAGGTTCATGGCATTGGATAAAATTGCGGAAAATTAGATCAAGAATCAGGCAGTATGTGGAAGTGGATGCAGATGGTGACATTATGTGGAATGGACTGTACATGACAAAGTTTAAAGTTGGCACTATTTGGCAAACTATAAGGCCTTTCAATCCTGTTGTAAGTTGGTATGATGCAGTGTGGACTGGTATCAGTATACCTCGAAGATCTTTCATTGCTTGGCTCATTGTTAAAAATAGGATTACTACTAAGGACTAGGTTAAAGCTTGGGATAACACTATTGATAGCAGTTGTGTGTTGTGTGGAGGAGACGAGAGAGCATCTGCTTGTAGAATGCCCTTATACTATGCATATAGTAATCAAAGTGCTCCCTGAACTGTGTAGACTGTCCTGGGATCAGGCTCTTGGGTATACAACGAATTGGAATGGGAACAAGGTTATTCAAAAAGCCAAAAGGCTTCTCTGGAGAAGTATGATCAGTTATATACAGTGGCGGAGCCACATGTTGCTAAGGGGGTGCTTTGCAACCCCCTTGGCTGTGTTAAAAAATCAACTCCCAATTTGTTGCTTCTCATAGATTCGATCTCAAGACCTCCATTGTAGAGACTGACTTTCATGCCATTCAACTGCCACAATTTTAGTGATAAATCCATGCATTAGTTCATTCTTATAAGTTGTGTCTTTGTTTCATTTAGTGATATTTGTTCTATTATGCGCAGTGGCGAAACTAGGGAAAGTCAGATCGAGCTCAGACTTACCTCACTTTCGGTTCCGAACATTAAATTCAAGTGTAAATTTGTGAATTTTTTAAATCCGACTCAGTGTATATTAAATAGACTCAATTCATTGCTTAATTTATTTGAAAACCCTTGTATTTTTCTAAAAAAAATCTAATATAGTTGATAGACTCAATCATATTAACCATACCCTTCTCTAATACAAATATTTCGTTAACATGTATAAATGGTTGAGTAAGTCCAATATCAATTTATCTTGACTCATGAATAAGAATAAGTAAGAATACAATATTTGATGTTAAATCATTCAAATCAATAATAAATCGCCGGTGGCACATTCCAATTTTCATTAACACTAATGATTTTAAAAAATATTTATATATTTGTAATGAATTAGTGACAAATAACAACGCATAATGAAGTAAATACTATATATAATACAATATACATTATACTTTATCATACTCTTATTAAAATTATTTCAAATTTTATATTTATAGAAAAAAATTTGTTTCGATTTCGTCTTAGTGTATTTTTTAATTTTGATTCCAGCCCTCATTATGTAATTTTCTTTTCGAAGAAAGCACCCCCTTTAGTCAAATTCTGGCTCCGCCACTGGTTATATATGGGCGGAGAGGTGCATAAGAGTTTTTATGAAGCATGATAGGACTGCTGATCAGCTTATAAATTACATTGAACATGAAATCATCACTTTTGCTGATAGACATAGAGATAGAGACGATATTATAGGAGTTTTATAGTGCTTTAATTGATTAGTTTATAGTCACTTTTGTACGGTTATTTCTTACCTTTGATGAATAAAAATCCAACTAATTCATAAAAAAAAAAATTATTCGACGTAGGAAAATAATATACTACATATAAATGGTAGCTGGTCATGATTTAGAAGAGAAGTAGTAAACTCCACATAATTATCTGAGACCCACAAAAGCAAAAAGGTGACGACAAAAACAAATGGTTGCCCCACCTGTTCATTACAGAATGGCAAATTTGGTACTGACATATTTCATTAATAAAATAAATGGAAACAACAACTACTGCCCATCTGTGATATGTCCTTTATGGCCAACAACCTAGTACCACTACTTTAGTCTTTATCCACCTCTCCTTTTTCTGATCCTTGCTTGCTGTCTTCAAAATGTCCTCATTCTTTAACCTCAATATTTTTAAAACTACACTGTCTAACAATTACAAGGATTCATGCTGTTATAACCTAGAAGTATGAGGTAAGTAATATGTTAGCTTGGTACTTCTCAGAGAGTATCAAATCTAACTACCTCATAATGTGTGATAGAGTGGAGTGGTGTGGCTCGTTTTGCGTATATATAGGAGATTGAGAAATAGAGAAGTAACGAGTTTGAATTCTTAGACGTGTTAACTCTTTAGGTATATCCAACAACGGAGCCACCCTTGTGGTTGGGAGTGCTCTGCAGCCTCCTTGACAAATTTTTTTTTTTTTTTTTTTGCTTATTCAACAGATACAACCCACTTCCAAAATAAATGATCATGTTTCTTACCATTTAGCCAAAACGGCTCATTCATAACAAAATAATGTAATCATATTTATTGAACCCTTACGTGTTATTCCTAAATTTATATAATAGGGTTAATAATATAAAAAGAAAAAACTATAACGTATTATAATTAGAATGCATGAACTTTCTGAAACACCAAATTTAGCTCATTTTTTGAAATTGTTAACGGCGTTTGTTCTTGTTTGTAAAATTTTGAAAGTTAATGACTTAATCACAACTTTTGATGACACATACAGTAACACGTGGTGCCACATGGGATGTTTAATACATTAAAATATTGTCACGTGGTGTTACATGTCGGTGTATGTGTCATAAAAATTGTGATGCAGTCCCACATGTCAGTATACGTGTTAGTATACGTGTCATAAAAAATTGTGATTCAGTCATTAACTTTCAAAATTGTATAAACAAAGACAAACATAGTTAACAATTATGAAAATTGGGCTAGATTTGGAGTTTCACAAATTTTATGCATTCTAATTATAATAAGCTATAGTTTGTGCTTTTTAAAATTATTAACCCTATATATAATCATGAAATTAGTCCAGAAACAAACATTTATTTTATCTATTCATAAAACTTTCTCCGCACGAAACTTTTCATCTCTTTTTAGATTCATTTTTTGGATTCTTGTATGAATTTGAAATATTATTTTGTTAACTTTTTGTTCCATTTAGAGTTCATTTTTGTATTATGTGTTTTTTCTTAAGAACAAAGCACCCCTGACCAATTTTTTGGCTCCGCCACTAGGTATATCATATGGGTGTGTAGAATATGTGACATGGTAGGGAATTGGAATTTTCTAGCACAATTTTAAAAAATATGTACCGTCAGTAGCCAAATGCGTAAGTATGTCCAGATATAGCACAATCTGACAGGCAGCTAGCGATGCGCTGGCCAGGAAGCGATGCGCCACCCAGCCAGCGCATCGCTGGCTGCCTTTCCAATTTTTTGGGCATGTCCTCCGTCAGTCTGGGCCTTTAGGGTTTCTTCATCCCCAACCAGCTATGCGCTGGCTAGGGGGCGCATCGCTGGCTGGGCTGGAAGAAACCCTAAACCCATCATTTTTTAGTATAAATACCCCCTTCTTGTAAAAATTTTGCACCACACCTCCCTCAAACCCTAAAATTAGAATTTGAAGTAGCTAGCCGTCATCTACCAAGCTCATAATATGTCGTTCTTCACCTCTGGCTCTAAGACTCGCAATAGTAAGCGTAAGTGAAATATGTCGTTATTTATGCATTTAACGAATTAGTCTTGTGTATGCTTTGTACTAATTACTGTTGTTCTGTAGTGACGGATACTGAGAGGGTAATGCACAAGTTGAAAAAGCCCGTGGAGGAGGACTTGTTCGTTTATGAGGCAAGTGTGGTTAACTGCTGGTGTGACTTAAGGGCGACTAGATCCGTTCGACCGAGTGATCTGGAACGCTATTTCGGCTGCCCTCGTGGGAGAGAGGTAAAAAAAGGGTCTGAATTTAATTTTTTACATTTTCCTAGTTCTCAAAACCCTCTACGTTTGTTTTCTGATCTGTAGGAGAAGAGGTGTGGTTATTATGAAAAATTGGAGGTGCGGGAGGCCATGGATGATGTGATTAAGGAGAAGGACCAAATCATTCGGGCGAAGGACGAACAACTTGTTCGAGCGAATAGGGATAAGGATGACATCGTTGGGGAGGACAACATTATTCGAGACCTGAGGGAAGAGATTTCATGGTTACACGTTTCAATCAATAGGTTGCTCAGGGAAGGGCCTCCCTCTCCACCACCCGGACTTCGTCCTTACAATTGACATCGATGTTGGGCCTAGTGTGGTTGTTTTTTCTGATGTTGTTTTTTATGTTGTTGTTGTTGTTGTAGTTGTTGTTATTGTTGTTGTTGTTGTTGTCGTCGTCACTGTCGAAGTTAATAAAATGACTGGTCTGTAGTTGCAGCCTTTCTTCATTGTGTTGTCAAATCTCATTTGTTTTTATGACATAATTGCAGTCTTTTTCGGTGTGTGGTCAATAAATGTACAACCTTTCTGAAGTGTGTGGTCAATTCTGAAGGATGGAATAATAAAAGTAACAGCATAGTACAACTAGAAACCAAACATTACATTGAAAATGAAACATGAAATTGACAACCAAACATTTCAAATACAGATTACCAAACACAGACTACCAAACACATAATACCAAACATTTCATAGTGCAATTAATCGTTCCTTGTAGGGTTTGGATTTCTGCTACTTCGCCTCGCACGTGGGCACGTCCTCCTATTGTGCCCTTCTTGTTGGCAGTAACTGCAGTGAGGCTCAATATCTTCAACCCAGTCCATCTCGTTGTGTATGCGAGAATGTCGTGGTCGCCCCAGCTCCTTGACCCTTCCTGGGTCATGCACCACCTTAGGCCCTCCATGTGGCTCCCAGTCCTCTTTCGAGCCGATAGGGAGGAAACTCCTTTCGTATATCTGTCTTACTGTTTCCAACCTGTAATGGGCGTTGGCGTAGTATAAGGGATCTTGATTCGTGGAGTTACATGCGGCCACGACATGTGAAAAAGGCATCTTTAGCTGTTGGAACTTGCCGCACGAGCAATGACCGTCACCCTCATCGTAGTCCAAGCAAACTTCTTGCCTATTGTTTCCCTTCCCATTGCTGCGATTTATCGCCGTCTGTATTTCGAATATGCCAGCATCATAATCGAATTGCCTCACTGTGTGGGAAGTGGCCTTATTCACTCTTTTCTGCAGGCGAGAAAGACACTTCTTCGTCTAGATTGCACCGGCCACCTATTCTTCTCGAACCCTCTTCCGTCGATCTTCGAAATACGTTTGCAGCCTGTAGAAAGTGGATTCCACCAAAGCTGCAACTGGGAGAGCCCGAATTGACTTGAATGCCCCATTCACGCTCTCCGCCATGTTTGATGTCAATTGGTTCCATCGTGACCCGTCGTGTTGAGCGTCTACGGCTCTTGACCAATACAATTGATCTTCAAGCGCCCACTTTTTATTCGCGGGGTCGTCCCTTGCGAATCTTGTTGCCCCCCTTCTGTACTTTCTTAAGGACCGTCGTTTAGCTTCATGTAAGGGAGAATGGATTACAATGATGTACGCCGAACTTGTTAAGTAATTGGTGGAGTGTCATGATACTTACCTAAATTCATAAGGCGGCTTTTGAGTTTTGAGTTATTGGCGCTTTTGTTGTAATTGCTTACATAGTGTCGGGCGCACCACCGCCGATGCCATCCAAATCTGATTTTCTCCATTGCACTCACAATGCCCGCATGTCGATCGGATATGGCACATACTCCGTGTCTCTGTGTGACTAGCCGTTGTATGCAATCAAAGAACTATTCCCAAGTCTCCTTGCTCTCAACGTCCACAATTGCGAAAGCCATAGTGAATATGTTCTTATTAGAATGAACTAGCCATGAGTAGTGTGTGCTTGTATTTTCCTGTCATCAAGGTACCGTCGACGACGAGCACAGGAGGACAATGTGTGAAACCTTCGATGGACGAGGCGAAACTCCAAAATACACTGTCAAATTGGGAGACTGTATCTCCAGCATCCGTTGTGATTAGTTTCGTGACGAAATCAACTTGCGTCCCATAGTTCCGATCTTGTATTGCCTTCATTAGGGTAGGTAACTCGTTGTATGATTCCTCCCAATTACCATATATACGCTCCATGGCGCGCTGTTTACCGTTCCATGCCTTCTTGTATGAAATTTGTCGACCGTACATAGTATGTATCTCTGTCTGAAGAAGTTTGATCCGAACATGGGGGCGTTCTTGGACAAAGGGCGTGACTGCATCAGCTATGACATTGACGTCCAGCTGGCTCGAACTGATGTTGTTCTGGCTGCCCAAACACAAATGGGTGGGATTGAATTGTTTTACCGTCCACACATCCTTTCATCTGTAGTGAACCTTATCCTCCACAGGCAGCCATTGCTTTTGTATCCATGGCATCGTTGCTCAAGCTACCATTTGCTAGGCCGTGTCGTGCATAACATGCGATTATTCCTGAGTGCATATTGCTTCAGACTAATTTGAGCCACGAGTTTATGTGGTGTTGTGAACTCATAAGATAACTTATCATGTCAATCATAACTAAATGTGTAAAGAAATATGAAGTACAACGAAATATAATGTCGACCTCGTGCAGTAGCATAACATGAAATAAACATGAAATATGAATTGCAATGAAATATGAAGTGCAATGAAATAAACAAGCACTAGCATAACTACTCACGACCCTCCATCACGACCCCTCCCTTCTCGACCTCTACGCCGACCTTGTGCCCTCCAATGTGCCCCCAGCTGATGGCCACCAGTAGTGCACATCCTCTGTGTTGGCTCTCGCCTCAGTCCATATCCATGCTGCCTGTCGCCGGGGGCAACATATCATCATCAAATGATGCCTCATATGTCACTACGGGTGGTGTGACATACTGAGCCCCGGATGGACCTGCGTAAGATGTAGATGCGCCAGTGGGGACTGTAGGAGTGGTGTATGGATGGGTCTAGTCCTGTGGCTGTGTGAAACCCTGATGCTGTGTGTAGTCCTGTGACTGTGTGTTGTCCTGACTCCCCATGTAATAGAAGTCTGCGCCTCCAACCGTGTCGAACTGATAGTGCTCGGTGTATCGGGCCTGCAGCTGGTGTGGATCCCATTGCGGCAGTGACGGCTCCCACAACCGCGGGACAGGGGGACATCTACATGCTGTCGGACCTACGAACTGAAGGAATCCTAGCAGCTGGAGGATCAGGTACTGGCACTACAAAAAACAGAGGAGTTGGCGTCGGTTGAAACGAAAGTGGATAGCGTCGGTCGGTCAAAGACCGACGCCAAATACAATGTGCGTGTTGACCCGTGTATTTGGCGTCGGTTGTTAAAGGCCCGACGCTAAATGTGCAACCCTAGTCCGACGCTAAATACACATTCTGACCAGATTTGCTGGTCGAACCAATGAGTAAGATTGCGTCGGTTAGGAGAAAGTAATTTGCGTCGGCTATGGACTGACGCTATATACACGGGTATATAGCGTCGGTTGATGCCCGACGCCAATTACAGTTTATATAAAAGGCCCTAATCGACGAAACCAATTCATTTGTGCATAACTTTCACTGGTGCCTCTCTCCGTAGACGCAACCCTCGCCGCCGCCTTGCCGCTCGTCTCGCCACCGGTCAGACGCCGCCGGTCAGAAGCAACTGCTCACACGCCGCCGCCGCTCTTCTCTCTCCGATCAGTATGTTTGTTTTGTTTGGGTTGGGTTGATTTCAGGTCTTAGATTCGAATTTAGGGTGTTTGTGGATCTTGGGGTTTGCTGGTGGGTTTTGGACAATTCGGGATATAGGGTGTATTTTCGAGTTGTTAATGTTTGGATGAATGATTTTGAATATGATATATGAATGTCTGGGGTTTGTGTCGATTTTGCTCATTGTTCATATTGAATTTAAAATTCTGCCCTAGGTTTTTGTTGTTTGTCTGGTCAGATGGTTTGTCGAATTAATGACATTGTGGTTTGTCTGGTCAGATGTTGTACAATCTCCATTACTAGGAGCTCCCACTCAATCATCAGTTCTCGTACTTAGAAGGGATGGTGTGTTCCTATACATATCAAACCTAGAGAAGTGTATGACATGGGCGAGCACGAAGGAAGCTCCGTTCATGAATCTGATATGCTTGTGAATCCAGAGTTTTCGGATTTTGATAATGCCACTGTTGTACCCCTAACCAGGCCTAGAACTGCAGAGTTTGATGATTAATTAGGGTTCGTTAATTACATTGTTTACAAAGTTATTGAACTCTAAATAATGATTGCATGTTTGACCTAATTCAGTTTGTTTTTTTTATGAAGACATGGCTTCTGCACATAGAGATAAGTGGGAGGTTGAGCTAGTTGATCCTGCTGGAGTTAAGACTATAGATGAGGTATCCGGGAGCCAGTTGTTGAGCCGCCTTCGAGATGGTAAGAAGGTTGTCATCCCTTTTAGCCGCCTAGGACCTGAGGGTATTGGTCCAGCTTCGTTGTTGGGCGGGTTCTTAGGCGCGCTGGCTAAGGATCACAACTACATTCCGATTACCTACGAGTCGTGGGAGAAAGTAACAGATCAAGAGAAGAATGATTTGATGGAGATCGTATGGGTAAGTGATGAACTCTAAAATTGTTCACCTTTAGTCAATTAGTTTGAGTTGAATACTATTAATGAATTGAAAATGAATTTGATGCAGCGATGTATTGTGATTGAGCCGCCAGAGATGAAATCAGTGGCCAGTTCTTACATCTTGACAGATTTAAACAAGAAGTGGCGGGACTTCAAAACCAAAATGTGGACCGGATATGCGGTTAACACGCTTAAGGCAAAGATGAAGAAGGATGCTGAAGCGGCTGGCGAGGAGTTTGACAAGAACGAGTTTGTGGTGCCTACGAGGGCATGGGCACTAGAGCACAAGCCGTCTAGGATCCCTCCTCCTATGTGGGCACAGTTCGTGGATTTGAGACTGCGGCCGGATATGGTGGTAAGTAGAGTTGAAATTGGAAATGAGTTAAAAGTATTTTATGACTTTGATTCTGTTGCAATACTGATATGGATTGAATGTTCAAATTGCAGGAGTTGGCTCGCAAGAACTCTGCCGCTAAGAGGAACCATAAGTCACCCCACACTGGAGGTTCGAAGAAGCTGCGGGTTAGGGGTTTGAGTTGGTAATAATCCAGATTTAATTCCTAGTTATTTATGTCTTTATGTTTATAGAAAGTTACTAAACATGTTTAGTTCGTGCACAAGTAGGCTAAAGAACGGGGGAGGGTGCCATCTAGAGGTGAGTTGTATGCTATCACTCACACGAGGAAGGACAACACTTACACCGATCCTAACGTGGTAAGTCCTGTTTCATCTATATGAAGTGGTGTGTATCTAATCAGATTAGGGGTTTTTAATTTTTTTCTTTTCATTTCAATGTGTAGCCTCAAATTCTAGAGTACACACGTGATCCCTCCGTCCAATAGAGCCTTCAGTGAAGATGCACTAGGCCTGGTCTATCCGAAAGAGCATAGTGGTCGGGTTCGCGGGCTCGGATCTGGTGTCACCCCTCTATGGTATGTATTGTGGTATATACTTGGAAATTATTGTAAACTAACATTTAAATAGTAATTTTCTGATTATCTGTACTTTCCATGTAGGTTAATATGACGAGGAAGCGTGGTGGAGCCAGTCAGAGTAGTAGTTCAGCTACTATTACTCATGTCTTCGGTCTTTGTCCTGTTGAGGATCGTATGAGGATGCTGGAGGCTGAGGTTCAGCGACTGACGGCTCGGGCTGAGGCCGCCTCAGCCAGTTGGTTGCAGATGGAGGTTCATCATCCACGAGGACTGGGAAGGGGAAGGAGAAGATGAGACCAGATGATTATGCTGATGAGGATGAGGGGTTGTATGAGACCGATGATGATGAGAATGCGACCGATGATGAGAATGCGACCGATGATGAGGAGGATGACCGATGATGAGTAGATAGGACTAAACACTTTGATTTAGTTGTGTTGTTTATTTAGTTTTGAATGATGTTATTTACACATGTTGGATGTCTTATCGGTTTATTAGTTGTTTTAGTAATATTTAGTTTTAGATTTCTCGTTTGTGATGGGTTGCCGTGAAAATGGGATAGCGAAAAATGTGCTTTGTATGTAGGTTTTTATATGCAGGATTTGGCACTAGAAGAGTATGAGAATGATAAGAAAGCAGGGAATTAGGTGCACTGTAATTTGTAAATAGCATCGGTCAATAACATTTAGCGTCGGTCATGACCGACGCTAAATGGACCCATAATTTGCGTCGGGCTTTAAATTTTATCGTCGGTTATGACCGACGCCAAATAAGCCCAAAATTTCGCGTCGGCTGTCAGAATTTTGCGTCGGGCACGACTGACGCCAAAAAAACCTGAACCAACCCGACCGGTTAACCGATCCGTGGGTTGCTGGCCGATACGGCGTCGGTTGGATTTTATTTTGCGTCGGGTTAGGTTTCGACCGACGCTATCATTTAGCGTCGCGGTTATTCGCGTCGGGTCGACCGATCGACGCAACTTGTATTTGGCGTCGGCTATGACCGACGCTAAAAACCCGGTCTAACCGACGCCAAATGTATTTTTTTTGTAGTGTGGGTAGTCAGCATGTCGTCGATGTATGGCCTGCCGTGGTGCTCTAGTATGACGCCGAGACTTAGTCGTCCTATGGATCCCGCCTGAAGCATGCATCATAGACCGCAATGTAGCATGCATCTCCTGCTGCTCCTGAGGCGTGATATGTGACTGGCCAGTAGTCACATATAGCCGCTCAATACCATCAACCTACAACACATAATAAGAATGGTTAAACCTATCACTAAAATTAGTGGTAATAATTATGACAAAGCTAACGTACCAAAGACTGCTCCACGGCTCCTCGGCGAGAAACTGTACGTCTGGTGATGCCATGGTACCACTGGTTGATCTCATCGTGGAAGTGATAGGACTCACTGATCTCGCTCCGCAGCCATGGGCCCGAGGCGATGTGGTCAAGACGAACAGACCAAAGCTCACGATATCCACAAAATCTAGCAACCACATCACTACGATGGCATCCACGCTGTGTCACCTCTAGGTTACTAATGACCTCACCTATCGGCTGATCATAAGTAGGGACAAGGTGATCCATCCCAAACTGATGCATCACTCTATCAGGTCTATGCCACATAGCGCTGAAGAAGCAGATGAGAGGTGCGACGACGCGATAACTGGGGAAAGTCCCTGGACTGTAATGCTCACGGTCCGCCGAGTATGGACACCACTATATAAAATAAATTTGACAATTAGACAACTACGAACCCTAAACTATAAGGTAAAATGACATTGACTTTGTAAGAATACAATACCACAAATGGAGTCCCATCGTTAAATAACTGGCGGTACCCCTACAAGGATGTATCTGGTCTTCGCGTGATACCAGTCTTTCCAGCTAAAAAAATGCGGAATGAACTACGTCATTCATAGCACTTGATCAGATGGAATGAAATATGAACATGAAAGAAAAAGTCGAAGCCCAAACCTAGTCATACGTGGAATGGGGGAGTGCGTCGGTGCAATCTGTCGACTCTTGTGGACTCGACGCGCAATGGATGTAAATCTCTCAAGCGCCCACGCCTGGACCAATGCCATCCATCCTCCAATGTCACCTACATGGTCGCGAGTAGGACTGCTCTCTATGCGGAAAGCACACCGGCCAAGCTCCCTATATAGCCATGAAAGTGCGGCAGCCCCCCAAGCGTACTCGCCTATCTGGCTCATGTCCTCTAGCAGTGGAAGGAAGAAGAGTGGGGCGTGGGATCCAGACCGATCAGCAAAGATGCAGCTACCAAAGAAGTCCAGAATGTATGCACGACAGTGCTGCTCGATAGTCTCAGGATCGGCGTCTCCCCTAATGGTGCTAAAGTGGTTACGCAACCACGTCATCTTCACTCTGCCAGCAGAAAGGTCAGCAGTAGATGGTTTCTTCCCAAGAAGCTCCAGCACGTAATTCTGCAGATCAGAATCCACAGTCGGAAGGCGCCTCTACGACTCCACTAGCTCACCATCGACGCTCAGACCGGTGAGAAAGTGCACGTCCTCGAGTGTTATGGTTGCCTCACCGTGGTACAAGTGAAAAGTACTGGTCTCGGGACGCCAATGCGGTGATCAGCTCAGGATCAGGGGTAAAATCCAGGCAGTCGCAACTTATCTAGACCAATGGGGGCAAGGTATGGCTCGAACCTAGGATCGTACTGTACGATCTTCTTAGAGTAACAACAATTAAGCGTCATATGTGGGTCCTAATAGTTGAGGGAAGAAGATGTAACAAAATTAATAACTAGTACTCAATTTTTGAGTCAACTCTAAACATTCAAATAAGTCCTATAATTAACATTAAAATATGAATATTATTAAAATAAAAATAACATTCAAATATAAATACCATGTAAATATAAATAACATGTAAGTATAAATAACATTAAATTATAAATAACATTTCAAATGTACTAACCTGAGCTTCGAAAATTCCCGAGCTGGATGTCGGTCAGCATCACCCCATAAAATCGAAGGATCCTCGGGACTACCACTTCGTACCCCAACCGGCACCTCTCCAAACATGTAATCCATCTACAATTTAATATCCACAAGCAAATTTAAGTACATATAAAATCGTAAAACACAATTCATTTGGATATAATTGACAGCATGATACCTTTTGAGGGAGGGTTTATGCCTTCTTCAAACGAAATTTCCTCGACGGACAATTGCTACGAACCTACAAAAAAAAGACGTCATTAGCGTAAAATAATCATAACTCAAAACTTATGACGAACACAAACTAACAAAAATACCTTTGAGAGAATTGAAATTGAGAGAGTATGAGAGGAGGTGTGAAGATGGTATGGGGGTAGGGGGAGTATTTATACAAGCTGTGCAAAACGGTAACCCGGTTTCCAGCCAGCGGTGCGCCAGCCAGCCAGCGCAACGCTGTCTAGGAACTAGGTTAACGTTAAGTAACGGCTATCCCCTAACGACTCTTTTGCCAGGTGGCGCAGTGCTTCAACGGTAGCATTTTCTGAAGGCCGCTGGCTGGGTGGCGCATCACTGCCTGGCCAACGCATCGTTGGCTTCCTGTCAGATTGTGCTATATCTGGACATACTTACGCATTTGGCTACTGACGGTACATATATTTTAAAATTGTGCTAGAAAATTCCAATTCCCTAACATGGTATATGTTGATTTTGATATCAAGTTCCTTTTATAGTTCCGCGGGATCATAACCCTAGAGTCACATGTCACCTGAAGTGGTGAACACTTCATGATCAAATATCAATCACTCCGTCTTCAACGACATTATCTTCCTTCGTAATCCTAGCACACCGGTGGAATATTCATGTATTCGGTTAGCAGTGCATCCACCCCTATGCTTGGACCCATTCTCTAAATTGATTCATTATCTTCTTGTCATGTCAATTTCTCGAATTCGGGACGATCATAAATTAATTGTGGCTCGATAAATTTTGAGCTTAGGTTACTTGAAATTGTAATGATTTGATGAGTTCTCTACCATTAAACTTGAAGAATAGAGCGCGACGAATAAAATTGATGTATTCATGAAAATTTTATATTACAATCCTAATTTCTGAAAAATATTTTTCAGAATTCCGACGACATTGTTCGTACCTTTATAAAAGAAAAACATTTGAGAAAAGACGTACCAAACAATTAGAAAATAATATTGAAAATTTTTACGCAGAATTGTAACCTATCTTACGCCACAACTTGTTGAGTTGTATCAAACGTCTACTTCTTATGGAGGGAAATTGCCATTTGCCAATAGCTTCATACTCATTAGCTGTTCTAACTACTTTCACTTTAGATAGTTGTAAAAGCTGTCATGATTTTGATATGCAATTAGCTAGCTAGCTAGCTAGCTTGCTTAATCCCTAAACATGGATTGAAGACGAAGGCAGGATTGTAAAAGACCCTAGGCCCGATACATAAAATACAATGTGCCAAATATATTTTTGTACGGAAAATAAATAGATTTTAACTATTTGGGTCGAGGGGACACTGGGCCGGGGCCCAGGGTATACCCCCCTTATCTTCGCCACTGAACTTAGGTTTAATTTATTTTGGATGAAGAAGTTGAAATATGTTATTAAATTACTATAGACAAATCACTAAGTAGATTGAGAGTCAAAGAAGATCGTTAGTGAACATGATTATTCATTTCGTTGTAATTGATTGCACATGATAGTTGACTATCTGTCTCTTATCGAAAATTTCACTTGATCTGATTATCACTTTATCATGTCAGTGGTAACCTGATCGAGTGATTGAAGGAAAGATAACGTGTACGAGGATAGTGCAAGTTACAAGACTGCCCAAAAGGTAGTGTAGGCCTCTCCAAAAAAATTGTTAATATTAGTTGATTACTTTAACAATTAGATTCTGTAATCTAGTTGATTAAGCTTTTTTCCATCCTTAAATCGAGGATCTTGGAGTTGCTTCATGGACACGGGGTTTGCTATTAAGAAATTAAGTTCCCACTCTAGATCCGTACACACAGACATCGAACTTTGTAGCAAAATGTTTTAGAATTAATGGCGCACTCGTGTCTCTCCCTATGTGTGTGATGGACGGCGCCTAGCTCATTATGAACTTCCCTTTGATAGCCTAAGGAAGATTTCAGATTTATTAACTCGTTTATGTTGTTGGTCTCACATTTGATCTAGTCTGGTTATTAGGCGGATAGGCTAAAATCTCTAGAGCTGTGAAACGGGTGGGCTGGGCGGGCCACGGGTCGGGTTAATCGGGTTACGAGTTCATCGGGTTGCTGGTTCGTCGGGTTGTGGGTTCGTCGGGCTGCGGGTTCGTCGGGCTGCGGGTTCGTCAGGTTGCGGGTTCGTCGGGTCGCGGGTTCGTCGGGTCGCGGGTTCATTGGGTTGCGGGTTCATCGGTGTCGGGCCGGGCGGGTCTCGGGTTGCCCACGGGTTACTACTTACTAGTCTCAACTCTCAACTACAATTTGCAAAATTTTATATAATTTTTTTATGTGATAAATAATTTAAAATAATATTAAATTTTTATTCATGGCTAGTAAGTTTAAGGCTTGTAGTCGCTGTTCGTATATTAAAAATAATAATTTATTTTCATAAATTACATATACTTACAATAAATAAAATTAAATTGAATATAATTTAGTTTTAAGGTCTAGGGTTTAATATTAGACTAATTTATAAATTTAGTCAATTCTTTCAAAAAAAATATCAAATCTAGCCACTTCCTTTTTCCTTTTTATGACATTTTTAGGCCAAACGTTTTACTTTTATGTCAAATGATAAATATAGTCAACGTTCGTTAGGTTTTTAACACTCTTAGTGCTGCTAACTGCTAAGAGCTAACATATTTTAAACCTTTGTTCGGAAAGTTATATATATTATTTTTAATTTAATTGTTTTTGAAATAAACTTGCTGTAGTCAGAAGTAGATGAAATTTTTTATATCTTCAATAATGACATAATGTTGATATTTGAAGCACTGAATATTATGAATTGTGTGATAATCAGGTTATTCGGGCCGGTCAGGCGGGTTGCGGGTTAGTCGGGTTGTGGGTTCCTCGGGTTACGAGTTCATCGGGTTGCGGGTTAGCCGGGTTGCAGGTTAGTCGGGTTGTGGGTTAGTTGGGTTGCGGGTTCGTCGGGTTGTGGGTTCATCGGGTTGCGGGTTCATCGGGCTGCGGGTTGGATTGTTGAATTTTTGATCAATCGGGCCATGGGTCGGGCTGGGCTGGGCGGGCTCGGCGGGTTTATCGGGTCGGGTCAGCATTTTGCCAGCTCTAAAAATCTCTACTCAATCTGAGAGCTGAGGGCAGATGAGAGAAAAAAATGGAGTAGAGGGGGAGGAGAGAGAATATGGAGGAAAGAGTTTGTCAACTATTGTGACACTAATACACTAGTGCTATGACACTGATATGTGCTTGATTATGATATAACAATGTCATATAACATGTTGTATTGCTACTATATACATGTTATGCAATTGTTATGAGGGTTTGATACGTCATATGTCTAACAGAACACTTACGTAAAGGTTTAATTTTTGCCTAAAAATTAACAAAATGTATCAAAATTGATGTCATTAGACTCAAAAAAATATAATCAACAACTTTAATGAAGAACAAATATAGTTTTAACCTATGAGTTATTAGTGATAAGGATCAACGAAATACTTAGTAGTTAATTACCCTTTTGTATTTATCCTTGTAATTAGTATCCTACTATTTTAGTAACTCTTGGTTCTATAAATATAATCACATATGCACACGGTTGGGTGTGGGTAAATATTCCAACCAATTCTACATGGTAATCAGAGCCTCCGAATAATTCTCTACCTTTTTTTTCTCTCTCCCGGCCAACCTAGCCGACCTCTCTCTCTTTCGAAAACCCTAACATGGCCGCCGCAGCCCAAACTCAGCAGTTGCCCTCCCTGCCGTCTCAGCTTGCAGTGAAGCTCGATCCACCAACTATGTGGTCTGGAAGCTTCAAATCGAACCCTTTCTTGCGGGCTATGATCTCATTGCTCACGTCGATGGCAAGTCGACTCCGCCGGCACGGCAGACCACGGAAGGAGATGTCAATCCTGAGTACACGAAGTGGTATCGTCAAGATCAATTGGTGTTAGGATGGCTGATCAACTCGTTATCCCCGTCGGTGATACACACTTTGTTGGAGTCCTCACGGCTCGTGATGCGTGGACTTCACTAGCGACGACTTTTGGCTCCGGGAGTCCGTCACAAATCAGGTCCTTGAGAAATCAACTTCTTGATTTGAAATTATCTACTGATTCAATTGCTGAATATTTACAGAAAGAAAAAAAACGTTGATTGTCTTCAAGCTCTTGGACAAACCGTCAAAGATGGAGAACTTGTGGAATATGTTTCTCGTGGATTGCCAAATCCCTACTGTCCCTTGATCCAAACAATCAGGAATCGAAGTGACGAAGTTAGCTTCCTCGAAATTCATGGCTTGCTACTGTCCGAGGAAACTGATTTGGCGATGGAAGAGGCGGCTGCCTCTCTCGCACCCCAGGCGAATTACAACGCCCGATGCATTAAGGCCATGGTCAGGCACGACGCAATTGGCCCCGCCAAAGCACTGCATTACCGCCAAACCGTGGTGGCTCCTATACTGCTCCAGCCTATGCTCCGCCGCCGAACCGTGGTGGCTACTACACCCCTACAACCTACCCACTTCATCCGAACCAGACCTACCAGCCACGCCATACCCAACAGTCGAACCCGAGCCGCCAACTGGTCTGTTTTAATTGCAATGGGATCGGGCACCACTACAGAATGTGCCCGTCTCCGAGGACAGTCAGCCAAACCCACAGGACAACTACGCAACCTCGCCAACCTGGCTCTACCCGTCCTGGACCCTCGACTCCGGAGCCACACACCACCTGACCAACGACCTGGCCAACCTGGCTCTCCACTCCGAGTACCGAGGCACCGAACAAGTGCAGCTGAGCGACGTTAATCTCGTTCCTATTGCTCACTCTAGTTCTGCAAGTTCATTATTTAATAGGTCATGTGTAGCTCTTGCTGATATGTTAGTAGTACCTGCTGCCTGTCAAAACTTGTTATCCATCAGTGCGCTAACATGAGATAACAATCTTGCGATACTTTTCTATGGACATTGGGTGTGTATACAGGACCTGACCAGCATGGAGATGGTTTATCGAGGCCGGAGTAGGAATGGTTTGTACACCATACCGATGTCGCTTCTACATAGGATGCAACCCAAGGCGAATTCGGTCACCCTAACGATGTGGCACAGGCGATTAGGGCATGCGAATATGGAAGTGTGAAGCAGACACTCAGGAGTTCGAATATTTGTTTTTCTAATAAGCGATTACCGCATATTTGTCATGATTGTTGTGTAGGGAAAATGCACAAACAACCTTTTCCTTTGTCAAATTATCGTGCTTCGGGACCACTTGATTTGATTTGCAGCGATGTTTGGGGACCATCACCACTTCCCTCTGTTGAAAATCATCGCTATTACATCCTTTTTTATGATCATTATAGCAAGTATAGCTGTATTTATTTTGTGCGATATTGGTTTGACCTCCTATCCGTGTTTATAAAGTTCCGTGTTATGGTGGAAAATTATTTTGGTCGTCCGATTCGTTCATTTCGTGCAGATTGGGGCGGAGAGTATCAGAAACTTGCACAGTATTTGGCGGATCAAGGAATAGTGTTCCAAAGCTCGTGTCCACATACGTCGGAACAAAACGGATGCTCGGAGAGGAAGCACCTACACATAACAGAGCTCGACCGAACTATGATCCACTAGGTTAAAGTGCCATTGCAGTACTGGAATTACAGGTTTCAGACGGCTGTCTACCTTATAAATAGGTTGCCGACGGGAACCTTGGATCATGATACACCATATCATGCTTTGTTTCATACTAAGCCAGATTATAATAGGCTACGTGTGTTTGGTTGCCTGTGTTTTCCTAGGCTAAAACCATATGCAGGGAATAAACTTGAGCCTAAATCGGCTCCAAGCGTGTTTTTGTGCTATAGTTTACAGCATAAAGGATATTTTTGCTTGAGTTTATCAACTTACAAGATACATATCTCCCGTCATGTGATATTTGATGAGCTGGTTTTTCCCTTTCAGGTGCCCTCGGTACTCTCGACGACACCGCATCCACCACCAAGTCCAACATACACCACTCCCTTACCTATCCCATTGCTACTGCCAACACCTCAGCCTACTGTCCAAACCGAGCAGCCAACAGCCGCATTAACCGAGCAGCCAATAGCCGCATTAACCGAGCACCCAACAACCACATTAACCGAGCAGCCAACAGGCGCATCACCAACTCTTCCTGCCTCATCTCAACAGCCGCCAACGGCCACCGCGGTACAGCCCACTGCACCAATCACGTCACAACATCAGATGGTGACAAGATCGCGGACTGGGAGCTTGAAACAACGTGTGTTCGGAGCTCAATCAAACCTGCTAGAGACCAAACCTACTTGTTTCGCTCAAGCATATCCGGTTAAGGAGTGGCACAGTGCAATGGATGACGAGTTCAATACTCTATTACATAACGAGACATGGACGTTGGAGCCACCATCGCCACACAAACGTCCAATTGGGAACAAATGGGTGTTTAAAATAAAGAGGAAGCTGGGCACGATAGCTCATTATAAAGCACGCTTGGTCGCTAAGGGCTACCACCAGAAAGAAGGCATCGACTACACTGTTTAGCCCGGTAATAAAACCAGCCACTATACGCCTTGTCTTGTCTATTGCAATATCACATGATTGGATGATTAACCAGCTTGATGTATCAAATGCTTTTTTGCATGGCATTCTTGACGAGGTTGTTTATATGGTCCAACCACCGGGATGTATGGATCCGGCAAGCCCACATCATGTCTGCCGATTGAGGAAGTCACTCTATGGACTCAAACAGGCTCCAGGAGCATGGTTCTCTTGTCTGAGGGATGCCTTACTTGAATTCGGGTTCGTGGGCTCCAAAACTGATATTTCCTTATTTTATATCATTAATCTGTGCCCGATACTTGTGCTAGTGTACGTCGATGATATAATAATTACCGGTGCCTCGAGGGACAAGGTGACGGAGATAATTGGCCGCCTAGCAACCCGGTTCCAGCTCAAGGATTTGGGTCCGCTTGGTTATTTTCTCGGAGTTGAGGTGAGTGAAGACACTCGATTTGACGTGATTTTCAGCCCCATTTAAGCGACATTTCTTTGTCTAAGACATGGTTTATAGGGCTGAATAGCGAATATTCACTCAACTGCTCTATCTCGTGCCATTTTGGTTACTTTGGCCTATAGCGGGTCTATTTGATGGGTTTTTAGTGTTTTTGGATAGCATAAGATTTTTCCGTCAAATGATGTAGCCAAGGACGCGTCTAAGGCATTGGAACCCCAAGGAAGTGACCCGGAATCAATAAAAGAAGCAATCAAGTCGGAGTCAAAACCACCCTGCTCATGCCTAAGGTTTTCGGCGAAAACACCCTACTTCTAGCCGAAAACTATGAATCAAATCTGCACAGAGAAGATAGGAGAAATACCAGAAATTCCACTTAGAGTTTTCGGCAAAAACTCCTTCAGTTTTCGCCGAAAATTGTCCCTTTTCCCAGCCGGATACGGACAGCTTTTAAATACAACCGTCGGCCACAATTTGCATATATACTTTTTGGACAAAAAATCCAAGACTTAGAATTAGAGAGAAAGAGTGGAGAGAGTTTGAAGAGCCAGGAAAAGATCGTGACACCATCCTTCCATCTCGAAGAGCTCCAGTGCTAAGAGTTGAAGATCCAGAAGATTGAAGCTTCGCAGATTCGTCGAAATTAGGTTTTACAGTTCTTTTCTATCTTTCCTACCTGAGATGTATTCCTTGTTTGTCTTTAGTTCTCCTGTATCGAATATGAGTAGCTAAAACTCGTAGAGCTTAGATTAGATGAACCCTAAGTTTCCCATGGCTTTAAAGCGGTCACGGATCGGCAGTGATTAGATTCAAAGTTCAGTCAGTTTCTCTTTCATTTTTGGTTTGTTCTTTGTTGTCCGTGTTTCTTGTCTGGTTTGGCTACCTAGATTAGATTCTTGTTAAGTTGAGGATAGTAGCGAACGTTCGCCTCACTTTAAAACACCAAATCAACAATTAACCTATTCATTGGAGTGTGCCTTTCGTAGGAACTAGTTAGGGTTAGTCCACTTCAAGAGTAATGATGAACGCGTTTTCACGCACGTGTAGTCAAATAACTATCAAGCACAAAGCAAGATAGATCGTACTCCACGGGTCTTCTAATAATTGTCTACTCAAATGTAAAGGCAGATTACTCAGGTTTAACACGTTGTTCGTGGTGTGAGTTCCACGACTTCTATTCTAGAAAATGCAAGCAAATTGAAACTTAAATTGAAAGACAGATTGAAAGATTGGTTGACTTAACAAAGACGACAAACAAGCTTAGACTTCGAATCCCCCTTAGTTCACCAAAGCATTGGCAATCAACCGATCCGCGGATTTTAATTCTCATTCAATCAATTCTAAGACACCACCATAACTCTTGACCCCTAGGTTTAAGACTGGCGAACGTTCGCTCTATCCGATCTAGCTACCAAGATTAATTAGCCGCCCGAGTACGGTCGCTTCTTGCGACGACTAAACTAACTGGTGGAATTACTAACAATTTATGAGTTACTCTTGCAGTGAATTAACCCTAACCGGTTCCTACAAAAGGCACACTCCAATTATAAGGTTAATTGTTTAATTCGATGTTCTAAAGTAAGGCGAGCGTTCGCTTCTATCCTTAGCTTAACAAGAATCTAATCTAGGTGATCAATCCAGACAAGAAACATAAATAACGAAGAACAAATCAAACATGAAAGGGAAACTGATTGAACTTTGAATCTAATCACCGCCGATCCATGACCGCTTTAAAGCCCTGGGTTACTTGGGGTTCATCTAGTCTAATCTCTACAAGTTTAGCTACTCATGTTCATAACAAAAGAATCAAAGGCAGAAACAGAGTTCATCATGAAAAGGAAGAACATATAGAAACTGTAAAACCTAATTAAGACGACTCTGCCAAAGCTTCGCTCTCCAGTAATCTTCAATTCTAGCTCCGAGTCTCCGAGGTGAAGGGATGGCATCACGATCTCTTCCTGGCTCTTTGAACTCTAAAACTCTTTAGGTCTGGAACTCGTTAAAGCTCTGAATTATGAGTTGAAAATTATGATGTATTCGGTATCTCTGATTTGGGCCGCCGGTTTAAGTATTTATACTTAACCCTAAGTTGCTGGATTTTGCCTGGATTTTTTGGCGAAAACTTGATGAGTTTTCGCCGAAAACTTCTTTGTAAATGGTGGCTTCCGTCGGCTGATTCTCCTGTGGATCTGAAATCCAGAGTTTTCAGCGAGAACTTGACTTCTCACTGAAAACTTCTTCTTATAAAGCTTTGCCGATTTCTTCTGGACTTTTTGCCGAAAACCTGAGGAGTTTTCGCCGAAAACTGTAGTGTAAAATGGGGCAGGATTTCTGTTGACTTGATTGACTTCTTGGACTGGTTCCGGTGCGGTTCCTCGAGGTTCCAATGCCTTAGACACGTCCTTGGCTACTTTATTTGACGAAAAAACCTGTGCTATCATGAAAACACTAGAAAACCATCAAATAGACCCGAAACGGGCCAAAGTAACACAAATGGCACGAGATAGAGTAGTTGAGTGAATATTCGCTATTCTACCCTAAAACCATGTTTTAAGCCAAGAAATGTCGCTTAAATGAGGCTGATAATCACGTCAAATCGAGTGTCATCAAGTAACTCATGAATCACTAGTAATCACACCAGTTAGTTCTTCCATCGCTAGAAGCGAAAGCTCGGGCGGTTAATTAATCTTGGTAGTTAGATCGGATTGAGCGAACATTCGCCAGTCTTGAACCTAAGGGTAAGGAGTTATGGTGGTGTGTAGGAATTGAGTGAATGAGAATTTAAAATCGCCGGTCTTGTGATCGCCTATGATCTGAGGATCTTAGGGGGATTCGAAATCTAAGCCTGTTTGTCGTCTGTCTAAGTCAATCAACCAATCATTATGCATTTTAATTTCATTTCAGTTTCATTGCATCCTAGCATAGAAGTCGTGGAACTCACACCACGCATGAATTGTTTAATCCTGAATAGAGTGCCAACTTATTTAAGTAAACAAGTAGAAGAGGCCCGTTGAATACGATCTACTTAGCTTTTAGCTCGGTAGTATTTGATCACTGTTTTACAGCTCATCAAATTGGCACCGTTGTCGGGGATAACTCTTCTATTTTGTTTGAAAGAAGAGTTGACATTTTTATTCTTCTACCTTTCCGTCTTTCATTTCCCATCACACTTCAATTTTACAGTGGTTGTTTTTTTTTTGTCGCTTGCAGATTAAAGCAGGTATAGAATCAAGCCACTTCCGTTTCATCCTTCCCTACCGCAATGGCTGCTACAAAGAGTCTTGCGGATTACAGTAAGCCGAGCGCAACCAACGTTCGATCTTCCATCGATGTGCCTTGTAATGACAACGATCCTGACTATGAGATTAAGATTTCCTTCCTGGGACTAATCTCTAGGGACGTGCAATTTGAAGGAAAGCCAGATGATAATTCTTGCACATATTTATCTAACTTTCTAGCTATCTGTGAAACTTTTAAGAGTGGGAACCTCAACAAGAATACCTTGTGCCTGCGAGCTTTTCCATTCTCTCTCAGAGGTGCAGCTAAGAGATGGCTTAGTGTCAAGCCACCCAGTCATTATACAGATTGGGAGACTCTAGCTCAAGATTTCGTCGAGGAATATTTCCCTCCGTCAAGGACAACTGCCTCCAAGGATAGCATCTCTAGGTTTGCTCAGAAAAAAGATGCAAGCTTATACGACACTTGGAATGAATTCCAAGAGCTTCTCTACAATTTTCCTCACCATGGTTATGAACAAAGGCAGCTAGCTGAATTCTTTGCTCGAGGTTTGCGTGAGGAATCTGCTAAGTGGGTCAACTCCTTGGCTGGGGGAGATTGCACCGCTCTTGCACCTCAAGCCGCTCTCCTTCATTTTGCTAACTGGGCCTCCAAGTCAAGAAATTGGGAAAGACAAAGAGAAGGCACCAAGAGTTAATTGAGCATCGCGGAGCAAGTCAAAGTAGAAGTTCAAAAACATTTAAAGACGATTGGTGGATCCCTGGATCCCCTGTCAGCTACCTTCTTTACGGCTGACTGTGGTTGGTGCGGAACATATGCTCATAATGGAGGAAGCTGCCTAAACTTCAGTAAAACAGATGGCTGGTCTATAGAAGAGGTGAACTTCATTAGTCAAGGCTTCACCAACAACTAGAGAGGCTACTCCAACTACCGGAACTACCAACCTCAGGGTCAGAACCAAAACAACCGATTCTCATAATCGTATGAAGGACCTCCCGGATTCATTGGAGCACAACAATAGTTTCGACCAAAGCCATATTACAACAAAGACGAGGATTTTGAGAAAAAGTTCAACCGAATCATGACCAGACTTGACGAACATGACAATCAATTCAAAGCTCAAGTTGCACTCAATCAAGGACAAATGGCTCAAAACCAAAGAGTGGTAGACGTAGTGACCAGTATGACTAGGTTGTTGGCTAGCAACCCTTTCTTCAAACAAACTTCATTTCAAGGCGACTCCAATGTTAGGAGTGAACAAGCTCAAGCCATCACCACCAAGAGTGGTAAACAGACAGCTGATCCGAAGGTTCCTGAACTAGATATGATACCAAATGCTACTACCATAGACATGCCAGAGATTGAAGACATCATAGCAGAGGAAGAGAGCAAAGAAGAGAAAGAAGTAGCGTCGACTCCTCCTCCCAAGACAGGTCCTAAGCCTGTCTTAGCACCCTATCAGCCTCGGATCCCTTTTCCAAAAGCTGCAATGAGCAAGGCCAAGGATCACGACACCCAGTACAAGAAGTGGTATAACGATTTGAAGAATGCAGAGATCAAGATACCAGTAACTGAAGCTGTAAAGATCATACCACCACTTGGAAAATTCTTCAAAGATCTCGTGAAGAAAGTAAAGAATGGAGAGGTATTCTCTGTCACCCTCACCAATGAGTGTGCTGCTCGTTTTGATAGCCCGTCTCCTATGCGACAACCACCGCCACCCACAGTTAAGTGTTCTGATCCCGACCCTTTTACATTACCATGCATAATAAATGATATAAAGATTGATCGTAGTCTAGCTGACTCCGGTGCTTCTATTAATGTTATGCTTGCTTATCTTTATGAGAAGTTAAACCTAGGAAAATTAAAACCGCTTACTCTACATCTCGTGCTAGCTAATAGGTCTGTCAAACTGCCTAGGGGTATAGTAGAAGATGTAGCTGTTCGCTGTGGCCCTTTTACTATTATTGCAGATTTCGTTGTTCTGGATACCCGTGAATTAGATGGAACGCTTATCTTGGGCCGACCTTTCTTGACAATCGCCGGTGCAAATATCAATTGCAAACAATGCTTGTTGACTTTAAGTGTCGCACAGAATAGTGTTACATTCCGCATTAGGGACAACATGAGATATTATGTAGCTCAAGATGATAAATATTACACTGTTGATACTATGGAGTTGGCCTCGGCCAACTTTATCACTAATGCCTTATCTACTGATCCACTAGAGTTGTGTTTCATTTCAGGAATTGAAAATGCGTTAGAAGATCAAGAGTAGGGCCTATGGCAAAATGAACTAGATGACCAGAAGGCGACATCTATCGCCACTTCTGTGCGACCTCATATTGAACCAGCTTCAATTCAGATCACCACTTCATACGAGAATCCGCCAGAACTCTCATAAAAGGAGCTCCCCGACCATCTAGAGTATGCATTCATGGGGAAGGATTGCCAGTTGCCAGTCATCATCAACTCGGCTCTATCTTCCGAACAGAAAGAGCAACTGATCATACTACTAAAGAAGCACATCCAAGCTATAGCCTGGCAATTAGCTGACATCAGAGGCATCTCCGAAACCTTCTGCAAACATCGGATAGTTGTAGATGAAGAATTTAAGCCAGTCAGACAACCATAACGCCGATTAAATCCTCTGATGCAAGAGGTTTTGAAGAAGGAAGTCCTTAAGCTTCTAGATGCGGTGATCATTTACCCTATTGCTGATAGTCCTTGGGTTAGTCCAACTCAGGTTGTCCCAAAGAAGGGAGGGATTACAGTCATTCCCAACCAGAAAGGTGAGCTCATTCCCACTCGCACCGTCACCAGATGAAGAGTCTGCATCGACTACCGACGCCTTAATGATGCTACAAAGAATGATCACTTCCCACTGCCGTTCATTGATCAGATGCTAGAAAGGTTAGTTGGCCATTATTACTACTGTTTCTTAGATGGGATGTCTGGTTACTTCCAGATTCCTATCGAGCTTGACGACCAAGAAAAGATGACCTTCACCTGCCCGTTTGGTACATTTGCCTATCGTCGTATTCCCTTTGGGTTGTGCAATGCTCCCGCTACTTTTCAAAGATGCATGTTTGCTATATTCGGAGATCTAATAGAGAATGTGGTAGAAGTATTCATGGATGACTTCTCTGTCTATGGAGACTCATTCTCTAAATGCCTAGCCAACTTGGATAAGGTACTAGCCCATTGTGAGGAAACCAACTTAGCTCTTAGTTGGGAGAAATGTCACTTTATGGTTACCGAAGGCATTGTTCTTGGCCATAGGATCTCTAAGCTCGGAATAGAGGTCGATCGTGCCAAGCTTCAAACTATTGCCAGTCTTGCACCGCCAACTTCGGTCAAGACAGTCCGAAGCTTCCTCGGTCATGCCGGATTCTACCAGAGGTTCATCAAAGACTTCTCCAAGATCACTCTTCCAATGACTAAGCTTTTAGAGAAAAACACCCCCTTTGTTTTTGACAAGGCATGTCTTGAGGCCTTTGAGATTATGAAGAACAAACTCACCACCGCACCGATCCTCACAGCACCAGATTGGAATCTTCCATTTGAGATCATGTGCGATGCTAGTGACTTTGCTGTTGGCACTGTTCTGGGACAAAGAAAAGAGAAGAGGTTCCATCCCATTTATTTTGCTAGCAAGACACTTAACGACGCTCAAAGGAACTACACTACTACAGAGAAGGAGCTCCTAGCTGTTGTCTTCTCTTTCGATAAGTTCAGACAGTACCTGGTCCTCTCGCACACCATAGTCTACACCGACCACGCTGCTCTATGCCATCTCCTAGCAAAGCAGGACTCAAAGCCAAGACTTATCCGATGGGTTCTCCTTCTACAAGAATTCGACATAGAGATCAAAGACAAGAAGGGAGCTGAGAACCTAGCAGCCGATCACCTTTTCCGACTCGAGGAATCACAAACAGGTAAGTCTGCTATCACCCCTATCAATGATTCTTTCCCTGAAGAGTTGTTGCAACTTGAAATCTATGAACAGGTCAACAGCATAGCCATCGAGCCTTGGGCGATCGCTCACGCTCAATAATTCAGTAATGCAACCACATCAGATGAGCCCTGGTATGCCACCGTAGCTAACTATCTTTCTCGCGACATAATACCCCTAGGACTTGATTATAATGCGTGAAAGAAGCTCATTAAAGAAGCCAAGTCTTACTTCTGGGATGAGCCATTCTTATACCGTACTGGAATTGATGGGATGATCCGGAGATGTGTCTCTTACATTGAGGAAGCTGAAATCATATGTAAGTGCCATGAAGGCCAGTTTGGAGGACACTTCGGCGGCAACCGTACTGCGTGAAAGGTACTCGAAACCGGATTCTATTGGCCTTCTCTCTTTAGTGATTGTGACACTTTTGTCTTCATTGTGATGCATGTCAACGATCAGGTAACATCTCTAACCGTAATGAGATGCCTCAGACCATTTCTATAACTGTTGAAATTTTTTATGTTTGGGGAATTGATTTTATGGGGCCATTCACACCCTCCAACGGAAATAAGTACATTTTTGTGGCCGTTGATTATGTTTCCAAGTGGGCTGAAGCTGAAGCTTTACCCACCAATGATTCAAGAGTGGTGGGACGGTTCCGTACACATCTCTTCACGCGTTTTGGTTCACCACGCTTCATCATAAGCGATAGGGGTACCCACTTCCATGGACACTTTGACCGGGTGTGCAAGCGCTTTGGCGTCACCCACCGAATGTCCACATCTTATCACCCCCAAGCTAACGATCAAGCGGAAGTGACAAACCGTGAGCTCAAGCGGATTCTTTAGAGGACAAATGACCGGTCTCGCAAGGACTGGTCATCTAAGCTCAATGATGCCTTATGGGCATATCGAACTGCCTACAAGACTCCCATCGGTACCTCACTGTATCAACTAGTCTATGGCAAGGCATGCAATTTACCGGTTGAGCTTGAGGACAAGGCATTCTGGGCTAGTAAATAGTTGAACATGAAATATGCAGTAGCAGGGAGTATGCGCCACGATCAGATCGCTGAGCTTGAGGAACACCGTCTCCGCGCGTACGAGAGCATGAAACTCTATAAAGAATGCACCAAAAGGATCCATGACGCTCAGTTAAAAGGGGTCAAGCAATTCTACCCCGGTGATGAACTCCTTTTATATAACTCTCGCCTGAAGCTCTTCCCGGGTAAGCTGAAATCCCGATGGTCCGGCCCCTACACCGTTGTTCGGCAGACGACACTTGGAGGCATCCAAATTAAAGGCCCTGGTCAAGAACCATTTATGGTAAATGGCCATAGGCTCAAGAAATACCTTCAGGGATTAGCTGACACCGTCATCGACGTGCATTTACTTCTCGTCAACCCCGTAACTTCGATCCAGGTATCGTCCAACTCATAGACGTTAAGCAAGAGCGCTTCGTGGGAGGCAACCCACGGCTGGAGTCAGTTTTCGTTTTTGTTGAGTCATCTTTTCATTTTTTTTCTTTTAAAATCATGTAAACTCATTTTTCAAACAAGTTTTCGGCGAAAAATCCTTCAGTTTTCGCAGAAAACTTTGGCTTTAAACCCCCCAATTCTCCTGTGTTGTTTTTTCGGAAACCTTCTCGCCGAAAACTTTGACTTCGCGGCGAGAACTCAATTTTTCAAACCGGTGTTGTTTTGCTCTCCTGGCAGGTTTTTAAAGGGAGTTTTCGGCGAAAATAGCCTTAAGTTTTTGCCGAAAATTCTGGATCCGTGTTTTTCGTTTTAAACGTCTTCCTCTCTCTCTTTTTCGGCACACTACTTTCGAAAAAAACCAAATAAAACCAGAACCCCCTTTTCCCGTCCGACGCCGCCGCTTAAGGCCCCCCTCCTGAGTTGATTGCAACCTAGATCTTCCAAATCAGAGCCTTATAGCTCCGGTTCCACCCGAAACAAGCTTTTTTAGTTTTTGGCCGATTTCTCCAACTTCCACCCATTTTCTCGAGTCATGTCTTCAAGGTTAGTTGTTGAGCCTTGAATTTTGAATCTTTTGACGTGTAGAATTTTGGATTTCGTCAAGTTTGACCTTGGTTGACTTTCTGGTCTACCTCGGTTTGCGTGTCTGCTGTTTCGGTGTGTTTTTGCTCAGTTCTTGGAATCTTTATGGTCTAGATTTCCCTTGTGAGTGCTTTCCATGATCTTGTGCCGATAATTTGTCTTCTGCTTTGCCATTCGTCAAATTGCGTCAATTTTGCTTACTTGGTGTTGAATGCCGTATTTTCCCCTGCATGATGGCCGTTTTTATGCTAATCATCTTGACCAATCTCGCCTGTCCCGTGCTTTCAAATATGTGGTCAATTGAATGATTTGCTTACCCCAACTTGTCCCCTCCGTTTTTCATGGAACTGAGGTTGCAAACTAAGTTTGGGGTGGGATTCCTGACATCTAATTCCGGTCTGCTCTGAGTTTCGTATTGCAGGAATCAAAAGAGTTTCAAGACCACCGGGGCAAATAGAGAGAAACGAACCAAGGCTCGACAGGACAAGGCTTAGTACTCTCAACTACCCGCGCCTTCTGCCCCAAGTACCATGCCACCGGAGTTCTTTCCACAAGATGCACCAACTCCGGTGACCTCTAACTCGAATGCTCCAGCCACTACCACCGAGGCCCTACATCCATTCATCGCCGCCCTCCCCCGAACCAACTAGAGGTCTACATGAAGATCAAGGACATCCTGATGTGATCACGGTCAGCCGAACGGCTAACAATTCCTATTCCTACACCCCGTCGGGGTCACCCACGAGAGAAAGGGCTTTAGAGCATTATAAGAAGCGTTTGGAGCTTCGCCAGCCCCCTAGCCTAGCCCAACAGAGGTTTACCAAGCCTCAACAGGTGGTAAGGTTCAAATACAGCCCTCCACCAAGGGCCCAGCAAGCAAGGATCAAGTCTCGGACCCAGCCAGCCATAACTTGTGCGCCGACGCCCGAGGCTACCAAGAACTCAGACGTGCCTTGTAGCTCTAACACTCATTCTAAGGTACTTGGAGGTGCCATAAAACCCTGAGACCCTCTAGAAGCTTTCCTGGAAGAGTGCCGACGGAAGAGGGTCGAGCACCACCTTAAAGAGGCTCCAGCCAACCCCGCCCCGAGCGCCCCATCAGCCCTAGCACCAAGACTAGGTTTTCAAGAGCTCAAGGAACGAATGACTGACTGGGAGAACCTCCAAAGTCCCTCCTAGATAACTGGGCTAAACAAGGAATAAAAGGCCTGGGGCAGAATGGAGAAGACCCGGAGAAAGACTCCCTCGAAGCGCCGGCACCAGCCCCGGAGGACCCTGAGTGGCGCTCAACACCGAGCCAACAAAAGGCCCGAGCCTTAGGAGGTTTAGCACTGGCCCCCGGCCCATAAGAGCTCATGAGCCTAGCTTAGCAGCCGCCACTTCAGGAGAAGAGAAGAAATGGGAGGTAATGAAGAAGCGGGAGGAAGAGGACCGATCGGGCCGGTTCAGCAGGAACCCCGGATACAAAGCAACACCAGCACCAGACCCCACGCAGCCCAGGATCTGGAGCCCCGTGCATCCCCAAGCCTGAGCACCCGACGCCGCAGCCAATTCCAAGCCCGACAATAAAGGCGGCGCCGGCTTTCCTAATCTGGATCGCGCGTGATCAGAAAATCCAACCGAACCCGCCGGATCCGCCTGTTTAGGGTTTTTAGCACATTTTCTTTGTTTTATTCCTTTTTAGAGTTGAACTCGGATTTCTCTTTTAGTTCTTGTTTATTTAGTAATATTTAAGTCCTTTTTAGTATTTAAATAGGACTCTAGTTTAATTATTTATTATTTCTGAGTTTTTGCCTAAGTAGGAAGCCGCGGGGATGTCGCGACTCCTCTAGTATAAATAAGAGGCTTCGGCCTCTCTTGTAAATGAACCCTTTTCAAAATCAAATACAAATCAGAACTTTTGTTCTCAATTTTTTTAAGTTCTGCTCGTGCATAACTTAGGGAACAGTGTTATCAATAGAAGCATTCATCTTCTGTCGTGGAGCCAATCGACTGGACACTTGTGGTTCCCGATTATATACAACCGATGGGTCCAAGTACGCATCCGCCAAGGTTACATAGGTGATCCGAGAGCCGGTATTCAAGACTAGCGGTGGTTAGGGTCGTGTGGCAGCAGCGCCAAGGTTCCTCATCCGAGAGGTGAGTGGGTTGTGGACAAGCCGACTGCACGGTTCACATCACATCCCTCCGGCAAAGGTGGCAATCATATCTCTCGACAGCCTCAAAAGCCATAACCCGGGATGGCACGCCACCGTAGACCAGGCTCTTGGGTAAACCGGACTGTGAGCTCTCACTACTTTTGGCTCCACATGCCCTCTGGTCACCTTCCAGGAGTTCTGGAGTTCGTTTGAATGGACGACTCAGAGACCCCATCACCTCCTTAAGTGTATCCGCTTCCATCTCGGGGGAGTCCAATACGAGAAGACCCTCGACGAATTCGCACTCCTCCTCGACGCCTCCCTAGGTTTTGAAGAGATGAGCTCCGTCGCTCAATCTCCATATCCTGATATCTGGTGATTCATCTCCGGGGAATCCGAGGCAAAACCTGAGAACGGCACTGTTGGTAACATTGCTCACCCACTCTTCAAATTCTTTCATTATGTCTGGACTCGTTCTTTGTGCTACTGCAGTAAGGACGATCGCCACCACATCTCTTAGGAGGAGTTCATTCTCTTCCGTGCCATCAAGGAATTCACCCGAATTCACCCAGGATGGTGGCTAGCCCGCTTCTTCCATAAGCGAAAAACCACCAAGAAGTGTCCTTTGGCTCTTCCTGGCGGCCCCTTCATCTCTTGCCTAATCGACACTCTCCAAATCGGTGACAAGTGGGACCCCAACCTTCCCCGCACTGAGATTGAACACGTCGGAGCGGAGCTCGCCGTTGCACGTGGCCTCAACCTTTCAGTCAGCCTCGACCTCTACACACCGACACCAGCTCCCACCAGAGAGCTGCCCCCTCCACGTGCATCACAGGTCCCCGACCCGCGAGGTGAGCAGCTGACTCGCATAGATCTGTGGCAACAGGACTACTCCTCTAGCGCTCATCAATGGCAAAGGGATCGGGTAGAGCACGAGGAGACAAAGAAAGCGTGATGGGCCATTCTACAACATTTCATGACCGACCAGGACACTATATACCAGGCTGAGCTCGCATGGTGACGACAGATCGAGCAGCAACTCGGCATTTCACCCCTCCCGACTCCACCTCCGCCCCCGCCTGAGGGATAGTGAATGGGTCATTTCCAACCCTTTTCTTTGTTTTTGTTTCTTCTTTTCGGATTTCGATCAAGCTTTTTTTATGTATGGATCCGTGACACTTGTCCCAGTCTCCTTTTGATCTTTTGGTTGTATGTGTTTTGTAGGTCTCTTTTGGTAGCTGTTCCACTCCACTCCACACTCTCCGAGTCCATCCACTACACCAACCCCCTGTTTCCAGGTTCTCCGTAGCTCTCAATCTCATTTTTGTCCTATGAGGACACAGAACGGTCTAAGTGTGGGGTAGGGTGTTAGAGAACCATGCATGATCTTGATTCCCCCCTAATTGTGTTTCGTGGTGCCTTTCCAGTTTTTCTTGCTTTAGAATTGTTCGGTTCTTGATTCTTGATGATAAGTTGTTGCTCAATATGTCATAATGATGCTTAGACTGCTTAACCTAGAACCTACAAACTAACTTGTCTACCTTGATGCTAAATTGCCCGATCAGAACGGAATTTTTGAACATCACACTTATAGTTTGTCTCTCTGATTGCATGAAAATGACCGAATCTGACTGGCAAGCCAACTGTAAGATTTTGATCCATTGCATATAACTTGCAATTTCAATTCTTTTCGAGTGGTTTTCTGTTTTCTTGAATGAGTTAGAATTTGCATGAGACCTATTCAAGACCACACGATGACACGAGTTCTAGGAGGATAGGGGCACCTATAATTATGCTACTAAACCAGACAACCTACCTAATGTTAAAGTCCTCTAGGTTTAAACCCTTGAGCTTGGCCTTTCTTTCGGTTCGCTATATATTACAGCAAGTCCCCATTCTGTCATTCCCCGTTAATCCCCTGTGGTTATAGCTCTAGATTAGCCTACCGGAAGTCGGTCTGTGGTAACCTGTCTATAGCCATTAAATAGGTGGTCTTAGCTATTATATCCAAACGTGTAAACCCCTCTAGCAACAAAAAAAGAAAATCAGCACAAAGAGAAAAAATAAAAAAAAGAAGAAAACTCGAAAGAAAAATTGAAAAAATCTCAAACTTTCAAGTTTATAGTAGATTTCAGTAACGTTCTTCTCCCTACATATGGCAAAACGAAGTAAAAAAAAATCAGAAAAAAAAACTAAAGAAGAAAAATACAGTTTAAAGTGCTAGGTTGCTGGAGGGTATCATAGGACGAGCGTACACTATTCCACCCATGTTTGGTTAGACGGTAGGAAGCCATAGGATAGATTCGAGGGAAGTTAGTCAATAGCTACGCCGCACCAAAGGCATCATCATACATTCCCATCATCCATCTCATTATAAACTCATGTAGTGTAGAATTCGTTACAGTCCAAAGCAGGGAAGTCCTTATTGACTAGTTACTCGTGTTGTCACCGTGGTGGAGATGTGGTCGAATTGCAAACTTATGACAGAATTCAGTAACAGAAAATGATTGAGAGCATAAATACGTCCCTAAACACAGAGAATGAGAGTCCCCCATGTACCAAATGCTATCTATGTGAGGAGTCTGGTCGGTCAGGTCAAACTCGTGCATGATTGCTGATTGCTCCTTGTCGTGTGCAGTTTTTAGTGAGACTGAGTGGTTCGGTTGATCGGTATGCATGTTAGGTTTCTTGTTCTAGAAGTAGCTGTCCAATAATTCATTGTGTATGCTTGAGCTTCAATTTAATCGATCTTATCATTTGTGAACCTGAGCGCTTTCTATTTAATTTGCTTGAGGACAAGCAAAAGCTTAAGTGTGGGGTATTTGATGACACACGGTTTGACGTGATTTTCAACCCCATTTCTTTGTCTAAGACATGGTTTGTAGGGCAGAATAGCGAATATTCACTCAACTGCTCTATCTCGTGCTATGTTGGTTACTTTGGCCCATAGCGAGTCTATTTGATGGTTTTCTAGTGTTTTTGGATAGCACAAGAATTTGCCGTCAAATGATGTTGCCAAGGACGTGTCTAAGGCATTCGAACCCCGAGGAAGTGACCCAGAATCAATCAAAGAAGCAATCAAGTCGGAGTCAAAACCACCCCTGCTCATACCTAAGGTTTTCGACGAAAACACCCTACTTCTCGCTGAAAACTATGAATCAAATCTGCACAGAGAAGACAGGAGAAATACCAGAAATTCAACTTAGAGTTTTCGGCGACAACTCCTTCAGTTTTCGCTGAAAACTATCCCTTTTCCCAGCCGGATACGGATAGCTTTTAAATACAACCGCCGGCCACAATTTGCATATACACTTTTTGGAAAAAAAATCAAAGACTTATAACTAGAGAGAAAGAGTGGAGAGAGTTCGAAGAGCCAGGAAAAGATCGTGACGCTATCCTTCTATCTCGGAGAGCTCTAGTGCTAAGAGTTGAAGATCCAGAAGATTAAAGCTTCGCGAATTCGTTGAAATTAGGTTTTACAGTTCTTCTTTGTCTTTCCTACCTGAGATGTATTCCTTGTTTGTCTTTAGTTCTCCTGTATCGAACATGAGTAGCTAAAACTTGTAGAGCTTAGATTAGATGAACCCTAAGTGACCCAGGGCTTTAAAGCGGTCACGAATCGGCGGTGATTAGATTCAAAGTTCAGTCAGTTTCTCTTTCATGTTTGGTTTGTTCTTTGTTGTCCGTGTTTCTTGTCTGGTTTGGCCACCTAGATTAGATTCTTGTTAAGCTGAGGATAGTAGCGAACGTTCTCCTCACTTTAAAACACCAAATCAACTATTAACCTATTCATTGGAGTGTGCCTTTCGTAGGAACCAGTTAGGGTTAGTCCACTTCAAAAGTAACTCATGAATCACTAGTAACCGCACCAGTTAGTTCTTCCATCGCAAGAAGCGAAAGCTCGGGCAGATAATTAATCTTGGTAGTTAGATCGGATAGAGCGAACGTTCGCCAGTCTTGAACCTAAGGGTAAGGAGTTATGGTGGTGTCTAGGAATTGAGTGAATGAGAATTGAAAATTGTCGATGTTGTGACCGCCTATGTTCTAAGGATCTTAGGGGGATTCAAAATCTAAGTCTGTCTGTCGTCTGTCTAAGTCAATCAACCAATCATTCTGCATTTTAATTTCATTTCAGTTTCCTTGCATCCTAGCATAGAAGTCGTGGAATTCACACCACGCACGAATTGTTTAATCCTGAATAGAGTGCCAACATATTTGAGTAAACAAGTAGAAGAGGCCCGTGGAATACGATCTACTTAGCTTTTAGCTCGGTAGTTGATGAACCTGCAGAACAGTGATCAAATACTACCAAGCTAGGAAAGCTAGGGTAGATCGTATTCCACGGGGCTTCTAATGATCGATTACTCAAATAAGCTGGCAAATTACTCAGGTTAAACACTTCGTGCGTGGTGTGAGTTCCACGACTTCTAATTCTAAGAAATGCAGGGAAATTAAAAATTGAAACTGAAAACAGATTGGAAATTAGGGTTGAAAACAGAGATGACTGACGAACTTAGACTTTGAATCCCCCTTCGTTCACCAGAGCATAGGCAATCAACAGTTCAGCGGACAATTCTAAGACACCACCATAACTCCTGACCCTTAGGTTTAAGACCGGTGAACGTTCGCTATATCCGTTCTAGCTACCAAGATTAATTAGCAGCCCGGGTACGGTCGCCTCTCACAACGACTTAACTTAACTGGTGGAATTATTAACGATTTATGAGTTACTCTTGCAGTGGATTAACCCTAACCGGTTCCTACGAAAGGCACACTCCAATTATAAGGTTAATTGTTCAATTTGATGTTTTAAAGTAAGACGAGCGTTTGCTTTTATCCTTATGATGACACTCGATTTGACGTGATTATCAGCCTCATTTAAGCGACATTTCCTTGCTTGAAACGTGGTTTTAGGGGTAAAATAGCTAATATTCACTCAACTACCCTATTAGTTACCGATTTGGTTACTTTGGCCCTTTTTGGGTCTATTAGATGGTTTTCTAGTGTTTTTGTGTTAGCACAGGTTTTTGCCATCATTTGTGTAGCCATGGACGTGTTCAAGACCTCAAGGAGTGAAGCAGAATTGAACCAGAAATCAAATAAGAGTCAGAACCGAAGATCCAACTGCCCAGCACAATGTTTTCGCCAAAAACACTATGAAGTTTTCGGCGAAAATACCTTCAGAAAACCCACAGGCGGAATGAGCTGAATTACACTGAAGTTTTCGGCGAAAATACTATAAAGTTTTCACCGAATAGTTATGAAGAAATCAGCCGAAGGAAGCAGCAATTTACAAAGGAATTTTCGGCGAAAACCCCCTTAGGTTTTCGGCAAAAATTCCTTCACAAATCCGGCGACTTAGGGTTTAAGTATAAATACTTAAACCGGTGGCCCAAAAGAGGGAATCATTCATTATTCATATTTTCACAAATCAGACTTTTGAGAGTCAGCCGACTCTAGGGTCGATAGATAGAGTTTAGAGAGTTCGAAGATCCGTGGAGAGATCGTGACGCCATCCTTCCACCTCGGAGAGCTCGGAGCTTAAAGTTGAAGATTCAGGAGATTGAAGCTTCGCGGGAGTTGTCAGAATTAGGTTTTTCAGTTCTTATCTGTTCTTCCTCTGTATGATGATCTTCTTTGTTGCTTTTGATTGTGCTGTTATCGTTATGAGTAACTGAACTTGTAGAGCTTAGATTAGATGAACCCTAAGTGACCCAGGGCTTTAAAGCGGTCACGGATCGGCGGTGATTAGATTCGAAATTCATTCAGTTTCTCTTTCATGTTTGATTTGTTCTTCATTGTTCATGTTTCTTGTCTGAATTGATCATCTAGTTTAGATCCTTGTTAAGCTGAGGATAGAAGTGAACGCTCGCCCTCTCTTTAAAATATCAATTCAACCAGTTAACCTTATAATTGGAGTGTGCCTTTCGTAGGAACCGATTAGGGTTAATCCACTGCAAGAGTAACTCATAAATCGTTAGTAATTGCACCAGTTAATTAAGTCGTTGCAAGAGGCGACCGTACCCGGGCGGCTAGTTAATCTTGGTAGTTAGAATGGATAGAGCTAACGTTCGCCAGTGTTAAACCTAAGGGTAAGGAGTTATGGTGGTGTATAGAAACCGATTGAATTAGAATTGAAAACCGCTGATTTGTTGATTGCCAATGCTCTGGTGATCTAAGGGGGATTCGAAATCTAAGTTCGTCTATCTTCTCGTTAGTCAACCTTTTACTTTTCTGTCTTTTATTTTCCTTTGTTCATTAGATTAGAAGTCGTGGAACTCACACCACGCACTAAGTGCTTAAACCTGAGTAATTTGCCAGCTTCTTTGAGTAGTCGATTAGTAGAAACCCTGTGGAATACGATCTAGTCTACTTCGGTAGATTAGTTATTTGATACCGCTAAAACTGCAGCATCACCTTAGCTTAACAAGAATCTAATCTAGGTGATCAATCCAGACAAGAAACATGAACAATGAAGAACAAATCAAACATGAAAGAGAAACTGATTGAACTTCGAATCTAATCACCGCCGATCCGTGACCGCTTTAAAGCCCTGGGTCACTTAGGGTTCTTCTTGTCTAAGCTCTAAGAGTTTAGCTACTCATTTTTTCACAAAAGAATCAAAGACAAAGATAGAGTTCATCATCCAGAGGAAGAACAGAAAAGGATCTGAAAAACCTAATTGAGACGACTCCGACAGAACTTCGATCTTCCGGTAAACTCCAATCCTAGCTCCGAGTCTTCGAGATGGAAGGGATGGCGTCACGATCTCTTTCCGGCTCTTCGAACTCTAACTCTACTCCAGAACTTGAGAGAATTCTGAAGTAATCGGTAATTGTTGGAAATTATGATTCTGAAAAAGTATCCCCCTTGATTTGGGCCGCCGGTTAAGTATTTATACTTAACCCTAATACCGCCGGTTTTTAACTGATATTTTCGCTGAAAATGTGAAGAGATTTTCGGCAAAAATCTCTTTGTAAAATGATTGAACGCCGGGTGCTTTTCTTCTGTGGTTTTCGGTCCAACAGTTCTCGGCGAAAACTTAGTGTTTTCGCCGAAAACATCCTTCGGTTGACATCAGTGGATTTGTGCTAGGGTTTTCGCCGAAAACACTAAGGGATTTTTGGCGAAAACTTTAGTGTAAACCGGGGCAGGAATTGGTTCGACTTGATTGGCTCCTTGGATCGATTCTGGTGCGATTCCTCGAGGTTCCAATGCCTTAGACACGTTCTTGGCTACTTATTTGACGGCAAAAACTTGTGCTAACATAGAAACACTAGAAAACCATCAAATAGACCTGAAATGGGCCAAAGTAACACAAATGGCATGAGATAGAGCAATTGATTGAATATTCGTTAGTCTACCCTAAAAACCATGTCTTAAGCAAGGAAATGTCGCTTAAATGAGGCTGATAATCACGTCAAATCGAGTGTCATCAGTAGTATTTGATCACTGTTTTACAGCTCATCTGTCAGCCGAACCAACTCCACTTTGCACTTATCTCAATCTAAGTATATCACTGATTTTCTAAGCAAAGCTTGACTTCAACATTCAGCACCAGTAGCTACCCCATATTATGCGCCAAAAACTGCATAGGTGGAGCCATTTGATCAGCCGACGAACTTTCGGCAACTGTTGGGTAGCTTGCAGTATTTGCAAATGACTCGGCCAGGCATTTCATATATAGTAAATCGGCTTTCACAGACTATGCATAACCCGACAATAGGAGATTGGGTTCAACTTAAGAGGGTCCTTCGGTACTTAAAGGGCACACCGACGGATAGGCGTTATACGAATGCCTACGTCACGTATCTTGGACCCAACGTCATCTCGTGGTCAAGTAGGAAACAGCGTACCATATCACGATCTTCTAAAGAAGCCGAGTACCGTGCCCTAGCGACGGCATCTTCCAAGGTCTTGTGGTTGTTGTCTCTCCTACAAGAGATTGGGTTCTCGACGAGACAAGCGCCGACAGTTTGGTGTGATAACATCGGGGCCACATATCTATCGAAGAATCCGGTGTTCCATTCCCGATTGAAGCACTAGGAAATTGACTTTCATTTTGTTCGAGAGCGGGTGGCAAGTAAACATATTCATGTGGCTTACATATCGATAAAGGATGAAATAGCGGATACACTTACGAAACCACTAGCAGCACCTCGTTTCACAGCTTTACGGCTCAAGCTCACTGTCTACCCCGCCATTGGCTTCCAGGAGGGTGATAAGGATCAACGGAATACTTAGTAGTTAATTACCCTTTTGTATTTATCCTTATAATTAGTATCCTACTATGTTCGTAACTCTTGGTTCTATAAATATAATCACATATGCACACGGTTGGGTGTGGGTAAATATTCTAACCAATTCTACAATTAGCAAATAATCAAATCTTGAGAAAAAATATCAAAGAGAAAGAAAGATAGAAAATTAAAAAATAAAGAAAGCAGAATCCGGGCAATTGCCGAATCATGGATGAGACCCGTTCGCAGTGGCTAAACAAAAGCATACTCATTTTTCACTTATTTATTTTTTGATTTTTTATGGGACCTCTTAGCCACATAACTCTTGTTTATTGGCTGAGAGGGTCTCAAATTAAATTGAGATAAAACCCTTTCACCTCTTCAGCAAAATTGATTTAGATTGAGCATAAGGGGCAAAGGATATCAACAATCAAACTAAACATTTTCTACAACGAAATTCTCCAACCAAACATTTTCTTCAATTAACATCAAACTAGGAAAAAGGCAAGGGATATCTATAGTCAGATCGCCACATGGCGACAGTATGAAATATTACGAGACTTTGCTTGAGTTGAACCTATGATTTGGGACGAACATTTTCTTTAACATACATCAAACTAGGAAAATGGCAATGGATATCGATAGTCAGATCGCCACATGAAAACACTGCGAAATAATATGTGACTTTGCTTGAGTTGTACCTATGATTTGCGTTGGTTGTCAACTGATGCCAAGCCAATTAGCATTGGTTGGCTTCACCAATGTCAAATTTAGGGCCAACCAATTGAAAATAGGACAAAGAAACTATAAATTATACCCATAGGCGAGCCGCTAAAACTATTTGATAGTATACCAACAATGGAAAAAGACCACCAAACCTTCTTATGCTTTTATGCATTATTCTCCTCCTCCTCCTCGTTCTTCTTCATCTTCTTCGTTTTCTTCTTGTGATCACACTAGATTAATAGTGTTCATCTTCTCATACTACACAACATTTTCATTGTAGTTCATCCATTTTGTTACCTTAATTGACCCTTTTGTACTTGTATTCTACAATTTGCATTTATTTCTGTGATAGGAGCTTTATGGTCCTATTTGATGTGGTTCTAGTATTTTTATGAATTTTATGTCATACATGTGAAGAAGGGTTTGTAGTGAGTCCGCTGGAACAAGAGAGGACCAATTTGGATGTCGAAATCTCTTAAAACACTCGAAGAATTGAAGGAACCTCTTTTAGGAGTGGCATAGTTGACTTTTTCGTTGACCGACCAGGTTTGATAGTTAATCGAGTGGAACTTCAACCACAAAACCCATTCCTATTGACCTAACCACACTTAAATCTGCCTTGCACTCCAAAGCACGCATGCCACATTGGGCCAATACAACACCCCTCTCTCAAGTGTAATGGTGATTGGCTCTTGTTCTAGGTGTGCAAAGGATTCAAGACTCTCTCAAGACACTTGAATCCAAGTCATCACTCTAACTAAGCATGCATTGAAATCTTGGGCACAATTAACACATTGAAGGACATGAACAAGACAACATTACATTAAACTTTGATCAATCAACCATAGAACATCAATTACAAGTGGTCAATCCTCATACCCCTTAGGGTTTCACAACTCTTACCCTCAAGGTTCAATTACAGATCAAGGAAAGAAGAATGAAATAACCTGATAACGGTGATGATTTCTCACATCATTTCATGCTCTTCGAGCCTTTGTTTGATAGTTGACTTTATTTGAGTTTCATTGACTGTAGTTTGATAGTTGGCCAAATAGCACTTCAACCAAAAAACCCCTTCCGGTCGACATAACCACACTTAAATGAGTAGGCTACACTAGGGGACATTGAGAATACGACCCTAGTTTCACTAGTTTATCCTTCGCGCGAGATCATCATCTTCTTTCTCCTACTCCTCTTTCTCTTTTCCTTCATCTTCCTCTTACTTCTCTTCCTTTTCCTCTTCTTCTTCTCCTCCTCCTCCTCCTGAGAGTAATTGCCCATTTTTTCTTTTCTTCTCTTTCTTGTTTCTTATTCTCTATTTTCTTGTAGTGGGATGATGGAATGAGAGCCAAGAACACACCTGATGAACGTTGTAATGCGTGCAATCAAATAACTACTAAGCTAAAAGCTAAGTAGATCGTATTCCACGGGCATCTTCTGCTCGTTTACTCAAATATGTTGGCACTCTATTCAGGATTAAACAATTCGTGCGTGGTGTGAGTTCCACGACTTCTATGCTAGGATGCAAGGAAACTGAAATGAAATGCAGAATGATTGGTTGATTGACATAGACAGACGGCAGACATGCTTAGATTTCGAATCCCCCTAAAATCCTCAGAACATTGGCGACCACAAGACCAGCGGTTTTCAATTCTCATTCACTCAATTTCTAGACACCATCATAACTCCTTACCCTTAGGTTTAAGACTGGACGTTCGCTCTATCCGATCTAACTACCAAGATTAATTAACCGCCCGAGCTTTCGCTTCTTGCGATGGAAGAACTAACTGGTGCAATTACTAATGATTCATGAGTTATTCTTGAAATGGATTAACCCTAACTGGTTCCTATGAAAGGCACACTCCAATGAATATGTTAATTGTCAATTTATTGTTTTAAAGTGAGGCGAACGTTCGCTACTATCCTCAGCTTAACAAGAATCTAATCTAGGTGGCCAAACCAGATAAGAAACACGGACAAGAAAGAACAAACCAAACATGAAAGTGAAACTGACTGAACTTTGAATCTAATCACCACCGATCCGTGACCGCTTTGAAGCTCTGGGTCACTTAGGGTTCATCTAATCTAATCTCTACGAGTTTTAGCTACTCATATTAAATACAGGAGAAGAAAATGTAACATCCCCGCCCAACTAAACGGTTTGGAACTCGAGTTTGGATGGTTTAGACATTGGAAACAATGTTCTTGAGGCCCAATCGAAGTCCGGGACGTTCATAGCTGAGTCGGGTTGAAGATACAAGCGAGTACGTGAGAATTGGCAAAAGGTGACAGATTACAACACACAGCCGTGTGTTATAGAAACATGCCATGTTTCTTGTGACTGCCATAAATAGCTGATTTTCACGGATTTCCATAACTTTCCCCTCTTTCTCTTTCCCCGAAAATGCTTTTGACGAACCAAAAATCCCCTTAGCTTCAATCCTTGATTCCGGGAGTTGTAGAGCTCTGATTGATGATCCGTTTGTTGCCACGCGTTTGTAGCAACAAGAGGAAGAAATCGCACCCTGAATTTCTAGGTATTTCGGAGTAGGCTGCTGTCGGTGAAGAGGAGAAGAGCTGCGTTTTTTGTGTCTGAGAGCTTTGCTGTTCGGGCTCCTAGAAGAGTTTTAGAGCCTCGTCTTCTTGTCAGATGAGGGTTTAGGGTACGATAGGTAGTATGGTCGGTGTGAGGAGTTTCAATTCAGGCTTAGAAAAATGTAGGGCTTTGCATGAAATTGAAAGAGAGTAAAAGGGGGAAATTGTACTGCGTTTGATTGTTCTGTGAATTGTGATGATTGATGCTTGTTGTATGATTGTTAATTGATGATTACTGGCTGGTGCGTTATGAAGTGTGATTGGGGAGATGTTTAAAACGGATGCTTAATGGATGTGACCTAGTAATGAGAGTAGGACGGTTTGGGATATGATTCTGTTGAACTGTATCTGTATTTGAATGAAATTGATATTGTGTGTGATGGTGATTGATAGCATGTCTTTTGGTTGTTGTAATAAGGTTGGAGTCTTGAATGTGGATTGGTAATGGTTAAGAAGAATGAGGGTGTCGGAATTGGACGAACTGTGGCTAGGAATCATGTTAGATGAAACTTGTGAGCTAGGTAGATTATGTGGTTTAATCTAGGAATGCTCGAACTAGAGAGTCGAATGGTAAATTGGTGTTGTTTTGATTGTTGATGTTATGTAGTGTTGAGTTGACTTGTTTAAGTGGATGACAGACTTGTATATACGTGTGTTTGACTTGTGTGACAGTATGATTAACTAGGTGGCTAGAAATGGGAGTGAGGAGTTGAACTAGACTTAGAATGGAATTAGGTTTAGCATGAACCCCTGAGAGTAAAACTGATTAATCGTCTTGTGATTGATGTGTGGTGATTGTGCTATTTGTTGTGTGAAGTGGGGATTGGGATGAAAGATGATGGCTAAGGTGTTTGAACTAGGAATGTGAGATAGGATGGGATGGGATGAGTTGAATTGCTATCTTTGTATCTATTGTTGTCGGTTGTGGTTTAGTATGAAATTGGGACATGGATTTATGGTGTGGTATTATGTTGTGGAATTGTGTTGTGGACTTCAATTGTGGTGTGCTATGTAATTGCGTGGTGGAATTGGGTTGTGGAATTTGGAAGTGGATTTGGGTAGTGGAATTGTTTGAACGGAATTGGTTAATTGGATTTGCGTGGTTGATGTGGATAACTGTTCTGTTTGTGTTAATGGAATCAAAGTGATAGAACTGGAAAGAGCCAACGTTACCCCATGGATTTGAGTTTCACCCACCGACGGACTGGTGGTTAGGGCCTACCGACAGACTGGTAGATTAGCCTCCCGACGGGGAGTGGAAGTATGGAATTGTGGAATTTGTGATGTGTTCCCCATGCGGTAGGGGAGCACGAGGACCTCCCATACGGTAGGGAGGTGCGTCAGGTCGGGGGGTAGCGGGGGAACAACTCCTTATGGCGCCTAATTAACTCACCTAGATCAATGAATGTGTGGTATGTGTTAGTGATGAAGATGCTTGGTTATGTGTGGTGGTGTATGCGTGTTTGTGAGTGTGTGTGAAATAAGATGCATGTGTGATTCGTGTATGATATGTGTATGGGATGTGTTAGTGAGGTGCCTAGTGTTGTGTTGTGATGAGATGTGAGATAGGAGTTGAATGGTTTAGGATTGATGATGTTGATAAGTGTGTATCTGGGTAATGTGGGTGTTGTGGTTAATGTGTGGGTGTTGTGGTTGATGTGTGATTGGAAGTGTTGTTAGTGATAGTGAGTTGTATTGTGATGTAATGTCAAACTGTGCGCTACATGAGTTGATTATATCGTGTACTTGTGAATGGATGAGTTGGGTTATATTGTTTAGACTGTCAGTTGTGGGCAATGGACTGAGTAGTGCACCTGTGTGATCACCTAGGAAATATGGAGGAGAAATGGAGAGTAAATGTATGTGTGTGAATGTGAATGTATGAGTATGGATTGAATTGGGAGACAACTGGTTACATGATCTTGGTTATGTTTGTGCATGTGGTTTTCTCTGTTGCATAATGTTGAGTTGGATGCGGTGTAATGTTGAGCTTATGCATGTTAAACTCTTGTGGATGTTGATTGAGATTTGAGCTTATGTGATCACCTAGTATCATGTTAGGAATTAAAATGGGGATGGCTGTGTCAGATTCCATTGTTGTTTGTGTGCGGAGTTGGGATCGCTCTTAGGCTAGGTTCGGCGCGTAGTTAAACCCAGTGGGTTCACTCAGTTTCATTAGGAAACTGATCCCCCCTGTTTCTCTTTTCAGGTTCGTTTGGTAGTGAGAGTGAGTTGAAGTTCAGGTGTGCTGTTGAGTTCAGAAGAGTTGCAGGTTGGAGTTGTGAAGTGAAGATTAGGAAGCTACTCTGGAGTGACCTTTGTTTTGAGTTTTGTATTTTCAGTTACACCTTTGGTTGGGAATTTTGTAATCGTTTTGAGCTTTGGTTTCAGATTTCGGATTTTATGTAATGAAGGCCTTCGGTTGATTTTGAGCTTTTTAATGGCGAGTTGTTTCTGTTTCCGCTGCGTTTTACTCCTTTATTTAAATGCTGTATCTTCGAGTAGCACTCAAACCGGTTCGACCACGGGTAAACCCGGGTCAGTTTGGGACGGGTGTTACAGCAAAGACAAACAAGGAATACATATCAGGTAGGAAAGACAGAAAAGAACTGTAAAACCTAATTTTGACGAATCCGCGAAGCTTCAATCTTCTGGATCTTCAACTCTTAGCACTGGAGCTCTCCGAGATGGAAGGATGGCATCACGATCTTTTCCTGGCTCTTCGAACTCTCTCCACTCTTTCTCTCTAATTCTAAGTCTTGGATTTTTCGTCCAAAAAGAAGTATATATTCAAATTGCGGTCGGCGATTGTATTTAATAGCAGTCCGTATCCGGCTGGGAAAAGGGATAGTTTTCAGCAAAAACATAGCGAGTTTTCGCCGAAAACTCTAAGTGGAATTTCCAGTATTTCTCCTATCTTCTTTGTGCAGATCTGATTCATAGTTTTTAGCGAGAAGTAGGGTGTTTTCGCCAAAAACCAGGGGTGGTTTTGACTCCGACTTGGTTGCTTCTTCGATTGATTTCGGGTCACTTCCTCGGGGTTCCAATGCCTTAGACGCGTCCTTGGCTACAAAATTTGACGGAAAAATCTTGTGCTATCCAAAAACACTAGAAAACCATCAAATAGACCCGTTATGGGCCAAAGTAACCAAAATGACACAAGATAGAGCAGTTGAGTGAATATTCGCTATTCTGCCCTAAAAACCATGTCTTAGACAAAGAAATGTCGCTTAAATGGGGCTAAAAATCACGTCAAATCGAGTGTCATCAACACCTAAGAGTAAGGAGACCAAAACTTGATGATCTTTATTCGGGTTTCTGCAATGAGAAAGAAGATATTTGATTACTGAAGACCAACAATCAAGCATTCAAGATATCGGTGACAATTTATTTTTAATTACAATAATTGTATTTCCAACAACATTCTATTTTTGTTAGATTTTGTAAAGCCTACTTACAGGCTGAGAAAAGAGAGGAACAAGTATGCTGATTATGATGAACGACAAGGCCTTAAGGAGTTTGAGTTCTCAATAAAAAACTCATTCCTCTTCATCTAATATGCTACACTTCAATCTATTTCCATTTAGCCGCAATCATAGCTTGATCATCAAATTTCAGTTCTTCTCTTCACTCTCCTAGCACGTTCGTGCACAAAGGTTTCTCACAACATTGTTTCCATTGCCGTCATCATGGGCGGTTAATTTTCATCAAAAGATGAGATTTCAAACCTCAAAGACTCCATCAATCGGCTTTAAAAAATGATGGAACAACCGATTGTCGATAGAGGCAAGTCACATTCTATAGACATCTCATCTGATCATCACCACGAGTCACTTATAGCCAATCGTCATGCGTCTGACAGAGGTCCATGATTTGAATTTCCACTTTTCTCCAGGATGGAAGACCCACTCAAATGGCTTTATCGATGCGAGCTATACTTCATGAATTAAAATATACCACCAGCAACACGAGTCTCCACAGTGGCTTACTATCTCACAACCGAGGCTCAGTTATGGTATCATCATTTATGTTAATATCAACCTCGTATATCTTGGGTTGAATTTCACGATTATTGCACACATTTCTTTCGTCCTCGCGGTGGCTCAAATCTGTTAGGTAACTTAACCAATCTCAAGCAACTCGGTCGTCTAGTTGAAGATTATATCACCGATTTCCAAAATCGCTTAGCCCGTGTACCACCATTACGAACAGAATACCAAGTCGTGATTTTCATTGTTAGCCTCGATGAAGTCTTATGCTGAATATCAACAACCATTGAATCTCACAATGGCAATCAGTGTGAAAAGGGTGTTTACCAAAAAAAATCAACTTTCAGCTTTGGTCCTTAACCCAAGTTCAACCTGCTCGATTCTCACCAAAGGCACCCGACACCTCTCTTCCATCCACACCTCGAGTAATAAATCCCATTGTCACAGCTGCTACACGCAACACTTTCCCACCACATCTTAAGCGACTGACAAAAGCAGAAGTAACTGAACGATGTGCCAAAGGCCTTTGCAACAATTGTGATGAAACGTATGTCTTGGGCATAAGTGCAAGCGATTATTTTGCTTGTGGATGCAGGAGGATAACGAAGAGGGGGGAAGCTCTATTGGATCTACCGAGCCGATGGTTTCTCTCTATGTTATGGCAGGACTTCAACATTCTAGAACTCTTCAAGTTCAAGTCCAATTAGTAGCAACTTCTATTCTTAAAATGATTGATGTCGAAAGCACTCATAATTTCATCAAAATGATCACTGCACTTGCACTTGGGCTGCCGATCACTCCTCACCAAAATCTACGTGAGGCTGTTGCGAATGGTGGAAAGCTAGTTAGCATGAGTGTTTTCAAGGACATCCCTCTCCATAAAGATGGTAAGACTTTTCTGGTTACTCTCTTTGTGTTACCATTGACTGGCTTTGATATTATATTGGGCGTCAAATGGCTCAAAGAATTGCGTGATATCATGTGTAATTTCAGAGAGTAGCGAGTCACATTCAGTCATCATTGTAACACAATGACTTGGGTGGGAGAAGCATCTCAAACAATAACCACCTTATTATGCTCTGCTCAGCCTGCTTTCTCGAATGCATAGGCCATGGAAGAGATTCTGCATTCTTTTCAGTATGTTTTTGGAGAACCCTCAACCTTACGTTCTACTCGTCAGTGCGACTATCGCATCATTCTGAAAGATGGGCCAAACCCTATTTCACTCTCAATATATCGCTACCCTTAGCTTCAAAAAGATGAAATAGAAAAGGAGTGCTCGGAGATGCTTACAAAAGGACAAATACGACCAAGTCGAAGCCCTTTCTCCTCGTCGGTATTGCTGGTTACCAAAAGCGACAGTTATTGATGATTTTGTGTTGATTATAGAGCACTAAATGTAACAACGGTTAAAGATAAATTTCCAATCTTGGTGATTGACGAACTCTTGGATGAACTTCATAGGTCTCGTTTCTTCACGAAATTGGATTTATGCTCAGGGTACCATCAAGTAGGAACGAGTCTCGATGATGTGGAGAAAGCAAATTTTCGCATCACCACAACCATTTTGAATTCTTAGTGATGCCGTTTGGATTGTGTAATGCTACTTCCACATTTCCAACACTTATGAATGAAGTCTTTGGGCCACATATTCAGAAATTTGTTCTCGTCTTTTTACGACATTTTAATCTACAACCATACTTGGGTGGAGCATTTGCATCATCTCACAACTATTTTTGGACTCCTCCAACTACACCGTTTCTTCCTCAAACAACATAAGTATGTCTTTGCCGTCCTGGAAGGCCCTTATCTTGGCCATGTGCTTAATGGCGAGGGAGTCTCAACTGACAATTCCAAGACTCAGGCTGTCTTGGAGTGGCCAATCCCAGCCACCATAACTGCACTTCTAGGATTTCTTTGTTTAGCAGGCTTTTACCGCCGGTTCATTCATAATTTTGGAGTTCATGCAACACCCTTGACTTCCATACTTCGGCGTAATTATTTCAGTTGGAATTTAGAGTCACTATGAGCATTTGACATCCTAAAGAAGGATTTGTTTAGCTAGAGCGCTTGTCTTGCAGTTACCAAAACTTTACACTATCTTTCTTGATTGAGTGTGATGCCTCCGGGATGAGAATCAGTGCAATGCTCCAACAAGAAGGCCACCACATTGCCTTTTCAGTAAGAAGCTGGCAAATCACCACCTCAAACTTCCAGCTTATGAGCAAAAAATAATTGGGTTGGTCCAAGCTATTCGCAATTGGTGGCATTACCTTTATCGTCATTTCTTTGTGAATCACACTGACCACTACAACTTAAAATACATGATGCAACAACAACTTAGCACTTCTCCACAACAACAATGGATGAGCAAGCTATTGGGATTCGATTTTGAATTCGAATACAAACCAGGAAAATTGAACAAGGCAGATGACGCATTATCCCGTCATGACATATATAAGCCAAGAAACACTTATGGTTCTCACCATGGTTCGCTCCCAGCTTCCCGACGACATGAAACGGTATTACCAACAGTCAGCGGACGAAAAAGAGGTGTTTGAAAAAGCTGCAACTAGTTTTGATCCCAATTGGACCACTTACAATGGGTTCGCCTACTTCAAACTAAACTCTATATTAGACCGACCTCCGAGAATATACCCACCATCATAACTAGAGTTTATAACATCACTCTTTAAGGAGTCCAAAATACTTTATATTGACTAAAACATGAATTTTCATGGCCAGGGTTACTACAACCCCTCACCATTTTAAAACACATTTGGACAGACATTTCAATGGACTTTGTCGAAGTGCTCTGAAAGTGCGAGGTAATTCTGTGATCTATGTGGTGGTTGATCGCTTCTCAAAATATGCTCATTTTTTGGCACTCTCGCATCCTTACACAACCACATAAGTAGCACAATCATTCTTCAAAAACATTTTCAAACTTCATGGTTTGCCAGAAACTATTGTGAGTGATAGGGATGCAATTTTTACAAGTTCATTTTGGAGAGAGCTTTTCAAAATATGCAACACCCAATTGGATTTTTCCATTTCCTAACACTTGCAAAATGATGCTCAGACGAAGGTAGTAAATCACACACTTGAAATGTTTCTCAGGTGTTTGGTGGGTGAACTGTTTTCCATGGGTTGAGTTCTGCTACAATACATCTTATCATTCTTTATTGTGCGAGTCTCCATTCAAGGTCGTATATGGGAGAGACCCACCAAGACTCATTTCATACGAACCAAGTTCTTGCAAGGTAGAGGCAGTCGATGCATCATTGAAGGGAAGAGATGAAATCCTCAATGATGCTCGCAACCATTTCATTCGGACACAAGATAGAATTATACTCGCCATCGTTAAGTGCCTTTGACGAAGGGCAGTGGGTTTGGCTTCACTTACAACCATATCACCAACTTTCCATAAGTGATAAGACATCGACGAAATTATCGTCATGCTATGTTCGACCATTTCAGATTGCCAAGAAGATTGGGCGCATAGTTTACCGTTTAGCACTACCAGCAGGGAGAAAAATTCATGATGTTTTCGAGATCTCCCTATTGAATGAGTTCAAGGGTACCCCATCAATTATCCCATCTGAGCTACCACTTACACATAATGGGTGATATCTTCCGGTTCCACAAGAAGTGCTTCGTGGCCGACTAAACAAAGTCCAACAGGTGCTAGTTGCTTGGGAGGGACTATAACCAGATGATGCAACATGGGAGGACCTAGAGACATTTCGTAGTCACTACCCACACTTCAAGGTTGAGGAAAATCTTGATCTCAAACGAGGGAAGTAATGACGCATTCATTGGCCACCAAATATAGATCAAGGGGAAAGAAGCATAATGATAAGACGTCAATTTTGGAGGAAGAGGATATTTGATTACCGAAGACCAACAAGCATTCAAGATATTAGTGGCAATTTACTTTTAATTACAATAATTATATTTTCTTCTATTATTTAACTTTCCTTTTTTCCTGAGATTTTGTAAAGCCTGCTTACAGGCTGAGAAAAGAGAGGAACATGCATGCTAATTCTGATGAACGGCAAGGCCTTAGGGAATTTGAGTTCTCAATAAAAAAACTTATTCCTCTTCATCAAATCTGCTACACTTCACCCCATTTCCATTCACCCACAATCATAGCTCGATCATCCAATTCCAGTTTTTCTCTGCACTCTCATAGACTCGTGACACGTTTGTGCACAAAGGTTGCTCACAACATATACCACACAAGGATAGAGTAGAAGAGAATCAACAAAGTCAAAGAACAACAAATGTTTACCGCCAACTCAATCACGAGACACTCCCACATGACCCAAAATAAATAAATAAACTCAAAGCTTGAGTTGCCTTAGGAGAAATGCTTGTTCAACATTATTAGCTACACGACCAAGGACTAAGGTTTTGCATTCTAGCTAAAGAATTTATTCAAGCTATCATCCTTGTTCTTGAAATATATTTTGACCACATAAATTTTTAGCTGAATATTTTTCTTCTCGGCACGAATGAGCTCCATAGTGTAATAAGAGCAGATGCCAACTACGTTAAATAGTCTGAACCACTCTTCTTCATAGACATTGATATTTGGAGCTTAAATATATACTAGATATGGGCCTAGCTGACTACCTTGCACCTTCTTTTTTGTATATCGCTTCTTTTATGTGCTAACCTTTTCCAAGACAGCTTCCACTACAACTACAGGTTCTTGTATAGTTGTAGTTACCCTTTGGAAAGGATCATTAGTTATAGTATAGACACATGTATAATGGAATTCATAAGGTATTGGTGGCCTAAAGGATGAACTGTCCAGCGTATATAAGGGGTGCACTGACTACAACCAGGAATGGTTAACCAATGCTAAGAGGAGCATCAACATCATCTTTCATGTCGAACCCAAAAAAAATCCAATTTAAATAGCTTTCATTCACATGAACAACCACATTTTCTACAATCCATCTAGACTGGTGCACGGTTTGGTAAACTAACTTAATATACATCCCAATTGGTAGCAAAACAAACAATCCTAGTTGTTTAAACAGTGTATAAGGCATAATATTGACAAGCCAAAACCCTATCAATATGATGTGTGCCAATAATGTAAGGGAAAGAGAAACTCCATGTATCAGAGCATTTCTTCACAATATTGTTCTCTACAACTCTAAGCACATTGCACTAAAAGTAAGTGCAATAACCTCTTCCAACTAAACAACTCTGGCCATCTTCTTCTTTGACTCCACATTTGGTGCAACATCTGGGCATGGAGGAACTTGGTTCTCCTCGTCTTCATCTAGAATGACAACTCGTAACTCCTCAATCACTATAGAAGAATATAAATATCCTAGCTTTCGCTTATTGGAGAAGATATTATTCATGAATTTATCAGTGTGAAAACTTTTTTTTTTATTTTTACCCTTTTTTGTGAAAGCTATAGCAATTACTTTTCCTCTGTAGCAGTTTTCCTATTCTTCCAAGTAGTTGGTACTTTCGGCGGTTTCCTCGTCGCACTACAAAAAACAGTAGTTTCACCAACGGTTTTATGCCAACGGTTTAAAATCGTTGGCAAAAACCTGTCTTTCAGCAACAGATTTGTATCGTTGGCAAAGATAACAGTTTCACCAACGGTTTTGTGGAAACCGTTGGCTAAAGGTACGATTCGCCAACGGGATCAACCGTTGGCAAAACTAATACTTTCACCAACGCTTTTTAAGCTTTACCAATGCTTTTATCCGTCGCCATAAAAAGTGGAAGAAATAAATTAAGCATAATCTGGGTTTCGAACTCGGAACCTCTTCAGAAAAAGGGCTGGGTACTTTACCATTGGGCTAACTGTGAGATTTATTTAAAAGTGTACATGGTTGCAGTTGGAATTTGGGGATTTGATGGGTTTTTTTCAGGGATTGATGGCCATTGCTGCGACATTCTCTTCTCCTTTGGTTCTCCCAAATGCTTGCAGTTGGAATTTGGGGATTTGATGGGTTTTGTTGAAGGATCGACGGTTTATCCGCTGTCATTCCCCTTATATGTATCTCTAGGATTCTGGTGTTAGGGATTATATTCTTTCCCAACTTTTTCTCTCTGGTTGAACAAATCTGAAATCATCATCATGTCTTTGTCACTGATCTTGTGTAAGTACTTCATGTGATATAGACACATCATGAAGGATAATTTTGTGAACTTGGTAGAACCCTCATATAATGCAGTTCGGCTATTGATCTGAGAGGCGAATCTCTTAGATCAATCTGAGAGAAGCGTGGCCATCGGATCGTCTGGGAAGTGATCCTGCGGTTGGAGGCAGCTGAATTAAAGAAGGGGTATAATGGTCTCATAATGTGTGTCATAAAATAGATGTGTATGGCGGGAAAATATTTATTAGGAAGGGAAAAAGTTTATGAGTTATGACAACTTCTCAAACAAGTTTCTATTTTTTTATTTTTTTAAAAATAACTTTACATATACTTTTCATTTCCCCTACTTTTATATTAATGTATTTAACTAATTCTAGAATGGTCAAAATGAATTTTCTTATTCACAAATGTTGTTTGTTTTAATTTTTCAAATCCAATGGCATTAATTTTGATATATTTTATTCGATTTTTTTAAGAAAATTTTCGAACTTGTACATTAATGTTATGCCTGACTTATGATATCAATTTTTCATAACATGAGATAATGTTAATGTAAAATGAAAGAGACTATAAGTTATAACTTAGTTATAAAATAATCGATGACTAAATTTTATTTCTAATATATTTTCTTCTTCTCTCTTCTTCTATCAAATGATTATTTAATTATTTCTTGTTTGTTCTTAATGATTTCTATGTCAATATTTTGTTATTCTTAGATCCTCTTTATGTCATTCTTATGCTCCTATATGTCGTTATTATGTTTCTTTTATGAGACCGTTACATAAATATAACATACATATAACACTAACATAACATTTGAAGATTATGGTTTTTGTGTATAACTTATACAATTGTGTAAATGAATTGTTAGGCCCCCTTTGTGTCATTGTTATGTCGTTATTATGTTTCTTTTATAACATTATTACATTTTGAAGCTTGTGGTTTCTGTGTATAACTTATACAATTGTGTAAATGAAGCTTATGATTTTTAATATACTGCATCAACACGTGAAACTTTAACAGACATTTTTACGTCATGTTGTTGTTATATCACCGTTATGTCATTGATATGTTCCGAATAAATCATTGTCATGTTGTTATTATATCACTGTTATGCCATTTTTGCATTCTCAATGTATCATTCTCAGTGTCATGTTCTTGTTATATCATTGTAATTTCCTTATTATATTAATCTTAATAGTCATAATAGTTTGGAGGCAAGTATAGAGATATATACAAACACATGCATTATATAAATAGTGATACATTCAAGTTATAATCAATCTTGAACAAAAGTACATAATAATAATAAAAACATCTTCATATGCAGGTGTCTTTTCGATGACTTCTTAGTTGACTTGTCTTTTATGTATGAATCTTCATGACTCTTCTTCTCTGTCTGCTTCTTCTTCTTTTGCACCTGTCAAGACATATATAACATGCGTATATTAGTCATACATCATACTTATAATAGTTCGACAAACACATTATACATAGAACCGTCATAACACATAAATAACACTTATGTGTAATATGCATAACACATACAAAAAACAAATATCATATAACTCAACGACATTGCATATATCATATATGAGAGACAAAAAACATACATATATCAAGCATGTATTATAACATAAAACATGCATAACACAAACGTAACATGTGTATAAAATAAAGAACACATAAAACATATAGATCTGGAGCCCAAACCCACGAAGAACCTAATAGATCTAGATTTTTCCAAAATGGGGAAATCTAGATTTTTTGAAGAGCCCAAACCCACAATGAACCTAATTGATCTAGATTTTTTGAATAATCATGAAAACTCAAATAGATCTAGATTTTTTTTTTTTCCAAACTTGATAGATCTAAATTTTTTTTTTGTAAGAGGTATGAAGGTTTGAGTCAAGCTTGAATAAATAGACAAAACTATAACAAATAACATATAGATCAGCAACTCAGAACCATGAAGTCATATAGATATAGAATTAGATTTTTTTTCCCAAACTTGATAGATCCAATTTTTTTTAAAGAAGGGCAAATGTTTGAGTCAAACTTGAAGTTTGTGTTGGAATTTCTTCTTAGTGCATCAAATCATAGAACCATGGAGAAACTAGGGTAGAAAACAGACATATAACATAAATATACTAGACATATAGCGTACATAACACATGTATAATATAAACGTGAACTAGCAATATATGAAACACGAAACAACTACATAAGTACCTTTTTCGTCGAAAAGGATGGCTCATCTTTGCTGGCTCTTCTGAATAGCTTCATGTTTCTTCCGAGTAGCTTCGTGTTTCGTCTTGGATACCTTCGTGTTGCTGTTGAAGGACAGAGGTTGAAGTGCAGGTGTGGAAGCTTGAAATTTGTTCTCAATCCATGGAAAAATGAAAAATATAAGAAGAGTTGAGAGTTCTTGAAAGAATAGAGATAATAGAGAGAGAATGTAGAATAGAGATAATAGAGAGAGAATGTAGATCTTAGATTATAATAGATCTAAGTTTTGAATTTTGAAATTTGAAAAATAAAATAAAATAAAAATATTTTAATTTCAGCAACTTTTCCCCCATTGCCCTCCGAATTAAGCCAGCCGTTGGATCGGATGGATAGCCGAAAATCAACCACAACCATTAGATGTGGCTCTCAGAATAATCTGAGAGAATGGGCTCTTAGAGCCATAGCCAAATTGCATATAATGGTACTTCGCCTCGTTTAAAATTTCGAAGACATCATCATCTGGGTTCTCGCTCCATATATCCAACATTGGTACGTCTGTAGGAGATGGTTGTGGGATTTCAGCTTGAATACCCACATTAGATTCTGTAGGAAGTGGCTATTCTACTTCAGATCGTACTCCAATAGCGCCATTCACCATGTTCTGGAACAAGATTGGCTAAATTATCGGTGTTTCCTCAACCAATACTGACAATTTCAGCTTCATTATTCACATCAATCAGTGCTAGAAACTCTAGCTCGCTCTCCATGCAAATTCCAAACATCATAAGAAGAGAAAAAAAGCTGAAGTGAGAAAATGTTGACTGACTTCCTTCCTTGGCCTCCACTTCTTGAATTTGAACTTGCGACAAGGTTAGAGGATATTCACTCCATCCGGTGCATTGGACACTGCAAAGTCCATTAATTTTTTAATGCTGACATAATTCTCAGGAGTATGTCACAGCTTTCGTATCCAAGACTTGTCCATCTACAATTACCTAACACTACAAGAAAATGAGGATTTAGTGACCGTAATTTTGTGACCGTAATGAAAACGGTCCATAATAAACTACTACTCGTGACCGTAATTGGATACGATCACTAATGTACTTAATCATTCAAATAGTGGGGACCGTTTATTTATACGGTGAATAAAACTATACCAATACAGTCATTATTAAAAAAACTGATGACCAAAATATAAAACGGTCCCTATTATATAAATTTGCGCCAAATTTTTTTCATTTTTGCGCCAACTATTATTGTTTTTTGGAGGAAAATTATAATGAAATATATTAAAAAAAAAGAAAAAAGAAAATACCCATTCTTCTGCAGCAGCAAAAACTAATCCGTCGGACTCCATTATCCTCCCCGCAGCAAACTCCTCCGGCGGACCTCCGCAGCAATTCCAATTGACGATATATGGACACCGGAGATCCAAGCTCTCTGTCCGTCGTCTGAAGCCCCTTCACGAAACTCTCTTCCCTTACTTTCGATTTTCGTCGGCCGTAGCTATCAGAAAAGAAGAAGGATAAAGCTGCAAGCAGAAATTAGGACAGCAGCAGCAAAAAGCACAGGCTGCTTCCTTTCTCATTTCCTTTTTATATTCCAACGGTAGGGTTTCCATTTTTACTGTTCGGATAAGTAAATAACTGTAACAATAAAAGTCGAACACGTGGCAACGGTGAAAAGGAAATGACATTCAATTTAAATGAAACGCTGCGTAGCTTCATTTGTTCCTTACTTCGATTCGCAGCTCTATATTCCTTTTCCTCTGTCGTTCATCTTCCCAGCTTCCTTTGCCTGCAATCTCTGGTGAAGCAGTGTTGTTTAATACCCTCCCACAAGTTGGAGAGTGTATATCAATAACTCCAACTTGCTCAATAGAAACTGTAATCTTCGGCGATGAAAACCCTTAGTAAAAAAATCTGCCAATTGCTCTTCAGTTGAAACATGGTGCAGCTTGATAAGTCCTGATTTGATTCTTTCTCTTGTAACATGGCAATCGATTTCGATATGCTTTGTCCGTTCATGGAAAACAGGATTTTCTGCAATGTGTATGGCCGACCTATTATCACAGTAGATGTTCACTGGTGTCACAACTTTTACTCCCAAGTCTGCAAGTAATACGTCAGCCACTGGACTTCACACACAAGATGTGCTAATGCTCTATATTCTGCCTCTGATGAAGACCTTGAGACAGTAGTTTGCTTCTTAGACTTCCAAGTCACTAAACTAGATCCCAAATAGGTGCAATATCCAGTAATTGATCGCCTTGTATCCGGGCAAGTAGCCCAATCAGAATCACAAAATCCCTGCAATACCAATTCATTGTCTGACTTATAGAATAGACCTTGTCCAGGAGATGATTTAAGGTACCTTAGAATCCTTTGAGCTGCTTGCAAGTGTCCAACACACGGTTCAGATTGATATTGACTGAGTTGCTGAACTGCAAATGCAATGTCAGGCCTAGTAATTGTAAGGTAATGCAGCTTCCCAACTAGTTGTCTGTACAGGCCAGGATTCTCCAACTTGTCTCCTTGCTCTGCACTAAGTCTTGTGTTAGGATCCATTGGTGACTTGGTACTCTTACACTCCAGAAAACCTGCCTCATTCAACAATTCAATGCAATATTTTCGTTGATTCACTTCAATCCCTGACTTGGACCTGGCAACCTCTAAGCCTAGGAAAAACTTGAGATCACCTAAGTCTTTGATCTTGAAATTGGACTGTAAATAGAGCTTGACCATATCGATTTCATCTTGAGAAGCACCTGCTAGTATGATGTCGTCAACATAGACTAAAAGGATGACCATGTGATCATCTTCACCCTTAATGAACAAAGAATAATCTGCACTTGACTGTCTAAAACCATGATCCAAAAGAGACTGAGTAAGCTTGGCAAACCACTGACGACTTGCCTGTTTGAGGCCATAAAGAGACTTCTTGAGTCGACAACACATGCCATGTTGTACTGATAGACCAGGAGGAATCTGCATGTAAACCTCCTCCTCAAGCTCACCATGGAGAAACGCATTAGAGACATCCATCTGCTGGAGCTGCCATTGTTTTGCAGAAGCAACAGCTAACAAAGACTTAACTGAATTGATTTTAGCAACGGGAGAAAAGGTATCAAGGAAATCAATACCATAGACTTGAGTGAAACCTTTAGCCACCAACCTGGCTTTGTGTCTCTCAATGGTGCCATCTGACCTCAATTTTATTTTGTAAACCCAACGACAACCAACAGGTTTCTTACCAGATGGCAAAGGAACTATGTCCCAAGTCTGGTTAGCATCTAGGGCATAGAGCTCCTCCTCCATAGCTTTCCTCCAACAAAGATCCTTAATAGCTTCAGAATAAGAGTTTGGTTCTTGAGTAACCACGACAGCCAAGGCATAATCCCTGTAACTATCTGACAAATGAGCATAAGATACAACAGATGCAAGAGAATGCCTGGTAATGCTGCAGTCAAGATGATAATCCTTAAGATGAACAGGAATGTTTCTTGCCCTGGTGGATCGACGAGGAGGTGGATCATCTGAGACACCATCATCTGGAGCTTCAATGTGAGGGTCAGCTTCCAACTCCACTGCATCATCAGTCAGTACATCCTGTGGAAAACAAGAAGAATTTGGCACAGCTGGACAGCTAAGAGGAGGGCTTGAGTGATCGACAGACTGACTCAAGTCTGCAGGAGGCAGCCTATGATCTGATTCTTGGTAGATCATAGGAGGAATGGACTGACTTTGGGGTAAGGCTGAACTGGAAACATCTTTAAAAGGGAATATTGACTCATAAAAGATAACATCACGTGAAACAAAGGTCTGATTGGTATGTAAATCCATAACTTTATACCCCTTAATCCCAGAAGGCATACCAAGGAAGACACATTGTCTAGCCCTGGGTTGAAATTTGGTTCTGTGTTGTGAAAGGGTAGAAGCATAACACAGGCATCCAAAAACTTTCAGGTTGTCTAAGGTGGCAGAAGATCCATGAAGCTTTTCATATGAGGAATATTTGTTAAGAATTGGTGTTGGCATTCGATTGATTAAGTAAACTGCATGAAGAACACAGTCACTCCAAAAGGGTAGAGGTAGGCCTGCCTGAAACTGCAAAGCCCTGGCTACATTTAGGATATGCTGGTGTTTTCTTTCAACCCTAACATTCTGCTGAGGAGTTTCAACACATGACATCTGATGTAAAATGCCATGATCACTGAAAAATTTGGTCATATTAAATTCTTTGCCCTAATCACTTCTAATAACCTTAACAGTTCGACCAAATTGGTTTTTAACCATAAGACAGAATGATTCAAGGTAACTTCTGGACTCAGATTTGTGTTTCATGAAATAAACCCACACCCCTCTAGAGTAATCATCAACGATGGTGAGAAAGTAGGAGAATTTATCATAAGATTCAGTAGCTAATGGTCCCCAAATGTCTACATGAATCAAGTCAAAAGAGTGAGCAGCAGTGCTGTCACTTACAGGGAATGAAAGACGTTTCTGCTTAGCTAAGTGACAGACTTGACAGTGTAAAATATTCTCACTCTCTACTGTAGGATTACATGATTGAAGTAATTGGACTCTATCTAAACTAGCATGACCTAAACGCCAATGCCAAAGGTTGATTTGTTGAGGCTGAAAGTTGTAAGTGGTAGCTATGATAGGAGAAGTGAATTTTGAAGTATGAGGTTGAGCATTGAGCTGGTACAGGCCTCTAGTCTCTGTGGCCAAACCAATCATCTTGCTGTTGGTAAGGTCCTGAATATGACACACACGAGATTTGAAAAGCAAGGAAACATGTAGATCATGAGTTAACTTGCTTATAGAAACCAGATTGAACCCGAAACTGGGAACAAAAAGAACATTATGGAGAGTAAGACCAATAGGGAGTTTGACAGATCCTATGTGGCTAACTAAGACTCTGGAGGAATTTGGAAGATAAACATAGACACCAACGACAGGTTTAGGGTTAAGAAGACATTCGAAGGTGCAACAAATATGATCTGAAGCACCTGTATCTAGAATCCAGACTGCATCCAAATCCTTATGTTTATAAGAGGACAGAATGTATGTACCTGAGTGAGTAGATGGAGCTGGAGAGCCTTGGTTCACACTGAAAGCCCTGTGAACAGGTGAAACAGACGATTGGAGGAGAGATTTCAGCTGATGCAGTTCTTCAGCTGTCAAACCAATGGAATCTGCAGCAGAAGCATCACTGCCAACAAGCTTGTTTTCTTGGCCATCCTGAGTAATGGCTGCAGCAAATCGATTGTTGGAAAAAGGAACATTCGCCCCTTTTCGTTTCTGTTCTTGCTCTCTTTTCCACTTCAATTTGCGACAGTCTTCAATAACATGAGTATCCTTCTTACAATACCTGCAGAATAACTTCTTGTCTACTGTATCAGTTGAGACAGCTTGAGCAGTGGCTGCAGCAAACACCACTGGTTGAGTTGAGTCCTGGCCGATGGCTATTCCTCCTTTCAATTTCTCTTCATGTTACAAAGCATCATCATAAGCAGATGTAACCGAGGGTAAGGGTTTCATCATGAGAAGCTGAGTTTTGACCACGTCATATTCAGCATTCAGACCTCTGAGGAAGCGGATCAAGTAATCAGTGTCCTGCTTGGTTTGAAAAGCCTTAACAACAGGACAGGTGTTCGTTGTTCCTGGAGCACAGTTGCAAGGCACTATGGGTGAAAATTGACTATACTCCTCCCATAGTCCTTTGATCAAGGTGTAGTACTGAGTAACAGTCATGGATCCCTGTTTGCAAGCATGAATCTCATCCTGTAAGTTAGCTATTTTGAGAGCATTAGCCTTTCCAAACCTCTGCTTCAATTCTTCCCATAACACCTGTGCTACTTCATGACTCATAACACTTCGTCGAATCTCTGGATGCAAAGAATTGATGATCCAACAGAGAACCATCGTGTTACATGCATCCCAGAGTACATATCTATCACTGGTAGCAGCAGGAATCAGAATAGTACCATCTATAAATCCAAGTTTGTGCTTGGTTTTAAGAGCAAAACGCACCGATCTATTCCACACTTGATAATTGTTTCCATCTAGCACTATATTAACGATCGATTGTGTTAGATTCTCATTCGGATTTAGGTAGAAAGGATTACCAAAACTTGTGTCTGAATTTTGATTTCCTTGTTCATTGTTGTTGTTGCTGTTGTTGTTGAAGTTGCCAAAAACAACACCAGAAGAATTGCCTGTGCCGTCTCCTCTGGGAGTGTTTGCATTACCTCCCGGCGAATCCATCGAATCAGAGCTGACGGCGGATCGTCAGCTGCTCTGATACCATATCAGAAAAGAAGAAGGATAAAGCTGCAAGCAGAAATTAGGACAGCAGCAGCAAAAAGCACAGGCTGCTTCCTTTCTCATTTTCTTTTTATATTCCAACGGTAGGGTTTCCATTTTTACTGTTCGGATAAGTAAAAACTGTAACAATAAAAGTCGAACACGTGGCAACGGTGAAAAGGAAATGACATTCAATTTAAATGAAACGCTGCGTAGCTTCATTTGTTCCTTACTTCGATTCGCAGCTCTGTATTCCTTTTCCTCTGTCGTTCATCTTCCCAGCTTCCTTTGCCTGCAATCTCTGGTGAAGCAGTGTTGTTTAATAGTAGCCCCTCTCGCCTCACTGTCATCCTTATTTCGAGCTTCAAATCGTTTTCCTCTGTTCTCTTACACTGTCGATTTCCTCTATTCTTCTTTCTGATTCATCGGCATTACTATCTGTATCCAAGTCTGTCACTCCAAGAGAGATTCCTCACTCTCGGAAGCTCGCAAGTACAAGCTAATCACTCCCTCCATCCTCTCCGATCGTCTCAGGGTACGTATTCTCTGAATCTACCACCGTTCACTTTGAATATTTGGAGCAGGAATAGGTAATCAGGTGGTGAGGAATTTCAGTAGTAGTCTAGCGATTAGGTTTTACTTCCTGTTGAATCAAACAAGGAATTGTATCTGCAATATTTGCAGAAGCCAACAACTAGCTTTGAGTGAAGTTTGTTTGCTTTGACTATAGTTTTGATTAAAGTTAGGCGAATTTCTTTTGAACTTTCCCTATAGTGGCAATGTCATTATTGGAAAAGTTAGGTTTCTCTGCCTTTCATTTGTTGATCTTCATTCGTATTCCTCAGGTTGTGTGGGTTCCTGGTAGCTTTGAAGTAGGTGTAGTTGCAGAGAAGCTAGGCAAGTCTGGGAAATATGATGTTGTGTTGTGTATTGGAGCTGTGGTATGATATCTTTCCCCCCGTAATTAGTGTTGATTGTATAAAGGTTGAGAGATGAATCCAAGTGCTGTAGTATACTGACCTGTTCTGTCTGCTGTAGAAGCTGAAACTTTGATCATATGTTCTCTGCTCTGCTCTTCTGAATTGTCCAGATTCTGATATCAGATGGAGTGATGTTCTTTCTTTAATTAGAATCTATAACAGTTATAATTAGAAACTTAAAACAGTTACAGATGCTGTACCCTGGACCGAACATTAACCGCTCTAGATGCCATGGCTCTCCAGTTTTCTCTAGCAGATAGCAGACGCCTTCCTGGTCCTTGTTCAGTTTCCCTAAACCCCTCCATGAATTCTTGCCTCTGAAGTCGTAACGCTAAAGCAGCATCTCCATCTTGGCTTGGTATTGTTCTTCCACTACTTACTGCTGCCTCTCTTCTCAATAACCTTGCCAGCTCCTCTCCTCTTTGCACCCTTCTCGCCAATGATGAATCCTCATTTCCATTTGCTGCAACTACTCCTCTTCCCCTCCTCGCAACTCCATCATCATTTCGGCTTGATAACCACACAAACTCAGCTCTTGGAAACCTCCCAGAATTTCCAGAAACCTCCTGATTCTGAGCCTGGCCGGATGGTCTTCCTTGTCTACTAGGATTGGCACCTCTACTAGACCTCCTTGTCTCGTTGGTGACCCTTTCTTGGGGGATTTCACCATCTCGGCTATTCAATGTCCCAATAGATGCCTTCCTTGCTTCCACTTCTTTTGGGAATAGAAGCTGTATTGTGTTCCAAAGAACTGTGTTCACAGTGCAAGATCTCCCATTGCTGCAATTTCACCGAAAAGGGAAGAACGTTGTTAAGATTGGAAGTCCTATTGTTAATTCTATTAGTTCAATACATTGTTAAGAATATAATAGTTTGTAATTAGTTTTGTTGCTTGCTTGCTCTCATTTGTTCATTTTCTGTTCTTTCTTTTCGTTTTAACTTAGATTTCTTTGTGTGCTACTGCACTGTGTACAAATGCTTACGTTTAACCAAACGAGTGACTCATTAGCTGTGAGAGGCTTATAGTTGGTTTGTGATATTGAAGTGTACTGATGTAGCTGCATTTGTACATTGCAGTCTCTGGTTCTGCATTTGTACATTGCTTAGAAAGAAAGTAATCGTTAAAAGATTGGCCCAACTGATATTTACTAGCTGGGCTCACTTGTTTATTGTTTTATTGGAATATTTTATTGGTTTCTGTCATCGGAGGCGTCAATTTCTTTTCACAACTTCAATCCTTTCCGTTTATCTTCCTCCCAATTTCAATCATTTCCGTTTATACTAGTAAAAGGAACTTATTAAAAGAAAGATAACGTTGTTTCATTCTAAGTCTTAGTTAACGTTTGAAATTATCTTTTTTGCTTCAGGGAGCATCATTTGCTGGATATTTTCGTAATATCAACTTGACTATTCCAGGTAAGTAACTTTTAAGTTAATGTCCAATAAAATATCTCAGCCGTATTTCTTAAGTCTACACTTTTAAAAAATAATTGAGCAATTATTTTTCTCCTCCATTTAAAAAATAATTGTTGATAGATAGTGTTATTTCAATAAGCAGATGACACCCAATAAGGAATGGATGAATCTTCGTCTTAATAGATTGGGTGAAGAATATGGTCGGGGTGTGACCGAATTTTTAGATTATGCCTTTGAAAGAAATGGGGGTGGTGATCAAGTTAGATGTCCTTGTGTAAAATGTATGAACGCGAGATTGGAAACTCGGAACACCATAGAGGCACATTTAAAGATACATGGCATTCTGACAAATTACACTTTTTGAAAGACGAGATTCTTGCTAGACTACGACAAATTGAAGAGGAAAAGTCTACTCTCGAAAAGTAAATGGACGAAGTGAAGAATGCTGCTAGATTAGAAGCCGAACAGCAGAAACGAAGGCTTGATGAAATGGAAAATCAAATGGTGAATATGCAAGCTCAAATGCAAGCTCAAATGCAAGCATTCGTGGAATCTCAGATGCAAGCATTCATGGGTGCTCGAAAGGTATTTTCTAAATTTATTTTTGTTGTCTCTTTTTTGGTTGATTTTCTAAAAAGAAAAGGGTGGAAAAAGAGGTCATGTTCCCCACAATCGACTATTGTTTAATCATCATTAAGAAACACCACTGACCACACCAGCACAATGATGATGGAAGGTCAAATTATTTAGTTGTATCTATAGAGTTTTGTTGGAGGTGGGTTCCATTAAGACACTAGCTATGAGTCCCACAGATTCAATGTATGAGTTCATTGACATGCTATATACAACATCAACTGATCTCTTGCCCTTCCTTTGATATCTGACATAATTTATTCATATACAAGGAAGGGCAGAAAGCTAAGGCCACATGTCAGCATAATTAGGAGTTGGAAATGTTCCTTTTTTCTTAATCTGTTTCATGATCAGTCTGCAGAATCATGTTTGGAGGGTTCAGTGATCATCTTCTTGATCATTGCACTTGTTTCTTCCTCTGACATTCTTTGGTCTTTGCTCTTGGATTCAGTATATGCTTCAAAGAACACTTTGTTCTCTTTCTCCAGTTCATTCCACACTGCACATGTATACAAGAACAGAACACCATGATCTTAGTTGCTGGAAACTTAGAATCCTTATGACACAGAATCATTGGCATATATGGAACCAATTTCTTAAGAACTTGATCTGCTCTTGTAGTTTCATGATAAGTAACAGTAGTTGATATAGTAGTTGCTTTCATGAATCCATGAACTTGATCGGCTCTTGTTGATGGGTTGAGTGAAGCACGTTTTGAACATTTTATTAATTTTGTGTTTTGTTGTCGATTTGTTTGCAGGGTACTTAGGTGATTGTTGCAGTCTTTCGAACATTAATGGAAGAAATTTTGGTGGTTGTGAAAGACATTTTGTGACTATGTTACTTAATCTTCAAGGATACAGATTGAGAATAGTATTTTGTGTTAGTTTATATGGATCTTTAATGTGATTTTGCGGATGGTGAACATGTGATGGATAGACAATTATTTCTGGATAATAATATGAATTGATAATATTTCTATCTATTTTAAAATATCTCTCTTATCTATGGATGAATTGCCATCTTGAAAATGGTCATTTATTGTAACAAACGGTCCATAATTATACTTGTTATAGCCATCGTTAAACGGTCCCTAATTATCCGAATGAATAGCCACTGTATTAACGGTCACTTGAAACGGTCCCTAATAATTTTGTAAAAACGGTCACTACCTATTTTTGGCGACAGTATATACGGTGGCTATTAAATCGAAAACATGACCGTAACATAAACGGTCCCTATTGCGACAAATAGAAACCGGTCCCTAGTGTAATATTTTTGTCACCGTTAACATAAACGGTGGCTAATTTATTGGTGACCGTTAATTCAAAAATGGTCGCTAAATAGCATTAGCCACCAACAAGTTAGTCACCGTTTTTATGTACGGTCGCTAGTGTTTTTAGGGACCGTATTTTAATTTTAGTGATCGTTTATAGAGTTTTAGGGACCGTTTTTTACCGTCACTAAATTCCTTAGTGTAATTACTCTACCTCAACTAACTAAAGGTTAGTATTCACAAATAATAATAGTAGATATCTAGGGAACTTAGTATTTATAACTAAGTGTTCCTAATTATATGGTGTAACTATAAATTATTAGTAAATAAGTTACATCCATAATTTGACAAACTACTTAAATGAATTTTTGTCTAATAATATACATACATATCGTGATTAGAGTACTTACTGATAAACATGCATACATCATAATTAACTTATTCTACTAAGTTACATGCATATCGTATTTAGCGTGTATTTACTAATGAACATGCATATATCATAATTAATTTGTGTATATTTATACTAATTAAGTTACATGCATATCATAATTAATTACGTAAATTTATTTGATAAAATTTTTAACATATACTTACATGCATATCAACTAGAGCTGTCAAACAGGCGGGTTGGGATGGCCACGGGTTTGGTTAGTCGGGTTGCGGGTTAGTCGGGTTTTGGGTTCGTCGCGTCGCGGGTCATCGGGTTGCGGGTTTATCGGGTTGAGGGTCCATCGGTCGCGGGTTCGTAGGGCCGGGCGGGTCACAGTTCGGGTCGGGTTGCCCATCGGGTCAAAAAATATTCGCAAAAAAAGATATAATAATTTGTTATCTAGTAAAACATGGATTTTATATATGTGATAATATACCCACTATTCTTATAGATAAATGAAAAATGAGAATCAAAAGTTGAAACAAATTTTATGTTTAGAGAAAATTTATTTTGAGAACATTTAAAGTAATGATAAAAGTAATAATTTCTCATTTCATCTCCATGTAAGTTTATGTCATGATACACCCAAAATCCTAACTCCTAATACACTAAATTTTAGAGTATATTATTCTTAAATCAGAATTCACTTAACTCTATTACACATTATAATATCAAGCGTGTGATAGATAAACTAAGTTTTAAACTCTATCAACATATCTTAAACCGTATTTCCATCCTAACAATTAACCGTAAGTCATAACGAATTCTATCAACAAAACCCTGAAACAAATACACTAAACTCTATAACGAGTTATCCTTAAATGGTTCAACCTTAAACCCTAGATGCAAACATACAAAGTTGAATAGAATTGGATATGATTTAGAATTTAACAATGATGTCATGATCATAACAAGACAATTAGAAATTTATCCTTAGATCGGTTTGGTTCGAATAAAAATAAGGCAAATTGGTGAGGTTTTTTGTATTGCAGTCAGACCAGTAATAGTGTATAACCAAATAGAACAGTGATTAAACCTTATAACCATTGAACATTTTTAATCTATTTTATGATTGGTCTGATCCAGATACATTAGTTTAAAGTGTAGAGTTTAAAGTTTACGATTTATCGTTTATGGTTTGAACATGCTAGTAAATATGATGAGTTATATATGTTTATTGATCATATACTTAATTATTAGTTTATTATTTAAACTTGTTATAATTTTAGAGTTATATTATAATACTCTATTAGACTAAATAAATTTTGAATAATCTACACTATATACTAAGGATTTTAAAAAGAGGGTAGTGATTTCCAAGATTGTCCTTAAATGTAGGATTTTATTTTTATAATACTTTTTCTTTTCTCTAATTATTTAATTTTAGATACAATTTCTTTTTGGTAAAGAAAAATTCGGTTGTTTATAAACCCCACGTTCTCGGGTTATTTTATATATATATATATATGGTGAACACTCCGGTGCACCCGGTGCACTAGGTGCACCCGCTTGCGTTTATGCTATCTAGAGTCGTATTTTCATTGAATTGAACTTTTAAATCAATAAATTTAATCTTAATAAGTCTAAATTGAGCTTAGTTGAAATTTTTAGTCATCATAGTATAAGATTATACCTAATGTTCTTTAGGTTTCCTTCTATAGCGGTATTTTTTCCCAATATGATAGATCATCAGGTCTACCAAATTAGTTTTTCGTTCAAATCGCTCTATGTATCTTTTAACGACATGTAGATACTTATCCTCGAAAAAACAAAATTTTAAAAACATATTTATCTATCAAAACGCAAGCGGGTGCACTCGGTGCACCGGGTGCACCGGAGTGTTTTCCATATATATATATATATCTTCATTTATTTCATTTCATTTTTTTTGTTGAGATTTAATTTTCTTATTTTTGGTAGAAAAGAAATTGAAACAACTACAAATTAATCAAGCACCTCTCAGAGGCTCCAGAAAGGTCGTAACCCTCCCAATATCTGATAGTCGGCTCCATGAGATCAATCGTGTGGGTCCCAAGAGTAGTACCATGACCTTTTTCCGCAAGGGCGTCTGCCAAATGATTAGCTTCCCTGAAGACATGCTTCAATCTGACCGTCCAATTCCTGTCCAAGAGCCTCCGAAACTTGGCCACAATAGTAGCGTTCTGGTGTTCCTGGCTTGCTTCATGGGAAAGTAGTTGCACCGCACATTTCGAGTCTGTTTGGATCTGAAGATCTCTCACACCAAGGTCCCATGCCTTTTCCATCCAAACTATAATACCCGTCAGCTCTGCGCGGGGTGATCGAAGAGCTGCCAAGATTAGCCGTAAAAGTGTCAATCGATCTACCTTGCCAATTCCTCGACACACCACCCATCGCTGCCTGTCCAGTGTTACGTATGACCGAGCCGTCCGTATTCAAAGTGAAACTCGGCCCAGCAGCTGCAGTCCAGCAAACTGGTGTCACAGTTTTATGATTACTGAAATCAAGCTTCAACTGATTCAGTTCAGAGAATGCAGAGCTAGCAATATTACTCCAAAATCTACTTCTTGCCACCATTGCCTCAACCGAGGCTGTTTCCCCCTCAAATATACGTTCATTCCTTGTCTTCCAGAGAACCCAACAAGTGTTTCCAAAGTAATTCACAGCCTCGTCATTCATCAAATTTGAGTTCCACCACTCTTCCCGACTCGGCGAGAAGAAGGAGTCTGTTCTGCTAATACCCAGAGTCTTCTCCCACACCTTCTTCGCCAAAGGGAAATCCCGGAGAATATGTAGACAAGATTCATGAGTACCTGGGCAAATGCCACAGTCCACATTCCCCGTGAGATGGCGGCGGTTCCTCTCCAAATTCGTGAGTAGCCGATCTTTTATAGAAAGCCACAAGAATTGGCGAATGCGATGCGATCCCTTCCACTTCCACACCCGTCTCCAGGAAGCCTCATCCTCCAAGTTTGTCAGATTCTTAGCCAACAGATACCCCGATCGGACGTTGTAAGTTCCGTTTGGTTCTAAATTCAAAATCGGGATGTCATCTCCCAGGTCCGGATTTGGTGGGGACATTCCAACAACTTCCCCAAGCTGATTCTCTAGAAGAACTGATGAAAGTAGATCCACATTCCACTCACCATTTAGGTTACAGTAGTCCTCAATAGCACGGTTACCATGTCCAACAGGGGGTCGAGCTGCTGTCGTAGCACATTACCTTTTTTTTTTGGTCTGCGTAGCACATTACCACTATCAAGCCATCGCTCGTCCCAGAATTTAGTCCGCTTTCCATTTCGAATGCCCCACCCCAGCCCCTTTCTGAATGTCTCCCATGAATGATTGATATCGCGCCAACATGAGGACTAACGCTTAGTCTTACGAGGAACAAGTCCATTAACCGAGCGTCTCAAATACTTCGTGGAGAGGACATTAACCCACAGCTTCGAAGGTTTCTTCAACATACCCCACGTGAGTTTCATCAAGAAAGCCTGGTTGAGTTCATGAGCACTACGCAAGGCCAGGCCTCCTTGATCCTTCGGTTTACACACATTTTCCCAACTGATCAGATGGACTTTTCTTTCTCTATTCTTCGAACCCCAAATAAAATTCCTTATCTTTCTGTCAATTTCCTCGCAAGTAGCTTCAGGCAGGAGTGTGGTCTGCGTAGCATATGTAGGCAACGTATTGAGAACTGACATTGCTAGGGACACCCTACCCGCCATAGAGAGGGAACTGACTCTCTAACCTGCCAGCTTCTGCTCCATTCTGTCAATAATATACTGGTAGATATCTTTTGAGTTTCGACCAAGTATGATTGTGACACCAAGATACCTACCCAAATTTTGTGTCGGCCGAATATTCAAGGAGTCACAGATAGCTTGCACAGTATTTCTCCTGACATTCTTAAAAAAATAGATTCTAGATTTCTCTCTGCTAATCTCTTGACCTGAAATGTCGCATAAGTCATCGATCACTCCATTAATAACTGAGGCCTGATCCGGTGTAGCATAACCAAACAACACAAGATCATCAGCAAAAATATGTGAGTTAATTTCCTACCTCCTCTAACGAGAGTAATCGGCTTCCACTTTCCCTCCCGGACGCTTTCTTGTATGAGCCCACTCAAACGCTCCATACACAGTGTAAAAAGGTAAGGCGACAACGAACAGCCTTGCCGGAGGCCTCCACTGGGAATAAAGCTATCTGATAAACCACCATTCCATTGAACCTGATAAGAGTTCGTTGAGATACATTTACCAATGATTTCAATCATGTGATCCGGGAATCCCATAAGCTGAAGTGTATTCGTCACAAAACTCCACCTGATCCTATCATAAGCATTAGCGAGATCCAGCTTCAGAATCATCATACCTTTGCCACAGCTCTTAGCGTGCATAATATGAACAACCTCTTGAACAACAATTATGTTGTCTGTGATATGGCGGTTGGGAACAAAACTCGTTTGCGAGGGATGAACAAGCGGAGACATCAAACCTTTCATATGATTGGCGATGCACTTTGCAACTGTTTTGTAAGAGTGGGATTTAATTTTCTTTCTTTAGTTGTTTCATTAATGAATAAAAGAGTTTGTTATTTTTTAAATATGTTAACAATATTTTTGAAAATAAATAGTCTTCACCTCTTTAATTAATATGATTAATATAATATTTTTTTAATTAAATTACTAATTAATCACTCATCTCCCACATTTTGGCCAATATTAACTTATTTATTAATATTGATATTTTTATGTAATTATATTACCTTTTTAATATTTATTTCCTACAAATCAGTGGATTGTCTTTGTAGATAGTTAGTATTTAGATAACCATGTATTTTTACAATGACTACAAATAAATAGTTATTTAAAATCACATGATATAACTACATAATTGAACCGGGTTGAAGGAAATAATTTAAAGATGTCTCAATCATATAACTTGATTAATTTTAAGATATTAGCGTGATTGACAAAAATATAATGGTTTAGTAATCATCACGCCTATTGTGATAAACCGGGTTGATGAAAGTAAATTAAGGAGGTTCCAAACTCCTAATCATTCATATTTACTAAAAAGTATATTAATATTTAGGGAAAATAACACTTTGTCCTCTTCTATTACCCCTACATAGTTGTACTATAAATGAATCCTTTTACCACCTCCTACTTTAGTCACTTCGCATTTTCGGTCCTTTTGCCCCAACTTTCGTCTTCTTATAGTTAATTGATGCACATTCAACACATCACGTCAGCTCTAATAACCATATTTTAACTGAATATGAGTTTTTTTAATTCGGAATGTAAATATATATATAATTTGAGGATAAAACCAACAGACAAAAATTGTGGTTTTAGAACCTTCATATTACACATGTACTATTCATCGCCGAATGCTTACTCACTAAACCGTGGAAGTAGTTGCTCATGTGGGTTGTGAATGTGTCTAGTTTAACTTGGGAAGACAAAAGTTGGGCAGAAATGACCCAAAAGGCAAATTGACTTAAAGATGAGAGAGTAAAAAGACTGATTTATAGGGGACTGTATATTAAGCTAGCAAAGTAGATAGGAGCAAATTGTAGGGGACTATATGTTAAGCTAGCAAAGTAGATAGGAGCAAAGTGTCATTTTCCTAAAAAATTGTACACTTTAGAAGTCTTTCAAGATGTTTTAGCTAGAATTCTACTTAATTTTTTCTATTTTTAAACTATTCACTCAATTAGTGAAAATATTGAATTTCTTTGACTGTATTATATTATGGCCTAATATACAAATCTAGTCAAACCTTTTGAGAATATGTCAAATCTAGCCAAACCTTTCGAAAAACCGAATTCCACCACTTTGGTTTTTGTCGTCAGTTTTTCCGTCTATCTATTTGTGTCTGTTAAGTTGCCCACAATGACGTGGACTGAGTTGGATTATACATAACCATCTCAATTCACGTGTTGTTTTTACTGATTCTTTTAATCGCACCGCCAATCAAAATCACCACGGTCTAGAACATTCTTCACTTCGTCCTTCCATCTCTCTCACCTCCGCTGCTCTGTAATCTTCTTTGATAATCTGACGATAAGGCTTTCTCCTTCGACGACAACGAGCGGGTGGTGGAACGACACAATAGGGCTTTTTGCTCCAGACCCGCAATTCGTGGTTCGGGTTCGACACGCTGTGTGGGTGCCTTTGTTGAAACGACGATTTTAGGGTTCATCAATTTTGGGGTAAATACGGTCGATTAACTATCTGGGGAAATCTAAAAACTTAATTTCCCTACTAGCGACGAACCCAAGCTAGGTTAGCTCGAATAAGATTGTAGATGCAAACCCTAATCTGTGGTAGATAATAGTACAGGAGAACTGAAAAGGGTATTGCGAAGAAGGTTGATGGCGAGAATGAAGCGAATCGAAGCATAGACTACCTTTTCATTCAGCAAGAAGTGCCGATCGCGACAACCTCTCTTTCGATTGCAGTGGTCAGATTTCAAACGTCGGTCGAAGCAGGCCTTACAAAGAAGGGATTGACGGCTGCGCTTCACACCGTTAATATTCAATCCTAGGATAGTTGCTTAGTGACGTGGCAGGCTACGCGAACGGAAATATAATCCGAACTTGAGTACGTGGCATCCAAGCTGGCGTAACTAACGTCTTCACGATAAGGGGTCGTCATCGTTAGCGATCAAACCAGTCAAATGGATAGATTTGACTCATTTATTTTAGGTTTGGCCGGATTTGTGTCACGATAAAAGGTTTGACTAGATTTGACATATTCTCAAAAGGTTTGGCTAGATTTGTGTATCAGGCCTTATATATTATTAGTAGGAGAAAATATTGATATAAATTTATGTTTAATTTATGTAAGGAGATGATGATATTTTTGCATCTTAAATTGTAAATTTTGGTATTCTAGAAATTTAAATGACTAATATTTATTTGGAGAAATTAAATATGTATCTCATTTAAAATTTAATCAAAATTTTATCTTTATTTTATTATTTTTCAATACTATTAGAGATAAATTAACATATTAATTCAAAATTATCATTTTTTATGTCTATAAATACAAATATGTATGATCATGAAAATATAATTTAATACATTGTTTGTTATTTTTTATGAATTAATTATTACTTAATTAACATTAAATAAGTATAATTATAAAACTAAAAAGGCCTAATACACAAATCTAGCCAAACGTTTCCAGAATATGTCAAATCTAGCAAAAAAATTTTCGTGTCACTAAATAGGCCAAACGTTTATTAAATAAGACAAATCTATCCCTTTGACCGATTTGACCGTAAACGGTGACGGCAATTTGTGACGAAGCCGTCAGTGCTATTAGCACCGTTGCCACGTTGTCACTTAAGTAACTTATTTATTCCATGTCGGTGGCCACATGGATTAGGGTTAAATATGAATTACTCATAATCATTCCCCACCATTCCTTCTCTACCCTTATCCTTCCGCCGTTTCGTCTCTGGCCTCCATCGTTGAAGGTTCCGAGTCGGCCCCTTCACCGGAAGTTGCATCTTCGTCGTCGTCGTTTCGTGTTGTGAGTAACGTCGATTTGGTTACCGATTCGCTTTCTATGCTTGGTAATTTTTCACTGAAATTTTCCTTTTCTTCGCGCAGGTAAGCTTGGTAAGAAACCACCGCGATAACTCATCCACTCACTGGCCAAATTCAGCTCTCCCTCCGATTAGATGACTTGCCTCTTTTCCGATTTTGAATCACGTGGACAGCCTCAGCGATTTGGCTCTGACCCCAGCTCCTAACCCTTCATCCAATCGTCATCGCGGTGGCTCCGACGTCTTCCTCTGCCATGACCGCAACGATGAAGAAAGAGAAGTCGATGATGGAGAAAGCTGCTCTCAGACGAAGTTTTCATGTCCGCTGATTAGCCCTGCTTCCCGGTGCGATGATGGAGGGTTCGACTGTCGGGCCACGACAGTGGAACGCTCCGATGATAATTAGGTCACTATTTGTAGATCTGGTGGTTACTACAATGAGGAGTTCATTCGTCGACTACAATGAGGAGATCTGGTGGTTACTACAATGAGGAGTTCATTCATGGAGGTCCGAGTGTCTGACTGAGAAGGGAAACGCCGAAACGCAGATGACCCTATAAGCAAAGAAGAGGAAGATAAGGATTTGTTTTTTATAAAATGTCAAAACTACCCCTCCGGGTATAAAGGTTGGACCAGTCCGATGTTGATGTGGCGTACCACGTGGAGCCGAATCTAATAGGCATTTGCTAGCTCTGTCCATGTCAACAAATATATGAATTAAATAATTGCAATTCCGTCAATAGTGACTAACGGAGGGATAAAAAAAGGACGGAAAAACGCAAAGTGGCGGATTTCGGTTTTCCAAAAGGTGTTGCTAGATTTGACATATTCTGGAAACGTTTGGCTAGATTTGTGTATTAGGCCAACTAAAAAACATAAAATAATCTCTTGAACCCGGCCAACGAGCCGGCCAAAAATAAGTAATAAGTAGAAAGGAGAAAAAATTAAAGGTGAAAAGAAATAAGAGATGGAGAAAAGTGGTGGGAAATAAAATATGGAAGAAAATTTTTTTTTTTACAAGAAAAAAGTAGTGAGAAGTAGAAAATAGAAGAAAAAAGAGATGAAAATAAAAAAGGTTCATAGAAAAAGAAGAGGGAAAAAAGAGGGGGAAAGGAAAAAGAGTGGGAAATAAAAAATAAGAGGGAAAAAAGAGAGGGAAACAGAAAAGAAGAGGAAAAAAAGAGAAGAGAAATAGAAAATAAGAGGGAAAAAAGAGAGGAAAAATATGAAAAAGTGAATATGTGACTTTTTTATTAAATTTTCTTTACATATAATGATAATCATATGATACAATCATATATTTATTCAAATATATTATATAATAAGTTCAAATGTTACATTTCAATATGAATTTTTATGCAAGTTTAGTAAAAATTGTGTTATTTAATAAGGTCAATCGGGTTATTTGGGTCGGGTCGGGCGGGTTGCGGGTTAGTTGGGTTGCGGGTTCATCAAGTTGCGGGTTGGGCAGGTTACGGGTTTTTTACTTTTTGGTCAGTCGGGTCACGGGTCGGGCTGGGTTGGGTGGGCTGGGCCAGTTTATCGGGTCGGGCCAACATTTTTCCAGCTCTAATATCAACCATATATTTACATGCACAATTAACATATTTTACATGCATAATATATTTATTTCAAATTGTACATCACACAAATTAGCATTCTTCATCATTCATAATCTTGACAGTACAAACTAAGTAAATCAAAGTTTATCCAATATTATCAATACTTTCCTAAACTACTGACTGTAAAATAGTAATTGTACCTACCTGCATATCGAAGAAAATAATGTACAAACCGAGGAGCGAAACCATAATGAAAATTTTGGAAAAAAATTCATATTCTCTCCCTCTCCAATTAGGAAGCAGGAAACAAATTCCAGATCTGATATCCAAGTACACATGAATAAATAATTCGAATCGATGAACTAGATTCATTATAACTATTTACATTACCCTTACCACGAATATTAGTGGGTAGGATTAAATAACGAAACTAATAATCGAAAAGCGAGCCAAAAGGAATCCACGAATCGACGAATAAATCCTGCAAAATCGTTCACCAATCCACGAATCGACAAAATCATTAGAATAAAACTAACCATGCAATACGATAACAATGAATGGGCATAAATACTTACTGACGATGGAACCAAAATAGCAAGAACGGACGAACACAGATAATCGAGAGGAGATATCAACGGAGAAACGGAGAGAATCGAGAGACAGGGGAATAGTGAGAATGAGTGAAATGGGGCAGATCAATGAAGAGGGGGGATGTAGTCATTCATTAAAACTATTGATAATCGAAGAAGAGATGAATCAAAGAAGGAGAAAACACGAGGAAATAACATGGTTCGTCACCGGAGTGATGACTACATCCACGGGAGAAGAGAGGAGTATTATTATTGTGGCAGAGGAGAGAACGAAGAAGAAGATGATACAAACCCCTTAGGGTTGGTGCAACTTATATATGAAAGAAAATATAACCTATCCAACCCAATCTGTCTGGTCTAACCACTGAACCAAACCGGACTGAATTATACAGATTAACATCCCCCTCAAATTGATGATGGCTAAGCATCATCAATTTGTCAGAAAAGTACCAATGATGACTCGTGGAGGCCGTCTTAGTCAACAAATCAGCTAGCTGGTCTTCAGAAGTAATATAGAATAACTGAGCAGCACTAGAGTTGACCAAATCTCAGATACAGTGAGCATGCGTCTCAATATGCTTCTTGCGATCATGAAGAACAAGATTTTTAGAGATTTGTATAGCACTTATGTTGTCACCAAGCAACTGAACTGGTGACTTAGGGTTGATACCAAAATCAGCCAACAAACGAGACAACCAAACAACCTCAAAACAAACATCGTACATCGATCTATATTCTGCCTTCGTAGAAGACTTCGCAACCCGATCTTGCTTCTTACAAAGGCAAGAGATAAAAGAAGCACCAAGTTTGACACACCCAACCTGATGTAGAACGACGAGTGTCAAGACAACCAGCAAAATCAGCATCAACATACGCTACCAACTCCTCTCTTGATGGACAAGCCAAGAAAAACACACCAAGATCTCTTGTGCCCTTAAGATAACACAAAATATGATACACTGCTTGTAAATGGGGTTGGCGAGGATTACCCATAAACTGACTAACAACCTGAACCGCATAAGTAATATCGGGACGAGTGGAAACCAAATAAATAAAGCTGCTGACCAAACGATGATAATGAGTAGCATTATTAACAATCGTCTCAGCCTCATGCTGAAGCTTTAAGTTCTGTTCCATGGGCATGCCACATGGAGTACAATCTGTGTGTCGTGCCAAAAGAAGAAAATCGTTAATGTACTTACGTTGAGTAAGTAGAAAACCACGAGTGGAACGAGTAACCTATAGGCCAAGAAAATAACATAAATCACCAAGTTCTTTCATTTTGAAATTATCCTGAAGGACCTGGCGAACAACAGCAATACCCGAGGGATCACTACCGCTAATAATCATGTCATCAGCATATATCAATAAGACTGTTATGCCCTTGACGATGTCTTAGTCAAGATAGAATGAGCATTTAAGCTTTTGACAAAACCAGATTGAAGAATGGTCTGTTGGAAGGTCTCAAACCAAGCTTGGGGAGCTTGCTTGAGGTGATAAAGATAGCGTTTAAGAAGACAAACCACATCACGTGATCCTTTGTCAAAACTGGGAGGACATTCCACGAAGACGGTTTCTTTCTGACCACCATGTAAAAATTCATTTTTTACATTCAACTGAAGAAGCGGCTAATTGAATTGAGCACCAACAGCTAAAAGAAGACGAACCGTTTGCATTTTGGCCACCAGGGAGAAAGTCTCATCGTAATCAATTCCATACTCTTGTCGAAATCCCTGAGCAACAAGGTGTGCCTTGTAGCTATCAAGACTTCCATTCGAATGAAACTTGACTGTATAGACCCACCTAGAACCAATCACTGGTGTATTAGTAGGTCTAGAAACAATCTCCCATGTAGAATTTTCCTATAAGGCAACAAGTTCTTCATTCATAGCTAATTCCCATGGAGGTTGACCACAGGCCTATTTGTAGGAAGTAGGAATGGAGACAGGTAGAGAGGAATATGTGACATAGTCAGAAAAGCGAGGTGGAAGAACACCTTGTGTTGACCGAGAGGACCGACAAGGAGGGGGAATAACTGGACCTGACATAATTGGAGAACCCTGACTAAGCACACCGTCAGGAGATCATCCCCCTTGCAACTAGAGTGGTCGGAGTAATAACAACGTCATCATCAATAATAATATCAGCAATATTTGTAGCAGGAAAATCGGAGACAATCATAGGAAGGTAAACGAGGAGGTGATGCAAGATTCGAGCTCCTCTTGTATGGTCATAAAAAAGATGCTCCAGAAAAATCACATGATAAGTAATATGTAATCGATGTTGAATAGGATCATAGCATAGGTACCCCTTATGGTGATCTGACTATCCTAGAAAAACACACCTGGCAGTCTTAGCGGAGAACTTTGTGCGATCCCGTTTGGGAAGAAGGACAAAACAAGTGCAGCCAAAAACCCGAAGACGAGAATAAGCTGGTGGATGATGAAAAAGGATCTCAAAGGGAGACAAATGCTTGAGAACAAGAGTGGGTTGGCAGTTAATCAAGTAGACAACAAGTCGAACCGCCTCAACCTAGAAGGTGGCAGGAACACGAGATTGAAGGAGAATAGCACGAGTGAGATCAAGGACATGATGATGTTTCTGTTCCGCAAGACCATTCTGCTCGGATACACTAGGACATGACTGTTGAAAAAGAATACCATTATCACTGTAGAATTGATGAAGATGCCGAGTGGAGAACTCTCCTCCTGGGTCGGATTGAATAACCTTGACTGTCAAGCCAAACGAAGTCTAAATCACCTGAACAAAACTCTTAGCAGCAGAAAGAAGCTCAGATTTTAACTTGAGAAATATATTCAAACATAACGAGTTTGATGATCAATGAACAAAGAAAAATAGTGATATCCCAGCCGAGAAGTAATAGGTGCAGGACCCCACAAATCAATGTGGATTAACTCAAAACGATCATGACTAATTGTAATACTAGCAGCAAAAGGTAATGTAGGTATCTTTGCCTCAATACAAGAAAAACAATGAGGAGTATGAAAATCCGAATAATTAATAGAATTTGGTAACAACTGTTTTCGTAATAATCTCAACAAATGATCTGAGTTCGGATGATCAAATCTAGAATGCCACAAGTCCCATAGTTTATTCCTGTCAGACTGAACTGAAAAACTCAAAAAAATCCTGCTCACTTGGGCGAGGAGGATCGACAAAACTAGGTAGGGTGAGCTTGTCAAGGTCAAACGTCCTTCCTAGCTTGCTCCCCATCCCCACTCGTTCCTTGGTCACCCGATCCTGTATCACACATCCAGACGAACTAATAGAAACATCATACCCATTATCCGTCAACTAACCAACAGAAACCAAGTTCGGAACCAAAGCAGGAACATATAGAGTATGTGGCAGAGTAATCTGGGGTGTAAAAATAGTTTCAATCCCAATGGCAAGCAATTTTTCTCCACCAGCAACCACAACCATTGAATTATGCACAGGCTTGTAATCACAGAAAATAGTAGGATCACCGGACATGTGATTAAAGGAAGCGAAGTCAATATACCAAGTAGGAGAGTTACCAGTCAAACCAAATCACTGACTGCTGCATAAGCACCACGATCAGTAGAAGGGCGAGAACCCCTAGACTGTCAAAGCTGACAATCAACAATAATATGACAGGTTTCTTACAATAGTTGCACATGTTTTGCTTTCTGCAATGAAACTGAGAATGCCCCTTTTGGTCACAGAAACGACATTGCATATCTTTAAAGGAAAAACCACCAGAAGGAGTTGAGTTATCTTGCTGAGAGAAGACACCATGATCTTGTCGATGCTGTCCAGACTTCGATGAGTTATGAGTGTTGGAAGAACCAAACTAAGGGCGAAATCGAGTTGCTGCAAAACCAATTTCAGAGTGTGCTGTCCCAACAGAAGTATCCATCTTGTTCTGAATTCAGAGATGAGTCTCAGTGTGAGTGAGTTCGGCAATGATGCCTTGAATGTCAGTAGTATCCTGTTCAATGAGTTTAGCTCTAGTGGTTTCAAACTTGGGTTGGAGTTTCATTAGAGACTGAAGATTTCAACTTTTCTTGTGTTCCCGATTAACTGCAGCACTAACATTAGACGAGAGAATCGATCCCGCCAAAATATCAAGATCAGTCCAAAGCTTATTAGTAGCAATATATATAATAGTTGCATATTGCACGATCCCCATGCGAAAGAGTAGCCAGCTCGTACTCTAAATTGAACAACTGAGAAGTACTAACTTGTGAATAAAACTGTCAGAGATGAACCTCCGCAGCTGTCGTAAACGAGCGAAACATAAGAGCAATTACAGGCTCAACTGAACCGATGAGCCAAGATAGAACTTTGGCGTTATTGACGTGCCACGATGCAATCTCATCAGCATTAGAAACCACTGCTTTGGTAGTCGGATCAAAAATAGTTTGTAGAGACGGAAGTGATTTGGAACCATCCAGAAAGGGCAGCAAGCTTTTCCCTTGAACAAAGATCCGTAACGAATACTCCCAGGTGGAATAGTTCGAACCAGTAAACCTAATAGGAGATGAATCAGAATGGGAGCTCATGATCAACAACAACTGAAAAGACGAGAAAAATCTAGCAATCGGCAATCCAGAAGAAGACTCGAGCATAATAAAAAAACACAACAAGAACGTAGCAGTAAAAGTAGATCAATCGAACAAGAAATCAATCAGAAACAAGTCTATCCAACTCAAAGCTCTGATACCATGATAATCAAAGAAGAGATGAATCAGAGAAGGAGAAACACGAGGAAATAACATGGTCGTCACCAAAGTGATGACTAGATATCCACGGGAGAAGAGAGGAGTATTATTATTGTGGCAGAGGAGAGAACAAAGAAGAAGATGATACAAACCCCTTAGGGTTGGTGCAATTTTTATATGAAAGAAAATATAACCTACCCAACCCAATCTGTCCGGTCTAACCACTGAACCAAACCAGACAAAATTATATAGATTAACATTTACATTACCCTTACCACGAATGTCAGTGGGCAGGATGAAATAACGAAACTAATAATTGAAAATCGAGCCCAACGGAATCCACAAATCAACAAAAAGAGCTTGCAAAATCGTTCACCAGTCCATGAATGGATGAAATAATCAGAATAAAACTAACTATGCAATACGATATGGGCATAAATACTTACCGACAATGGAACCAAAATAGCAATAATGGACGAACAGAGATAATTTAGAGGAGAGATCAATGGACAGAATCGAGAGAGAGAGAGGAATAGTGAGAATGAGTGAAATGGGACGGATCTACGAAGAGAGCGATAATCATTCAATCTCTTATTTGCATGCGCTTATGTTAGTAGCAGACGCATTGCTTAGTCGCTGGCGCTTCTTACAACTAAGTTAGTCATAGACAGGCCTGCCTGTGACTATGGGCCTGCGACTAATGGCATGCATGAAATCAATACACCACACATCAAAGACATAAATATGCATATATATGGTTTCAGGCATCTCATTACGATTACTAACATTACTAGTTTGCTGACAAGCATCACAAGAACTAAAAAATTCATCAACATCTTTATTAATAGAGGGCCAAAAGAAACCTCAATCTAGGACTTTCCTTGTTGTACGAGTGGCGCCTTATAAATGTCATTCGACTGGCCCATCATGGAAATGCGAGAGAATCTTCGATCCTTCTTCATCTGTTATGCATCGTCTAGTAACTCTATCTCGCGCAATTCTTAAGAGGTATGGATCATCCTAGAAGTACTGTTTGCTCATTGCCATCAAACACTTTCGCATCTGAATTGTTTGGTCCTCAGGTAAGATCCCATGAACTATGAAGTTTGCAATGTCTGCATACCAAGGGTCTCCTCTTATCTCAATTGCGTTGATTGCGCTAATCAACTTCTCTTCAGGGAATGAATGTCCAATCTCAGAACATGTTTTTTCCCTTGAGGTGGGTCCTTCGAGGCGAGAAAGATGATCGATTGTAACATTCTTTGCTCCATTCTTGTCTTCAATGGTGATATCAAATTCCTAGAGCAGTAGAATCCACCAGATCAATCTTGGATTAGCATCTTTCTTAGCCATAAGAAATCAGAGAGCTACATGATCGGCGAAGATGGTAGTGTGAGACAGAATCAGATACCGCCTAAACTTTTCCAAAGCATAGACAATAACAAGCAACTCCTTCTCGATTGTTATGTAGTACCTCTGCGCATCACTGAGTGTCTTAATTGTAAAGTAGATGGAATGATACTTCCCATCCAACCTTTGACCAATAACTTCTCCCAGTGCAAAATCACTTGCAACACACATAAGCTCAAAGGATAATTCTCAGTTTGGACTAACTAGAATGGGAGCAGAAGTTACTTTTTCTTTCAGAAAGTCAAAAGCTTTCAGACAATCTTCACTGAACTTGAACTCCGTATCCTTTTCAAGCAACTTGGTCATAGGTAGTCTGATCTTCGAGAAGTCCTTCATGAACCTCCTGTAGAAACATGCGTAAGCCAGAAAACTTCAAACTCCCTTAATTGAAGCTGGAGGCGGCAATTTAGAGATCGTCTCTAACTTGGCTTTGTCCACCTGAATCCCAAGCTTAGAGATTTTATGCCCATGACGGATCCCCTCTTTAACCTTGAAGTATGACTTGTCCCAACTTAATGCAAGATGCGTACTTCGCACGCTTCAGGACCTTCTCGAGTTATCATGGAAGAGTGAGAAAGAGTCTACATGGATATAGAAGTCATCCATGAAGACCTCAACCACGTCCTCAACCAACTTATCAAAAATAGACAACGTGAATCTTTGAAAAGTAGTTGGTGCATTACACAGTCCAAAAGGCATGCTCCAATAAGAGAAGTACCATGAGGGCATGTAAAAGTTGTCTTCTCTTGACCCTCTGGAGCGATAGATATCTGAAAGTAACTTGACATCCCATCAAAAAAGCAATAGTACTCATGTCCTGATAACCTCTCCATCATCTGATCAATAAAAGGAAGAGGGAAGTGATCCTTCTTTGTTGCATCATTCATCTTTCTATAGTCTATACAAACCCTTCATCTTGTAACGATTCTTGTCGGGATCAACTCTCCATTTTCATTGGAAACAACTGTCATACCTCCCTTATTCGGCACAACTTGAGTTGGACTAGCCCAAGGACTATCAGAATTGGCAAAAATGAGACTTGTATCAAGTAGCTTAATCCTTCTTGACCACTTCTATCTTGACCACCTCTTACATATTTGGATTAAGGCACCTCTGAGGTTGCACAACTGGTTTGAAGTCCTCCTCCAATTTAATGTTGTGTGTGCAGAAAGAAGATCAATTCCTTTGATATTAGCAAGCTTCCAAGCAGCAACCTCCTGATGCTCCTTCAAAAGGTTAATCAATTCTCTCTATTGATCAGGAGTCAAAAGAGAGCTGATTATAACTGGCAGGCTTGCTTCCCCTTCTAGGAAAGCATATTCAAGGTGATCTAGGAGTTTCTTCAGTTCAAGAGTGGGTTGCTGTTCATAAGAAGTTCTTTCCCTAAGCATATCAAATGACCTTTCATGTAGAGGATCCTCAAATTCTTCTTCCACTCTCCCAAAGTTCATTTCATCCTCAACTTTAAACTCGGATTCTACTTCCTTGAGTTCATGCGAATTCTGTGTAACTGAAACAAAGGTTGGAGTTCCTATCAGATCATCAACACTATCAGAGATCGCGACCTCTTCATTGACATCAATAAATTGGACTGAGTCTTCAGGCAAGTGGGTTATTTCATCCCGTCAGAAAGTTTTAAAATCTCGCTCTCATCCCCGACCCTCAGAGTTAGCTTACCATCCTTGATGTCTATAAGAGCGTCTCCGATAGCTTAAAACGGTTGGCCGAAGATCATAGTGGAATCAGCATCATCAATGTCAATAACAACAAAGTCGGCCGGAATAATAAAAGGCCCAACCTTGACCCAAACATCTTCCACAAGACCTCAAGGCAATCCAACAGTTTTATCAGCAAACACGATACTCATAGAAGTCAGTTTAAGATTGCCTAATTTTAGTTCATTAAAAACAGAAGCAGACATAACATTGATGCTAGCACCAAGATCATCTAAACTCTTATCAACAATCAAAGAATCTACAAAGCAAGGTAAAGTGAAAATTCCCGGGTCTTTCAGCTTGTCCGGTGCAGGTCTGTTCGTCAGGATAGCCGAGCAATCTTCATTAAGGGAGACTTATTCAAAAATCTTGGTCTTGTGCTTTGAAGCTAGAATATCGTTTAAAATTTTTGCGTACTTCGGGTTCGTGGTGATGAGAGTGAGGAAAGTTATACTCACTTGCTACTTCTCCAGAATGGTGAGGAAACTTGCAAACTACTCATCCATGACTTGCTTCTAGACCCTATTAGGGAAGGGAATCCACGACACAAAAGGAATGGGCCACTCACCTTTGGTGGTGGAGGTGGCTGAGGGGTATCCTTGTTTGATTCTACAGTTACCTCCACCTCAATCTCGACGTGGATGTCAGCCACCGTCTTGTCAAGAGTCGTGGTCCTGTTAGTCTCAGAAGAAACTGATGGAAGTGGCTTACCACTACGAGTAGTAACTACTAAATCCTCATGTCTAGGGTGTAACACCCATCCCGAATCAACTCGGTTAAAACCATGGTTGAGCTGGTTATAAGTATCACTGAATGAAAATGAAACATAAAATGATACCAAATCCACTATTAAATATGAATAATCCGAATGAGAGGCCTGCAATAAATAAAATTCGAGTATAACCGATAATAAAAAAATCCAATATAATTCTCAAATTGAGTAAAAACCCCAAACAACAATAGTCAACTGAAATGCTAAACCAAAATAGTCAACTCCAAGCAAGCCGCCAATCTTCAGCTCATGATCTCAGCAGCAACCTCCTTGAACTCAACTGCAGCAACTGAACTCCCAAAACCGACTCTAACCATGAGAACCTGTAAGGGTGGAAGTGGGGGGGGGATCAATTTTCTATTGTAACTGAGTGAACCCATTGGGCTTAACCATGCACCAAACTATGCCATAAAGAGCTGTCCCAACACTCCGCACAAGTAACTGACAATGGGACTAAACTTATATCTATTCAGTTTTAATCCTAGAGTAGTCTAGGTGATCACATAGGTGCAGTTCTTAGTTAAAGTTCTCAATTCACAACATCAACTTTATTACAAATATTCAACATCACAGTCCACAGCACAACACAGCATCACAATCCAGCTCACAAAACAATCACACACAAATCACAACCATTCACATCACAACCAATTTCTAGGTGAGTTATAAGGTGCCAATCAGTTAACCCGTACCACCCCATTCGGCTCAATGACGCACCCCCAACCACAGAAGGGTGTCCCATAAACGTTTCCTCAGCCACAGAATAGGATTCAGGCCCAAATCAACACATTTCCCCTTAGGGATTACACAGCACCTCGATACAACTTAGGGGCCAGTACATGCTCCTTCTCGTTCTATCAATTCACAATCACAACAATCATGTAATTCCAATTCACAGTTCTTCATTCACAGTACAGTTCCCACATCGCAGATTGCCAACATCAATGATCATCATTACAATTCATCCATTTCCCACAATCCATATCCATCATCAATTCACAAGTTCATAAACACGACAATAGTAAACTGCTAGCTTGCCGGCCATCCCACCTACAAAACAAGGGGAGATGTAGCCATGGCGCAAGTCTAGGGTTACCCTTGTGTTCGTATTTCATAGGACGATCCCACATTGGCGGGACAATCATATCTTATCATATGCTGGCAATAACAAATATATTTAGAAATACAGCTCAACGCATCCCATCATATCTCTCATTTCTAATTCGAATTTATTAACCTTTATATTTCATCATAATCCCCCAATCACATAACCAAGCATCACAATCAACATCTAACATTCACAAAACAATTACCCAATTTTACCCTATCAGATTCATGCAAAACCTAACTTTAATCTAGGTCAAGTTTCAACTCCTCACATTACCCATCATTTCCTATTGACGCTAAGCCCTCATCTGGAACAGAAGATGGGGCTCTAATCGTCTTCTAAATTCCCGGATGAACAAACCCCCTTCCTCAACAACGTGGCTTTCCCCCTCCTTACTGATAGCACTCAACACTGAAACAGCAGAATTCAAGAAATGAAATCTCTTCTCCTTGTCACCAGGAACCCACAAGAAGAAACGACGCCTTAATCAAACACCCGTAGCTCCCGGAATGAAGCTTCAAATATTTGTATAGCTTGGTTCGTCAAAGGGATTTTCGAGAAGAAAGAGAGAGATTAAAGTTGCAAAAATTCATCAAAATCCATCCTTTTATATGCAGGTCAAACAACACGGCATGTTTCATGAAGAAACATATCGTGTCGTACAACTACACGACCGTGTGGTTTTAACTGCCTCTTTCGTATAGCTCGTCTGGAATTAGAGCACGATCGTGTATCATTGATACACAGTTTGTACCATGAAGACACACAACATGTAGTTGAACCATACGGTGTGTTGTTCCCACTGTACAACATTCTCGATCGTAACCTCAACTTGACTTATACACGAAGGTCTCAAACTTTGATGGAACCTCAAGGACACTTGATGAACCGCGTTTTCACGAGCGTTGTTGTCAAATAACTACCAAGCTGGAAGCTAGGGTAGATTGTATTCCACGGGTCTTCTTTAATTGTCTACTCAAATATAAAGGCAGATTACTCAGGTTTAAACACTTTGTGCGTGGTGTGAGTTCCACGACTTCTAATTCTAGAAAATGCAAGGAAATTAAAAACTAAAACTGAAAGACAGATTGAAAGATTGGTTGATTTAACAAAGATGACAGACAAGCTTAGACTTCGAATCCCCCTTAGTTCACCAGAACATTGGCAATCAACAGATCAGCGAATTTGAATTCTCGTTCAATCAATTCTAAGACACCACCATAACTCCTTACCCTTAGGTTTAAGACTGGCGAACGTTCTCTCTATCCGATCTAGCTACCAAGATTAATTAGTCGCCCGGGTACGGTCGCCTCTCGCAACGGCTTAATTAAGTGGTGGAATTACTAACGATTTATGAGTTACTCTTGCAGTGGATTAACCCTAAGTGGTTCCTACGAAAGGCACACTCCAATGAATAGGTTAATTGTTCAATTTGATGTTTTAAAGTAAGGCGAGCGTTCGCTTCTATCCTTAGCTTAACAAGAATCTAATCTAGGTGATCAATCCAGACAAGAAACATAAACAACGAAGAACAAATCAAACATGAAAGAGAAACTGATTGAACTTTGAATCTAATCACCGCCGATCCGTGACCGCTTTAAAGCCCTGGGTCACTTAGGGTTCATCTAGTCTAAGCTCTAAGAGTTTAGCTACTCATGTTCATAACGAAAGAATCAAAGACAAAGACAGAGTTCATCTTGAACAGAGGAAGAACAGAAAAGGATCTGAAAAACCTAATTAAGACGACTCCGGTGAAGCTCCGATCTCCGGTAATCTTCAATCCTAGCTTTGAGTCTCCGAGGTGAAGGGATGGCGTCACGATCTCTTCCTGGCTCTTCGAACTCTAAACTCTGCTCCAGAACTCGTGAGAATCCTGAAGTTTTGTTGTATTATCAAGTATGTCTGTTATTGGGCTGCCGGTTAAGTATTTATACTTAACCATAATACCGCCGGATTTTGCCTTGAGTTTTCGCCGAAAACTTGTTGAGTTTCCGCCAAAAATTACTTTGTAAATGACTTGAATGCTCGGCTATTTCTCCTGTGATTTTCGGACCTTAGGGTTTTCGGTGAAAACTTGGAGTTTTCGCCAAAAACTTCTCTTTGTTGAACTCAGCAGATTCCTTCTTGAGTTTTTGCCGAAAACCTAGGGGATTTTCGCCGAAAACTGCAGTGTAAATCGGGGCAGGATTTGATTCGACTTATTGACTTTTCGGATGATTCTGGCGCGATTCCTTGAGGTTCCAACGCCTTAGACACGTCCTTGGCTACTTTATTTGATGGCAAAAACCTGTGCTATCATGAAAACACTAGAAAACCATCAAATATACCCGAAACGGGCCAAAGTAACACAAATGGCACGAGATAGAGTAGTTGAGTGAATATTCACTATTCTACCCTAAAAACCTTGTCTTAAGCAAGGAAATGTCGCTTAAATGAGGCTGATAATCACGTCAAATCGAGTGTCGTCAACACTGATTCCAATGCCTCGATCACCCGAACTCGAGTTGTAACCGTCCGATATGGAGGGATGTTACAAGTCTCCACAACTACAAGGATGTTACAACTCATGTTATCCTAGCAATGCATAATAGAAATTGAAGCAAAAACACAACAAATTAAGCACCACATTTCCACCCGAAACTCACACTCACGGCCCTAGCAACTTGAACCTTCTAAGATCGCTTTCCCACACACAAACCTGAAATTTCATCCAACACACAGGAACAACCGAACTACGAAAACACAACTTCAACACAAGGCACAACCAAACAAGTCAAGAATCGAGGAACAACAAGAAGAACACTAAAGAGATTAAGTACCTGAAGGATAAGCTTCTACTAGCTCTAGGTACATCTTTCCTCGTGCTCTCCTTGGTCTCCTAACTCGCCGACTCTCGTGGTTCCTCCATACCACCTTGAGCTACGAAAATTGCTTACTTCTCAAAACCCGAATCTGCCTATCCACAATTGCTACCGGTTTCTCCTCATAAGTTAAGTCATGTTCGATCTCCACTTCTTCTGGTTGTATCACATGAGAGGGATCCACATGATACAGCTTCAGCATGCTAACGTGGAATACATTGTGTATTATTTCTAGCTCGCTTGGCAATGCTAGACCATAGGCAACCGGAAAGGACTTAACAAAAACGTCCTAAGGACCAATGCAACATTGCGCCAACTTCCTATTCGACCGAAGTGCATCAAAACCTTCCAAAGTGACACTTTCATAAATACCCTCTCACCGACTTCAAAACTCAGCTCCCTAGCACGCCCATCCGCATAAGACTTCTCCATGTCTTGGGCTGTCCTTAACTTATCCTTAATCACCTTTACCCGATCAGTTATCTCTTGAACAATCTAAGGCCTGGTAAAAACACGAGTACCTTCTTCATCCCAACACAGAAGCGTCTTGCACTTCCTTCCATACAAAGTTTCAAACGGAGCAGGGTTCAAGCTGCTATGATATGAGTTGTTGTAAGCAAACTCGACCAATGTAAATAGTTTAGTCCATGGAGTTTGAAACTCCATAGCACAACTCCTAGACAGTTCCTCCAAGGTGAGAATCGTCCTCTCTGATTGACCATCCGTTTGAGGATGATAAGCCATGGAGAACTTCAGCTTCATCCCCAATGCAATGCAATCCTTCCTAGAAATGAGTTGTGACTCTTGGATCCCGGTCATATCCAATAGACTAAGGAACACCATGCAACCTTACCACTTTACCGATATAGAGCCTAGCCAACTCTTCCACACTTGGCTTATACAGGATGGGCATAAAGTGGGAAACCTTCGTCAAGTGATCCGTAATAACCCAAACTGCATCTTTCCCATCTCTCGTTAGTGGAAAACTTGAGACAAAATCCATAATGATATCTACAAACTTCCACTCCGAAATGGGTAGAGATTGTAACAAACCACTTGGACATCTACGCTCAGCTTTCGTCTTCTGGCAGATCAAACAAGTTGAAACAAATCGAGCCACATACTTCTTCATGACTGGCCACCAGAAACTCGCCTCCAAGTCGTTATAGATCTTGGTCATCCCTAGATGCATAGCATACATCAAAGAGTGAGCTTCTTCAAGAATATCCTTCCTCAACTCTTCGATCCACTTCTGGAACACACGACCTTTGCATCTCAACGAACCGTCAACCACTTTGAAGCCGTTGTCCAAACACTTCTCAAATTTCTCACTAGTAGCTACTAACTTAGCATCCTTCCGCTGCTGTTCTCCAATTATATCGTTTAACAAGGGACAAATATTGAGCTTAGCAAGCAACCCGCCAACATCGTCTAACTACAACTCCACCCTCAATGCCCTTTGACCAACTCCTTTCGACTTAGAGCATCAGCTACAACATTGTCTTTACCTGGATGGTAGTCAATGGTGCAGTCGTAGTCCCTCAGAAGCTCTACCCAATGCCTCTGTCTAGTTTTCAATTCCTTCTGATCCATCAAGTGCTTAAGACTTTTGTGATCCGTCATTATCTTAAACGTCTCACCATACATATAGTGCCTACACAACTTCAAGGCGAACACTAAAGTAGCTAACTGCAGATCATGAGTTGGATAGTTCACCTCTTGCACTCTTAACTAACGAGAACACTAGAAGAAAAGACCGATTTAGCATCGGTTAAAGACACAGCTTTGTGTCGCTCGCTGACCGCGCTAAAGTTGGCGATGCTATATTTTAGGGTAGGTCGTATGGTGACCGATGCTAAAACCACACAGATTCATGATAAATAGCCGGGTTGATCGAATGGTTGGCTAACCAACCCAGGTTTAGTGGCGGTCATAAAAACCAATGCTAAAAGTGGTTTTGACCGTCGACTGGTTTAGCGTCGGTTGATTGATTTAGTGTCCATTTGCAATCGACGCTAAGCCACACATATTTTGAAATTATAGGTCCGTTTAGCATCAGTTCTGACGGACGCTAAAGCATACACGAGCAACGCTAAACCAATCGGCATGTCCCTATTTCATTTCTTTAGCTCAGTATCTCATACCCTGCAAACCACAATTACATCAGAAGATATACCGCACAATAAATCCATCATTACTAATCACATAACTTAGATAATAGTCCTAACAATTATTTTGCACCCTAGAATTATACTAATCATCATAGTTCTAGTAATAGTTTAAACTACATATCACTTAATTATATAAGCATCTCTAGTTCAATAACATCACTCATCATCACCTCCTGATCGTTCTCCTCATCTAACATGGATTTCTACTTCCCTGAGAGGATGATCTTGGAGCCGCTGAAAGAATACTCGCCACGTATTCCTTCAGGCGTCGGACCTCCTCCGCTAGCCCTGCTATTTGACCTTCTACAGGGCAATGTCCTAAGTCGTGAGTGGCAGTAGCTACACTATTACTCTAGCTGGCTCCACCTCTCCCCGACTTACGTGGACCTACAAAAACAATAACAAAACATTAGAAACGACAATGTTCATCAACTTTAAATTTAGAATATTATAAAAAGAAAATATGTACATGAGTAGGTGTTACACCAAAGCCCTATCCTCGAACCCGACCGCTATGCTCCTTTGGGTACACACACCCCAATGCATCACTGGAAAAAACCCAAGTCAGGAAGGTAGGGTCATTGACTAACTCCAGAATTTGAGGTTGCACATTAATGAACCATCACATTTTCAAAACTAAACTCTTATTACAATGACAAAGTTGAATGAAACGCATGAACAGTGAATGTGCCATCCTTCTTCTCGTGAGTGATGGCATACAACTCCCCTCTCGTGGGAACACGCCCACCCCTTTCAAGCACCTACATGTGACAAATTAAAGTTTCATTTCTTTTCAAACAATTTAACAAAACAAGATGATTTTGAAATGAATTTTTACCAACTCTGCTCCTCGCATCGCAACTTCTTCGACCCACCAGTGTGGGGTGATTTGTATGCCACCCTCCTCTTGAAGTTTAGCAGAGAAAACTACTGGAAATTGATATTTTTTCTACAACAGTGTCGAAATCACTATTTCCATTTAATGTAATTGAGTGTATTCATATACTAACAAATGTTAGCGTTACATAAACGTATATCTTCCCTCAGCCTCATATCCACAAATTGTGCCCAAATAGGCTTAGAAATCTTGACTAGTCTGTCTTCAATTGCCCACTATCTCGACAGCACTACAAACTCTTTGGGGTCATATTCTTGATTATCCCTTGATGCGTCATCTTTCCTTTTCATCTTGTATGGTGCCATCACATAATTCCTCCACAACCGCGCTTTATGACCCCACCACTTCAATGGCGATACATTTTTGCACCAAATTTATTTTATATAAATTAGTATTAATTAAGCTAATTGGTTGAAAGTTAAGAATGCCATAATTGACATGCCCACATATTATCTTTTACTGCTGCCTTCTCTTAGTCTAATGCATTAGGCCACTGCTTGTACACAATCGGGAGAAGGTTGGGGTCATTAGTGAGATGACCAGTAAATTGTCCCAAGACTCCAGCTAGACCAATTCCTAACGATCTTGGAATGACAACCTTGTTCCCAGGGGAGAGGCTCATAATCTGATTACTTGGAATGGAGGTCGGGTCCTCACTCCATGCACATCAATGTGCTCAACCTCATACTTATCTGTACGAGCACGAGGCTTGTCTTCATAACAGAAAGGAACTAGTTAAGTCAAATATACAAAGATTTTTCATAGAAGAATTTGACTGAACCAATTAAATTCAATATTTTACCAAACCCTAATCAAACTCTGCAGTTACGCCAAGCCTAGCTAGGGGTAGAATACGGGAATTATCAAAAGCTAACAACTCTTGATTTCCAAACGTTTCACAATCATGAACAAAGCTTCCTTCCTCATTACCCATGTCATACATATCTCTAGGTTTTACATGTACAAGAATGCACCATCCCTTGTCCACTTTATCCTCAACATAGTAGACCATTCCAGCATCCTTTGCTTCAATATAAGGCTTGTCTTCTAAACGACTTCCCGTGTCTAGAAACTGTGAGAAATTAATGGAGGTGAACCCCAATCCATCTTTCTTCACATATTTATGGTTGTGTGTCTTAGCCCATTAACACTTGAATAACACCACAAATAATTGTCCATAATAATTCATCTCAGTTATGTTTTCTAACTTGACATAATACGCTGGTTCACTTGTTTGTGGTCGACTGTTCACTAAACTGGGTAACTATGAGTTTCATAGCTGCCATATACTCCACTATTATGAGTGTTGATGGTCTTATCACGAGCAACTATACGAAAATGATTACCATTGACGTCATAAGCAGTAAATCTTTTATATTGTCGTTGAGGACCTCGAGCCAACACTCTTAGATGCTTCGAATGGACTACTTGGTGGTCATCAAGTATCTGTTCAAATGAAAAATATAATAGTATTGGAAAACATTATTACACTTCCGAGATACTGGCCAAGGAGAAATCAAAAATGAATTGCATAGTAAAGTACGTACTCGACTCCAAAACCATAGTACAAAGTCTCTATGAATAGCTTTTTGAATTTATGCGGTTGATTTTCCTTGAGTCGTTGTTTTGTAATTGTTTGGAACTCCCTAATTGTCCATGAATGAAAACAATTAAATATGTTATATATGTAGAATTACTAATTATGTCACAATTAAGTCCAAATAAGAATTGTACTTACATGAGAAAAAACACCAACTTGCTGGGAGCCCATAAGAACATGTAGGTGTGCTTGTAACATTTCCATATCTGTTAATTTGAAGTGGTGCACACCACCGACATGGTGTTTGATCGAAGGAAAAAAGGACAGATCACGTTATTCTACTTCTAATATTTGATCATGGAGTTGAGACCCACGATTGAATCTAGTCTCAACTCCAACATCATAGTATAGGGATGTGAAAGTCATGATCTCTTAAGAAATCCATTGTTCAGGAATTGAACCTTCTTTCTATGACCGATTTCGTACAAAAGATTTTAACTTTCCAAGGAATATGATTAAGAGAACAAGTTCAACATTAATAGATTATTGGAATTATTGGCCTAAAACAAAACAAAGTGATTAATTGTGATTGTACCTTTCTATAGGATACATCCAACGATAGTAGACTGGTCCCCCAAAGTCTAACTTCTTCTACTAAATGAACACTAGATGAACCATCACTGTAAAGAATGATGGTGGCAATATCATTTCCAAACGACATAGAGCTACAACAATTTGTTGTTGTAGCGTATCCAAACCGTCAACATGGATCACTTTTGAACATAATTGGTTTATGCAAGAGCAAAATTCAACCAATACCGAAGAGACTTGTGATGGCAATACATTCCGAATGGACAAAGGTAATAGCTCATGTAATAAATGATAACTCTAAAAACAGTGGTCAAATAACTACCATACAAGAGTAAGGTAGATCATATTCCACGGGTTTCTTCTAACGGTTTACTCAAAGAAATTGGCAAATTATCTGGGGTTAAAAACAAGTTGCGTGGTGTGAGTTTCATGACTTCTAAACTATTATGCAAAGGAAATGAAATTGACTTAAAAGACAGATTGATTGATTGATTGATTAACGAACGACAGACGAAAGCTTAAACTCGAATCCTCTGAGATTACCAGGACATTGGCCATCACAAAATCGGCGACTTTCAATCCTAATTCATTCAGTTCTTAGACCCTGTCACAGCTCCTTACCCTTAGGTCTAAGTCCACGAACGTTCGCTCTATCAGAACTAACCGCTCGTGTGTTCACTTCTGCAACGGATAGCTAACTGATGCACCTGATTGATTTTAATGAGTTGGTCTAGAAACGGATGAACCCTAAACGGTTCCTACGAAAGGCATAATCCATGGAATAGGTTAATTAATTGATTTGATGTTCTAAAAACAAGGTGGACGTTCGCCAACTATCCTTATTTTAACAAGAATCTAATCTAGGTGATCAAGCTAGAAAAGAAACACAGATTTAAGAACAAATCAATTATGAATAAGAAACTGTCTAAATTAAGATCTAATTATCGTCGATCCGTGACCGCTTTAAAGTCTCGGGTCACTTAGCGTTCATCTAATCTAAGCTACAAGAGTTTAGATACTCATATTAGATACAAGATAATCAAAGACAATCATAGAATTCATCATACAAAGGAAGAACTGAAAAGAACTAAAAAAACCTAATTTGGCGATTTCGTGAAGCTTCAATCTTGAGAAATCTTCACTCCTAGCTCTGAGCACTCCGGGATGGAAAGACTTTTTCAGGATCTCTCCGGGAACTCCAAGAATCGCTCTAAACTCTCTCCTATCACTCTTGATGTCTAAAATTCGGTCCCCTCAATTGGGGTTGAAGCGCTCCTTAAATAGGTAATTATCCAAGACAGACCTGAAAAAGGGCCAAGTTCTCGGCGAGAATAATGAAGTTCTCGCCGAGAACTTATGTGTAAACTATTTTGGAACAATGACGAGGATTTTGGTGATTTCTTCATAATTCTCGCCGAGAACTTGTTCTCAAACTCCAGCTTAATTTCGACGAGGATTGTACTAACTTTGTGAACACAATCTCGCCGATAACTTTAACATTCTTGGTGAGAACTTCTTTGCTGGACTGTTTCCTCTAATTCTTTGATCGGTTTGAGTTATCTGATGATCCCGGATCACTTCTCGAGGTTCCATTGCATCCCGAACACGTCCGACGGCTACATATTTGATGGAAAAAACCCATGTACTCAAAGAGACACTAGAAAACACATCAAATAGATCCGAAACTGCCAAAGTAACCAATTCGGTAGGAAATAGCGTCAATAAATGAAAACCCACTAAACTACCCCTAAAACAGTGTTAGAAGCAAGTATAGAGATTCACTTTTGGAGCGTGAAGCTGAACAAGCACAATGACCAGCAGCACCGCTAGTGATTCCTGAAGAAGATGATGACTACGATGACACATTTGTTGGGTATAACTTGCAACACAAGGTTATTGGAAATAAAGCATAATTGGATAAGTATCTAGATGATGCACGTGAAGGAGTGGAGGACGTGACTGAAGAGTTTGATATTCTGGGTTGGTGGAAAGTTGTAGGCGCATACAAGTACCCAATCATGACTGAGATTGCAAGGGATATACTTGCAATCCCTATTTCTTCAGTAGCTTCAGAGAGTGCATTCAGTAATGGAGGTAGAGTCTTGGATGATGTTAGGAGTTCATTGCTCCCTTCTATCATGGAGGCTCTAATTTTCTCGGAGGATTGGTTGAGGAATCCAGATGACAATGGTAACGATGCGGAGGATGATGAAGATCAAATTGAGTTCGAAAAAGGAATGTGGTTCTTCTCTATTACCTATATTAATCCATATTTTAAGTTGATTATTTAACTATGTATTTTTTTACTTAAAAAATTGCAGCTCTTAACATTAATGATTCATCACCACCTCAACCTAGAGATGCATCCATATCTTCTGCTTCTACCATCATTTGTCCCATTGTTAATTAGTTTGTCAAACAAACTACAACTACTACCACCTCAAAACTTCGAATGCCAACTATTCGTGATGATGAGAAAGGATGCCAATGAGAATGAGAATGAGGATGAGGATGAAGATCATTATGATAGTGAACCTTGCATGGACGGGGCAGAAGATGATGGTGGAAGTATTGATGGTGGCCAATGCGACCTGTGGATTTATTTGGGGTTTAGACGGTTGTCTCATGTGTGATTGTGTGTTGTGTTTGGACTTTTGAAGTACGCTTGTGCGGTGTGTTATCAGTTATGTGCGTCTAGGTCTAGGACTACAACTTCGAAGTCTGAACTCTCTATGTTTGTGTCATTGTATTATGATGGTGACTTGGGAAGTCATCATTCACGTGTGATATACTAAAGTTAGTAGTGTCAATCATTTATGGTGACTTGTTTGTGTTTTCAGGTATGGAGTGACTGCAACCATGCAGCCGAACATCTCCCAACATAGGGGTTATGCTGCAGAAATGATCACAGAAAATTAAAGTTAAAGTTATGTCAATTTGGTTAAATATCGGTCAAAATGGGATAATTGGTCGATTTATGTAATTTGGTCAGAAAAATTGGTCAGAGTGTAAGAGTCAGCCAATTTCGGTTAATAGGTTAATAGGTTACAAAATCGGTCAGCCATTTTCTGTTTTAAAGATGTCGGTCAAATGCATGGTTAACCAAAATTGGTCGGTTAACCTACTCTAACAATTCGGTCGGTAAATGGTTATATGTCTACTGAGGTCGGTTAAGAATCGGTTAACCGATTAAAATTGGTTAATAGCCGATTTGACAGACTCCCACCCCTACTTCATATACTGCTGCTTCTCCATCTCTGAATAAATCCCTCAAGTTTACATTGATTTCATCCAGCTCCTTTGTGTCATTCGGGACACTCATGTCATCATCTGCAATGATGGAATCTTCAAGTTGAGAATTCATATCTTCTTCTATAACATTCTCTTCCACATTACCAATAAGAATATCTTTAGAAGCAATTGCTAGAGTAGTATCATTGACCTCCTCAGTAACAACACCGAAAGCATCATTAACCAAAATTCGAAAGGATCTTGTATGATCATAGTTCTCCACAACTGCATTTTCACTATGAGAAGATGAATCATTGATGCGCTCTCCATGTCGAGACCAAACATTATAACTTAGGGGAAATGGCTTACGAAGCAAATGTTCGTACATATCATCCTTACACAGCCATTTCTTGAATCCACATTTTGGACATGGACAGACTATACAATCGCCATGATTATTCGAGAAAGGGAAATTCAAAAATATTTCTAAACCGTCCCTATACTCTGGTGACAACCAATGTTTGTCTATCCAAGATTTATCCATTAATGGAAGATGTCTCATTTAGTGTAGGTAATAAAATTAATTCCAGTTAAAATCATAATATCTATCAATTAATTTTCTACTTTGGATAATGATGACACTAGATTTATTGTGTTTATCCGCCCTATTGAAGCGATATTTCATTGATTGTAACACGATTTTAGGGGTAGTTTAGTGTGTTTTCACCGATTACGACCATTTCCTACCAATTTGGTTACTTTGGCCCGTTTCGGGTCTATTATATGTGTTTTCTAGTGTCTCGTTAAGTACACAGTTTTCTGTCGTCAGATATGTAGCCTCGGACATGTTCGGTACGTGATGGAGCCTCAAGGAATGATCTGGAATCGATTGGAGAACCCAAACCGATCAAAGAACTACAGAAAGCCTGCCCAACACCTCGGCGAGAACTCATACATTCTCGTCGAGAATGTATTCAGAAATTAAGTGTAAATCTCGTCAAAAATCCACCGAAGTTTACAAAGAAAGTCTCGGCGAAAACTTCAATGTTCTCGCTGAGAACCTATGAAGAAGATAATGGAAAATCGCGTCGGCTTGTGGAAATAATTTTGCACGTAAGTGTTCGGCTAGAAATCCCAATATTCTCACTGAGAACTTACTGTTTTTCCGGGTGTGTGTTGGAAAAGCGACTATATAAGCAGCCGATTAAACCCAATGGAGAGGGGGACGAAATACCATGCAATCACACCTCATAATACAGAATTTCAGAGAGATAGATAGAGTTTTGAGAGCATCTCGAAGTTCCCGGAGAGATCCTGACACCGTCTTTCCACCTCGGAGTGCTCGGAGCTAGGAGTGAAGATTTCTCGAGTTCGAAGCTTCCCCGGAGTCGTCAAAATTAGATTTTACAGTTCTTCTATGTTCTTCCTTTTTAAGGTGAACTCCTATGTTGTTTTCGATTCTCTTGATTTAGACATGAGTAGCTAAACTTGTTAAGCTTAGATTAGATGAACCCTAAGTGACCCGGGGCTTTAAAGCGGTCACGGATCGGCGGTATTTAGATTTTAATTCAGATAGTTTCTCTTGTACAATTGATTTGTTCTTCGTGTTGTGTTTCTTTTCTAGCTTGATCACCTAGATTAGATTCATGTTCAAATAAGGATAGTTGGCGAACATCTACCTTGTTTTAGAACCTCAAATCAATCAATTAACCTATTCAATGGAGTGTGGCTTTCGTAGGAACCATTTAGAGTTAATCCGCTTCTAGAATAACTCACTAAACTCAATCAATTACACCAGTTAGTTATTCGTTGCAGAAGTGAACGCACATACGGTTAATTAATCATGGTAGTTAGATCCGATAGAGCGAACGCTCACGAACTTAGACCTAAGGGTAAGGAGTTATGGTGGTGTGTGAGAACTGAATGAATTAGAATCGAAAGTCGCCGGTTTTGTGAACACCAATGTCCTGGTAATCTTAGGGGGATTCAAGGCTAAGCTTTGTCTGTCAATTTGTTAGTTAAACTTATTCAATCAATCTTTCTTTTATTTCAATTTCATTTCATCTGCATAATAGATTAGAAGTCGTGGAACTCACACCACACACAACTTGTTGAAACCCGAATAATTTGCCAATTCCTTTGAGTAAACAATTAGAAGAAACCCGTTGAATACGATCTATCTTGCTTTTAGCTTGTTAGTATTTGATACCCTGTTTACACCATTATTAAATTGGCGTCGTTGCTGGGAACTCTTCTCTATTGTTTGAAAGAAGAGTTGGCATTCATTCTTCTATCTTCCATCTTATCACTTTCCATCACACTTCGATTTTACACCGGTTGTTCTTGTTTTTGTTGACTTACATGTGAATGCAGGTATATGAACCGCCCTCTCACTCGTTCTCAACTCAATCCTAATAAGACTAAGAAATCAAACAAGCCAAGCAGTTCTGCACTGACCAAGCAAAAGCAAGCGAAGAAACAAGTGACAATCGAGACACCCCCATCAAAGTGGAGGAGTTGAAGGAGAACTCCTCTTCTTCATCCATGTCATCAGATTCTCCACCACCTTCTCCCAGAATGGAGGATGATGCTGCAGTTTTAGCGGTATCAAATAACTAACCTACCGAAGTAGACTAGATCGTATTCTACTCGAGGTCTCTTCTTCTTGTCTACTCAAATATGTTGGCAAATTACTCAGGTTTAAACACTTAGTGCGTGGTGTGAGTTCCACGACTTCTAATCTAAAAAAGCAGGAAAATAAAAGACAAAAAAGTAAAAGGTTGACTAACGAGAAGATAGACGAACTTAGATTTCGAATCCCCCTTTAGATCACCAGAGCATTGGCAATCAACAGATCAGCGGTTTTCAATTCTAATTCAATCGGTTTCTATACACCACCATAACTCCTTACCCTTAGGTTTAAGACTGGCGAACGTTCGCTCTATCCGATCTAACTACCAAGATTAACTAGCCGCCCGAGTACGGTCGCCTCTCGCAACGACTTAATTAACTGGTGCAATTACTAATGATTTATGAGTTACTCTTGCAGTGGATTAACCCTAATCGGTTCCTACGAAAGGCACACTCCAATTATAAGGTTGACTGGTTGAATTGATGTTTTCAAGAGAGGCGAGCGTTCGCTTCTATCCTCAGCTTAACAAGAATCTAAACTAGGTGATCAAGGAAGACAAGTTTAAGCGCCAAAGCAGGGAACTGTCTAACGACTACGTCTAGTGACTATGTCTGGCGACTAACCCTAGCTTGCAAAAACCTAATCTAGGCGATCAACCAGAAAAGAAACATAAACAATCAAGAACAAAACAACCATGCAAAGAGAAACAGATTGAACTTTGAATCTAATTATCGCCGATCCGTGACCGCTTTAAAGCCCTGGGTCACTTAGGGTTCATCTAATCTAAGCTCTACAAGTTCAGTTACTTATATCAGAAACAAGAGAATCAAAGGCAACAATGAAGATCATCATACAGAGGAAGAACAGATAAGAACTGAAAAACCTAATTCTGACGACTCCCGCGAAGCTTCAATCTCCTGGAACTTCAACTTTAAGCTCCGAGTTCTCCGAGGTGAAGGATGGCGTCACGATCTCTCCACGGATCTTCGAACTCTCTAAACTTTATCTATCGACCCTAGAGTCGGCTGACTCTCAAAAGTCTGATTCGTGAAAATATGAATAATGATTCCTCCCTTCCTTTGGGCCGCCGGTTTAAGTATTTATACTTAAACCCTAAGTCGCCAGATTTGTTCTATTATTTTCGCCGAAAATAAGGGATTATTTTCGCCAAAAATTCCTTTGTAAATTGCTGCTTCCGTCGGCTGATTTCTTCATAACTTTTTGGCGAAAACATTATAGTATTTTCGCCGAAAACTTCAGTGCAATTCAGCTCATTCCGTCTGTGGGTTTTCTGAAGGTATTTTCGCCGAAAACTTCATAGTGTTTTCGGCGAAAACATTGTGCTGGGTAGTTGGATCTCCGGTTCTGACTCCGGTTTGATTTCTGGTTCAATTCTGGTTCACTCCTTGAGGTCTTGAACACGTCCGTGGCTACATAAATGATGGCGAAAACCTGTGCTTTCACAAAAATACTAGAAAACCATCAAATAGACCAAAAAAGGGCCAAAGTAACCAAATCGGTAGGAAATAGGGTAGTTGAGTGAATATTCGCTATTTACCCCTAAAACCACGTTTCAAGCAAGGAAATGTCGCTTAAATGAGGCTGATAATCATGTCAAATCGAGTGTCATCAGAGGATCAAAGTCCATCACCAACACCTCCTCGTGCTCAGGGCACTATGGCGGATTATAACAAGCCGAGCGTGACTAGCGTCCGGTCAAGCATCACCGTTCCTCACAACGATGTTGATACTGACTATGAGATCAAAATCCCCTTCCTGGGAATGATCTCTAGGGATGTTCAATTTGAAGGGAAGCCGCATGACAACCCATGCACTCATCTGGCACACTTCCTTTCCATTTGCGAGACTTTCAAGAGTGGGAACCTCGACAAGAACACTCTTTGCTTGCGAGCATTCCCATTCTCACTCCAAGGCGCCACCAAGAGGTGGCTTAACAGCAAGCCACCCGGTCACTACACCAACTAGGATGACCTTGCTCAAAACTTTGTTGGGGAGTATTTTCCTCCTGCCAGAACCACATCTTACAAGGATATCATTGCTCGGTTCAGATAGAAGGACGGAGTCAGCTTATACGATGCTTGGAATGAATTCCAAGAACTCCTCTATGACTGCCCTCATCATGGGTTTGAGCAAAGACAACTGGCTGAGATCTTTGCTCGGGGAATGCATGATGAGTTGGCAAAGTGGGTTACTCATTGGCTGAAGGAGATTGCACCGCCCTCACACCAAAAGCTGCACTACTTCACTTTGCTAGTTGCGCCTCTAAGTCCAAAAACTGGGAGAGGCAATCTGAAGCAGCTAAGAGCTGAATTGGTCTAGAAGAGAAGATTAAAGCCAAAGTATAGAAACACATGAAGAAGGTTGGCACACTCACCAACCCACCATCAGCTTTTGTCTATGTTGTCGATTTTGAATGGTGTGGGGTTTGTGCTCACAATGGTGGAAGTTTTCAGAACTTTGGTAAAGCAGGTGTCTGGTCCATAGAAGAAGTAGCCTTTGTTATTGGGGGTTTCACAAATAATCAACAAGGCTATATCGACTACAATCAATACCGGCAACCTCAGCAACACGGAAGTTTCCAAGAGCATCCTCCTTATAACTCCGGGGGCTAACCAGAAGCCATCCAACCAACCCGGGGGGGTCTATCAGCCGCCACATCGGAGCCAAGTTACTTATTGTACAGCACATGGCGGACAACAGCCCCAGAGATCTGAGCCACAGGATACGAAAGAGAGTGAAATGGAGAAGAAGCTTAACTAGATCATATCCAGACTCGACGACCATGATGCTCAACCCCAAGCTCAAGCTGTTCTGAATCAAGAGCAAATAAATCATGCATAGAAAGTGGAAAGTCACTTGAACACCCTTATCAGCCTCGTCTCTAGTGGTCGCCCCATGGGTCAGTTACCGAGCCAGACAGAGCCAAACTGAAGGAATGAACATGTTAGGGCCATCTCTACTAGAAGTGGCAAGCAACTAGCTGGCCCTATAGTTCCTAATCCGATCATGATTCCTGATGCCATAGCCATTGATATGCCAGACATCAAGGAAGAAGGAAAAGAAGAAGAGGAGGACATGACTGCCCCGCCTCCTCCAACACCAGCTCCTGCGCCACCTATTGCCCCATATAAGCCTAGGATTCCATTCCCTAAGGCCTTGCTGTCAAAGGAAAAAGACCACGACACCCGGTACAAGAAGTGGTATGGATACTTGAAGAACACGGAGGTCAAAATACCAGTCATCGAAGCTATCCAGATGATACCACAGGTTGGAAAAGTCGTGAAGGATTTTGCAAAAAACAAGAACGGAGAGGCTTCTTCCATCTCTGTTAATGAGGAATTCTCCGCTAGACACCATCTATACCTCCCCCAGCTAAGCGTAACGATCCCGATTCTTTTACTTTACCATGCACTATTAATGGTATTCAAATTGATCGTAGCTTAGCTCACTTAGGTGATTCTATCAATGTCATGCCTACTTGCTTGTATGAGAAATTGAATCCAGGTGAATTGAAACCGATTAGTATGCAGTTAGTGTTCGCAGATGGATTTGTTAAAATAACTAGGGGAATAATAGAAGATGTGAATGTCCATTGTGGTCGTCCTTTCACCATCCTTGCTGATTTTGTTGTTATGGATACCCGAGAGATAGATGTTACCCTCCTCCTAGGCCGACCATTTCTGGCAACAGCCGGCATAACCATCAATATTCAGAATGGCTCGTTGACCTTAAAGGTCAGAAAGGATAGTGTGACATTTTGCCTCAAGAACGGTATGAAATACATTCGTAAGGAAGATGCACATTGTTTATCTGTCGATATTGTGAAGTTGGCCTCGGTCAACTCTAGTACTAATGACATCTCTAGTGTTTCTTCAAAGATGTGTGTGACAGGAACTTGACAAGTTACCCATCCGAAGAATGAGGCTCAAACACAGAAGCCAAAGACAAAGGAGGCATCAAAGGCACCCACCGTTGAATTGCCACGAGCTAGAGATCTTGGCGAAGTAAAGAAGGAGACAAAGTGAAAAATAAGGTGGCTTGGAAGCCAATTACTCCTTCATCATCTGCCAAGCCACCGGACAAAGACGTACACTTGAAGGATTTTCGTGCCATTCGAAGTTACCGGACACCTCCCTGATGGACGAACTCAATTAACTCACATCAATGGGAGGTGATTCCTCTTGACCAGAGGTACACTGAAGCTGTATTTCATGGACTCTGATACGAGCATGAAGGAAACCCTGAGTTCAGACGCCTCTTGATCGTCATCCAGGTATCGTCCAGCTCAAGGACGTTAAAGGAGAGCACTTCGTGGGAGGCAACCCACGGCTGGAGTCAGTTTTGAATTATTGAGTCAGTCTTTGTGTTTTGAGTTGGTTTTTGGGGGTCCAAAAGTGTCAATTTGTGGTATTTAATTTTTCTTGTGTGTGTCGTGTGTTTTAGGATCAGTTCCCATTTATTTGGGATTTTTCCAATTTTTTTATTTTGTTTTGATTTTTTGAAGTTGAGTTCGTCGGTGTTTTCATAATAATTTTGAGTGCCCAGGTCTTGTCTTCTTGCCGAAAACTAAATGTTCTCGACGAGAACTTAGTTGTTTTTAAATAAAACTCTAGCGTCATATTTATTAAATTGTTTTCAAATAGCTTTTCGCCGAGAACTTCTCGGCGAGAACTTTAGTTTAAACCAGTCTTAATTCTCGTCGTTTTTCTTGTTGAATTTTTAAAGGAATTCTTGGTGAGAACCTCCAATTTCTCACTGAGAACTTGAGTCTAAACTTTTAAACCCCCTATTCTAAACCTTATCCCGTACTGCCCCCTTTTCGTTTGCATCCTCGCCGAAAATATACACCAGCTCCCCTCTTTAGCCTCCGTCTTCCAGTCACGCCACCCCAATTTTTCCGTCACCAGTCACTATGGCTGCGTCCACCCCATTCCCCTCTCTGAGCCGAGTCCGTTTATACCTAGATCGTCCTAATCGGAGCTCTATAGCTCCGGTTTCACCCGTACCAAGTTTTTCTAGTTTTTGCCAATTTCGTCAACTTCTATCCATTTTCTCGCAGTATGTCTTCACTCTTCAAGGTTAGTTGTTGGGTTTTAAATTTCGAATCTTTTGACATGATGATTGTTGACTTTCGACGAGTTTCATTTCGGTTGACTTTTCGGTCTACCTCGATTTGCATGCTTTCTATTTCGGTGTGATATTTGCTAAATTGATTGAACATAGATGCTCTAGACTATGTTAGGACTGTTGTGCCATGAGCTTGAGATGATTGAACCTCATTTGCATTGCCGAATTGTCGAATTTGTCGGGTGTGTTGACTTTGGTTGACCATTCGGTTGACTTTGCGTTATAGCCGTCATATTGTTGTTCCGTCGATTCTTATGCGTGGCATATGATTAATGAACGTTGTTGGATGTTGAATTAGCTTATCCTAACTCGATTTTCCTCATTTCTTAGCGAAATTGAGTTTTTTTACCAAGTGTGGGGTAAGATGTCGATTTAGCTAATGGAGGTTTTGTGTCCCCATATTATTTATTTCAGGAACCCAGGTAAGAGATTGAGACGCAGTGGTCCAGGTTCCACATCCGCAGCCCCGGACGCTGATGGGTTGTCAAATAAACTACCAAGCTAGAAGCTAGGGTAGATCGTATTCCACGGGTCTTCTAGTGATCGATTACTCAAATATAAAGGCAAATTACTCAGGTTAAACACTTTGTGCGTGGTGTGAGTTCCACGACTTCTAATTCTAAGAAATGCACGGAAATTAAAAATTAAAACTTAAAACAGATTGAAAGATTGGTTGAAAACATAGATGACAGACAAGCTTAGACTTTGAATCCCCCTTCGTTCACCAGAGCATTGGCAATCAACAGATCAGCATATTTCGATTCTCGTTCAATCAATTCTAAGACACCACCATAACTCCTTACCCTTAGGTTTAAGACTGGCCAATGTTCGCTCTATCCGATCTAGCTACCAAGATTAATTAGCCGCCCGGGTACGGTTGCCTCTCGCAACGACTTAACTTAACTGGTGCAATTACTAACGATTTATGAGTTACTCTTACAGTGGATTATTCCTAACTGGTTCCTACGAAAGGCACACTCCAATGATTAGGTTAATTGTTCGATTTGATGTTTTAAAGTAAGGCGAGTGATGTGCGAGATTCAACTCACAACTATAAAGGTCGTATTCCACGAGGGCTCTCTCAATGGCTAATACTCACACGGTTCATGGACGGTCTATTCATTTAAAATGAGTTTTAGTTTAAAAGCAACGAAATCAAAAACATAAACAAAACTAAGGCAAGAAAGTAAAGCGGTGCAAAACAATGATAAAGGAGGTTCACTTGGAAAGATAGGTTCATCATGCTCAAAAGGAACAAATGCACAAACAAGCCAAACATGATCGAGGTTGCAATCAAATGACCACGCAAATCCCTTCTATAGACTCAATGCACTCTCATCGCACTAAATCCCTATCCTATAACCACTCAACCTAGGCTCTCGCTCTCAAGCTAAGTGACTAAGGATGTATTAAAGGTGTTTGATGAAATGCCAAGCTACAAAACCCTCTCCTATGACTCTATGACCACTAGGCTAGACACCACACTCTCATGTCAATGTCCTAACACTAAGAGAATCATCAAAAGACTAATCAAAGTTCAATTGAATGAAAAAACTAATGGACACCAAGTGTTCGATAAAATGCACAAGTGAGAAATCATGCAACTATGGTTGAATTGAGATGATCTAATCTCTTAGAACACACTCACTTCAATCCCTAGACCTACAATCCATGTAATCTAAGCACTCTCATGCATTAAATCACAAATAATAGACCAATCAAGCCATAGCCATCAATGGAATCAACAACAAGTCTAGAGATCATCTTCTTACAATCCAAGATCAATCATGGCATATTTGTACAATCAACCTCTATCCTAGCACAACTAATCTATCAATCCAAGGAAACCTAAGAAATCAGCCACACATGGCCAAGGAAATGAAGGAAAGAGAAAGAAAGATGATCACCAAGAACACCATGGCAATCCTCCTCTTGCAAGCTCCTCTTCCAAGGTTGTGGACTTCAATCCAAGCTCCTCTACTTTGATTTGCACCTTGCTCTAGGGTTGTGGATTGGAGATGAGAAGAAAAGTAATTGGGAAGTTGAGAGAAAGGGTTTTTGTTCGAAGGTGTGAATTGTGAATCATGAATTGTTGTCCAAAATTTCCACCCCTCTCTCTTTGAATAGCACCGCTGGAAATAGCCTGGATTTTCGGTGAAAATTCTACAATATTTTCGCCGAAAATATCTTTGAAAAACACCGAGCGGTTGGGCTTTTCTTCACAGATTTTCGGCGAAAATTAAACACTATTTTCGTCAAAAATGTCTTCATAAATCGAACGTCCGCCTCCTGTTTGCAAGTGACCGAGGGTTTTCGGCGAGAACTATAAGGTTCTCATCGAAAACTTGAGTACAAAACCCTGCACTTTTCTCGATTTTGCAACGGCAATATCTCCTCCGTCCTAGCTCCGATTGACCTCCCGTTTGATCCTACGTGCTCCTTGTCACCAGTACTTCAAAGCCAAATCCTGAAAATGCAAAGAAAATAACTCCAATAGACAGAGAATTGGCCTCAAAGTGGCAACCGGACAACAAAATAGCACTTTGCGTAAAACTTCAATAAAAGCATATTAATCATAGCAAAATGAGATCAAACATGGGAGATCCTTAGGCTAATCAACGGCTCAAAATGTACTAAATAACGTCACATCAAATTCCCCTATGACTAAGCTTTGCTTGTCCTCAAGCAAATGAATTAGAAAACATCCAAGTTCACAAATGACAAGATCGGTCACATTGAGATTCAAACGATAACAATTTGGCTTAAACTGTTCCACAAACAAACTCAACCTACACATGCAAGAACATCAACCAAACAAGTCTAGACCTCACTAATTTCTGCACACTTCAAGTAGTGGTTAATTGGGATACAGAAAAACCGACCACGATAACACCAACTCTAATTAGAAGGACTTGAACTCGGGAAATGAAACGAATAAGGCGGGGAAAGGAGAATTTTTGGAAGTGATGAATGATCATGATGTGGCTATCGACTGGACTTCATCCGCTTCTAGATCCGCACATTACAAACTCGGGGAAAGGGCTACATTTGAGAACTTTGTTTTTCCTTTTCTTCCCATTTTCATCATTTTTTCCTTCTCTTTTTCTTTCTGCATACTAGTGCTCGATCCAACACTTCACTTAGGTGTTGAACCTGCCTAGCTCACAGCTTTTGCCATTGCTAGTGCTCAACCCGACACTTCACTTAGGTGCCGAGCTTGCCTAGCTTAGCTTTTCTTTTCTTTTCTTTTGAACATTTTCTTTTGACATTAACCACTTGATCCTTAGCCCCTTACAACTTCAACACAAGATCTCGAATCGGATTCCATCTAATCTCAAGCCACAATCACGAGGGATGAAAAAGGTGATGAAAAACATGAAAAAGGGTGAAAATTCTGATTTCCTTCATCATCTTAGACCGGTGTTATCGAGTGGTACAAAAACACGTATCAAACCAATCAACCAACATACAAGAGTGATAAAATCTCTGTTCTGTCCTAGACTCATTTGATATTAGCTCTAACATGCTGGTTATAGGTTCTAAGTAGGACAGTCTAAAGGTCATTGTGAAAGAGTGAAGCCAATTAAACACCAAAAGTCAAGAACCGAATGATTCTACAATAGAGGAAATTGATATTCAATTAAGATCATGCAACTCAAGCATAGCCTTAGACTTCTACCGACAAATAATCACACCAAACCTCAAACTCCCCTATGACTAACATGAGCATTGTCCTCAATGATCAAGAGAGAGAGGGTAAGGTGGAACGAAGTTACCGCGTTGGTAGAGAGGAGCATAGGGCGTAATAGAGGGAAAAGAGTTCCATGATGATCCTTGGTGAAGAGTGATCCAAAATGCTTGTCAAACCTTATTCAAAAAGCTAAAACAACACAAAAACCTCAAAGAACAATTAAAAGCGAAAAATTAAAGATAACATGGGGTGCCTCCCAAGAAGCGCTTGATTACCATCTTAAGCTCGACGATACCTGTGTTATGGTGTCCAACTTAGTACCTCTTTGATGTCAAGTAGCTTCTTCCATGATGAAGATTGAGCTCCAAGTAGCGATAGAAGCAAATGGTAGAATGACCAATGAGCTAAGCTTGAGTTCCAATTGTTACCTTGCCATGGCCTTCTACCATTGAGTTTAGGAGTTTGAGGAAGAATGTATGGTAGGGGGCCACCATTGAGCTCCATCGTCTCCAAGTTGGTGATGTCACTCGAAGAGTTTTCCGGTTCAAACATGGGCGACTCCTCTTCCATTATAACCTTAGGGGGGGTTATGAAGCTTGTGTCCGTCTCTTGACACAAGTACTTCATGATCAAGCAAGAAGATTGAAGAGTACTCACAATCCTTGGTGGGACCACAATAGAGTGGTGTTGCTCACTTTCGTGCTCCACTCTCGGTGTCACCTCTTCTTGAAGCGTCTCCAAATCATCTCTCACCTCCTCCAAAGGGTCATCATCCTCAAGTCTCCTTGATTCTTCTATCCTCACATCATCGGTACTTGGTGTTTCCATGGGAAAAACATGCTCCTCAATCTCCTCCACTACCAACTCTTCTTCCGTGTCAAGCTCCTTGGATTCACAAGTGTCATCTTCATCATCATAAACTTGCCCCAAATGATTGGGATGTCGTTCATTCTCAAGAATCTTCGTGACGAGCTCTATGCTTTGGGATAAGCGGTTAACTCGGTTTGCATTATCCTCCGCAATTCGCAACATCTCTAGCATGAAAGGAGGTGGAAGAGGTTTCTCATGGCTCATGAACTCCTCTTGGGTAGACTCACTTTCTTCCTCTTCCATGACAAGCACTTCCGGTTCAAAGGTGTCGGTGATGAGCTTCACACTTTGAGTTAAACGATCCAACCGGGCCGCATTATCTTCCACAATTTGCAACATCTCCTCAATTGTGGGGGGAGGTGGAGAGTGTTGTTCCTCCTCTAGAGCTTCCTTGATGAGCGCACGCTTTGAGCTAGGCCATTAAGTTGGTTCGCATTGTCTTGCGCAATCTTCAAAGCTTCCTCAAGCGTGGGAAAAGATGGAGGAGGTTCCTCATAGCTTACGAACTCCTCTCGAGGACGCTCACTTTCCTTCACCATTTTCAAGAGCTCCTCTAGCATAGAAGAAGGTTGAGAGGGTTGCTCATAGCTTGTGAACTCCTTTTGAGGATACTTGCTTTCTTCAACCATCTTAAAGAGCTCCTCTAGCTACAAAAATTTAGCTGTTTAGCGTCGGTCAGAGACGCAGCATAGCGTCGGTCACTGACCGACACTAAAGGTTTTAGCGTCGCTCAGACAAAGCGACGCCAATTCCTCTGACGCTAAAATTTAGCGTCGCTCATACACCAAGCGACGCTAAATCCGGTTACTGAACGATGCTAAATCCTTGACCGAATCGGTCGCTGACGAACCCAATTTTTTGTTTTCTGTTTTCATTTTTTATATTCCTTTTTAATATTCATTTTTTATTTTCTTTTTATCACAAATTAGTCACTGCATTTTTTAATGTCCAATTAGGTCATTTAGATTTGTTAGGTCACCATTTTGGTCAAATATATTTTTAGGTCACCATTTAGGTTATATTTTGGTCAAACGCGAGTCAAGGGTTTAGCGTAGGTTTTTGGTCGACCGACGCTAAGCCCTTCCCCTTCAAGCGACGCTAAACCCCCTTTTTTGTAGATCTAGCATGGAAGGCGGTTGAGAATGTTGTTCATGACTTGTGAAATCCTCTTGATAATACTCTGGCAAGACTTGATGGTAGGGTGGAGATGGATAGAGACATTGCTCATTCCACATGGGTGTTGAAGCTTGTTGTTCTTGACCCCCACCATTGACTATCTCCCTCACAAGTTTCTTGGTAGTAGTTGGATGAAGTAGGATGACCATAGTATGGGTTAGGAGATGGATCCACCCTTGATAGGTACCATAACCATTACCTCCATTCCACGAGTTTATCTTACTTGCAACCTTGCTCCCATGAGTTAGATAGGTGGAGAAGGGGCCTACAAACACGCACAACAAACACAACCAAGTAGTACAACAATGCGGGATAACAAAGAAGCAAAACTAAAACAGAAGGAAGTGAATAGAACGGTCCACTACTAAATGCTTTCAAAGGATTGAGAAAGATCCCCGGCAACGGCGCCAAAAACTTGATGTGCGAGATTTAACTCACAACTATCAAGGTCGTATTCCACGAGGGCTCTCTCAATGGCTAATACTCACACGGTTCATGGACGGTCTATTCATTTAAAATGAGTTTTAGTTTAAAAGCAAAGAAATCAAAAACATAAACAAAACTAAAGCAAGAAAATAAAGCGGTGCAAAACAAAGATAAAGGAGGTTCACTTGGAAAGATAGGTTCATCATGCTCAAGAGGAACAAATGCACAAACAAGCCAAACATGATCGAGTTTGCAATCAAATGACCACGCAAATCCCTTCTATAGATCAATGCACTCTCGTCGCACTAAATCCCTATCCTATAACCACTCAACCTAGGCTCTCGCTCTCAAGCTAAGTGACTAAGGATGCATTAAAGGTGTTTGATGAAATGCCAAGCTACAAAACCCTCTCCTATGACTCTATGACCACTAGGCTAGACACCACACTCTCATGTCAATGTCCTAACACTAAGAGAATAATCAAAAGACTAATCAAAGTTCAATTGAATGAAAAACCTAATGCACACCAAGTGTTCGATAAAATGCACAAGTGAGAAATCATGCAACTATGGTTGAATTGAGATGATCTAATCTCTTAGAACACACTCCGTTCAATCCCTAGACCTACAATCCATGTAATCTAAGCACTCTCATGCATTACATCACAAATAATAGACCAATCAAGCCATAGCCATCAATGGAATTAACAACAAGTCTAGAGATCATCTTCTTACAATCCAAGATCAATCATGGCATATTTGTACAATCAACCTCTATCATAGCACAACTAATCTATCAATCCAAGGAAACCTAAGAAATCAGCCACACATGGCCAAGGAAATGAAGGAAAGAGAAAGAAAGATGATCACCAAGAACACCATGGCAATCCTCCTCGTGCAAGCTCCTCTTCCAAGGTTGTGGACTTCAATCCAAGCTCCTCTACTTTGATTTGCACCTTGCTCTAGGGTTGTGGATTAGAGATGAGAAGAAAAGTAATTGGAAAGTTGAGAGAAAGGGTTTTTGTTCGAAGGTGTGAATTGTGAATCATGAATTGTTGTCCAAAATTTCCACCCCTCTTTTTTTAAATAGCACCGCTAGAAATAGTTTGGATTTTCGGCGAAAATTCTACAAGATTTTCTCCGAAAATATCTTTGAAAAACACCGAGCGGTTAGGCTTTTCTTCACAGATTTTCGGCGAAAATTATACAATATTTTCGCCAAAAATGTCTTCATAAATCGAACGTCTGCCTCCTGTTTGCAAGTGACCGAGGGTTTTCGGCGAGAACTATAAGGTTCTCATCGAAAACTTGAGTACAAAACCCTGCACTTTTCTCGATTTTGCAACGGCAATATCTCCTCCGTCCTAGCTCCGATTGACCTCTCGTTTGATCCTACGTGCTCCTTGTCACCAGTACTTCAATGCCAAATCCTGAAAATGCAAAGAAAATAACTCCAATAGACACAAAATTGGCCTCAAAGTGGCAACCGGACAACAAAATAGCACTTTGCATAAAACTTCAATAAAATCATATTAATCATAGCAAAATGAGATCAAACATGGGAGATCCTTAGGCTAATCAACGGCTCAAAATGCACTAAATAACGTCACATCAGCGAGCGTTCGCTTCTATCCTTAGCTTAACAAGAATCTAATCTAGGTGATCAATCCAAACAAGAAACATGAACAGTGAAGAACAAATCCAACATGAAAGAGAAACTGATTGAACTTTGAATCTAATCACCGCCGATCCGTGACCGCTTTAAAGCCCTGGGTCACTTAGGGTTCATCTAGTCTAAGCTCTACGAGTTTAGGTACTCATGTTTTTCACAAAAGAATCAAAGACAAAGATAGAGTTCATCTTGAACAGAAAAGGATCTGAAAAACCTAATTAAGACGACTCCGGCAGAACTTTGATCACTGGTAATCTGCAATCCTAGCTCCGAGTCTTCAAGATGAAAGGGATGGCATGATGATTTCTTCCTGGCTCTTTGAACTCTAAACTCTACTCCAGAACTTATGAGAATCCTTGAAGTATTTGGTATTATGAGATATGATCTGTATTGTGTAAAGTCTCCTGATTTAGGGCCGCCGGTTAAGTATTTATACTTAACCCTAATACCGCCGGTTTAGCCTAGAATTTTTGCCAAAAATCTGATGGAATTTTCGCCGAAAATTCCTTTGTAAATGGGGTGATCGCCGGCTGTTTTCTTCTGTGATTTTCGGACACCGGGTTCTCGGTGAAAACTTCTTGAATGCTCTGCCGATTTCTTCATGAGTTTTCGCCGAAAACTCCAAGGGATTTTCGCCGAAAACTTCTTTGTAAATGGGAGCAGAATTTGGTTTGACTTGATTGACTCCTTGGATCGATTCCGGTGCGATTCCTCGAGGTTCCAATGCCTTAGACACGTCCTTGGCTACTTTATTTGACGGTAAAAACCTGTGCTAACATGAAAACACTAGAAAACCATCAAATAGACCCGAAACGGGCCAAAGTAACACAAATGGCACGAGATAGAGTAGTTGAATGAATATTCGTTATTCTACCCTAAAAACCATGTCTTAAGCAAGGAAATGTCGCTTAAATGAGGCTGATAATCACGTCAAATCGAGTGTCATCAGACGCCGTGGACGCCGAAGAGGGTGTCGCCTCTCTCAGCCCTTCCAACCCTCGGGACTCGACAGCCTCCACCCATTCCTCACCAAACTCCCTCCAGCCTACTTTGAGTGGTATTAGAGGATCAGAGACGTCCCTTCATCCGACATTGCATCCCTCTCCATGGAGTCCATCTAGGAGTTCGATACCGAGTGGTTTGATAATATCAGCCACTCCCTCACTAAGGTGGGATTGCTCGACCTCATGATGATCGATTCCCCCTATCTTTTGTCGCTCTTCAGGAGTTCTGGAACTCCTTTAACCTCGACTCCCGGCGCAACAAGAGAAACGAGAAGTGCATCACATTCCGCCTCACCGACAAACTTGTCGAGTTGACCTACGATGAGTTCGCCCACCGCCTTGGCATTCACCCCAACCGCTACATAGGTGCAACCTTGGATGGGCAAACAACAACAAGGTGAAAGGGCCACCATACGAGGAGCTCTGGCAGCACATCACGGACCGACTCGACACCAAGTTCAGCGACAAGATCTACATCAGTCAGATCTCACACCCTCACTTTCATTTTTTACATTATGTATGGCGTCATTCTTTATGTTATGTAGTTGAGAGAGAGCGCCACCACATAGTCTCCGAGGAGTTACTACACTTCTGGGCTGTTTTTCAGAGCTACCACCTTCATCCTGGCTGGGTACTCGCCCGGTTATTTGACAACAGGACCAGGTCCACTAACATACCTGGTGCCCTCCCTAGCGCTGCATTCATTGGACGTCTCATTGCCGGCCTCCAGCTCACACATTATTGGGGACCCGAGATCCCACACCTTCAAGTCCACCTCATTGGTGCAGAGCTTGCCCAGGAGTTCGATCTGGACTTGGCCATCGAGCCAGACGTATACATAGCAGCCCACGCACCAGCTGACCCTAAGGATTCAGAGCTAGAGGAGCCAGGCCCCAGAAGTCGCTTGAGTTTTTTACCAAGAGCTACAGCCTCATCACAATCCACAACAGATGCCTCCACCACAGCCACCACAAATCCCTAACTAGTACGGACAAATGCTTGCTTAGATGCAGCAGTGGCAGACGGACTTCTCTTCCGGCTCCCATCAGTGGCAAAGGGATAGGATAGCATTCGAGAGAGGCAGGTTGGCTTACCAGAGAGACCTTACGCTTGGAGAGCAGACTAGGATGTTAGGTGGGTTATCACACAGCGCGACCAAGAGTAGCAACGAGCTTTGTATTATGAGGGGATCGCTTGGCGCCGGGTGATGATAGACCACTTCTACATTCCACCCCACCCCACCTAAGGATCAGTGATCAGGTCGTATCCTTTTCCTTTCTTTTTATTTCTTCTTTTCGGATTTCGATCAAATTTTATTATGTGTGGATCGGGGACACTTGTCCTGGTTTCCTTTTGATCTTTTTGTTGGTTTTGTTTTGTAGGACTTTTGTAGTTACTTCACTCCGCTCCGAATTCTCCATTCCACCCTCGACATGAACCATTACCCTACATGTTTTCCGGATATCTCTACTCTATTTTTAGTCTTGTAAGGACACATAACGATCTAAGTGTGGGGTAGGATGCTAGAGAATCGTGCATGATCTTATTTATTTTTTTGTGATTCCGTGGTGCATTTCAATTCCTCTAGCATAGAATTACTCGGTTCTTGACTTTTGATGTTAAGTTGAGTTCAATTTTTCACAATGATGCTTAGATTGCTTAACTTAGAACCTGTAACCTACTTGCCTGCATTGATGCTAAATGAACCTAGTTAGAACAGAAATTAGAATCACGCTTGTAGTGTCAACTTGAATTGCATGAAAATGATCAAATCCGACTAGCAACCAATTGTGAGCTTTTGATCCATTGCACATAACTTGCAATTTTTATTCCTTTTTAGTGGCTTTCTCGTACTTTGAATGAGTTAGAATTTGTTGAGACCTATTTGAGACCAGACGATAACACAAGTACTAAGAGGATAGAGGAATCTAGAATCGCTACTTAAACCAGAAGCCAACCCAACAATAATCCCTCTAGGTGTAAACCCATGAGCTTGGCCTGTTATTTCGGTTCGTTAAAACATTACAACCAATTCCCATGTTCTTGGTCACCCCGTTGATCCCTTGTGGTAGTAGTTTGAGATTAGCTAATCGGAAGTAGGTCTGTGGTGACTTGCCTATAGCAAGTAAACCGGTGATCTTAACTAGTATGTCCAAACGTGCAAACCCATCTAGCAACTAAAAAAATTTAGCACTAAAAGAAAAAAATTATTGAAAAACAGAAAAATTCAAAGAAAAATTTCAAATCAAGTTCAAGTCAAAGTAGTAGTTCGTTAGTTCAAAACGTTCTTCTCCCTACATATGGAAAAAGGAAAGCAAATAAATGTAAAAAGAAAAAGAAAAATCAGAAAAAAATTATATAAATAAAAGTGCTACATTGCTTGAGGGTATCATAGGATGAGCGTACATTATTCCACCCCGTGTCTGGTTAGACGGTAGGAATCCATCGGTGCTGATTTGAGGGAAGTCAGTCGATTGCTACACCGCACCAAAGCCATCATCATCATACATCCATTCATCATAAACCCTTGTAGTGTAGGATCGTTACAGTCTCGTGCAAAGTCCTTTTGACTAGTTTCTCGTGTTGTCATAGTGGTGGAGATGTGGTCAAAATGCAAACTTATGACATAATTCGGTCGAGAAAGTGATTGAGAGCATAAACACGTCCCTAAGCACAGAGTGTGAGAGTTCCCCCAATTACTAAATATTATCTGTGTGAGGAAGCCTGGTCGGTTAGGTCAGATTTATGCATGATTGATGATTAGTCCTTGTTTGTGTGTAGAGAATTAGTGAGACCGGGTTGTTTGGCTGATATGTATGCATGATATGTTAATTGTTCTATGTGTATCGATTTAATATTCATTGTGAAGGCTTGAATTTTAATTTAATCGATCTTGTCATTTGTGAACTTGAATGCGTTCTAATTCAGTTTGCTTGAGGACAAGCAAAAGCTTAAGTATGGGGTATTGATGACACTCAATTTGACGTGATTATCAGCCTCATTTAAGCGACATTTCCTTGCTCTAGTCACGATTTTTAGGGAAGAATAGTGAATATTCACTCAACTGCTCCATCTCGTGCCTTTTGTGTTACCTTGGCCCGTTTCGGGTCTATTTGATGGGTTTCTAGTGTTTTCATATGAGCACAAGTTTTTGCCATCGAATAAGGTAGCCAAGGACGTGTCTAAGGCACTGGAACCCCGAAGAATCACACCCGAATCAACCAGAGAAGTCATTCAAGTCAAGAAAATCCTGCTCTACTTTACACATGTATTTTCGGCGAAAATCTCTTTGAGTTTTCGCCGAAAACTCAAGAAGAAAATGGCAGTTCCTCACAATGATAAGTTTTCGGCGAAAACCCTAAAGTTTTCGGCGAAAACCCTAAAGTTTTTGCCAAGAACTCCAAGCTATTTGGAATAGTAGAAACAGACGGAGCAAGTCAACATTTCAACAGCAGTTTTTCGCTGAAAACTTCCCCATATTTTCGGCGAAAATACAAGTGAAAATCAGGCTGTCCGCGGTTAGGTTTAAAATACAGAAACCGGTGGCTGATTTAAGAGATCAGAACTTACACTCAAAATTAGAGGAGGGAGGCTAGAGAGAGGACGGGTGGATAGAGTTCAAGGAGCCAGGAACGGATCGTGACGCCATCCATCCATCTCAGAGAACCAGCTCTAGGAGTTGAAGATCCAGCAGATTGAAGCTGCAAGGATTCGTCAAAACTAGGTTTTACAGTTCTTCTCTGTCTTTCCTACCTGAGATGTATTCTTTGTTTTTCTTCGATTCTTTTGTATTGAATATGAGTAGCTAAACTCGTAGAGCTTAGATTAGATGAACCCTAAGTGACCCAGGGCTTTAAAGCGGTCACGGATCGGCGGTGATTAGATTCGAAATTCATTCAGTTTCTCCTTCATGTTTGGTTTGTTCTTTGTCTCTGTGTTTCTTGTCTGGTTTGGCCACCTAGATTAGATTCTTGTTAAGCTAAGGATAGAAGCGAACGCTCGCCTTACTTTAAAACACCAAATTGAACAATTTACCTAATCACTGGAGTGTGCCTTTCGTAGGAACCAATTAGGGTTAATCCACTGCAAGAGTAACTCATAATTCGTTAGTAATTGCACCAGTTAGTTAAGTCATTGCGAGAGGCGACCGTACCTGGGCGGCTAATTAATGGAGATAGCTAGATCGGATAGAGCGAACATTTGCCAGTCTTAAACCTAAGGGTCAGAAGTTATGGTGATGTCTGTGAACTAAATGAACTAAAATCAAAAATAGATGGTCTGTTGACTGCCAATGCTCTGGTGATCTAAGGGAGATTTGAAGTCTAAGCTCACCTGTCGTCTGTCAAAGTGAATCAACCAATCTTGTTTATTTTTGCATTTAATCTTTGTTTCATTTCACCTCGCTTTTTAGTATAGAATTCGTGGAACTCACACCACGCACTACGTGTACAACTTTGAGTAAAATTTGTCATCATATTTGAGTAAGCAAGTAGAAGAGGCTCGTGGAATACGATCTACCAGCTTGGTAGTTATTTGATCACCCGCTCTACGACGGTTCATCAGGTATTTTGATTACACTAGATTTATCGTGTTTATCCGCCCTATTTAAGAGACATTTCATTGCTTGTAACATGGATTTAGGGGTAGTTTAGTGCGTTTTCACTCATTATAGCATTATTTCCTACCAATTTGGTTACTTTGTCCCGTTTCGGGTCTATTTGATGTGTTTTCTAGTGTCTCATTGAGTACACAGGTTTTTGTCGTCAGATATGTAGCCTCGAACGTCTTTGGTACGTGATGGAGCCTCAAGGAATGACCCTGAATCGATTGGAGAACCCAAACCGATCAAAAAACTACAGAACGCCTGCCCGACACCTAGTTCTTGGCGAGAACTCATACATTCTCGCCGAGAATGTATTGAGAAATTAAGTTCAAATCTCATCGAAAATCCACCGGAGTTTACAAAGAAGTTCTCGGCGAGAACTTAAATGTTATTTCCAAGAACCTATGAAGAAAATATTGGAAAATCGAGTTAGATTCTGGATATAATTTTGCACATAAGTTTTTGGTGAGAATTCCCAATATTCTCGCCGAGAACTTACCCTTTTTACGGCTGTGTGTTGGAAAAGTGACTATATAAGAAAATACCATTCAATCACACCTCATAATATAGAATTTCATAGAGATAGACAGAGTTTAGAGAGCATCTCGGAGTTCTCGGAGAGATCCTGACACTGACTTTCCACCTCGGGGTGCTCAGAGCTAGGAGTGAAGATTTCTTGAGTTCGAAACTTCGCTGGAGTCGTCAAAGTTAGGTTTTACAATTCTTCTCTGTTCTTCCTTGTTAAGATGAACTCCGATGTTGTTTTCGATCAGGGGTGGCCGTCTAGCCCGCGGGTAGTGGGTATTCCGGAACCCGTACTGTACCCGTCGGGCTTAGTGGGTGCCCGAACCCAAACGGGTTCGGGCTTCGGGATGGGTCTAGGTCCATACGGGTACCCCGAGCCCAAGCCCAAAATTACCCACTACCCACTAAGAGCCCGAAAACTCACTAATTATTAGAAATTTAGAATAAGCCCAGCCCACTACCCACCGCGGCACACCCACATCTGAATTCTGAAGACTGTGACTGAGTCACTGAACTGATTCCTTTCTCCATTCGTTCGACTTTGAGGATGAGTCTTCTGCTTCTTCTCTTTCATTTGTTTGACTTTGACCTTCACAAAATATGAGATAGATAGAGTCAATCTATTTCATCTAACTCTTCTAGTCTTCTTCATCCATTTTCCGTCGGTAGTTGAGAGAGAGGCAGCGAGGAGCAACCGAGCAAGTCACAAGCAGCAGCGACACTGCGACAGCAGTTGAGGACTGAGGTATTAAATGGATCTGTCCGAGTCCGATATTACGACAGTGTTGCTAAACTAGATTTTAGGGTTGGTTTGTTTGTTGACAGTGGTTTAATTAATTGATTCTCACTTCTCAGATTTCCAAGGTTGTATTCCTCTTGCAGCGGTTTATTAAACGAATCTGTCCAATACTTTGATACCCTAATTTTTTGGCTGCTCGACTTTGATGATGATGAATTGATGATGTCATTTTTTACTTTCTTTCAAAGACTGCCACCTAATTTTGGTTTCTACTGTGGCAAGAATGCCAACTCCAAGCCTTGTATTATTGTTGTTTAGCCTTGGTTGATTGATTCAGTTAGGCTCATATAGCTTGGCAGCCTTGGCTTCCTCTCACTACTGCTCTGCTCTTCTTCAAACTCGCTTTTATCTTATGCAACAATGCAGCATTGGCTTCCTCTCACTTATGCTCTGCTCCTCTCACAATTGTATTGAACCAATGCAACAAGACGTTGACAAACAACCCTTTTATCTTATATGCTGCATTCAACCATACAATTAGGCTGTTGCTTGCTTTGTTTTTTTAGTTTGCTGTCATTAGTTAGTTGTACTTGCTCTGCAAATTCATTGTTGTCTCGGGACAGGCTGTTGTCTCAGAGATGGCGAGCAATGTTGCAGAAACACACCAAACGAGTAACGCAGTTGAGAGTAATGTTGAAGCAACTGCTGCATCCGGCTCTGCACGACAGCTTCGGTCTCCACGTTGGGAAGGTTTTACAGCCATCTATGTCATGGAAGGAAGTCTGCTGAAAGAGGTCCGCTACGGAAAATGAAACCGATGTGAGACTGTCATTAAAGCGATTGCAAGCAATAGTGGTACTAATGGTTTGAAAAATCACAATGAGTCTTGTGAGAGGAGGTTCAGAGATTCACATAAGCAATCTAAATTGAGCTACCAAGTGAGCAAGGATGGTGTTGTCATAGAAAAGCATTGGGTATTCAGTCAAAAAGAAGTTCAATTGGCATTGGTTGAATATATAATCATGGACGAACTATCCTTTAAATCTGTTGACAAACAAGGGTTCAGAAGATTCATGAAGAAGTGTTGCCCTATGTTTAGAATTCCATGTAGAAGAGCTATACGAGATGATTGTGCGAGGCTATTCCTAGAGAGAAAGGATAGCTTGAAGACATTATTCTCGACAAAGGGAATGGGCAGGATTTCAATAACAACGGATTGTTGGACTAATCTTAGAAACCAGAACTTTATATGTGTAACAGCCCATTTCATTAGAAGAAATTGGCAGTTACATAAGAAGATCATTGCATTTAGACAGATCACAAGTCACAAAGGGGAAGATGTTGCAGGATCAGTTATGGAAGTATTGGCTGAATGGGATATTAGGAGTGTGGTGTGTTGCACAGTTGATAATGCATCTGCTAATGACGTGGCAATTCGTCATGTGCGAGAGCATCTTGAGTTATGGGGTGGCAACATTATAAGCGGGAGATATCTACATATGCGATGTGTAGCTCATATAATTAATATGGTTGTGCAAGATGGGTTAGAGGAGATTGGGATTTCAATTCGAAGGGTGAGAGAGGCGTGTAAGTGGATCATAGCTTCACCATCACGAACAGAAACCTTTAGGCGAGCAGCGGACAACATGCTCTTAACGTGCAAACACGAGTTGACTCCAGATATGCCTACAAGATGGAATGTAACATACATTATGTTAGAGCATGCAGAACCATATGAGGCGGCATTTAGAGTGTATGCAGGCATGCTTCTTAGATTTGTAGTTGATTTGAACAAGTTGTCTCATGGTGGAGCTACCGTTGGCCCTCCAGGGCCGGCTGATTGGATTAAGGTATGATGGATGATGGAGTATCTGAAAAAGTTTTATGATCTCACGTGTCTCGTTTTAGGAACTTCTTATGTCACGGCTCATTTATTCTTTAAGGAGACGTGTGATTTGTTTAGTGTCATTGATGACATTGGGGAAAATGCGGATGATGACATACGATCTATGGCAGCGAGGATGAAACTGAAGGTTGCTAAATATTGGTCGAAGGAGTTTGATGAAAATGCGAGGATGAACAAGTTTTTGTACATCACAACCATTTTAGATCCACGACAGAAAATGAAACATGTCGAGAAGTGCTTGAAACATATATATGGACCTCTTAGGGCTTCTCAATTAACGGGTGTGTTGAGAACCCTTCTTTCTGAGATGGTTGATGTATACAAAGCTAGGGCATTCCCACCTCATCCTCCGAGAAGTTCTGCTGGTACTTCAGAGGGTTCTTCTGCCGGACTTGAGAAACGGCAAAAGGTAACAAATGACTAAAAGCGAAGAGCAGGTCGTGGCTCGTTGAGTTCATTAAGATCTGACAGTGACGATGAAGATGACCATTCAGAGATTTCCGAGTTGTCCTTGTACTTGTCTGAGGGTACATTCAAGGAGCGTAGGCCAACAGTTGGAGGAGATGGTAGTGAGATGGACATAGTTGACAAGTTTGATGTGCTAAAATGGTGGTCATCATACGGTATAACCTATCCTATTCATTCTGAGATGGCCAAACACATGTTTGGTATTCTGATTTCTACTGTTGCTTCAGAGTCTGCATTCAGCTTGGGCGGACGGATAATGGATGAGTTTAGGACCTCCTTGCACCCGACTATGCTCGAGGCGCTAGTATGTGCATCAGATTGGTTGTGGGATGGGGAAAGTGTTGGCATGGACGAGGAGGATGTTCCGATAGAAGAACAGGAAAAAGAGTATCAAAGGGGTAAGTTAAGAATTTCATAAATAACTGAATAATATAAAAAAGTAGTAATACATTTGACAATTTCAGTAAATGCTTTGATTTGTTAATTGTATAGTGTTATCTGCAATTGGACTTCCTAGCTTTAATGTCATGCCAATCCAAGACCCGGAGTTAGTGCCACGAGGGAGTGAAATAGGTAGTGCAGGGATTGGACGTGGAGGTGGAACTGTGAGCACAAATAGTTTTGAGACTGTTGGTTGAAACTAACACCAACCGTTGAGGTTTGTGTCTTTATTCATGTAGTTATAGTGTTTGTGTTTTAAACTTTTGTTCATTTCCTCTTCTCTTATGGCTTTTGCAGGTATCGGTGCATCAGTTATTCACACGTGTAACTGACTGTGAGATGTAGTACTTATTAGTTATAGCCGTAGACATCATGGCATTATCAATTATGCGAACTACTGTATGTTGTTGCTGGCTTGAATATTGCTGAATGTTGCTGTTAGTTTCAGTGTTTCACCACTGCACTTTGTTATTGTGAATGGACACGTGAGGTGTCTGAGACTTGTTGTTTTGGATTTTGTTCCCAGTGCTACATTTGCTCTTGTTGATAATGGTGCCACTGCTACAATGGCGGCAATTAACATTACTTTTGTTTTAATCTTGTTTAGGATTTTGCTCCTGAGAATGAAATTTTCAGCTTGTATGTACTTGGTTAGGTTTAGGATTATGCTATTATCTTGTTGGACAAAATGCTTGATTGAATTTTAAGAACATATCAGGAGAAGTTTGTTGTTGCCGCCACTTCCACTTTACCATTGTGGTAATGAGCAGAGGGATCGGTTGATGGTAGGAATTAGAGGAGGACAGATTGGTTTGGTTTTCAGAAGAAGATGTTTGCTGCAAGTTGTCTTCTATTGGCGTGGTGGTGATAGTTGAATAGTAAGTTACTATGATTAAGTAATTGATGATTAAGTTGTCAAGGAATTGATGATTAAGTTGGAATGATGAAAAATTGTGCTTCGTATCGGGCTTAGTGGGTATCCCGTAACGAACCCGTTCGAGTTAGTGGGTACCCACTACCCGTTCGGGCTTCGGGATTGCTTTTGTATGTTATGGGTACCCACTACCCGAAGCTTAATGGGTACGGGAGCCCGAGCCCGTACCATTAGCCACCCCTATTTTCGATTCTCTTAATTTAGACATGAGTAGCTAAACTTGTTAAGCTTAGATTAGATGAGCCCTAAGTGACATGGGGCTTTAAAGCAGTCACGGATCGGCGGTATATAGATTTTAATTCAGATAGTTTCTCTTGCATAATTGATTTGTTCTTCGTGTTGTGTTTCATTTCTAGCTTGATCCCCTAGATTAGATTCTTGTTCAAATAAGGATAGTTTGCAAACGTCCGCCTTGTTTTAGAACCTCAAATCAATCAATTAACCTATTCAATGGAGTGTGCCTTTCGTAGGAACCATTTAGGGTTAATCCGCTTGTAGAATAACTCACTAAACACAATCAATTGCACCAGTTAGTTATCCGTTGCAGAAGTGAATGCACGGACGGTTAATTAATCGTGGTAGTTAGATCCGATAGAGAGAACTTTTGTGGACTTAGACCTAAGGGTAAGGAGTTATGGTGGTGTCTGAGAACTGAATGAATTAGAATCGAAAGTCGCCGGTTTTGTGATCGCCAATATCCTGGTAATCTTAGGGGGATTCAAGTCTAAGTTTTGTCTGTCAATTTGTTAGTCAACCTTATTCAATCAATCTTTCTTTTATTTCAGTTTCATTTCATCTGCATAATAGATTAGAAGTCGTTGAACTCACACCACGCACAACTTATTTAAACCTGAATAATTTGCCAATTCCTTTGAGTAAACAATTAGAAGAAACCCGATCTATCTTGCTTTTAGCTTGGTAGTATTTGATACCCTGTTTACACCGTTATCAGATAATATCTACTATATATCTACATAACACATTATTTCAACATAGCTAGCTAAGAATGCAAGATAACAATTGTGTTGACATGTAATTAGGTAACATTTAGCTACATAGCAATTAATTATATCCTTTTATTTTCATAGAACCCCAACTCAATAATGTTCATCGAATCATTATAAGTAGCAATTATGTGAATTAGGTATGGTAAAAGCGCTATACTATGGATAGCAACAGTTTGTAAAAAAGAAAATTAGGCAAATATTTAGATAACAACATTATAGTCATATCATTTTAATATCATTGAACGCTAACTCATAAATGTTTAGTAATCTATATATTACAATGTAACGACAAGAGATAAAAAAATGCATACCATACACGGGGGATGAAGATGCAAAACAAGAAGGAGAAACAAGTATGGAGAGAGAAGATGGTCGAGCAACAAGAAGGGATAGGGTCATTGATAATGTTACAACATAGTTAGTAATCATAAATTAAATATTAAGCTAAATTATCACGATTACAATGTTGAAATAAAAATTTACATACCTAGCACCAATATTGAAGAGGCAACGAGGAGAAAGCGTCACAGCTCCTCCTAGCTCAAGTAGCTACTCCTACCAATTAACCACAATTCAATTTAGTAACTAACAATACATATTAATGGAATCACACATTAATTCACTAACTAGTAATAATACGAAAATCCTAATTCACAAACAAATAAATTCACTAACTGACAACATACAATAATATATTTACTAACTAAATAACTAAATACAAACCTAAAAACGATAACGAGGAGAGTACCGGGAGAAGGAGTTGGAAAGCTAAAACTATGTCAAATGAAGTATGTCAGCATGCATGGGATTGAAAGAGGTCACTAGTTACCGACGCTAAACAACGAGAACTGACGCTAACATGCGTGGTAGTTTAACGTCACTTGAGACAGACGCTAACACGCGCGATAGTTTAGCGTCACTTGCGACCGACGCTAAAACCAGACTCGTGGTGGACACTAAACTAGGTTTTGGGTAAGGGCTTTATTTTTTACAAAAAATTGGATTTAGCGTCGGTTTTTTATAGCATTTAGCATCGGTCAGCTTATGATCAACGCTAAACCACAGTCAAACCCGAGTCAACGATTTAGCCGACCGACACAAAAACATTTCTCCATAAGCGACGCTAAATCATCCTTTTTGTAGTGGAAGCATAGGCGACTACCTTCCCATTTTTCATAAGCACACACCCCAACCCTTGCAAGGAAGCATCGCTGAACACCACGTACTCTCCTCCTTCAACCGGCAAAGTCAAAACTGGAGCAGAAGTCAACCTTTTATTCAACTCTTCAAACCCTTTCTAACAAGCTTCAGTCCACTCATACTTCAACTCCTTCCTTAGAAACTTATGATGGAGAGACGCTATGATGGAGAATTCTTCCACAAACCATCTGTAGTAACCAACTAAACCCATGAAACTTCTCAATTGCGACACATCCTTTGGTGGGGACCAATTAACTACAACTTCAATCTTCTTAGGATCAACTTCTACTCCCCTCTTAGAAACCATGTGGCCTAAGAACAAAACCTTCGCCAACAAGAAATCAAACTTAGAGAACTTCACAAAGAGCTACTGCTGCCTCGTCTTCTAAAAAACAATTCTCAAGTGTTCTTCATGCTATTCCTCATTCCTTGAGTAAATGAGGATATCATCGATCAATACTATGACAAATTTTTCCAAGTATTCATGGAAGACGTTGTTCATGAGAGCCATGAACGCGACATGAGCATTGGTAAGACCGAATGGCATCAAAAGAAACTCATAATGTCCATACTTGGTCTTATAAGCTGTCATCAGCACCGGACCTTCCTCCACCTTCAACTGATGGTACCCGACCTCAGGTCAATTTTTGAGAACACTGCTGGCCCTTACAATTGATCAAAGAGATCATCTATCTTTGTGAGGGGATAATGATTCTTGATCGTTGCTTTGTTCAACCGCCAGTAGTCAATACACATCCTGATTGACCTGTCTTTCTTCCTCACAAATAAAACTGGTACTCCCTAAGGGGAAACACTTGGGAGGATGAAACCTTTGGCCAAAAGATCCTGCAACTGTTCCTTCAACTCCTTTAGTTCAACTGATGACATTCGATAGGGCGAGATGGAGATTGGAGCAGTTTCAGGAACCAACTATATGTTGATCGGTGCTCCAGACAACTCCTCAAACACATTAGCGAAATCCCGAGCCACCGGTACCTTCTCTAACTCTTGTCATTGCTTAACTGACACTTGAACTAGGATGGCTTCACATCCATCTTGAATTAGAGAGAAAGCTTGCCACGTTGAAACTACCTCCATGGGCGGTGAATCCCTCTTTCGGACACCCTTTAACACCACTTGGCCAACACCTTCAACTTGAAGTAGAACCTCCTTCTTCCGCAAATCAAGAAATGCTCCATGTTTAGCCAACCAATCCATGCCAAGAATGACATCAAACTCATTGAATGGAAGCACCACTAGGTCGGATGATAGTTCCACTCCTCTAACTAACACTTTACAACCCTCCAACACGTTATCTACCTTAACCGAAGTCTGCAAACAAGTCCTTACACCCCAACTAGCCCCTAGTTTACTAGCTAATACACTCAAGCTACTCAAACACTTTTCAGAAATGAGCTCGAATCAAAGAAAGCGTAAATGGAAAGATCACAGATGGAGATCATAACAGTCACCACATTGTTTGCATTCTCTACCGCACCTCTGGTAAGAGAACACACCCTTCCTTGCTCCCCTCCAGATCCCACCGGCATGGCGTTAGCTCCAGTCTCTCTTCCAGCACTTGTAGTTCCACGCCCAAAAATTCCTCCTCCTCTTCCTTCGTAGCTCCTAGACAGAGCCCTTGGCCCTTACACCGAACCCACAGACCGAGTTGGTGCTGCTCTTTGAGTTGGGCACTCCCAACTCTTGTGACCCCTTTGGTTGCACATGAAACAGACCACCAAATTCTTCTTGAGCATATGGCGCTCCCAGAAATGGGGCTTCCCGCATGTACCACAGATTGGCAGTCTGAATGGTGCTCCTCCCGACCGAGTCAACCCAACACATGGTACTCTTATGACCAGGCTGACCACAAGTGTAACAAGTTACAGCTCTCCACTGCAGGGCTGACTGGGTACTCCTGAAACCATAGTGAGATGGATGGACACGCTTAGCCAGATGGCTATGCGTAACAGATTAAGGAGGAGGAGCAACCGCCTTTCTCTTCCTTTCATCCTTCTTCTTATGCTCTAACCTTTCCCACTCCAATGCAGTAACTTAGACACCAAACTTCCCATGTCAGCAAAAGTGACAACTTCCTGAATCTCCACCCTCATACCGTTCTTGAACCTGTTGATGAGCTTCCTCTCCTGGTTGGCCTGCTCATTAAACCTTTTGGGAAGGCACTGAATTCCATGTAGTAAGGGAGACCCTACTTCTTGCCCTGTTCTAGCTACAACAACTGTTTGGACTTCTTCTCAAGCAAGATGTCCAGGTAAAACTGATTTCGAAACTCCTCCACAAACTCATCCGACTACATATCTGATGGAACCACATGACTCTGCAGCATTGACCTCCACCTATCCAAAGCATGAACCTTAAGTAGAAAGTTCATGGCTTACATCCTTACTCCTTCATCAAGCTCAATCTGCAAGAACTTGTACTCACACTCTTAGAGCCACTGCTCCATTCTCCAATGAACTCACCAAAGTTCCAATCCTTCAGCAAGCTCGACTAAAACCAAGGAGCTCTACCTCCAAACCTCGAATCACTAGATGAACGACTTCCCATAGCTTGGCTTGATTCACTGCAGGAGGACAAAAACATTTCAGTTGACCATTTAAGAACCATGATGCAGTTCAAATCACTTTCTCTTTCAAAACTTCTCACCCATTTTAAAACAGTTTGAAAATCCCTGGAAAATTGACTATGTACTGATGTTTCATCCCTTCTTCCTACGAGGTTAATTACTTCTCTAGAAGAAAAGACAACCCACCAATACAGCAACAACTACCAGGCTCTTATACCATTGTAACACCCATCTCGAATCAACCCGGTTAAACCCATATGGTTGATCAGGTTATGTGTATCACTGAATAAAACGGAACATAAAATGAAACCAAATCTAGTATTAAATATGAATAATCTGAATGGCAGGCCTCTAATAAATAAAATCCGAGTATAACCAAAAAAATCCAATACAATCCTAAAAATTAGTAAAAACCTCAAACAACAATAGTCAACTAAAAATGCTAAAATGAAATAGTCAACTCCAAGAAAGCACCCAATCTTAACCTCATTATCTCAGCAGCAGCCTCCCTGAACTCAAATGCAGCAACTGAACCCCCAACACCGACTCTAACCATGAGAACCTGTAAGGGGGGAGAGGGGGGATCAGTTTCCTAATGAAACTGAGTGAACCCACTGGGCTTAACTATATGTCGAACTATACCACAAGGAGTTGTCCCAGCACTCTGCACAAGTCACTAACAATGGGACTAAACTTATGTCTATTCAGTTTTAATCCTAGAGCAGTCTAGGTGATCACATAGGTGCAGTTCTCAGTTCAAGTTCTCAGTTCACACCAATTTCATTACAAATATTCAATAGCACAATCCATAGTACAACACATCATCACAATCCACCTCTTAGAACAATCACACACAAATCACAACCAGTCACATCACAAGCCATTTCTAGGTGAGTTATTAGGCGCCAAGGAGTTATCTCGTACCACCTCTATCGGCTCATTGATGTACCTCCAACCACATTAGTGGGTCCCATAGACGCATCCTGAACCGCAGAAAATGATCCAGGGCCCAAATCAATGCATTTACCCTTCGAGATTACATAGCACCTCAGTGCAATTTAGGGGGCAATATAGGCTCCTTCCGATTCTATAAATTCACAATCACAACAATCATCGAATTCCAATTCATAGTTTGGCATTCACAATATAGGTCCCACTTCCCACATTGCCAACGTCAATGATCATCATTATAATTCATCCATTTCTCACAATCCATCTCCATCATCAATTCTCAAGTTCATAAACATGACAAGGGTAAACTACTAGCTTGTTGGCCACCCCACCTAAAAATAAGGGACATAGGTAGCCATGTCTCAAGTTAAGGGTTACCCTCCTATTCGTCTTTCATAGGACGACCCACATTGGCGGAACCATCCTCCTGCAACCACAATTGGCAATAACATATATATTTAGAAACACAGCTCAACCCATCCCATCTTATCTCTCATTTCTAATTCGAATTCATTAACCATTACATTTCATCATAATCCCCCAATCACATAACCAAGCATCACAATCAACATCTAACATTCGGAAAACAGTTATCCAATTTTACTCTCTCATATTCATGCAAAACCTAACTTTAATCTAGGTCGAGTTTCAGCTCCTCCCATAACCCATCATTTCCTATCGATGCTAAGCCCTCACCTGGAATACAAGACGAGGCTCTAATCATCTTCTAAATTCCCGGATGAACGAATCCCCTTCCTCAACACGTGGCTTTTCCCCCTCCTTACTGGCAGAACTCAGCACCAAAATAGTAGAATTCAAGAAATGTATTCTCTTCTCCTCGTCGCCAGGAACCCATAGGAAGAAATAGCGCCTTAATCGGACACCCATAGCTCCCGAAATAAAGCTTCAAAGATTTGTAGAGCTTGGTTCATCGAACGGATTTTCGGGAAGAAAGAGAGATTAAAGTTGCAGAAATCCGTCCAAACCCAACCTTTTATATGCATTTCAAATAGCAGGGCTTGTTCTATACTACATGGCGTGTTTCATGAAGAAACGCGACGTGTTGTACAACTACACGACCATGTGGTTTTAATTGCCTCTTTCGCCGATCTCGTCTGGAATTAAAGCACGGACGTGTATCATGGACACTAGCATGTATCATGAAGACACACGGCGTGTATTTGAACTAGACGACGTGTTGTTCCCACTGTACAACATGCTTGATTGTAACCTCAACCCGACTTAAACATGAGCATCCCGAACTTTGATGGGACCTCAAGGACACTTATTCCAATGCCTCGATCACCCAAACTTGAGTTCTAAGCCATCCGGTTGGGCGGGGATGTTACATAGGCTTAGAAGCATTATGTGAGGTCTTATCGAACACCCTTAAATTAGCTCCAATAAGCTTAATAAGCTCAACAATATGGTTATATGTCCTCTGACATTGAGCTATTTGGTGTTTGATTTGCGTCTCTACAGCTGCAAACCACATGTCATACTTGCTTTCCATGCTTTCAATCCTCAAATCGTTCTTTGATTCCATTTTGTCCAAACTTTTTATAACATCTTCGGTAGTCGGTTCATCACTACTAGCCATTCCATTGTTGTTCCTTCTGGTTGAGACATGATTACCATTCTGATTCTGAAAATGATTGTTGTTGTTCCGCTCAAATTGCTCGTATCCCCCATAACCAGATTGGTTTTGATGATATCCTAGAGAGACAAAATGGAGCTCTTCACTGTTCAAAAGAAAGTTGTTCCCAAAGTTGTGACATGCACTTCCCTTGTGGTTGCAAGTCTCACACCATCCACAAGGCTCACATATCTTCACTTCCTTATAAGAACCTCTAGATGAAGCATTTCCATAGTTAGAATGACCAGACTACATCTTATCAACTTGTTGTTGAAGCTTCTTCAACTCAGCATCATGAGAATCCATCAAATATTTTTTAAAGGAGAGGTCTCTCCCTTATCAGAATCTTGAAGAGCAGCTATCCTCGACCAAGTCCTACTCTGCTTCGCAACCGAGGCATAATGAGCAAGAGTCTCTTTTGGAGACAGAGCAGAAACATATCCTTGGGCCAAATGATTCATGGTCATCATTGTCGCATCATTCAAACCAGTGCCAAAGAAGTTGGCAAGTTGTACATCTCCAAACCCATGATGTGGGCAAGCTCTCAAAATCTCTTGGAATCTTTACCAACGATCGTACAACTATTCATCATCCAGCTACATGAATCGTGCAATCCTCTTTTGAAACTCTAAAGTCTTGGAGGGCAGAAATAATTCCTTCAAGAATGCTTGGGCAAGCTGCCTCCAATTAGTGAAAGTTCCCCCGGGTTGGGTATTGAGCCACCTCTTAGCTGCTCCCATGAGTGAGAAAGGGAATAGCATGAGGCGAATAACATTCACCGAAACTCTATACTGGTTGTAGGTGTTGCAGAGATCAAGGAAGTTCTCAATGTGCGTAGTTGGGCACTCTTCATGACTCCCATTATATGGCCTATTAGAGACCATATTGATCAGATGCAGCTTCAGGTCTAAATCTACAGCCGTAATTTGAGGTAGAACAATACTTCTTTCGGCTTCTCCCTCCACAAGTTTGGTGAAATCCGCAAATGATCTTCTTGTATCCGCCATGTCTATGAAAGGATTAATAATTCCTCCTGGTCGTTGTTTCCAAGATGCATAAACAATACAAGAATCAAAAGTATGCAATTATTATCGAAAACACACAAACAAAAACAACAACAAAAAAGGGTGAAGCACAATCACTCAAAACTTTTAGAACGAACAAAAGAGTCCCCCGGCCACGTCACCAAAATTTGGTCGGAGGAAAACCTCTTCACAAAAGATATCTAGATTTTGGATAGGGTCCTATTCTCGTAGGGTTTCTCAGTTTGGCTTACTCATTCAGAGAGAGGTCCTCAATTGGAGGGGGTAAGGACATTCAACAATTACAAGTCAAGACTTGCTCAAGTTATCACAAATCAATACTCAAACACGGGCTAAAAGAGCATGGAAGAAGGGGTTGACAATTCACTTAAAGCACACACGATGACAAACACGTGAAAGATGTAATGGATGAGAGGCAATGGTCAAGCAAGTTTCCCCTTCGGGATCATGAATCAAGAAATACACAACCTTAGATAAAACAAGTCCTAACAAGCAAAAGACGGAATCTTTCAACACTTACACCAACACGTATCCTAAAGCACTTTCAGTCAATTAGAACCAAGTATAGACACCAATCAATCGGGATGTCGCATTAAAACTGGCCAAATAGATATACACACCAAGTGTTCGATGAAATGCTTATGGGTTTTTTAACCTAAAAATACCTAGCCAACATCCCTCTTTCGAGCGAAAATGCAAAGTAAGCACAAATCCACGGTACTAAATGATATGAAATCTCTACAAAATAGCAACCTAATCCTGCATCTAGGTCAAGTATGCAAAGAAGAGGAAATGAGAATCATAACATGGGTCTGAATATCATCTGAACTTATAATTAAACTGAAATAATCCAAGGGTTTAAGAGTGTAAATCAATCATCAATCCCCCTAAAGTGCCACTCGCTGAACCCTAGGGGTTTTAGTTACAACAAGACATACTAGAGATGAGAGAAATACAACCTAGAAAGAAAGGGTAGAAAGAACTACTAATTTCTTCTAGCTTTGATGATTTCTGATCTTTGTTTTGTGTTTTTGTGGTCTTCGAGATGAAGGTTGATTTCTAGACTCTAGAGATTATTTTCCAGGGTAGGAGGACTTTTGGTTTTGTCAAGAAAAGCCATCCTAAAAAAGATGAAGAAATTGGGTATTTAACTGATCGGTCTACTGCTCAGCAGCCGCGCGACGCAGTCGAAGCAATCCTACTATTTTTGGACCTTTCTTCTAGCCAAGCTTCGAGGTCGATAACAGGGGTCTGTCGCGTTGTTGCAGTGTGCGGTGCATGCGTGGCCAACACTATGCCTTTTCGTTCAAACTTACAACATTGTGTAACTCAGAGCAAGACCATGAAACTATGCAGACTCCGAATACCATTGCCTTTGGAAATCCAATGCCTATACGAGTATGGAATATCTCTCCCCCTTGACGTTCGTGACTCACCAAAAGATTGGATAGAATACTTATATGGCAGAAGATAACCAAGCTCTGATACCCGTTGTAACACCCCACCCTAGAAGACCCGGCTGAACCATTGGTTCAACCCATGCATTAATCGACCTGGGGGTTACTGACTCAAATAAACCATACAATCACAACAGATCAATCATAAAAGTAGAAGCGATAACTGAATTGATCGAAAGAAGCCTGAATTAACCAATTCCAAGCCAACTAGCATAATCAACATCATACAAGGGCAGTACAATAAACTAGCACAAGGCTAAATTCAAATACAAGGAAAACCGATAAACATCCCCAAGGATCCTACCATCTCGCTCTCCAGCTCTAGCTCCGTAGACCTGTAAACTCTTCCAGACACCACCAAACAGAAAATAGAAAGAAGAGGGCCAATGCTAATCACTGAGTGTCTAAGCCACAAGCTCAAAACTATGCTACCAGAAATACCCATCATAAAGACGAAACCCATCAAATTCTTACTAGTACCTAGTAAGAAATCACCTCCCTTAAGTTATCAGTTAGAAGTGCTAGCAGCCCCTATCTTATCGTTCCAGTAAATCCTGGTCCCTAAGAACCTCCCGACCACTAAGGACCTCCCTGAATGGTCGTGAATTATTAACCCCAGAACCTTTACTTTTTCCATTACCAAGGGGATAGTGCAATCCATGGGTGGGCCACCAGTATTGAAACCTGTACCAGCCTATTAATGGTGGGGCAGTAATCCCCAACTATCTCCTATCCCCGCATCTGACCATAGCCAGAACTGATACCTAAATTAACAGTTAGTTACCCTTAACCTTATATTGTCTAGGCAACTAGTGGCTAGACTCGAATATTCGTCACAACGACATACAAACAACCAAGCACCAAAATAGTTCCCTAAACCTTAACCGAATAAACCATCAAGCTTGACGTAACTATAAATCGTAAAACCCCTCACCCGAACTGATGTGACTAACGACTCAAAATATGTCACTTTTAATTCCCCATAATTGATACAGTCTTGCGTGGAATTCAAGTGATTTTGTGGTCTTTAAAGTGGTTTTGATTAATTTGATGATAATTATTCTTAAATAGCCTCTTGGGATCTTTGTGGTCCATTTTCATGTTTCTCGAGGTGCTTTTTATTAGTTTTCATGGCATGTCATGCCATGATAGAGCGCATTGATATGAAGACACATGTTCAAACATTGATCAAATCGGAGTCTAAATGCTTAAGATATTGAAGAAAGAAGAAATTTCGCCTGTTCACGTTCAACGCAACCTAAGAAAGGTTGCGTTAGTGGCTGCGTTAGCAAAATCTAGCACATAGACGGTGCCCAACCAGCGCATGTCTTGCCCAGATGCTAGAAATGCGCCGGCACGTGGGCCTTTTTTATGAATAATTAGGGTTTCATTTCATCAAAAAAAGAGTACAACCAAGAATCAAAAGATTTGAACCTAACCCAAGTGAACAAACTCAACCACTCAACTTACCCCGGTTTCCCATCCCAAAAGTAACTCAACTCTTCCCTTACATTTTCCAAAACAACTTTCTGATTTCTGATTTTTCTCGCCATCACCCTTCGACACCGCTCCCTCCAAATGTCACCTATAATTGCACACCAAGTCACCCTCTTAACTGCCGCCTTCAAATCCCCACCACTCCAGCTTCTAACCACAAACTCCAAACTCTCCTCCCAGGTCTGCATTCCAATCAGTTCTGGCAATAAAGCACTAAACAAGCCTTGAGCAAAGTCACAGGTTGCAAAGAGATGCTCCTTATTATCCACTCCATCATCACACATACAACAATTAATGTCCACTGTTGCCATCTAACTCACCATTTTCTCATTAGTAAGAATTTTTTCCTTTATTATAAGTCAAACTATCATGTTTTTACTACTAAATATAGGCGTTTTCCATAGGATGTCATGCCAGCAAACAACACTCCCAGCATTCCTAATGGAATCCCAAACTCTCTTCAGTTTGTACTTGGGCATAATTTTTCCATCCCACAGAGCAACCCCCTCATCATCAAAAGTTATGTGATCCCGATTTTTTGAGAGAAAAAACCCTAATGATGCTCGCTCCGACTTCTCCGGGTGAAAACCCTAATGGGATCCCAGGCGCAACGGTGGATCTCAATCGGCCGCCGGTGACAACTCCTTTCCCCAAGGAACAATGAACTCCGCTCACATTGACTTGTAGTCCCTGCCAAGGAAACGTGTTCGTGAAATTGTGGCTACCCCCATTGGTTTCAAATCTGACTTGCTTCGTCCAGAAGCAGCCCTATCTTCGAAGGATGATAAGACTAATAACAAGTCAGATAATGGCCAACAAAACCAAGGAACTCGATCCTACCAGTCTGCGGCAGTCGGTCGGCAGTGGTTGGTGGATGAGGTCACCGATTACCCTTTGGAGAACTCAAGCCCGATGCAGGAAGAGAGCAACCCGAACCCTAGGTGTCTGAGGATCCCATTCACCGAACAAGAGATTCACAGCTTCTACAAGCCGTGGTCGAAAGCGCTTGTTGTCAAAGTGCTGGAGAAATCCTTCTCCTTCCTCACGATTAGGCGACGGCTTGAGAGCCTGTGGGCAAAATCGGGGTTATTCAGGTGTGTGATCTTGCGAATGACTTCTTCCTTGTCCAGTTCTCCGAGGTAGCTGACTACAAAAGGGCGACCTTCGACGGCCCGTGGAAGATATATGATTATTACCTGTCAGTTGCTCAATGGACCCCCTCATTCAACGAAGAAGAACCCATTAAGAAGATTCTTACATGGGTTCGGCTACCCAAGCTCCCTATCCACTATTTCAATAACGTGGCAGTGAGTAAGGTCGGCAACTTCATTGGACATATAGTTCGCCTGGACCTTGCCACGGCTGAGGGAGCAAGGGCGAGATATGCCCGCGTTTGTGTGGAAGTCGACCTTTCGAAGTCCCTCCTAGGCAATACATCATTGACAATCGGGTCTTTCTGATCGAGTACGAAAGTCTCGAGGACATTTGCTTTGGCTGTGGCATCTACGGCCATAAATGGGACGCTTGCCCCTCGGCTTCAGGGACGAAGGAGACTAAGGCTCCTGTGAAGGAGATTCCTCCCATAGCAACTTCCGATTAGGATGAAGGAGATGCAACGAGCTGGATGACAGTTCAATGACGCCATCGGAAGAAGAATGCCAAGGTGGCTCCACTGCCAACCCTCCTGTTAGCAATGGCTCGAGATTCGAAGTCATTCGCAATGCGGAACCGGAACAGGAAACATTGAAAGCTACCAAAACTAGGCCTACTAATGGAAAAGCCCCACCCATGACGTCAGCTGGCCATTCCCATGAATCCCATGTAGAAGCTTTTCTTAAAGCCCTCAGTGAGGTGGACGTCAGCCAATCTCACACCTCGAAGCCTAAGCCAACAGTGGAGAGAACCCCCCCTTGGCGACATGACAAATCTGAATACCCCAAAGACAAAGATTTTTGGTGGTGATAAGAAAGGCTCGACCCAAGCAACTCAGATCCTGGCCTGCGAGCCCGAACTTGTGTCAGTGCCAATTACCTATCATAATCCAGTCTTCTACAGCGAGATCACGAAGCTGGTTCCCACCAAAACCAGAGGAAAAGAGACGAAGAAGAAGCAAGTGGATCGTTCTCGTGCTCCCAGAGTTATGGCGACACAAGTCACTAAGCCGAAACAACGTACCTTCAAGAAAACAGAAAAGAACACCCAGGGATCCGATTTGGTTAAGGCCTCCCCAAACTTGCCGAACACCACTCAAAGTTTGTCAGAGAAGTCTGGAAAGCCACCCGACCCCTCCTGTTGAGGCTTGATCTAATCTCTTTCTTTTTCCAATGTTTTTATTCTCTTGGAATTGCAGAGGTGCGGGAAATGCGGAGTTCATCCCCACTATGAAGTTTTATATGGCCAAGTTCAAACCAACTTTGGTGGCTATTTTGGAGCCTCGAATTAGCGGAGCTGTGGCGTCTAAGGTTATTGATAAGCTTGCTTTTAACAGCCGGTTAGTGATTGATGCTCAAGGCTTTGCGGGAGGCATCTGGTTATTGTGGAATCGTGCTAATGTGTTGGTTTCGGAACTGGGCAGATCTGATCAGGCCCTTCATGTTATGATTCAGTCGGAACGGTGCTAGAGGAGTGCACTATCGGTTATTTATGCTAAACCGAACCCGGCAGGCTGTGCCCTCTGATGTGACTTTATTTAGTGCATTTTGAGCCTATGATTGACCTATGAAATGCCTGTGTTTGATCGTGAGATGCCATGCTCTATATGCTTTTATTGATATTTTGCGCAAAGTGTCCAATTATTTTCCGGTTGCCACTTTGGAGCCAAATTCGTGGTCTATTAAAGTTACTTCTTTGCATTTTCAGGTTATGGAATCGAAGTACGGATGACAAAGAGCACATAGGAGAAAACGGGAGGTCAATTGGAGTCCGGACGAGGGAGCTATGGCCGTTGCAAGTTCGGGATTTATGCAGAGTGCAGGAGTGCACACCGTGCATAGGTGCACGCCGTGCACTACCCCCTGCACTATAAATACCCACGTTTTTTACTCTTTTGTGGCATTTTTTCATCTCCCTTGAACCCCAAACACATACCCACAAACCCTCAAACCCTAGAACACATTTTTGGAGCAATTTGAAGCCATTGGAGCTAGGATTGAAACCAACAAACCTTGGGAGAAGTGCTTACAAGTGGAGAAGTGAAGATCATCACAAGGATTCATCCATGGTGTTCTTGGTGACCATTCTTCCTTCTCTTCTCTTTACTCCCTTGGCCATGTGTGGCTGAGTTTCTAGGGTTCATTCTTGGATGGGTAGATTAGTTGTGCCATGATAGAGGCATGATTGTATAGACTTGCCATGATTGATCTTGGTTGTATGAGGATGATTTCTAGACTTGTTCTTATTGCCAATTTATGCCATGTTTGCTTGATTTGGTCCATTCAATGTGATTTAATGCATGAGAGTGCTTGGATTGCATGGATTGTAGGTCTAGGGATTGAAGTGAATGTGTTCTAAGAGATTAGATCAACTTATTTCAACCATAGTTGCATGATTTCTCTCTTGTGCATTTTATCGAACACTTGGTGTGCACTTAGTTTTTCACTCAATTGAACTTTGATTAGTCTTTTGATGATTCTCTTAGTGTTAGGACATTGACATGAGAGTGTGATGTCTAGCCTTGTGTTCATAGAGTTATAGGAGATGGTTTTGTAGCTTGGCATTTTATCAAACACCTTTAGTGCATCCTTAGTCACTTAGCTTGAGAGCGAGAGCCTAAGTTGAGTAGTCTTAGGATAGGGATTTAGTGCTACGGAAGTGCATTGAGTCTACAAAAGTGATTTGCATGGTCATTCGATTGCATCCTCGATCATGTTTGGCTTGTTTGTTCATTGTCTCCTCTTGAGCATGATGAAGCTATCTTTCCAAGTGAACCTCCTTTATCTTTGATTTGCACCGCTTTGTTTTTCTTTCTTGTTTAGTTTCCTTTAAGCTTTTGATTTCTATTTCAAACCAAAACTCCTTTCAAATGAATAGACCGTCTACGAGGAATGTGAGTAGTGGCCATTGAGAGAACCTCGTGGAATACGACCTTGAATGTTGTGAGTTGAAATTCACACGTCAAGTTTTTGGCGCCATTGCCGGGGACTCTCTCATTCCTCAGAAAGCACTTAGTAGTGGACCGATCTATTCACTTCCTTTCGTTTTAGTTTTGCTTCTTTGTTATTTGTTTGTGTGGTTTTGTTATCCCGCATAGTTGTATTACTTGGGTGTGTTGGTTGTGCTTGTTTGTAGGTACCTTGTACTAGAACATGAGTCGATTCATTCATCCCCAAGCATAATTTTGAGAGCTCAAGCAAGTTGGCCAATGGTGGGGTCAAGATAAACAAGCTTCAACACCAATGTGGAATGAACAATGTCCCTCTCCGTCTCCATCCTACCATCAAATCTTGCCGGAGTTCACAAGCTATCAATGCCTCTCTGGCTAGAAAGCTAAATCCCTTACCCTTGCGGGAAGAGTTTTGCTTGCTCAATCGGTCTTATTTGCCATTCCGGCGTATGCTATGCAAACATCTGTCCTTCCGGAGACGACGTGCGAGGCCATTGATAAGCGCATCCGTGATTTTGTTTGGGGTTCTACTGTGGACGCAAGGAATATCCATCTTATTGCGTGGGATCGAGTTTGTACGCCAAAGGAGAATGGCGGCTTCGGACTTCGCCTTGCCCGAGAATTGAACCGATCCTTTATGATGAAGCTGGCGTTTACCTTCTTCTAGAATGAAGACCTACTCTGGGTGAGGGTTCTGCAAAGAAAATACTTTCGTACAACCAACGACAAACTTTAGTTGAAGAAATTGGTTTCGAAATCAGCTCTGTGGCGGGGATTATATAAAGAATGGCTGAGTATGACCAAAGGGATTCGATCTGCTGTGAGGAATGGGAGGGGTACTTTATTCTGGACTACACGCTGGATCGATAGTGGAGAGATACTAATGGATCTTATTGAAGGCGATCCTGATTCTATAAACCAAGATGATACCATTGCTGATATGGTTAGGGCGAATGGCCAATGGAACTGGGACAAGTTGGCTAATCATCATCCGAGTGCTGCAATTGACAAAATCGATGGTATGTCTCCGCCGAAGCCTGATGCTGGGGAGGACGACTGGATATGGGGTCTTGAAGGTAATGGGAAGTTTTCAATCAGATCTGTTTATTGCCTCATTCGTAGTCTTACTGAGGAACAAGATGCGACCCTTTGGCAACTAGTTTGGAAATGGAAGGGTCCTAACAAAATCCACCATTTCATTTGGCTCGTGGCACATGATCGACTCTTGACGAATCATGCTCGTTGCCGAAGGAACCTCACCCAGGACCCTAGTTGTCAATGTTGCTCTGTTTCGGATGAAACTGTCTTGCATATCCTGAGAGACTGCAGATTTGCCCAGGAGGTTTGGATGGCTGGAGGTTGGAGCTGCAGCACTGAACAGATTTGGCAAAGTCCGTTGACTGAGTGGCTGCAATGGTTTCTAACTAGAGATCGTCAACTTCTTTTCGGGGTAAACTGCTGGTATCTATGGAACGCAAGGAACGAACGCGTGTTTGATGATCTTAACTCCTCTGCTCGGGTCGTGGCACAAAAGGCAGAGGCTTGGGCGAGTGTTATTTCCAAGGGTCTTGAGCGTGAATCGAACTGGATTGACTTGCAGGGACCTTGAGTGGCTACGAAGATTTCTTGGTGTCCTGGACCTAGCGGATGGGTGACCTTGAATACTGATGGGGCCGACACCCCTAATTCCGGTAAGGCCGCAGCTGAGGGCTTAATTCAAGGTGATGATGGACGGCTGCTTAAAGCTTTTACCTCAAACCTGGGGATGTGTTCCATTACCCGTGCCGAAATCAGAGGACCAATTAGCGGATTGCAACTTGCCTAGAACGCTGGCTATAGAAAGGTGCTTATCCAATTGGATTCGAAAGTTTCCATTTCCCTCCTTCAGAACCCCCATCCGGTTACGCATCAGCACTCACTTGAAGTGCTTTAGTTCAGAGATTTGATGGCCAAGGATTGGTCTGTTGACATTCGACATATCTACAGGGAAGGCAATCAAGAAGCAGATTACCTTGCTAATCTCGGCTTTAATTTTGCGTTGTGTCTTCATGAGGTCCTGATTTCAGATTGTAACCTGAATTACTTTGCTCGTCTTGACTCCCTTGGCATTGCCACTGTGAGAATGATTAATAATACCAGCTAAGGCACCTAGTGCCGCTTTTCCACCAAAAAAAGTGATGTGATCCCTGGCCATATCCCTCATCTTTATAATCTGCTGCCACAACCAAGAGCCACTATTGGGGTTCATAGTCCAAATCGACCTCTCATTCACCCTATAATGCATGATTCAAGACACCCATAGTGACCCTCCCCTGCAAATCAAGCTCCAGAAATGACAAAGAGTATTAGCTTGCACCCAACTTTTTAAGTTCAAAAGCCAACTCCACCTTCCTCTTTAGAGATAGCCAAGTGCTTCCAAGCCACCTTGACCCTTTCCCCTTCATTCTTCCCCCGCGAGAACTTACTGCACGCACCTTCTATCTCCTTCAGAACAGACTTAGAGAGGATTATAACATTCAACCAGTATTATAAGATTCCATTTATCACTGAACTTATTAGCTGAATTCTTCCTGCATAAGTAAGCTTCTAGCTTTCTAGTCATTCAATCTAGCAGTGATTTTTGTGACTAAAACTCTACAATCCTCTTTCTTCAGCTTGCCTATACTAAAAGGCACTCCCATATATCTAATAGGGAATTTTCCAATAGCAAAACCTGTCTCTTTAACAATCAAGTCAGCAACTCCTTCTCCCCCTCTTACAACAAAAATCTCACTTTTTCCGAGTTAACACTACAAGAAACTATCATTTTAACCGCAACAGAAAAGCCATTTAACAGCGGCCTTGGCCGCTGTTAAATTGGCCAATGCCAAATGCATTTAACAGCAGCAAAAAGTGGTCATGGTTAAAGTAAATATTTTAACAGCGGCCTAGGGCCGCTGTTAAATTAGTCCATCGATGAAAATTAATCGTCGGAGCTCAGGCGATAGAGCCAAAACTCCAGCGACACCCAACAAACAAATCTCACTCCGATCATCTTCTTTTTTCTCTCATCAATCTAACTGATGTCATCCTCCTCAATCATACGAGATGGGTTTGATAAAGGCAGATCCAGATCTGGTGAAGGAGATGGCGGTCGAAGGCTGCCGACTTGGAGGAGAGAATGATGACGTAGCTCAAGGGAACGACAAATGACTTATGATAACGGCGACACGATAGAGGCCCCTCGATTTTCTTGTACGCCTCGATTGGATCGTCTCCCTCTCTCCAAACATATGTGAACCGCCTTGTTTTCTATGCACCCCAATCCCAACGAAGCCCTTCCCCCTAGTGGTTTAATGAAATGGGGAATATGAAAGAAGATGAAGATGGGAAGAAGATGAAGAAGATTGACGAGAAAAAGATGGGAAGAGATCTAGCCGCCGGTAGTGGAGAGTTTATATGAAAAGATGACGATGGGTAGAAGGATGTTGGCTGGCGGCAGTGGAGGGTTTTAGGGTGTTTTAGGCCATGATTAAATCAACGGCTTAGAATAGAAGAATGCTATCCGCGTCTAATGGTTTCGACCAATGAGATCACTTTATTTTAACAGCGGCCAAGTGGCCGCTGTTAAACTGTCTAATTTAACAGAGGCCACTTGGTCGCTGTTAAATTGTTGAGACTTCACCAATTTAACAGCGGCCAAAACCCAGCCGCTGTTAAGCTAGTGTTGTTAAATTAATTTTTTCTTGGAGTGTAAATTTCAACCTAGCAGTTCCTAACTCTTCCATTACTTTCATAACCCTCTTCACTGCCCCCACATCCCCTTTTGTGAATACCAGTAGATCATTTGCAAAGCACAGATGAGTCGTTCCAATTTTCTTGCATTGTGGATGGTAAGGGATTCGACCTCCAGCAACAGCTCTATCCAGGAGTCTAGACAAAACCTCCATTGAGATAACAAAGAGATATGGGGACAGGGGATCCCCTGTCTAAACCTTCCTTTAGCAGAAAAGTAACCACAAAGTGTCCCATTAAGATTTACAGAAATCATGGTAGACTCCAGACAAAACTCTATCCAGTACACAAAATTAAGAGGGAAGTTCATGGCCTTCAACACATCTAACACAAAACACCACTCTAAAGAGTCAAAAGCCTTCATAAGGTCAATTTTGATTGAACATCTAGTGGAGATTGACTTCTTATTATACATTTTAAGGAGCTCATATGCCAGTAGGATATCATCACCTTTAAGCCTCACTTTCATAAAGGCTGACTGAGATCCCCCTATGAGACAAGGCAAAACCTCCCTAAGCCTATTTGGTATGACTTTAGAGATGTGTTTGTAAATGAAATTACAATAGGAGATAGGCCGATAGTTCTTTATTTCGGTAGCATTAATTTTCTTAGGAACCAGTGCAATGCTAACATAGTTCACAAAACCAGGGAGTTTACCTTGATGGAAGAAAGACAGCACTACATTAGTCACATCCTTTCCCACAAGCTCCCAGTTCTTCTTATAGAACCCCACAGTGATACCATCAGGGCCAGGGGCCTTATCATTTCCCATAGATAACAGAGCAGCTTTGATCTCCTTATTAGTAACAACAGCTTCCAAAAAATCACTGTAATCTTCACTTAGAGTCTTATTGATTACTAAATACAAATCTAGCTTCTTTACCATAGAGGTTTCTCCAGCAATTTTGTATAGTAAGTAACCACCACCTTCTCCATCTGCCTATGCTCAGAAACCATAATCCCATTATCATCTTTCAACTGTCGAATAGTGTTCCTCACATTTCTACTTTTTACATAGTTGTGAAAGAATTTAGTACTTTGATTCCCTTCTCGAACACAGAGAGCACGATATTTAGCCATTAAAATACATTCCTTCCCATCCTGAAGCATCTCCAGAGTTTCCTTATTAGTTTTCACCTCCACCATGTGAGTGATGTGACTTTAATTAGTGCATTTTAAGCTTATGAATGACCTTTGAAATGCCCGTGTTTGATTCTTAAATGCCGTGCTTAATGTGTTTTTATCGGAGTTTTGTGCTAAGTGTTATTCTGTTGCCCGGTTGCCACTTTGAGGCCAATTCCATGTCTATTGGAGGTGTTTTCTTTGTATTTTCAGGTCTTGGCATTGTAGTACTAGTGACAAGGAGCACGTAGGATCAAATGGGAGGTCAATCAGAGCTAGGACGGAGGAGATATGGACGTGGCAAGATCGAGCTTTCTGCAGAGTGCAGGGGTGCACGCCGTGCAGATGTGCACGCCGTGCATGATGCACGCCGTGCACCGTGCACGGTTTGCTGCACGGGCTGTCCAGGAGGCTCCGAAAGAAGATTCAGCTCCAAGGTGCACGCCGTGCAGGGGTGCACGCCGTGCACTGTGCACGCCGTGCAGGGGTGCACGCCGTGCACTGTCCCCTGCACTATAAATACTCTTGTTTTTTGGCCATTTGGGCAATTCTTTGATATCTTTTGAACCCCAAACACATATCCACGAACCCTCAAACCCTAGAACACGTTTTTGGAGCAATTTGAAGCCATTGGAGCTAGGATTGAAGCCAACAAACCTTGGGAGAAGTGCTTACAAGTGGAGAAGTGAAGATCATCTCAAGGATTCATCCATGGTGTTCTTGGTGACCATTCTTCCTTCTTTTCTCTTTACTCCCTTGGCCATGTGTGGCTGAGTTTCTAGGGTTCATCTTGGATGGGTAGATTAGTTATGCTATGATAGAGAGATGATTGTATAGAACTTGCCATGATTGATCTTGGTTGTATGAGGATGATTCCTAGACTTGTTCTTAATGCCATTTTATGCCATGTTTGCTTAATTTGGTCCATTCATTGTGATTTGATGCATGAGAGTGCTTGGATTGCATAGATTGTAGGTCTAGGGATTGAAGTGAGTGTGTTCTAAGAGATTAGACCATCTTATTTCAACCATTTTCACTTGATTTCTCTCTTGGGCATTTTATCGAACACTTGGTGTGCATGTGGATTTTCATTCAATTGAGTGTGAAAATGCTTTTTGGTGAATCTCTTAGTGTTAGGGCATTGATATGAGAGTGTTGTGCCTAGCCTTGTGGTCATAGAGTCTTAAGAGAGGGTCTTGTGTCTTGGCATTTCATCAAACACTTAGAATGCATCTTTTTTTCACTTAGCTTGAGAGCGAGAGCCTAAGTTGAGTGGTATTAGGATAGGGATTAGATGCTACGAGAGTGCATTGAGTCTATAGAAGTGAAATGCATGGTCATCCGAATGCAAACTCGATCTTGATTAGCTTGTTTGTTCAATTAGACATCTTGAGCATGATGAAACTACCTACCAAGAGAACCCCTTTGTCTTTGATTTGCACCACTTTATTTCTCTTTCTTTATTTAGTTTCCTTTAAGTTTTTAATTCCTATTTCAAACCAAAACTCCTTTCAAATGAATAGACCGTCTACGAGGAATGTGAGTAGAGGCCATTGAGAGAACCCCGTGGAATACGACCTTGGTAAACCCGTTTTTATCAAGTTTTTGGCGCCGTTGCCGGGGACTTTCTCAATCCTTTGAAAGCATTTAGTAGTGGACCGATCTATTCACTTCCTTCCGCTTTACTTTTTGCTTCCTTGTTGCTCTTTGTTTACTCTATTATCCCGCATCGTTGTATTACTCGGGTGTGTTTGTTGTGCTTGTTTGTAGGTATCTTGTACTAGTGCATGAGGCGACTCACTCGTCTTCAAGCACGACTTCAAGGTCTTGCGCAAGTGATTGAGCCACCAACCTTCTCTCCCTCTCATTTGGTTCATAGCGCCACACGCAACAACATGTCTCACCATGAAGATGAAGATAACCATTCGGAGCATTCTCACCATACCAATGATGATGATCACTTACAATGGGGTGGAAGACGTACCTTGGCGGATTATGCTCGTCCTACTCTTGAAGGGGCAGCCTCTAGCATTGTTCGAAGACCCGTCAATGCTAGGAACTTTGAGCTCAAGCCTAATATGATCCAAATGGTTCAAAATGGAGTGGTGTTCAATGGCATTGATGGTGAATGTCCATCTAGGCATCTCAAGGACTTCTTGGAGATATGTGACACGGTTAAGAATGACCAAGTTCACCCGGATTGTGTGAGACTCCGACTCTTTCCTTTCTCACTCAAAGGTAGAGCTAAGTCATGGTTGGAGAATCAACCGAGTAGAGCTTTCACCACATGGGAGGGCCTAGCCGAAGCTTTCCTTGAAGAGTTCTTTCCTCCCTATATGACGAATGCAATCCGAGACCGCATTAACCACTTCACACAACACAAGGAGAGCTCTTCCATGAGACTTGGAATAGGTTCCAAGCCATTCTTCGGTCTTGTCCTCATCACAACTTCGCCGAATGGAGCTTGGCGGACATCTTTGCTAGGTCCCTTGATTTTGAGAATACGAGGATGATCAACCAAGCCCCCGGAGGTGACTTAAGGTCGCTCACTCCCGAAGATGCTCTAGAACTCTTCGCGGAGATGGCCAACAAGACAAGGAGTTGGTCTCGACAACAACCTCCTAAGTCTAAGTATGGAAGTGACACGCACTATGATTCTCGGTCCGTAAGTGTTGATGCACCAAAGGATTCGTCTAGCTATGGGAAGAAGCCTAAGTTACCGGGGCACCGAGATGAAGATGATCCCATGATTGCTCTCCTTATGTCCAAGATTGATGCCATGGCCTCTCAAGTAAGTAATCTTAGTATGCCTAAGCCATCTAAAGTGGGTAATCCACCGGTTGCTTCGGTATTTTGTTGTGAAGGTTGTGGAGGTCAAGGCCACGATGTTAGTGCTTGTCCTTCCGCCACTCCTGAACTTGGCCAAGGCGACCTTGAGGAGGTAAGCTTTGCACAAGGTCAAGGTTTCCATGGTAATTTCAGCCCCCAAGGTAACTACCAAGGCAACTATAACCGACCTTGGTACAACAAGTCTAACCAAGGTTACCAAGGCCAAGGGAGTCAAGGTAGTGGTTATAGCAAGGGCTACAACCAAGGAAATCAAGGAGGTTATCAAGGTTTTAGGGGTTATCAAGGCAACCAATGTTCTCAAGGAAGTAACCTAAACCAAGGAAGCCAAGGGACTCAAGGAGGACCCCAAAGTCAAGGGCACCAAGGGGGAAATCAATGGAATCAAAGTGGACATCCAAGTCAAGGTTCCCAAGGTCCTATCCCACCGGGAATGTACAACCATAGAGGTGAAGGACCACCTGGGTTCAACAAGCCTCCTCAAAATAAGGAGGGTGGTTCTTCGATCTCTCAAGAAGACACCAATGCGGCGATGATCCAACTCATCAAGAATCAACAAGCTTCTATTGCCAATTTGGAGAACCAATTAGGACATATTTCTAAGGCACTCTCGGAGAGACCAAAGGGTAGCCTACCCTCCTACACCGAGGTCAACCCCAAGGCTCCTGAGGAGCTTATGATGGTAACTTTGAGGAGTGGTAAGCAAGTCCAAGACCCAACGCCTAAAGCGGTAAGAACTCAAGATTATGACTATGTTTTGGTTGAAGACGTTGTTTCCGATGATGACACGGATAAGATTGAGGTTAAAGATAGAAGAGCCAAGGCTAAAGAAGCTTCTAAGATGACCAATACGGTTGGTTCTCAAGAGGCTACGACGAGTGCCACTCCGGTCTCTCCTCCCGCACCGGTTGTGCCTCCGTACAAGCCTAAACCACCTTATCCTTCTCGCTTGAAGCCGGATTCCATGGAAAAAGATTTCAAGAGGTTTGTTGAGATTCTTGACAAGGTGCAATTCACAATGCCTTTTGGAGAAGCAATTACAAAGATGCCTCAATATGCGAAGTTCATGAAAGAGATCTTCACCAACAAACGCAAGCTTACGGATGTGACTTCGGCAAAGCTCAACGAACAATGCTCCGCCATTCTCTCTAAGAGGCCACCGGAAAAGCTTAAGGATCCAGGTAGCTTTACTATTCCTTGCACTATTGGTGAACATGCAATAAGTAGAGGCTTAGCCGATTTGGGTGCTAGTATCAATGTTATGCCATATTGCATGTTTCAGAAGTTAGGCCTAGGGAAACTAAAACCAACTCAAATGAATGTTCAATTAGCGGATAAATCTGTGACATCCCCTCGTGGTATTGTCGAAGATGTGTTGGTTAAGGTTGGTGCTTTTGAATTCCTTGTGGATTTTGTTATTCTAGATGCTATGGGTGGTACCGATGTGCCTTTGATTCTAGGACGACCTTTCTTAGCAACCTCTCGTGCTTTGATTGATGTCTACGGTGGTAAACTTACACTTAGGGTCGATAATGAATGCATGATCTTTGACCGTTCAAATGGCATGGAGTTTACTTTGTCTTATACTAGTCACCATGATCCTAAGAATCCGCATGAGCTTACTTCGGCTACTAATAGCACTAACCTTGTCCGTCATAGTCTTGCGGAGTTGTTTGCTCTTAGTGATGTTCAGGAGAAAAAGGATGAAGTAAAGGAGGCACCACCTTTCGTGCTTCAAAAGACTCCACCTAAGGCTAAGAAGAAAGGTGTGAAGAAGCCACCCGAGAAGGGCAAGGAAGCCGCACCAATGGGTGAGACTATCAAGACTAAGAAGCCACCCGATGAGAGAATTCACTCCAAGTGGTTTGGCCCCTTCTCCATTGCTCACACTTCATCATCCGGGAAATCCGAGCTCACACCTCCCGAAGTCGGTAAGGTTCAATTCAAGTTCCGTGTGCCATGCGAAGGTAATGACTTCGATTTCAAAGAGGTAATGAGTTGGGATGGTTTTACTTAGCTGGTCCGTGTGCTTCGTCGAGCTTAAGACGGTAACCAAGCGCTTCTTGGGAGGCACCCCATGTTATCTTTACTTTTATTGCTCTTGTTTGCTCTTTTTAGTTTTTGTGTTGTTTTAGCTTTTTGAATAAGGTTTGGCAAGCATTTTGGATCACTCTTCACCAAGGATCATCATGGAACTTTTTCACCTCTATTACGTCCTATGCTCCTCTCTACCAATGCGGTAACTTCGTTCCACCTTACCCTCTCTCTCTTGATCATTGAGGACAATGCTCATGTTAGTCGTAGGGGAGTTTGAGGTTGGGTGTGATTATTTGTCGGTAGAAGTCTAAAGCTATGTTTTGATGTGTTGCATGATCTTAATTGAATATCGAATTCCTCTATTGTAGAATCGTCCGGTTCTTGACGTTTAGTGTTTAATTGACTTCAAGCTTTTTCAATGATGTTTAGATTGTTCCACTTAGAACCTATAACCGGCATGTTAGCACTAATATCAAATGAGTCTGGGCCAGAACTGAGATTTTATCACTCTTGTATGTTGGTTGATTGGTTGATACGTGTTTTTATACCACTCGATAACACCGGTCTAGGATGATGAAGACAATCAGAATTTCTTCCCCTCTTCCATGTTTTTCATTCTCTTTTTGATCTTTCGTGATTGTGGCTTGAGACTAGACGGAATCCAATTCGAAATCTTGTACGGAAGTTGTTAAGGGGCTAAGGATCAAGTGGCTAAATTGAAAAAAAAAAAATGCTCAAAAGAAAAGCTAGGCAAGCTCGGCACCTAAGTGAAGTGTCGGGTTGAGCACTAAGCAAAAAGGGCAAAGGCTGTGAGCTAGGCAGGTTCAACACCTAAGTGAAGTGTTGAATCGAGCACTAGTATGCAGTAAGAAAAAAAAAGGAGAAAGAAAAGAAAAGAAAGAAAAAGAGTTCTCAAATGTAGCCCTTGATCCTAGCCAGAGTTGTAAAGTGCGGATCTAGAAGCGGATGAAGTCGAGTCGATAGCCACATTCACGACTCACGATCCTTGTTCCGATTTCAAGTCCTTTTGATTAGAGTTGGTGTTGTCGTGGTCGGTTTTGCTGTGTCCCAATCAACCACTACTTGAAGTGTGCAGAAATTAGTGAGGTTTAGACTTGTTTGGTTGATGTTCTTGCGTGTGTAGGTTTAGTTTGTTCGTGGAACAGTTTAAGCTAAATTGTGATTGCTTGAATCTCAATGGACCGAACTTGTCATTTGTGAACTTGGATGTTTTCTAATTCATTTGCTTGAGGACAAGCAAAGCTTAGTCGTAGGGGAATTTGATGTGACTTTAATTAGTGCATTTTAAGCTTATGAATGACCTTTGAAATGCCCGTGTTTGATTCTTAAATGCCGTGCTTAATGTGTTTTTATCGGAGTTTTGTGCTAAGTGCTATTCTGTTGCCCGGTTGCCACTTTGAGGCCAATTCCATGTCTATTGGAGGTGTTTTCTTTGTATTTTCAGGTCTTGGCATTGTAGTACTGGTGACAAGGAGCACGTAGGATCAAATGGGAGGTCAATCAGAGCTAGGACGGAGGAGATATGGACGTGGCAAGATCGAGCTTTCTGCAGAGTGCAGGGGTGCACGCCGTGCAGATGTGCACGCCGTGCATGATGCACGCCGTGCACCGTGCACGGTTTGGTGCACGGGCTGTCCAGGAGGCTCCGAAAGAAGATTCAGCTCCAAGGTGCACGCCGTGCAGGGGTGCACGCCGTGCACTGTCCCCTGCACTATAAATACTCTTGTTTTTTGGCCATTTGGGCAATTCTTTGATATCTTTTGAACCCCAAACACATATCCATGAACCCTCAAACCCTAGAACACGTTTTTGGAGCAATTTGAAGCCATTGGAGCTAGGATTGAAGCCAACAAACCTTGGGAGAAGTGCTTACAAGTGGAGAAGTGAAGATCATCTCAAGGATTCATCCATGGTGTTCTTGGTGACCATTCTTCCTTCTTTTCTCTTTACTCCCTTGGCCATGTGTGGCTGAGTTTCTAGGGTTCATCTTGGATGGGTAGATTAGTTATGCTATGATAGAGAGATGATTGTATAGAACTTGCCATGATTGATCTTGGTTGTATGAGGATGATTCCTAGACTTGTTCTTAATGCCATTTTATGCCATGTTTGCTTAATTTGGTCCATTCATTGTGATTTGATGCATGAGAGTGCTTGGATTGCATAGATTGTAGGTCTAGGGATTGAAGTGAGTGTGTTCTAAGAGATTAGATCATCTTATTTCAACCATTTTCACTTGATTTCTCTCTTGGGCATTTTATCGAACACTTGGTGTGCATGTGGATTTTCATTCAATTGAGTGTGAAAATGCTTTTTGGTGAATCTCTTAGTGTTAGGGTATTGATATGAGAGTGTTGTGCCTAGCCTTGTGGTCATAGAGTCTTAAGAGAGGGTCTTGTGTCTTGGCATTTCATCAAACACTTAGAATGCATCCTTTTTTCACTTAGCTTGAGAGCGAGAGCCTAAGTTGAGTGGTATTAGGATAGGGATTAGATGCTACGAGAGTGCATTGAGTCTATAGAAGTGAAATGCATGGTCATCCGAATGCAAACTCGATCTTGATTAGCTTGTTTGTTCAATTAGACATCTTGAGCATGATGAAACTACCTACCAAGAGAACCCCTTTGTCTTTGATTTGCACCACTTTATTTCTCTTTCTTTATTTAGTTTCCTTTAAGTTTTTAATTCCTATTTCAAACCAAAACTCCTTTCAAATGAATAGACCGTCTACGAGGAATGTGAGTAGAGGCCATTGAGAGAACCCCGTGGAATACGACCTTGGTAAACCCGTTTTTATCAGTGAGCTTGACTAGGATCTACAAACATAACATTCTTGCTAACTAACAAAGCCTCTTTTGCATACTGAACCCTTCTATGAATATCTGAAAACCTTGCAGCATTAAGACATTTCAGACCATCCTTTAGCCTTCTTAATTTCATGTAAAGAACATAAAAAGGCTTCTCCCTGCTAGTATAGCTCTAGGAATCCTTAACAATTGTTCCATAATCATTTACTTTCTCCCAACAAGCAAAGTATAGGTCACCTTTTGCTGCTCTATATCCAACAACTGCGCACAGTGGTCAGAAGAAATACAGGGTAGTAGTAACTTTACTCAGGGAGAACACGCTCTGCCATTCCAAGTTAATGAACGTTCTATCAAGGCACCTAAGGATGATATCATTCTCCCTGTTATTCAACCAGGTATACTTAGGGCCCTGAGTGCAATGTTCCATCATATCACAATCCTTACTCCACTCTACAACATCATCCATACTACCAAAATTTGAGGGGACATTTGAAGCCTCATCAAGAGAAGCAATAGCATTGAAATCACCTGAAATCACCCACAGATAACCCTTCACCTTTAAGTTCTTTATATCATCATACAGCTTCGTTCAACTTGAAGCATTAGTAGAAGCATATACAAAGGAGCAAAAGAAAGAATCTCCAATATCAATTCTAGTATGTATAAACTGACTACTCTTATGAAGTATATGTAAGGGAATGTCTTTTTTCCAAACCAACTAGATTTTCCCCAGATCATTGTCATAGCTAATATCTACATTCCAACCCAAAAATCTTTCTACGATAAGACTATCAGCTTTTCCTTTCCTAATTCGAGGCTCAAGAATAGCCAGCACATCAATTTTGTAGTTACTAATACAAGAAAGAATTTCTTTATACCATTCACCAGTAAACCCCCTGCAATTCCAGATCCAACACTTCATCGCTTATACACTTTCCTTCTGGTCTTAACAGCGTACCCCAAAGGGACCTGCTTACTAACCCTCACTAAACTTGCATCCTTTAAAGGAGCTTTTTCAATCTCATCTTGTGAGGATTCATCACTACCAACATCAGTGGAAGTATCCTTAGGGCTCATACTGGCACTTGGGGCTTTAAAGAGCCAAATTTGGCAGTTTTCAAGGGACAAACAATTTCGTTCTCAGTTCAATTTTGGGGAACACCTCTGATCTCCACACGTGGAAAGCCTTCCCAAAGCCTATAATCAGTTCCTAATCATCATCCTTCATCCCCTAATCACAAACACATCAAGCAAAGATTATAAATCCTCGACGCTCGAAGAAATCGGTAGATCATTCTACCCCTTTCTTTCTAGGTTGTATTTCTCAGTTTCTCATTATGTCTTGTTGTAACTAAAACCCTTAGGGTTCAGTGAGTGGAACCTTAGGGGGATTGGTGATTGATTATACTCTTAAACACTTGGATTGATTCGATTTTATTTCAAGTTCATATGTGATTCAGACCCATGTGCTTATTCTTATTTCCTCTTCTCTACATTCTTGATCTAGATGCATGATTAGAATGCTATTTGATTTGGAATGACTTGACCCATGAGCTTTCCATTCATTGATTATCATGGGAATGATCTTAGTTTACATTATAGCTCGAAGAGGAGATGTTAGCTATGTCTTTTTAGGTTGAAAACCTCATAATCATTTCATCGAACACTTGGTGTGCATTCTAATTAGCCAGTTTAGAGGTGACCCATACCCAATTGATTGATGGTTTGTAGTTTTTACTTGGTCCTATTGACTTGAACCAAGCTTTATGATACGTTCTGGTAATGTTGAAAGATCCCGTCTTTGGCTTGCTAGGACAGTTTTATCCAAGGTTGTGTATTTCATGATTCATGATCCCCAAGGGGGAACTTTCTTGACCCTTGCCACTCATTGATTCCATCTCCTTTGTGTTTTTTTCTTCGTGTGCGCTTAGATCAAATTGTTGCCAACCCATTTTCCATGCTCTTTGAGCCCGTGCTTGGCTTGATTTATGATAACTAGATCCCTTCTTGATTATGTTTTTGTGAAGTGCTAAATTGTGAAGTGTCCTACCCCCTCCCCCATAAACACCTCTCTCTAAATTCTTTGTTTGAGTTGAAAGTTTTTAGCGACTATGCTCCACCCTTTACTTTTTTTATTTTTGTTTAATTGTGTTCGTTTGTTTTTTTATAAGGATTTCATACTTGTGACTCTTGGTTCTTCGTGTGTTCCATATCATGTGAGTCCTGAAGAGTGCCTAGTTGCGCAGATTGAGAGCTTCCTTGAGCTCTACAACACCTACAAGCAGTAGAGAATTTTGGCGAATGCTATCCGCCTCGTGTTATTCCTTTTCTCACTTATGAGAGTAACTAAGAGGTGGCTCAATAGCAAATTGGGTGGAACTTTCACCAATTGGAGGCAGCTTGCCCAAGCATTCTTGGCGGAATTCTTTCCGCCCTCCAAGACTTAAGAGTTTCAGAAGAGGATTGCACGATTCATGCAGTTAGATGATGATTCATTCTATGATTGATGGTACAGTTCTAAGAGCTTCTAAGACCTTGCCCACATCATGGGTTTGGAGATGGGACTAACTAAGAGGTGGCTCAATAGCAAACTGGGTGGAACTTTTACCAATTAGAGGCAGCTTGCCCAAGCATTCTTGGCGAAATTCTTTCCGCCCTCCAAGACTTCAGAGTTTCAGAAGAGGATTGCACGATTCATGCAGTTAGATGATGATTCATTCTATGATTGATGGTACAGGTTCTAAGAGCTTCTAAGACCTTGCCCACATCATGGGTTTGGAGATGTGCAACTCGCCAATTTCTTTGGCACTGGTTTGAATGATGTGAGAACGATAATCGTGAATCACTTGGCGAAGGTGATGTTTCTACTCTGTCTCCAGAAGAGTCTATTGCTCACTATGCCTTAGTTGCGAAGTATAGTAGAACATGGACGAGGAGAGCTGATCTTCGTGATTCTAGTGAATGAGATACTTCTATTTTGCAATCGTTGGTGGATTCAGGCTGCTGAATTGAAGAAGTTGCAACTACAAGTTGAGAGGATGTCGTCCGGACATTCTAACTCTAGAAATTCTGCATCCAGAGGTTCTTACAAGGACGTGAAGAGTTGTAATCCTTGTGGATGGTGCTAGAGTTTCAACTACTAGGGAGGCACATGTCATAACTTTGGAAATGAATTTCTTCTGAGCAGCGAGGAGCTCCATTTTGTCTCTGAGGGATATCCTCAGAACCAATTTGGTTATGGTAGATATAGGCAATCTGGACGAAACAACAATAGTTGTTTTCATAATCAGATGGGTAATCAAGTCCCAAAACGAAGGGGCAACAACAGAATGGTTAGCATTCAGGAACCAACTACTACGAAAATTATGAGAAGATTCGACAAGATGGAGTCAAAGAATGACTTGAGGCTTGAAAGCATGGAAAGGAAGTATGATAGGTGATTTGTAGCTACATAACCAAATAGCTCACTCTTAGAGGACAGAGAACCATATTGTTGAGTTTGTTAAGATTATTGGGGCTAATTTGCGGGCGTTTCGTCCTTCTACGCCTAGATAGGAGGCTTCAGTCGTTACTACTCGAAGTGGTAAACACTTGCATCACCATCTTCTGAGATTGATAAAATGACATTTCCTGACAAGGTGGTGGTTGACATCTCTATCCCAATTGAAGTGGTAGCAACTACAGATCGACGTGTGGAGACCACTCAACCACCTCCACCGCCAAAAGTGAGTGGTCATCCACCTTTTATGTCTCGGATTCCATTACCTAATAGGGTCCTAAAGTAGGTTATCGATGAGCACCTTGCTAGGTTCCTCGCCGTTCTGGAGAAACAGCAAGTGAGTATACCCTTTCTCACCTTCATCACCTCAAACCAAAAGTATGCAAAATTCTTGAAGGATTTTCTAGCTCGAAAGCGTGTGATCAAGATTGTTGACCTAGTCTCCTTGTGATGTGAACCACTGCAACCGTGGGAAGACGACCCTTGAACACCGCAAGTTGAGACCGTGCAACGAGGTAGAACCATCGGGAACCGGGGGCGGATGAGGACTTTGACCCGTCAGCTATATAACAACTAGGAACCAGAAGTATCGACGACATCCGACCAGGAGACTCACCGGAGTAGCCACGCCAAGAGATGGATGCTCTTGATGATAAGTCGAGCCTTCAGTATCGCAACATGCAGATACAATAAGGGTTTCCAGAACAAGGTTCTATCAAAAGGGGGTTGTTTATTTCATAAAAGTTGTGTCTACAATGGGTGGTCGACGGCCTCTATATATAGGTGAGGGAACAAGCTCTCATCCCTAAACACTACTTCCTAAATAAGAATAAAATAAAGAGTCATATTCCTAAAAAGAATCCTAAAACCCCTAAATAATCCTACTAAAAAGGAAAAACAATTAAATAGTCTTTAAAAACCAAAAATACAACTCAAATAGGACTAAAACTCCTAAAACCCTAATCCGGCGGTTTTAGGGTTTCCTAGTCCGGGTGGGACTAGGATTCGGCGGGCAGCCGATCTCGGGCCCGACCTTTGCTCGACTCCAGGCTTCTTCTTCTTCAAACGGCGGGCCCTCGTTGGGCCTTGGGGCCTGATGCTTCGGGCTGGTCCAAGGGCTAGGGCCTTGCCAAAAGGCTTGGGCCACACGATGACCAGTCCCATAAAATACTCCCGATCGGCCCGGCTCTCGGTCTAGGGCTCGGGGCGGGGCCGGTTTGGGAACTTCTTCATTTCTGCTCGGAGCTTCTTCTCCTAGCTTCGGGCATCTCCTTAGGTAGCTCCATAAGTGGCTCTCATGGGCTAGGGTCGAGCCAGGGTTGGTGCCTTGGGGCCAGGGGCTTCCATGTTCATCTAGACTTGGCGCCGGGTCAGTCTTGGGTGGCCATCCCTTCTTGGCCAGGTACTCTTGAGCCCTCCTGTTCCTGTACTCCAGGAATGCCTCCAGAGGGTCTCTGGAGTGTGCTTCATCTTTAGGGCCCTTGGAGATTAGGCCAGGATCCGGCTGGTGCATATCCTCAACCCTAGGGTTCCTACACTCGGCCGGCAGCATGGCCTGGAGTGGCATTTCTTTCTTCTGAGCTTTCCTACCTGTAGGGGGAGGCCTTAGCCTATATTTCATCTCATACCTTGGCTTGAGGGCTTGTAAGTGGCCGGCCCTCGGTTCTACACACTTCTTGTATGACCCTAGGGTTCTGCCTTGGACAGGTGACCCTGGTGGGGTGTAGGAGTACCTGCGGGTACTAGGGCAGCTGGGCCGGGTCATATCACCCTGAATGAAAAAATTCTCAGCTATTCTAACAAAGAATCATGCACTGGAGAAGCTGAAAGACCCGGGAAGTTTCACTTTACCATGCTTTGTTGATAAAAGTTTAGCTGATTTGGTGCTAGTATCAATGTTATGCTTGCTTTATTTTCAATCGACTAAAATTTGGCAGTCTTAAACCTACTTCTATGAGTATTGTTCTTACTGATAAAATTGCTAGGTTGCCTAAGGGTATTCTGGAAGATGTTTGGGTCAAGGTTGGTTCTTTTGATATTTCGACCGACTTTGTTGTTATTGACACTAATGATGTTGATTTCACTCTGATCTTGGGCCGTCAATTTTTAAATACCGGAGGTTCTCCTATAGGCGTCAAGGATGGTAAGCTAACTCTAAGGGTCAGGGATGAGAGTGCGATTTTCACACTTTTGGCAGGATGAAATATCACCACTTACCTAAAGAGTCCATTCAATTTATTAATGTCATTGAAGGGGTTTCGGTCTTTGCTTAAATTTCACATAATTCACAAGAACTCAGAGAAGCAGAATCTGAGTTTGAAGCTGAGGATGAAGAAAAATTTGGTGTAGTTGAAGAAGAATTTGAGGATCCTTTGGATGAGGGGTCACCTGATCTGTTTCGGGAGAAGACTTCTTATGAAGAACAACCCACCCTCAAACTGAAGAAACTCCTGGATCATCTTGAGTATGCCTTCTTAGAAGGGGAAGCGAGCTTGCCCATTATAATTAGCTCTCTTTTAACTCCTCATCAAAAGAGAGAGTTGATTGATCATTTGAAGGTGCATAAGGAGGCCATTTCTTTGAAGCTTGCTGATATCAAAGGGATTGATCCTTCATTTTTCACGCATCACATTAACCTGAAGGAAGAATTCAAGCTAGTTGTGCAACCTCAGAGGCAGCTTAATCCCAATATGCAGGAGGTGGTCAAGAAGGAAGTGGTTAAGCTACTTGATGCAGATCTTATCTTTGCTATTTCTGACAGTCCTTGGGACAGTGAAACTCAAGTTCTACCAAAGAAAGGAGGTGTGATAGTTGTTTCTAATGAAAAGGGAGAGCTGATCCGAACAAGAATAGTTACAGGATGGAGGGTCTACATCGACTACATAATTTTTTTAGATAAAGGTGTCGACTACAGAAAGCTGAATGATGCAACAAGGAAGGATCATTTACCTCTTCCTTTCATTGATCATATGTTGGAAAGCTTTTAGGACATGAGTTCTATTTCTTCCTTGATGGGATGTATGGTTACTTTCATATACCTATTGCTCTGAAAGATCAAGAGAAAACAACCTTCACATGCCGTCATTGGACTTTTGCTTATCGGAGGATGCCTTTTGGACTGTGTAATGCACTAGCTACTTTTTAAAGGTGCATGATGGCTATTTCAACAAGTTGGTTGAGGACGTGGTTGTGTCTTTCATGGGTGACTTTTCTATCCATGGAGACTCTTTTTCACTCTGCATCGCCAATCTCGAAAAGGTTCTGAAGCATTGTGAAGAGACACACCTTGCATTGACTTAGGAGAAGTCACACTTCATGGTTAGAGAGGGGATCATTCTAGGGCATAAATCTCGAAGCTTGGAATGCTAGTTGACAAAGCTAAGCCAGAGACCATCTCTAAACTACCACCTCCAGCTTTAGTTAAGGGAGTTAGAAGCTTTTTAGGTCATGCAGGTTTCTATAGGAGGTTCATTAAGGACTTCTTGAAGCTCACATTGCCCATGACCAAGTTTCTTGAAAAGGATGTTGAGTTGAAGTTCAATGAAGATTGCTTTAAAGCTTTTGACTTTTTGAAAGAGAAGCTGACTTCTGCGCTTATTCTAGTGAGTCCGAACTATAAATTACACTTCAAGCTTATGTGTGATGCGAGTGATTTTTCATTGGGAGTAGTTCTTGGTTAAAGGTTGGATGGGAAGTTTCATCCCATCTACTTCGCAAGCAAGACACTTAGTGATGCCCAAAGAAACTACACTACCACGGCGAAGGAGTTGCTTGCCATTGTCTATGCTCTGGATAAGTTTAGGCAGTACCTCATTCTGTCTCAGACTACCATCTTCACTGATCATGGAGCTCTATGATTTCTTATGGCTAAGAAAGATGCTAAGCCAAGATTGATCTAGTGGATTCTTCTGCTCCATGAATTTGATATCATCGTTCAAAAAAAGAAGGGAGTAGAGAATGTAGAAGCTAACCATCTATCTTGACTTTAGGGCCTGAACTCAAACGAGTTGACATGTTCAAAGATTGGAGATTTGTTCCATGAAGAACAGTTGATTGGTGCAATCAATGCAATTGAAACAAGAGAAGATCCTTGGTATGCTGACATGGCAAACTACATATGCCATGGGATCTTACCCAAGAACCAAACAATTCAGATGCGAAAGCGTTTGATAGCAATGAGCAAGCATTACTTCTAGGATGAGCCATATCTCTTCCGGATTGGGGAGATAGAGTAATTAGATGATGCGTTATGGAGGAGGAAGGATGGAAGATTCTCTCACATTGCCATGACGGACCAGCCGGAGCACACTTAGGTGCCACTCGCACAGCAAGGAAGGTCTATTATGCAGGTTTCTTTTGGCCCTCTATTAATAAATATGTTGATAAACTTGTTAGGTCTTGTGATGCTTGTCAATGAACTAGTAATGTTAATCATCGTGATGAGATGCCCCAAACCATATCCATGCATGTTGACGCCTTTCATGTGTGGGGCATCGACTTCATGGGACCTTTTCCATCACCCACGATAATAAGTATATACTCGTTGTTGTAGACTACGTGTCAAAGTGGGCAGAAGCTCAAGCTTTACCCGCAAATGACTCAAGGGCGGTGGGAAGATTCCTGAAAGGCTTTTTACTATATTTGCAGCACCTCGATCCATCATTAGTGATAGAGGCACGCACTTTCAAGGTCACTTCGATAAGGTGTGTCAACGATATGGCATGACACATTGCATGAACACTGCCTATCACCCACAAGGTAGTGGTCAAGTTGAAGTAACTAACTGAGAACTCAAGCGTATACTTGAGAAAAAGGCTACTAAGGATTGGTCAACCAAACTCGGTGATGCACCTTGGACATACCACACTGCTTTTAAGACCCGAATATGTACATCTCCATACTGACTTGTTTACGGTAAGGCATGCCATTTACTGGCCGTGTTGGAATATGAGGCCTATTGGGCGAACTTATTCGAATTAATTGGAAATTTTTATTGCTTTTAATCACTAGTATTCGACAGAATCTTTTGAAGAAATTAAACCTTGATGCTAGTGTTGCAGGACAGGAGCGCCAGAAATAGATTTTTGAGCTAGAAGAGTTTAGGTACCATGCCTACGATAGCACAAGACTCTGCAAGCAAACAAAGAAGAGGCATCATGAGAGGCTGAAAGAGAAAATCTTCCTACCTAGAGACAACGTTCTATTATACAATGCGCGTCTCAAGCTTTTTCCTGGAAATCTGAGATCAAGGTGGGCATGACCTTACACAGTTACAACCACATTTCCTTATGGGACATTAGAGATAACGCATCCCAATGAAGACCCTTTCAAGGTGAACGGTCACCTACTTAAGGCATATCGATCTGGAGACAAGGTGGCAGAGATTGAGCTTTGTCTCATGACTTTGGCTTCAACCCAATAGAAGTTGGCTATGTCTAGCTCAAAGACGTAAAACAAAGAGCGTTCTTAGGAAGCACCCCTTGAGTATCTGCATTTTTAATTTAGTTGTTTTCCTTTAGATACTATGTTGGATTTTGGTGTAGTGAATTTTGTGGATGTGTGGCTTGGTAAGTTCTGTTGTTAAGATTGTAGAAATTCTGGCGCATGAAATTCGAAAGTGGTCCTTCTAGATTTCATCGAGAGTCGCGTTAGTTTCCCGGTATCATCTTCACTTTTTTCCTCCTTCACCTTGAATCTCTGCTTGCACAATGAGGACATTGTCGTGTTTAAGTGTGGGGTGGGATATGCATGATTGGGACTTAATGTTTCTAAGTTTGTGACTGAAATGGTGGTGACTGTGGCCAATTTTTGGTGAATTTTTTTTTCATTTTATCACTTTTTTCCTATTCCCCTCGCATCTTATACTCTTTGCATTACTTATATCCCGTGTGAAGTGTCCATCTCCTTCAATTATTTGATAAAATATGTGTGGTGTCTTTGCTTAGTGAATTGTGTGAGAACTGCGGTATGACCATCACTCATTCTTTCGTCCTTGTAGTAGTCTAGGGACTTGTTCTAGTTGGTTTAATCAATGGTTTACTTGGATTTGTGGAAGACTTGGTCTAATTGTCTATCGAATTCGCTAGTTTGATGACATGTCCAGTCTTGATAAGGGATTTCTCAAAATGAAAAATTCTTGTTTGCCAAAGTGCTAAATTGAGAATGTTGTATGTTCAAAGTGAAAATGTCGGTTGTGGGTCAATGTATGAGTTGGCATCCGTGCCCGCCCATTGTTGTAGTCCCAAAAGGGAAGTCTCAATGTGGCATTCTTCTTCTAACCTACTGCCAATCATCGTTGGGATTTTGGATAATGAGGGTTCAAGATTAAGATCTCGGTTGCTCCATACCTAGTAGTATCTGCAACTGTTCACTAAAAGTTAATTATACGAAAAAGAAAGAAATAAGTGCTTAATTGAAAGTTCTGTTTTTACCCCTTATCTAGGGAGTGTTAGGTGCGTTCTAGAGTAATTGCATGGGAGGTTGTATTATCTTGCCATTTCTGAAGTCGGTTAGTCATCAGCTTAACTAGAACTAGTTTGATCCCTTTACTACTACTAGGAAGATGTTTGGTTTAAAGTGCGTGGTCGAGCATAATACCCTAGTTCACTAAGATTTAAGACACCGTTCACATCGTTTTATGATTCATGATGTTCTTGATTTGTGCATTGTTGCTTTGAGTTTTGCTTGACGACAAGCAACGTTCTTAAATATGTCATTTTTAATTCCCCATAATTGATACATTTTTGTGTGGCATTCTAGTGAATTTGTTGTCTTATAAGTGGTTTTGATTAATTTGATGATAATTAGTCTTAAATAGCCTCTAGGGATCATTGCAGTACAATTTCACATTTCTTGAGGTGTTTTTTATTATTTTCGTGTCATGTCATGATAGAGTGCATAGATATGAAGACACATGTTCGAACGGTTATCAAATCGGAGTCTAGATGCTCAAAATATTGAAGAAAGAAGGAATTTTGGTCGTTCTCGTTCAACGAAACCTAAGAAAGGCTGTGTGAGGGGTTGCGTCAATGAAATGTGACACATAGACGGCGCACAACCGCCCAGACGCTAGTTATGTGTCGGCACCTGCGCCTTTAAAGGCCCAAATTTTGCAGTTTTCAAGGGACAAGCAATGTCGTTCTCAGTTCGATTTTGATGAACACCTCTGATTTCCAACACCTCGAAAACCTTCCCAAATCCCAGAAATCAGTTCCTAATCATCATTCATCATCCCCTACATCACATAAACAACAAGCAAAGATCGAAAATCCTCCAAGCTCAAAGAAACTGGTGGATCATTCTACCCCTTTCTTTCTAGGTTGTATTTCTCAGATTCTCATTATGTCTTGTTTTAACTAAAACCCCTAGGGTTCAGTGAGTGGAACTTTTGGGGGATTGATGATTGATTATACTCTTAAACCCTTGGATTGATTCGGTTTAATTTCAAGTTCTGATGTGTTCAAACCCATGTGCTTATTCCTATTTCCTCTTCTCTGCATTCTTGACCTAGAGGCATGATCAGGATGCTATTGATTTGGAATGACTTCACCCATGAGATTTCCTTTCATTGATTATCCTGGGAATGATCTTAGTTTGCATTATAGCTCGAAATAGGAGATGTTAGCTATGTCTTTCTAGGTTGAAAAACCCATAAGCATTTCATCGAACACTTGGTGTGCATTCTAATTGGTCAGTTTAGAGGTGACCCATACCCAATTGATTTATAGTTTGTACTGCGTCCTGTTGACTTGAACCGAGCATTAAGATACATGTTTGTGTAGTGTTGAAAGATCCCATCTTTGGCTTGCTAAGACTGTTTTATCCAAGGTTGTGTATTTGATGATTCATGAGCCCGAAGGGGAACCTTGCTTGACCCTTACCTCTCTCTCATCTCCTTTGTGTTTTTGTCTTCATGCACTCTTAGATCAAATTGTTGTCAACCCCTTTTCCATGCTCTTTGAGCACATTCTTGAGTTGATTTCGTTATAACTTGAGCCCGCTTTGATTGTGTTTGTGTGAAGTGATGAATTGTGAGTGTCCTACCCCCCCCCCCTAAGCACCTCTCTCTGAATGAGTAAGCCAAACTAAGAGACCTGTGCGAATACGACCCTAGCTAAAAGCTAGGTATCTTTGAAGAGGGCTCCACGCTCCGATTAGTGACACTTTGAGCACCTCTCTCTCATTCCGTCTCATTTGTGTTTTGTCTTCGTGCACGCTTAGATCGAATTATTGTGAACCCCTTTTCCATTCTCTTTGATCCCATTCTTGAGTTGATTTCTCTATAACTTGAGCCCGCCTTGATTGTATTTGTGTGAAGTGATGAATTGTGAGTGTCCTACCCCCCCCCCCCTAAGCGCCTCTCTCTAAATGAGTAAGCCAAACTAAGAGACCCACGCGAATATGACCCTAGCTAAAAGCTAGGTATCTTTGAAGAGGGCTCTGGGCCCCAATCAGTGACACCTCAGATTTCGGTATGACATGATCCGTCTCGCCGTCCTAGTTCCACCGGTCTTGACAGTTCATCAATAGAAGGTCTAACATTTCCAAATCTCTGATTCACCAACAATTTATCTACCAAAAACAACCCTTTAACCGAATTCCCAAAAGAACTACATACTAACTGAAATTACAAATTGATCACTTAACTTTCTAGTTACTGCTCTTGGGTCACATAAATTTCATGCTCTTTGAGCCCATTCTTGAGTTGATTTCACTATAACTTGAGTCCGCCTTGATTGTGTTTGTGTGAAGTGATGAATTGTGAGTGTCATACCCCCCTCACCCTTGAGCACCTCTCTCTGAATGAGTAAGCCAAACTAAGAGACCCGCACGAATAGGACTCTAGCTAAAAGTTAGGTATCTTTGAAGAGGGCCACGTGCCCCACTCAGTGACACCTCAGATTCCGGTACGACATGTATCTGTCTCGTCGTCCTAGTTCCACCAGTCTTGACAGTTCATCAATAGGAGTTCTAACGTACCCAAATCTCTAATTCACCAACAATGTATCTACCAAACATCCCTTTAGTCGAATTCCCAACAGAACCACATACTAACTGAAATTACAAATTGATCACTTAACTTTCTAGTTACTGCTATTGGGTCACATAACTTCTAGTTTTTTTTATATACTGACATGTCGTCTTCTTTGGTGAGCCTCTAGCAGTCGGTGACCCGCTGTCGCCAACGGCGTCGCCTCCAAATCCTTGGAACGAGCTCTTTGGCCGCAATCATCATCCTCCATTGTCGGTATAACCTTAATGTTCATACTCCAACCGTTGATCCTAAGCTCTGCCGCCAAGACTTTGATGTGCGTGCCATGAAGCCCTTTCTATCTTCTCCAAGAAAATTGGAGCCGTCATGCTCCTTTCTCCCTTTCTTGAAATTTGTGCCTGCCAACAAAACCCTACCTTCTCTTCCTCTTCTATTTAACACGGGCTGAGTCTTTAACCAAATCCAGCCCTCCACCCAACTGGGCCACGAGCCCGACTTAACTTAGACGACAACGCGTAAAGCCGAGTGAGCCACCGTCAGCAAGAACCCCATATTAGTCAAGTTGCAAGCATAGGCTTCAAGAGAGGGAGTTTCACCTACTAGTCTTATTATATTAATTCTGGTCGAACAAAGAGCCAAGTCGTTCTTAGTGGCTTCAAAATGGGATATCACTGCTTCAAAAGGTCATGCCGGCAATGGAGGATGATTATTGCGGCGCACATGATTCAAGGTGGTCCAAGGAGTTGGGGGAGACCGTTGATCCTAAGCTTTGCTACCAAGAGACTTCGATGTGCTTGCCATGAATCCCTTTCTCTCTTCTCCAAGAAAATTGGAGGCGCCATGCTACTCTCTCACCCTCTCGAAATTTGTGCTTCCCAACAACACCCTACCTCCACTTCCTCTTTTCCATTTGGGACGAAGGCCCTCCATCAGCCTTCACTTAATTGCATTCGGGTCAAAGGCCCTTAGCTGCTGCCTCTCTTTTTTTGAACAAGGCTTAAGCCCAACCCTCTCCTTTTCCATATAATTGCAAGGAGCTTTGGTCAGTTATGATCTATTTGGTCAATTGCAAAGAGCTTCGGTCTTTTCCAAGATCTATTTGAGATCCGGATACCATCAACTGAATTTAGCTAAGGAAGCAATTCCCAAGACAACTTTCAGAATGAAGTATGGGCATTATGAATTCTTGGTTATGCCTTTTTGTTTGACTAATGAACTTGCTGCGTTTATGGCCTATGGCCATGATGAGCAAGGTTTTTAGCAACTACCTCGACAAGTTCGTCACTGTACATTGATGATATTCTAGTGTACTCTAAGACGGAAGAAAAGCATGAGGAGCATCTAAGGATGGTATTGGACAGGATGAGGAGAGAAGAGTTGTATGCCAAGTGTACTAAGTGAATATTCTAGTTAAATGAGGTTCTTTTCCTCAGTCACTTGATTACTCGTAGAGGGACAGAAATAGATCCCAAGAAGATTGAAGTAGTGGTTAAGTGGGCGCAACCGGAGAGTGTGTTAGACGTTACAAGCTTCCTTGGATGGTTGGCTACTATAGGAGGTTTATGGAAGGGTTCTCCAAGATAGCAAGACCTCTTCCTAAGTTGCTTACAAAGGAAAACAAGTTTATATGGAGCAAGGAATGCCATGAGAGCTTCAAAGAGTTGAAGAAGCGGCTCACTACATCACTAGTGCTTACCTTGCCGGTCAGTGGAGGTGAGTATGTGGTTTATAATGATGCTTCCTACCAAGGGTTGGGTTTTTGTGCTAATGCAGGATGGCAAAGTGATTGCTTATGCGTCTAGGCTGCTAAAGATGCATGAGCTTAATTACCTAGTGCATGATCTTGAACTGGTAACAGTGATTTTTTCACTCAAGCTTTGGAGGCATTATCTCTATGGGAAAAATTTTAGGATAATGACTGATCATAAGAGGTTAAAGTACCTAATGGAGCAGAAGGAACTTAATAGCCGACAGAGGCGTTGGGTGGAGCTACTCAAGGATTACGATTGTATCATTAAGTACCATCCAGGCAAAGCTAATGTTGTGGTGGATGCCTTGAGTAGAAAGCATAAATTGCTAGAGTTGGTTCAGTTGAAGAACCTGGGAGCTGAGTTTACAGTGAATGAAGCTAAGGGGTTACTAGCAAGGTGAGTGGTGAGGCTGATGCTAACCGATTAGATCCGACATGCACAGTTTGAGGATCCTAATATGGTTGAAATTAAGAAGAAGATTGAGGAAGGAAATGCAGGTTTGTTCTTGATAGAGAGTGGATTGGTGGCTATGCAAGGCAAGATCTGCATTCTTAATGTTAAGCAGATGAGACAATAGATTCTAGATGAAGCTCATTCATCGGTTTATGCAATGCATCCAGGAGCAACTAACGTGTATCGAACCTTGAGGCCTCACTACTGTTGGTCAGGTATGAATAAGGTAGTGGCGCATCATGAGGTGAGCTATGAGCATAGAGCACCGGGAGAAACTAAGATGTACCGAACCTTGAGGCCTCGCTATTGGTGGTCAGGTATGAATAAGGTAGTGGCGCATCATGAGGTGAGCTGTGAGCATAGAGCACTAGGTGGTTTGCTTCGGTCCCTATTGGATGATAGTAGACCCTCTAACCAAGGTGGCTCACTTCATTCCAATCAAGTTCAAACCGAATGTGGATGAGTTGTCTAGACTATATGTTGAGCAAATAGTGAGGTTTCATTGTGTTCCTAAGACCATAGTTTCTGATAGGGATCCATGCTTCACTTCTCAATTCGGGAAGAGCTTGCATACAACAATGAGTACTAAGCTGAATTTCTCTACATCTTATCACCCTCAGACGGATGGACAGTCGATGGTTAAAGAAACTGCAAGCACGGTTAGGTCGATTTGGGATCAACTTGGTGTAGCTCAGAACCGACAGAAGCAGTATGTAGATGGCAAGGCTCAGGAAGTTCAGTTTGGTGTAGGTGATAAGGTTTTCCTTAAGGTTTCACCTTGGAAAGGTGTTATTCGATTTGGCAGAAAAGGAAAATTGGCGCCTAGGTAAATTTGTCCATGTGATTTTATCGGAACGATTGGACCGGTTGCTTAAAAGTTAGCGTTGTCAGGAGAGCTTGAACGGGTCCATAATGTGTTCCATGTTAGTGTGCTAAAAAAGTACATCAAAAAGCTTGATCATGTGATTAGGCTAGATGACGTGAACCTAGCTGAGGAAGACACTTATGAGGAAGTGTTTGTACAGATTGTGGATCATAAGTTTCGCCAGCTCTGAAGTAAGCACATACTAATGGTCAAAGTGGGTTTAGAGGAACTAAGAGGTCGAGGTAGCGACTTGGGAGATGATAGCTATCATGAGACAGTGGTATCCTTACTTGGTGAATGCATATCTTGGAGGTAATGTTTTACCTTCTTAATTCGTGCATTCCTTGGTTAGTTGTGTAATCTGGTTTGGGGATGAAACCTTTTCCTAGTGGGGGAGAGTTGTAATATTCCGTCACTAGTTAAACGTTTGTTTTCGTGTTTGGTTTCAATTGAATTGAGTATTGGTTAGACAGTTGGAGTTGCAGCAACTGTCTGCCAAACTCACTGTTGGACGAACACAACAGATATTTTGCATTGTCCAACGGCCGTTTTCATGCGATGAAAATGGGCATTGGGACATAGGCAATGATCTTTATGCTAGAAAAGACAACGGGCATTGTCTCAAGTAGACGAAGGGTGTTGTGAGAGTTGTAATGGGTGTTGTACCTATTTAGCATAAAAAGGGTTTATCAGGCAAAAATAGTAGGCACAACTCATTCTCGTTTCTCTCGGTCGCTATTGACGAACATGAAGGGTTCAAGGATGGGAATCAGAGCTAGGATCATCAGATCGTCCATAGAACTTAAGGAAAGGTTAAAGTATCGGTCTAGAGTTATCGTCTAAGCTCGGATTCAGGTCATCCCTCTCCGTTTCAACAGATTAGGATTTAGGCCTTGTCATTTAGGATTTAGGGGGTTTTCACTAAAATTATTGTTTTTCACTGCCATGATCCATACCCACTACAAGAAATTGCATTATCCGAGACCGTACTTGTATTTATCAGGGATCGTAACTTAAAATGGTCCCAAATTACATTGGGCTGAAATTACTTTTTCACCGTAATTAATAATCCCTGATTTAATTAATATACGGTCCCCAATATTACCATAAAAATAAAAAAAAATACTAAAAGAAAAAGATAATTAATCCAGTCCCCGATGACCTCTCAGCCTTGCGCGGAACCAATTTTTGCCTTCGTGATAATTATTTTCGCCGCTATTTGTCATTAGAAAAAAAAAATTGTATTTTCAGCGTCTCCCTTCTTCTTCTCTGTTGCCGACTTATTAGAGAAGGCTCTCGATTCCAAAGGTAAGGCTCCCGATTCCCGCAAGTCAATCCTTATTCAGCCTTTCTCTTATTCTCGTCTCCGGTCGACTTATTGGTGGAGCTTGATTTCGGAGAACAGAGGCACTGCAACGAAGGGATTGAAAAGCTAGATTCATCGTTTCGGCGGCGACACCAGGTTTTCTCCACCGATAAATGAATAGAAAACCCTATGAATATGTTTTTATTTTCAATTTCTTCCTCTTCTTCTCTGTTATAACGTCACTTTCAACCTAGCTAACTTCAATTCCAACGTCTTCTTCGTTGAATGATTCAGTTTCTTCAAGAAGTTCAATCCGGCTCAACGGAAAACATTAGGTTTCGTCAAGGACTTCATAGTCTATAAGCTGTTAGTTCTAGCCTTTTCATATGTGTAGAAGAGTTCCATATGAATATCGTGTTCCCTAAATTTACAGATGTTCTTTGTGACGAGCTCTATTCTTGAGAATTCTTCTTCTTAACAAGCCAAATGTTCTTCAATCCTCTAGTTTCAAAGCCACATTTCCCTCTGTTCCACCAATACTTGAGATTCAGATTGCAGATATTGAGCAACCTTGCTACTACTACTTTCTATTATTAGGTTTCATACCTCTCCTTTTTTCAGAACAACATTCATGCATTTTAGGGTTACTCCCGGAGCTTAGCTCCTTTCCTTGCTTAATCTTGGTGCTTAACATGTTTCAGAACACCCATATTCTTGTTGATATACACACAACAGAAACAATACAGCAACCAAAGCATCCTGCCTGCCCAGTTTCCTATCCCTTGTTGCTGCCCAGTCAATGTTCATACCCGTTTTTGGTTCATTTTGGTGATTTGTATGTTTGGTTTTGATGATTAATTGGGTATTTGGTGTTGGTGTGTATGTAACAGCAATTATATCAGGGCAGATTTGAGATCAACATTTATGTTGATAGAAGTGCATAAGTTTTGACTGCTGAATTATGTTGGTATATGTGCAGATTTGTATACTCATTATGTGCAGATTTGCATACTCATTTTGTGCAGATTTTTGAAATTTACAGCATTTCTAACACATAAGATGGTGCAGAATTTGTGTTGACATAAGTGCAGATTTGTGTTCATAATGTGCAGATTTCTGTCTTTTATGTGCAGATTTTGGATTATTTTAAGTGCAGATTTCTGTTTTTTTTATGTGCACATTTGTGATCACATAAGTACAGTTTGGTGCATATAAGTGTACATTTGTGTTCTTTATAAGTGCAGATTTTTGTTATTTAATGTGTAGATTTTTATTCTTGCAGATTTCTATAATTTATAAGTGTAGTTCTTTGTTCATTTAAGTGCAGATTTGTGTTGACATCAGTAATAGAATTGTGTTGATATCGGTGCAAATTGGTGTCCTCATTCTTAGCAGATTTGTTAACCTATAACAGTAGGGAAGATAAGAAGGATGGATAGTGTTTGGAGTTTTGTTCACATAAGAAAGGATATTTTAGTCTATACATAAGATTATTAATTTCAGTTCCATGTGTGCATTTAGGTTACAGTATCTTTGAAACTGAAATTGTTACCCTTTTTTTTTTGTTTGCACTTCTTTGTCGGAGAGGCCTACTAACCAATTGATGTGTGTGTGATAGCATTGGTACATGCTTAGGGTGTTTAGTCTACTTAGGTAGTTGCATTAGGCCTTTAAATGTCATACTCATAATGCAGTAACAAGAGAATGAAATGGAGGTCTTGAAAGCCATGGTGTACTGTTTGTGTCAAGTAGGGATGCATCAATCACGAGATGCTACTTGAGACATATAGAGGTGTGATATACTCCACTAACCTAGTCGTAGTAATAATGCGGGTGAATCTTTGTGTTCATGATATGTCTTGAGTAATTGATTATTGTTTTTGGTACTGCTATGCCTTGTGTTTGGATAACTGAGAATTGTAGTCCTATTATGTGAGGGCAAGTAAAGCCTAATGTGTTAAGAAGTGACGATATGATAGTTCGTTTTTAGCATTACTCTTCCTCTTATTAGCTACTTGTATGGTAGTTCGTTTTTAGCATTACTCTTCCTCTTATTAGCTACTTGTATGGTAGTTCGTTTTTAGCATTACTGTTCCTCTTATTAGCTACTTGCTTGCTTATCATTACTGATGATCAGTTACTTATAGTTTTTCTCTGATGGCTTGTCACTTCAGTTAATGCTATGAATTTGCATATTAAAACTATGATTAAGACTAATGGAGGGTCGTCTTTCCTTTTGTTCATATTTCTGGTTTTGCAACGAAGCATTATTGTTTACTGTTCGTTTGGTTGGCAGTGAGATTACTGTTGTATAGTTCAGTATTCAAAAGTGATAGTTCTTTCTTGGGAAGCATATCCTAATTGTTGAACCAGTTGAAGTTGTTTTCAAGCTTTGGATCAATATAACATGCATGTTTATTTGTACTAGTTTTTTTGGTTGGCTATATATTTCCCATACGTCACAGTAAATGAATGAATGCAGATGCAAAACTCCATATTTCTAATTAAGTTATGATTCATGCTATCTTCCTCTTTGTAAATTTTTTTGTACAGTAGAACTAATTGTAATAGTGATGTTCATGTTGTAGGTAGACGTGCTAGAGATTAATATAATTTAGGTAATTCATGTGTTTGTTTTTGGTGATTTTTTTTTTTTGACCTAAAATTATTTTCTATTTGTAACATGCAGGTAGACAAGCTTTGAACTTTGGAAAGGAATGGATGCTGCTTTTGTTAGGATTACAAGACATTTTAGTGTTGGTAGTTGTTTTTTGAATGATTTGTGGATGATGGATGTAGGAAACGCTTATGTCTTTTATATTTTTGCTACTTTTTAACTTATGAAGTCCAGTTGAATTAAATTTATGAATATGTAGAAGAATCATTATTTTTTAATGAATGACTTTTATTAATCTATTTTGAACGTCTCTACTGCTTTCGAAAATAGTTGGGGATTATTAAATTATCTTTGGTATCTAATATGTGATTGCTATTATGCTCAATTACGGTGTTTATTGGTTTACATTTCATTACTTTATATTGGTATAGGAGGATAGATTATGATTGGTTACTGCTAGTGATTTCATGCATGATAGACTAACGTTATGGGTTGGAATAGGTATAAGCACGGGTGATCTATCATTGAATTGAACATTTCCCTAGGAAATATACTAGTTAATGGTGTCTTACGACCATCTAATGAGCCCTTGTGGCATATGGGTGATCATAGACCTTACCGACTATCAGGGTCCTTGCATGCCATATAGGGATTGCCCGGGCTGCCAACCTACTAACTTAGTATATTGAACTCTTACTAGCTTTCTTGCTCTTAACATTTATTGGATTACCGGTTTTACTATTTCACTCAGTGCATGTCTCTGACCCCTCTTTCTATGTTTCTTTGATGGTTTCGTTGCGAGGAGAGCTATTGATCAGTGTACCGACTATTCGAATCATGATAGGTATAACCAGGACGTTCATACCTACTTTTAGACTTTCCAATTTTGATCTGGATTTCTAGGATTTCCTTAGTTTATCGACTATCATGTTTATTGGATGTTCTTATTGATTTCCATTGGTTATTAGTTTATTGAATTGTGATGGTATTTGAATGTTGCCGGATTGGCTTTTATATTGATTCAGTTATCGGTTTATGAGATGCAATGTCAATAAATGTATGTTTGGTTTGTGTCAGTAACACTTGAATTAGTAATGCATGGGTTAAACCAGTGGTCTACCCAAGTCTTATATGGTAGGGTGTTACGGTTACATGATGTGAAATCCAGAAACAACAAAGGTGGTGATTAGTAGGAATGGTGTCTTCAATGAATCTTTGATGTTACAAGAAGTCTACTAATGTTCCTACTTGGATTGAGCAGGAATCAACTATGTAGGTGGATAAATCTATTGATTTGGCAAAGAATCAAAAAATATAGTTGTGGATGTAATGGATATTGTTGATACCTCTATGTTGAAACTCCTCCTAAATTGTGGACCCTTTACCACCAAGTCAATAGGAATCCAAATCTCTCCAACAACAGTTAATTCAGTTTTAGTTTTCAGTTTTTTTTTGTAGATGTTTATTGAACTTTGTGTTTGTGTGTAACTATGAGTGTAATCATAATCTCAATTTTATTGACCTTCAACAAAAACAAGTATAACAAATTAAACACACATGGACAACAATAACAATATTAGACAACAGTAACAATATTAAACAACAACGACCACTACATTAAATACTAATACTCTTAGTAGAAATTCTTCCAATCCTTGATCTCGTGATTGAGGCCGTTGACTTTATCCACAAGCTTGTCAATGTGGTCCTCGAGCTCTAAATTGTGAATGAAAAGTTCATTGTACACATCGACAACATCGTCCTCTTCGGAGACTCCTCTTTATTTCACCTTGAATCACATCACCATATAACATTTCCTCGTCTCTTTTTGGCATCCAATGTAATGTCGGAACAAAGTATGCCTTTGAGCTCACTTGGGGGACACCTTAAACACCTGCATCAAGGATCGCATTCGCACATGCGATCAACAACCATTATCAGATAGTAAGTGAGAACCAATAGAGAGTGAGGTGTGTAAAAATGTTCATGGAAGAGCTGCATTTTATAGGGGGCATTAGTGGACAGCCGGATGGCCAACATTATCTAGGTTGCACCACACCATCCAACAATAGACATAACAACTACATAGTGACCACTATCCATTATGTAGTTGTTACAGCTAAAGGTGGAAGGTGTCGAGCCACCTAGCCAGTATCGCGCCACCTAGTTTTCACCATTGTCCGATTTTTGACATAGTTTAACAATATGCAACCGATAGTACATTGTTACGAATTTATATCCCCAAAACTACAAAACCCAAGAATCCTTACATTGATTACAAATTCACATGTTGTATCATTTTTGACAAATTATGTGGTGTCTACAAATTCCTATAGTATTTTTTACCAAATTAACTCAATCCATCTCATTATTGTTTTTGTCTCATGGTTTTTATTAGTTGGAGGACAATTTTGGTCTTTTATTAATTACTAATATGTTACTTCAAATTAATGATAAGGAATAATTACTTGCAATTAATTACGTCAGTAAATGATAAGGAATAATTACTTGCAATTAATTACGTCAGTTACATGTGTTAAGAAAATCTAAGCTAGAAAAATCTTCTTAAACATATCCCTCTTCGATTTATTAATGACAATTCCATATTCTCCACTAATATTACTCCTCTAATCTCTATACTCGATTCACAATTCTTTGTGTCAAACCTTTTATCAATCTATGAGCAAAAACATTATCACATTCCCGTTTTGAGTTTTTTCAGATGGTCTAATGGAGCTCAACCTTTGCCTTGATGTCGAATGAGGCTGAGTTTTTTCAAGTTTTGAACAATATGCTACCTTATGATACGTTAGTTGACTCTTCCAATGATGTAGTTGAGGATAATATTTCGGTTAACTTTGAAGGTATTGATTTTCTATATAGCATTATGTAGAATCTCTCCATTATAATTCTTCAAATTTTCTCATAATGGCACATCTTATGATGGCTCAAAGGTTAGATGAATATGAAATCTTGTTAAGAGTTTCATATGATTTTGTGGCAAAATGTAGTGGTGGAAGAGATCATATATGTTTCCTTCATTGTGATTTTGCTAATGCTAATAATATTATTCTTAGAATCCCTAGTGAGTCATGCACTGCAAATATTTTGTTAGATTATTTTGCAAAGTAGTCACATAAGATCCTTCATTCTTCTATGAGATTGAAATCGACAAGAATCTAACAATTGAAAATATATTTTGGGTATGTGGTCGGATACAGCTTGATTATCGTCGCTTTCTGGATTTCGCAAGTTTGAATACCACTTATAGGATGGACAATTTTTTTTTCCCTGGAGGTTAGTATCCTTATTTATTTGTACTGCTCAGTTTAAATTTTATTTATGCACTACTACTAGATGCTCAAGATGTTGGAATATGTGTCACCAGTACTTTGCATGTTTTCTATCTTTATATAGTTACTCGAATCCATAATGCTCAATGTCAAAACTAAATTGGTATAAGAAACTTGAAGACTATAATGGATATACCAATCATGCAATTTATTAGACAATAATGGATATACCATAAAATCATTTACAAGCTCAAGGTCTTGCCATATGCAATAAAAAAATAAATGGAAATCAACATAAAAAGCTAACTTTTATAAATCTAGTAACTATAAAATATATAAAAAAAATTCAAGTTACAAAAAGAAAATTCTTAAATATATAGGTTATTACAAAAAAACCTCATTCCGATTAATTATATAACTTGGTTTTCCACGTGATATCCACTAATTTTAAATTATCTAAAAATATTTATTACTTAGTAGAATTTTTGTAAATCTTATAGAAAATTGCAAAACGTTCAAAATGGACAAAACCTTTTATTTTGAGAAAAACAAGACTTTTATTTGGTGCATATATAAATAATAGTCTATAGTCATAGTGTGAGATAAAAGCATACAAATTACTTAAAGACCGAGCTTCATTTTGTCATTCACTAGTAAACTAGTAAGCCATTAATTGAATTCTCAGTGTTTCACCTCTTTAATTGATGTGCTTTGCAGTTTTTGCTACTTATTTAGTTTGATACAAATAATAATTTACTACCTATAATTTTTTTTTATTGGATCGGTTATCTAATGTGTTTGTAGTGTATTATGGAGGTTGAAGTAATTTATTTACATGATTATCTAGACATTTTTATTATATAACTCTTCATGTGATATTAATCTCTCTACTTTAAATTTCTTACATTTACAACTATTATATTATGTTGTTATGTTGTTTCAACCATGTTCACAATTTTTTATAGACATGAAACCACCGCTACTACCACCATATGATCTAGATGACGAATTTTTTCTAGATCCAGTATTGGAAGATTATTCTCAAACAATTGATTTCTCAATTCCAGGTAATGATAATAACAATATTGTACCAACAAACAACAACTTAACAAGTTTTGTCGACACCACAACAACAATAAGCAATAACAACCTACCAGACCATGAAGGAGAAGAAGAACTTGATGAGCTGTTACAGAACTACATCAATCATCATAATGAAAGTTGGGGTTTTGACTTTGATGAGTTACCCATCCAACAACCCGAACAAGCTAATTCACCATCGACAACACATAACTTGCTTGAACATCAGTCGTGGGCTTGAATTTGAACTCCAATTCGTTGTTGAAAGAAACTGAGGGTACGTTTGCAATTTATCAGATAAAATCATTTTAATTGTCTCTTTCAGTTTATTTATTTACATTAATTACTTCCCTATTTTGTAAAAAATATTATAAATGAGAAGTAAATACTAAAATTTATCAAAAATGATAGGAAGTAACATCTCATTTGGTTTTATGTGTTAATTTTATTTGGTTGAAGGTGGGAATCTGAACTCCAACTCGTTGTTAAAAGAAATTAATGGTATGTTTGCAATTTATGACATAAAATCATTTTTAATTGTCTCTTTCAGTTTATTTATTTACATTCATTAGTTGCCTATCTTCACAAAAAATATTATAAATGAGAAGTAAATATTAAAAGTTATTGAAAATGATAGGAAGTAACGTCTCATTTGGTTGTGTGTTAATTCTTTTGGTTGAAGGAGGGAAGTCAACCAGAAAGAGACGTTTATCTGATGAACAACTTGCTGAGCTAGAAGTTCAAGATCCCAAGAGAGCAAGACAGTAATCTCACATGTTTTAATTATTTGTTTTGTTTGGCAAACTGGCTAATGTTTCTTACAATGTCTAATTATTCATGACATGTTCAATATATATATTATAATATATATATAGGATCATAAGAAGTAGGAAATCAACTCTTAAGGCAAAAGAGAAAAAAATGGAGAAAGAAGAACTTGCTATTCGGCCGCTCTTAAATGATTTAGCCAAATTTAAAATTGATGGGGCTCTCCTTTCTTCCAAACTCACAATGATGGAGGTACGTATCATAGTACTAATCATTATTCACAATTCATCTCAGATTTTTTTATCGATGTTGTATATTGTCGGTTCAAGACGTACCATATATATACTTAAGTATTTAAATATCATCTAACTTGGCTTTGTTGTTGATGGAAAAATCCGTATAACGCGGAAGGTAGGTGTTATTTGTGTTTAACCATTATTCATTTTTTTACCGTTATTCATGTTTATTTGTTTGTTACTCATGTGTTATTCTAGTGTTACTTTATCAACAAATTAAATAACATATTGAGTAATAAGTAAATACCACATGACTAACACATTAATAATTAACCACAAATAACCCTCATTACATTCATTTGGTGCCATGGATGAATTTGACCCTCTGCGCATAAACCACACTAATCCTAACCAAAATTATTGAACACAGATGGAAAACAAAGAGATGCGGGATGTTAATGAAAGAGTGAGACAGGAGGAGGCTCATATGGTGAGCTACATCTCGTCTCTAGAAGGTAATTATATATTTTCAAAATATCTTATTTTAAAAAATTGTAATTATACAAATATAAAATGAATGTTTCTATATTAATCTAATATATAAATGGTCTAGGAAGAATTAAAGAGCTGAGAAGCCTTGCCCTTCAGCTGAAACAGGTGGCAGCCATAACAGATCCAGTTTGTCGTCACAACAAAGATGGAAGCTCGCTAACCATCGAACAGCTGCAACAGCTACTATCAAATCACCACCAACAACATTTTAATGTTGGCTCTAGCCTCCAAATTCCAGGCCCAAGTGATCATCCTCCACAGAAACAACAACAGATGGTCATTGGGCAGAATCACAATCAATTGGTGACGACTAATTCTTATGGTAATCACCAACTACCTAATTACCCAGTCTTGGAGTCTGGCAAAATTGATCAGAGCGTGGCTATTAACTATGATCGGTGGTCGATGGGGCCTCCACCTTCATTGTCTCCGTTATTTGAACAAGTCCAAGCTCCAACATTATTACCACCGACTAATGGGGGTTCCGCTGTTCAATCAGTAGCAACAACCGATGCTGCCAATGGGGACATAGAAGGCATTATGGGTGTTGGATATGGAAATGGTGGATATTAGAGACTTGTTTGTTGGGGTTCCTTTCCGTATTTTTATTTTGGAGACGATGAAGTTTGCAATGGTGATTTAAGAATTGTTTTTGTTTTTAAATTGTTTAAGAACTGTCTGTCCCATATTTGATTTTTAAACTATTAAATTTGATTTTAATCTCTAGTTCGATGCTTAGAAACTGGGTGAGACATGTAGAGTACATAAGTGTGATTTTATTCAGAAAGATGAATGAATTTTATCAATTCTAATTGTTTAAAAGGTAAGACGATATCGACAATATTTTAAGTGACAGATTGTATCTAAGATCTACTAGACCAATTCAATCTCATCTCTTCGCTTACAATTAAAATCATAATCATTTAATTATATTATCAACATTTACTTAAAAATTTAATTATTTGATATTTATTATGAAAAATAGTTATCCAACCAAATAGGGAGAATAGTTACAAAAATCATTTTTAATTTACTATCATTAATTTAGTTGACAATTTTTAATTAATTATTATTAATTATTAGTTAATTGTTGGAGAACATTAATTTATATCCACATTTTCAGTTATACTAGTGCAAACAATCAATCCTAGTGGAGGCATAATTATCCTAGTTCAAACATAATGGAGTATTTGACGCCCGCATTAACTGTCCTAGTGTAGGTAATTCATCTATAATTCATGTTTGCTGTTTGCACTGCCTGTCCTAGCACACATGACATAGATTTAGATTTTCTTTTTCATTATAACATCTTAACAAATTTAGTGTTTGAGATTAAGAGACGAAAATTTTGAGTCAATTTTCTACATTATTATAATCTTAACGTATACCACTCGCATATGAAATTACACTAGTATATTCACTACTATGAACTATCACACTCTATGTTACACTAATACACTATAAACTACACTAATCATCAATGGCGGAGGGAGGCGTTGGCTTGGGGGGTGCGTGCAGCCCCCTTGGCAAATCGGAAAACTAATTGACACAAATTTCAGTCACCCAAGTTTTTACTTTATTGCAATCCAGCCATCCATATTTACTAATATTTACTTGCAGCACATTTAAACCTTAACAAGTAAAATGAAATTTTGCTGAAAAACATCATTATGCCCTGGTCAGCCAACCTTGCAAATTCGGGTTTTGTAGTTTCAGAATATGATTACGTAAAAATGTATCGTCGATGACATATTGTATATACAAAATTTAATTAGGTTCTTTCATTTATCATATACGAAATTTGATTTGTGTGCAATAGTGATATATATTGAATAAGATTTGTGTGCAATAGTGATATATATTGAATAAGATTTATGTGCTTAGTTTGAATAAAGAATGCATTACACAATGCTTTGAGAATATGAAATATCGTCGCGGTTCGTTGTTGATGATGACTATATATTATTGAGTTATTGCATGAATCTTAAGTATTATTTTGTTGACTTTTTACTTCGTTTAGGGTTGACTTTTCTAATTATGTGGTAAATTTTTTTTGTTATAAACAAGGCACCCCCTTGACCAATTTCCTGGCTCTGCCACTGCTAATCATGCATATGAATTTGCAATAGTAGTGGAAGACCTTGTAGTGTATTGGTGAAGTAACTACACCTCTAAAAAAAGGTCACATGTTTAAATCCACACCCAATCATAAAAAAATGCACTAGTACATGCTCCATCAGATTAGAGGTGGACGGGTGGCGGCAGGTGGTTGGAGGTGGCGGGCGGCCTCGACGATGGAGTAGTTTAGATGTTTTTTAAAAATGTTGTGGCTAGGTTGGAGATAGGATTTTATTATCTATATATAGACCTAATTAGAATCATTAGATCTAAAATCCTAGAATCTGTTGGTTATGATTAATTTGGTTTAATAGACCATAAAGAAACTTGGTCTCCCTATTCGAAGGACCCGATCTATTCCAAAACAAGGTTGGAGAGTAAGAATAACGAAAATGGAGTTTTGTTTTAAGTATTTTTTATGCTTTTGTCTCACACTGTGACTAAAGAGTGCAAACTACTATTTATACATGCACCAAATAAAGGTCTTGCTTCTTTTCTAAAACAAAGGTCTTGTCTGTTTTGAGCAATTAGCACTTTTCTATAAGATTTAAAAATATTCAACTAAGTAACGAATCAGTTTAGATAATTTGAATTAGTGGAAGGAATAGTTCATTATATATCACGTGGAAAAACCAAGTGATATAATTAATTTGAGTGAGGTTTTTTATTTTGCATTAACCTATATATTTAAGAATTTTCCTTTTGTAACTTGAAAAATATTTTATATATTTATTGGTTACTAGATTTATAAAAGTCAGCTCATTTATATTGATTTTCATTTCTTTGTTGTTTCATATGGCAAAACCTTGAGACTACAAATGTTTTTATGGTATATTTATTATTGTCTAATAAATTTTATTATTGGTATTTCCATTATAGTCTTCAAGTTTCTTATACCATTTTAGTTTTGACATTGAACATTATGAATTTGAGTAACTATATAAAGAGAGAAAAATATGCAAAGTACCGGTGTGACCCGAATATCGACATTTAAAGAATATAGTAGTGCATAAGTAAAATTATAACTGAATAGTAAATATGAATAAGGGTACAAACCTGCAGGCCAAAAAATTGTGTCCATCACGGATCCTTGTCGACTTAATCTCATAGAAGAATCACGGATCTCGACGTGACTGCTTTGCAAATAATCTAACAAAATATTTGCATTGCATGACTCAGTAGAGGCTATACAAATAAGACTATTATCATTATCCAACTCATGATGAAGGAAATATATATACTCTCTTCTATCATAGCATTTCCCATAAAATCATATGAATCTCTTAGCAAGATTTCATATTCATCCAACATTCGAGCCATCTTGAGTTGTATCTCTAATACACGTCATTCGAAGGCATGATTATGCCTGGAGATTCATCAAGTTATAATGAACATATGTTTGTAGAATCAAATTTCAACATCATCATCACTAGAAAACCTGACATTTTTTCTATTGTCTCCCTTGATAGCTAGTAGGATCAACAATACTTTATTGACAAGATTTTTCTCAGTGTTTTTCTACAAACCTGATTATTAGAATTTAATATAAGATATTGAATAAAGCATGTATCAATCACCTTTTTTGTTGTTCTCGTTTGTAGATCTCTTCTGAATGCCAAAGTCAAGACCAATTGCATAACTGTTGCTTTACTCTTTCGCATCGTCCATCATCTTGAACTCCAAATTATACAAGTCTACTTCATGTGAGTTTGCTGCATAGGAATACAATCAAGCACGCTAAACACTATATGGGTGAAAAAATATAACTTCAAAGCAACCAGTGAGACGAGAAAATTTGTAGAATTATAATTGAGAGATTCTATGTAATGCTATATAGAAAATCAGTACCTTGAAAGTTAACCGAAATACTATCATCAAATACGTTATTGGAAGAGTCAAATAACGTATCATTAGGTAGCATATTGTTCAAAACGTGATTAAAAAAACTCATCCTCATTCAACATCATGGAAAAGGTTGAGCTCCATTGGACCCTCTAAGAAACTCAAAGTAGTAACGGGATAGTGTTTATCCTCATAGACTGATAAAGGATTTGACGGAAAGAATTGTGCATCAAGTACATAGATTAGAGGAGTAATATGAGTGGAGAAGATGAAATTATTATTGATAAAAGGAAGAGGGATATGCTTAAGAAGATTTTGCCAGCCAATATTTTCTTATTACGACACGTGACTAACATAATTAATTGGGGCAATTAATTATTATAATTAATTTGAAGTAACGTATTAGTGATTAATAATTGAATAGAATATGCCAATATTGTCCTCCAACTAATAACAACCACGAGACAAAAAACAATAATGAGATGGATTAGATTAATTTGGTAAACAATACTATAGAAATTTGTAGACCTCGCATAATTTCTCTCCAAAAATATACAACGTGTGAATTTGTAGACAAGGTCGTGATTCTTGTGACATCCTAGGCAAATACCGCATCGACAAAGCACGGCGGAGATCTGTGGGCTCTAGGGTATAGTTTAACTTTAACTGACATGACGCGTTTTGGAGTGTAATAACTCCAAAGTTAAACGTGTTTGGGTTGGAGCACTGCATAATGGGTGACCTTCTAGGAAGTCACCAATATGGACCAAAAAGAAAATCTGTGAGAGCTTGATCCCAAAGCAGACAATATCTTGTCAGAAAAGGTTGAGGTGTTGCAAATAGTATCATAGCCTCTTCGCATTGCTTAGTCCCATAGGTGGGTCCTCGTGGAAAAAGATTAAGAAGAGAAGGGATTTGGGGTTTTAGGCTGCACGAAAAATGAGGAAGAGAGATGCTCTCATTCTTTTGGGAAACGAGAGAGAGAATAAATTATTTTGTCGAGTGTCTCCAAGGCTTCGACGGGTGGAAAGAGGGGAGGAGGAGCGACAGCGAGGCGTCGGTGGTTACATCAGGGCTTCAGATGGTGTGGAGGCGGCGACGGCGGTGAGAGGCTCGTCGGAGCCAGAGATTGAAGGAGAAGGACCGAAACGGATTCCTTGAGAAGATTAGTGACTGATATGTACTTCCTGGAAAGTTAAATGGCCTCTTGGTAATTTCTGTTAGTGTTAGGTTTTTTGGGAAATTGTCTCTAAGGGGCTGTTTGGCATATCAAGTATTGGCAAATGAGAGTCTCGATCATAAGTCCTTCGTTAGAGCTCCGATTGACAAACCGTCAGGATCGATGGAATAAGGAAGACGAGATGGATCACGTCATGTGGAGATATGAGGTGTCACAACAGTTCAGGTGAGGGGTTTTACAGTTTATAGTTACTTCAAGTTCGAGGGTTTATTCGATTAAGGTTCAGGGAACTTTTTTGTACTTGGTATTCGAGTCTAGCCACCAGTTGGCTAGATAGGATAAGGTTAAGGATAACTAATGTTTAACTCAGGTATCTGTACTGGCTAAGGCCAGAGGCCGGAATAGGAGATGGTTGGGGATTACTACCCCGTCATTAATAGGCTAGAACAGGATTTCAATGATGGTGGGCCACCCCTCAATTGCGCAATCCCCTATGTAAAGCATATGGTGGTTCGTATATAACGACCATCTTGGGAGGTCTGATGACACTAGAATTATCATGATTATCAGCCCCGTTTAAGCGACATTTCATTACTTGTAACATGATTTTAGGGGTAGTTTAGTGAGTTTTCATTCATAACGCTATTTCCTACGAATTGGTTATCTTGGCCCGTTTCGGGTCTATTTGATGTGTTTTCCAGTGTCTCTTTGAGTACACAACTTTTTGGCGTCAAATATGTAGTCGTCGGACATGTTCGGGATGCAATGCAACCTCAAGAAGTGATTCGTGATCGTTAGAAAACTGAAACCGATCGAAAAAGTGCACAGATTTGCCCAGCATGGAAGTTCTCGGCGAGAACTTCAATGTTCCCGCCGAGAAGATGTTCAGAAAATTCAAATTAATTCTCATCGAAAGTGTGCATCAGTTTGTGAAGGAGTTCTCGGCGAGAACTTCCAAGTTCTTGCTGAGAACTTGTGAAGAAATTAAACAAACTCTTGTCGTCGATTGCAAAATAGTTTACACATATGTTCTGGGCGAGAACTTTTATTATTCTCGTCGAAAACTTGGCTTTAATCCGGGTCTGAGTTGGTAAATCCACTATTTAAAGCAGCCTTCTTCCCCAATTGAAGGGATTCCAATTTTCAGACCTTCTACACACATAGGAGAGAGTTGAGAGTGTTTCTTGGATTTCCCGTAGAGATCCTCACATAGTCTTTCCATCCCATAGTGCTCGAAGCTAGCAGTGAAGATTTCTCGAGATTGAAGCTTCGTAGAATCGTCAGAATTAGGTTTTTTCAAATTCCCTTTGTTCTTCCTTTGTATGATGAATTCTCTTGTTGTTTTATATTCTCTTATTTCAAACATGAGTAGCTAAACTTGTTAAAGTTTAGATTAGATGAACCCTAAGTGACCCGGGGCTTTAAAGCGGTCACGGATTAGCGGTAATTAAATCTTAATTCAGACAGTTTCTTATTGATAATTGGTTTGTGCTTAATTCGTGTCTCTTTTCTAACTTGATCACCTAGATTAGTTTCCTGTTCAAATAAGGATAGTTGGCGAACGTCCGCCTTGTTTTAGAACGTCAAATCAATTAAGTAACCTATTCAATGGATTATGCCTTTCCTAGGAACCGTTTAGGATTAATCTGTTTCTAGAACAGCTCATTAAAATCAACCAGGTGCACCAATTTGTTATCCATTGCAGAAGTGAACACATGGACGGTTAATTAATCTTGGTAGCTAGTTCGATAGAGCGAACGTTCACGGACTTATACCTAAGGGTAAGGAGCTGTGACGGTGTCTAAGAGCTAAATGAATTAGGATTAAAAGTCGTCGGTTTTATGATGAAGTGACCTCTGTCGTCAAGCTTGGTAATCTTAGGGGGATTCAAGTTTTGTCTGTCAATCGTAGTAAAACCCAATCAATCAATATGTCTTTTAATTCAATTTCATTTCGTTTGCATATTAGTTTAGAAAGCCGTGGAACTCACACCACATAACTTGAATAAAACCTGAATTTTTGCCAGCTTCTTTGAGTAAACAATTTGAAGAAACCCGTGGAATACGATCTACCTTACTCTTGTTTGGTAGTTATGTGATACCCTGCTTTACATGTTATCAAATTGGTGCCGTTCCCGGGGAACTCTTCTTAATTGTTTGAAAGAAGAGTTGGCAACTATTCTTCTACTTTCCATCTTACCATTTTTCATCACACTTCAATTTTACACTGGTTGTTCTTGTTTTGTTAAATTGCAGGTATATGAACCGTGCAGCTACCCGTTCTTAGCTCAAGACTATCAAGACTAAGAGCTCAGACATTCCTAGCAGTTATGTACCGACAAAGCAACAGCAAAGAAGAAAATAAGTGTCAACCGATGCACTTTCCCCCATAAAGATTGAGGAGTCGACGGAGGACTCGTCTTCTTCTTCCACGTCATCCTCTTCATCATATTCGCCACCACCTACTCCTCCCGCAATGGCTGCTCCACGCACCATGGCGGACTATAACAAGCCAAGCGCGACTTGTGTTCGGTCAAGCATCACCGTTCCAGCTAATGATGCAGATCCTAACTATGAGATCAAAATCTCATTCCTATGTATGATCTCTAGGGATATCCAATTCAAGGGGAAGCCACACGACAATCCTTGCAGTCATTTGGCGGACTTCATCGCTATGTGTGCTACATTCAAGAGTGGGAATCTCGACAAGAACACTTTATACTTGCGAGCATTCCCATTCTCACTTAGAGGCGCTGCTAAGAGATGGCTTAATGGGAATCCACCTGGTCATTACACACAATGGGACATTCTTTCTCAAGACTTTGTGGAGGAATACTTCCCTCCTTCGAGAACCACATATTACAAGGATAGCATTGCCAGGTTCAGACAGAAGGAAGGAGTCAGCCTATATGATGCTTGGAATGAATTCCAAGAGCTTCTCTACAACTGTCCTCATCACGGGTTTGAGCAGAGACAACTAGATGAGATCTTTGCCCGAGGGATGAATGTTGAATCCGCTAAGTGAGTTAACTCTTTGGCTGAAGGAGATTTTACTGCTCTCCACTCCTGAAGCTGCTCTTCTCCACTTTGCACCTGTGCATCTAAATCCAGAAACTGGGAGAGGCAATCTGAAGGAGCCAACAACTAGTTAGGTCTTGAAGAACATATTAAAGATAAAGTGCAGAAACACCTGAAGAAAGTTGGTGCCCCCATCACTTCTCCATCAGGTTCTGTCTTCGTTGCTGATTGTGAATGGTGTGGAGCATGTGCTCATAATGGAGGAAGCTGTCAGAATTTGTGAAAGTAGATGTCTGGTCTATGGATGAAGTGACCTCTGTCGGTCAAAGCTTCACCAACAATCAACAAGGCTACTCCGATTACCGCCAATACTGACAACCTCAACAACAACAATGAAGCTTCCAAGAACGCCTCCATACAATTCTGAGATGAATTAGAATCAGAATAATCATCCATCTGGTTCGTTTCAAGAGCAGAAGTTGGGTAATCAACCAAGTGGAGCTTACCAGCTACCTCACCGGAACCAGGGTAATTATGGTACAACACCTGCCAATTGCCAGAATCAGTACTTACAACAACTATCAAGGACCGACTGGGTTCACCAGAGGACAGGAACCTCAAAGGTCAGCGCCATAAAACACTAGGGAGAGCGAGTTAGATAAGAAGCTCGACCTAATCATGATGAGACTTGACGACCATGATGCACAGTTCAAAGCTCAAGCCACCTTGATTCAAGGAAAGGATAGTGTTACATTCCTAGAGATAGATGTTACCCTTCTCCAAGGCCGACCTTTTCGAGAAACTACCGGCGCGACCATCGATGTCTAGCATGGCTCATTGACTTTAAGGGTCAGAAATGATAGTGTTACATTCCGCCTTAAGGATGGTATGCAATATTCTACTAAGGAAGATGCTCATTGTTTATCTATTGATACTGTGGATTTGGTCTTGACCAACTCTAGTACTAATGAAAAATCTAGCATTTCTTCAGAAATTTGTATGACGGGTGTTGAGCAGGTTATCCATTCAAAGACCGAGCCTCTAGTGCAGGAGACAAGGAAGAAGGAAGAAAAGAAGGTACCCACCGGTGGAACACAACGAGCTAGAGATCATGGCGAAGCAAAGAAGGAGTGCAAAGTGACAAAGACGGTGGCATGGAAACCAATTAAACCTCCATCATCCACCAAAGCCACCGAACGAAAGCATGCACCTGGAGGATATGTCTGGGCCGTTCAAGATCACTGACACCCCTCCCCGATAGTAGAGCCAAACTTACTCACATCGATGGGAGCGCTTCCTCTTGACAAAAGGTGCGCCTAAGCTGTTACTTCCAAGACTACCGATGCCAGTTTTGAAAGAAGTCCTGAGTTGGGACGCCTCTTGATCTCCAACCAGGTATCGTCCGCTCAGGACGTTAAACGAGAGCGCTTCGTGGAGGCAACCCACGGCTGGAGTCATTTTTGAATTATTGAGTTAGTTTTTCGTCGTTCAAGCCAGTTTTAAGGGGTCCAAAAGTGTCAATTCAGTTTTAATTTTTCGTGTGTGTGTCTCGTGTTCTCGATTCAGTTTAATTTATTTGAGATTTTTCAATTTTTTCAATTTTGTTTCAATTATGTGAAGTTTGGGTCGTCTATTTCAAAATCAAATTTTAGTGCTAGTCTAGAGTTCTCGCCGAAAACTTCAATTTTTTCGGGAAAACATCTTCATTTTAACTAAATTTTCTAGCGTTAGAACTTTAAAATGTTTCAAATAAGTTCTCGGCGAGAACATTGGTCTGTGGGTCAAATTTTTCTGCGTCGGTTTTGTGTAATTGTTTTCAAGAAGTTCTCGGCAAAAATTTCCACATACTCTCCGAGAACTTAGTCAGAGAAAATTAAAATCTCTTGTTTTCTCCCTTATCCAGAAAAAACCCCATCCTTTCTGCCCTTCTCGCTGAAAACACAAACCAAATCCCCGCTGATTTGTTTTTGATCTCCATCATTGTTGTCGCCGCACCTTTCCCCCTCCGAGCCGAGTCCAACACCACCTAGATAATCCAAATCGGAGCTCTATAGCTCTAGTTTCACCCAAAATAGCATTTTCGAGTTTTTTGCGAGTTCGTCAACGTCCTTCATTTTTTCAGAGTCATGTATTCAAGGTTAGTTGTTGGTTTCTCATTGTGAATATATTGACATGCTGATTGTTTCGTTACGACGTGTTTCATTTTGGTTGACTTTTTCATCTACCTCGATATGTGCGCCTGCTGTTCACTGTGAAATTCATGAACCTGATTGAACCTAGATGCTCTATACTATGCTAGGATTGTTGTGCCTTGAGTTCGTGTCGATTGTGTATCATTTGCCTTGCTGAATCATCGATTTTGTCGGTTATGTTGACCGAACGGTTGACTTTTCATTTTCGCCATCCTATTGTTATGTCGTCGATTCCTGTGTGTTCCCTGTGATTAATGAACATTGTTGAATGTTTGAATTAGCTTATCCCGGATTAGGAATGGTGACAAAAGTTTTATTATGTCTAGTAGACATAATCCATAAGGACCCTTAGATCTCCCAATAACACATCCAATGGTGGATGAGTTTTATGAATAAAATAATGGGATCCCCTTATTTATTACCCCAAAATAAATGTAGTTATTACCCAAAATTCCATATCATAACTTACCTTTACTAATTTATTACCTTTTATTACCATTGAACAAAAAAAGAAACCGCAGCCTTTCTCTCCCAATTCTTCTCTTCCGTCAATTCGTTTTCTGCTGTTAGTCGCCGATTTAAGGAGTATTTTCCGTCGACGAATCTGCCGACTGAATCCATTCATTCAGGTAAGCACTACCGAAATCCATCCCCACTGGCGTTTCATCACTACTCCATTCGTTTTTTATTATGTTTCCTTTGTTAGGTAAATCCGTCGTCGGCTCGTGAATCTCGAAGAACCCATGCCCAGGTTCGGATTTCTAGCTCTGCATGTGCAATCAGACCGAGTTTTTGTTTCGATTGTGTGTTGGAATTAGGTTTTGTAACCAGCATTGTTCTCTGTTTATTGTTTGTGTGGTTGATTGTGAAAGGTTTCAATACTATTATTAGCTTAATACTAGTATCCCACATGATTCGTGGTTGTTTCGTCTGATTTGCGTTCTAATTGTCTTGAATCAGCATTATGGTTACGATTGAGTTGGGGAATTAGGTTTTTTAACCAGCATGCATCATGGTTTTATGTTTATGTGTGGTTGATTGGGAAACGTTTCAATATTTAGTGGCCTGTGAGTGAAAATGGTGCTATACATGGTTCCTGCAATGCTGGTTTTTGTGTATGATTTGTTGCTGCTAATAATAGTATGTTATGCTTACTATTTGTTCATGAAAGTTGCTGCTAGTGTGATTGATTGTAATGATGTGTTTTCTATCTGCTAACAATAAGATAGCAATAATAGTATTGTAGTATTACTGTTATTGATTTAGTTATACTGAGTTGGTTGGTTTGTAGTTTGGTTGATCAAATAATAGTATTGCTGGAATACTATTATTCACAATTATACTAGTTATGTACTGCTGTTATTACATTTTATGGTTTGATTTGTTTTTTAGGGCTGACGTCCTTGATTGTGGTGTTTGTTGTTATTGAAATGCCTGTCAAATGCAGATAACAAGATGACTAAAACTCCATTGAGAAAAGGGGCAAAAGGATTAAGTTGGTTGTATCCAAAAAGCCGAAGTAGAGAAAACTTGTTGCCCCAAAACGACCTGTGGACAGGGCTAAACCAGTGAATAAGCCTGATGAACATCAGAATTGATAAAATACTATTATTAGATATATAACATTATCGTTATTTGAAACTAAAAAGGAACAATGAATGAAATATCAACTGAAGATGATTATGAACACAAAAAATAAAAAATAAATCATTTATTATCGTTTTGAAAATCGAGTTGATACTGAGTAAGTAAAAAATGAAAGTTTAGAAATAATAGTATTAGCTGGATAATAGTATTAGCTACATACTGTGTCCTTGTAAAATTTCGAGATTGCCTGACGATGATACAGTATTTTCAGTCGTTTCTGAATGATTTTCGTCGATTGGATCATCGGGTATGAGATTAAGATCAAAACCTCTGCTCCTAGACTGCTGGTTGGCTTCATCGATTACAACATGAGACTCCATGAGACAAGCAAACAGCTGCAGGCTAGGAAAATGCGAATATGGACTGAATAATGAAAAAATAGGAAGTAAGAAAGAGGTTTTATCTCGGATTTGACTCAGAATAATATTACTCATAATTTGGTAACTGATATAAATGATTGATTGCAAAGAATAAGTATAATATCCTAATATAAATGTCGTCCCTAATAAATCAAATCTAATAAATGCAATTAATTCCATTCATTCCATAAATTAATCCGGTCAAGATATATACCCAAATCCTGTGGCTGTGGTTGATTATGTTGATCTGACATAATTGGCATTATGTCACTATCCTTTGGCCGAGCTTATCCCCACTCGGTTTCCCTCGTTTCTTAGCGAAATTAAGTTTTCCAACCAAGTGTGGGGTAATATTTTGGTTTGGCTAATTGTGGATTCGTGTCTTAAATTCTTTTAGGAACCTAGGTAAGAGACCAAGACACAGTGGTCCAGGCTCCACATCCGCCATCCTGGACCCCATGGACACTGGGGAGGGTGTCATTGCACCCGCCGCTCCCAACCCCCGAGACATCGATGGCCTACACCCATTCATCACCAGACTCCCTCGATACTACTTTGAGCGGTATTGGAGGATCAGGGACGTCCCTCTAACTGACATCGCATCCCTCCCCATGGAGTCAATCTAGGAGTTTGACACCGAGTAGTTTGACAATGTCCGCTCCTCCCTCACCCAGGCGGGACTCCTCGACTTGATGATGTTGAATTCCTCTTATCTATTCGTCGCCTTTCAGGAGTTCTGGAGCTCCTTCAACCTTGACTCCCGGCGCTCCGAGAGAAATGGTAAGTTCATCTCTTTCCATCTCTGGCTGGGTGCTCGCCCGATTCTTTGAAAAGAGGACTAGGTCCACCAAGCTACCTGTTGCACTTCTTGGCGGCACATTCATAGGACGTCTCATTGCCAGCCTCCAACTCACAAATCAGTGGGGACCTGAGATCCCACGACTTCTGGTCGACGTCATTGGAGTAGATTCCCAGGATTTCGACCTGGATTTAGCCATCGAGCCGACCACGTACGTAGCAGGTCACGAACCAGCTGATCCAGAGCCCGAGGAGCCAGAGCCCCACCAGCCACCTGAGTTCACTTACCAGGAGCAGGAGCAGCTTATGCCACCACCGCCATCGCCACAATACATGGACTAGTACGGCTAGATGCTCACCCCAGTTGCAGTAGTGGCAGACAGATTTCTCCTCCGGCTCCCACCAATTGCATCAGGACAGGGGGCCTTTGAGGTGGATCTCACCACCTGGAGGGAGAAACAAGACAGCTAGAGGGCCGACCAGGATGCCCGATGGATTGTCACCTAGTGCCAGCATGAGCTCCAGCTGGCGTGGCACGATGAGGAGATAGCTTGGCGCCAGGAGCTAAGGACCCACTTCCACATGCCACCCCCACCCCCACCCGAGGACCAGTGACCAGTTGTATCCCTTTTTACCTTTCTTTTTGTTTCTTCTTTTCAGATTTAATTTTATTATGTGTGGGTCTGGGACACTTGTCCCAATTTTCTTTTGATCTTTCTGCTATTTTTATTTTATAGGATTTTGTGTAGCTGCTTCACTCTACTCCGGGCTCTCCAATTTCATCCTCGACATAGACCATCACCCTCCAGGTATTCCAGATGACTTTGATCTCTTTTAGTCCTGTGAGGACATAGTCTGATCTAAGTGTGGGGTAGGGTTCTAGAAGAATTATGCTTGAACTTGTTTTCTTCTTTGTGATTCTTTGGTTCATTTTGTTTCCTCTAGCTATAATTACTCAGTTCTTGAAATGAGCTGTTAAGTTGACTTCAATTTTTCACAATGATGCTTAAATTGCTTAACTTAGAACATGTAACCAACATCCCTGCATTGATGCTAAATGAACCTGTCCAGAACAGAAATTAGGATCACGCTTGTAGTATCACTTTGAATTGCACGAAAATGATCGAGTCCAACTAGCAGCCAATTGTGAGCTTTTGATCCGTTGCACGTAACTAGCAACTTTTATTCTTTTAGATTGGCTTTCTCGTACTTTGAATGAGTTAGAATTTGCATGAGACCTATTCGAGACCTTACAATAACACGAGTACTAGGATGATAGAGGCACCTAGAATCGCTACTTAAACTAGAAGCTATCCCTACATTAATCCCTCTAGGTGTAAACCCTTGTGATTGGCATGTTCTTTCGGTTCGATATTACGTTACAACCATTTCCCATGTTTTTGTTCACCCCGTTGATAAGCTAACCGGAAGTCGGTCTGTGGTGGCTTGCCTATAGCCAGAAATCAGTGGTCTTAGCTAGTATGTCCAGACGTGTAAACCCCTCTAGCAACTAAAAAGATTTAGCACTAAAAGAAAAAAAAATACAAGAAGAAAAACAGAAAAATACAAGAAAAAATCCAAATAAAGTTACGAGTCAAGTAGTAGTTAAAAAGTTCAAATCGTTCTTCTCCCTACAAAAGGAAGTACAAAAGCAATAAGTTAATGTAGAAATAAAGAAAAGAAAAAAAATAAAAAAAGTGCTAGGTTGCTTGAGGGTATCATAGGACGAGCGTACATTATTCCACCCCGAGTCTAGTTAAATGGTAGGAATCCATAGATCTTGATTCGAGGGAGGTTTTTTTATGAATGATGGTAGTATATATTAAAAAGTGAGAACTGTACAGCAATAAAAGATATACAAGAGCGGTAAACCGCAACCTCCTAAACCAAGGACAACGACGACTGCTGATCCCCCAAAATCCCCTGAAAACTGCTGTAATCAGTCGGCAACAGCTCATCCTCCAAAAACAAGGAACCCCTCTCTCCCTAAACTACATGCCTCGCTCCAGCCACACAAAAAAAGGCTGCATCCCAGGACCACAAGCTAAACAAAAAGGAGCTTAAACCCCTCTCTCCGAAAAAAACCCTAGAGTTCTTAACCAGGATCAAAAACTGTCCTCCACATTCAGCCAACCTCGTAGTTGAACCTCAGATATAAACCCAGCCACTCTCAACCACCGACCCACCGACCAAACCACCTTCCAAGCCACCTGACCAATCGATCTCTCACTATCTCTAGAAATCCGGTTGTTTCGTTCCAACCAAATCGACCAGAAGAAAGCGTGAACCAACCTATCTCTATACTTTTTCCAACTACTTGACAAGTTCCTTGATTTCCACTCTTGAATGAAACCCCTAATATCCCGGAGATTCGGCCCCCAAATGGAAAGTTTGGAACTCAAAGTAATCCAAACCTGCACTGAGAAAGGACAAGTCAAAAACAAGTGTGACACCGACTCGAGGTCGGCTCTGCACAAAACACACACATTTGGACCAATGAAACCCCTTTTCTGAAGGTTATCAAAGGTCGAAATGCACTTATGATACACCTGCCACAAAAACCCAGAAATCTTGGTTGGAATGTCCCCCAACCAGACCAAGGAGACAGGAAAGTCGCTGCATCCTGTAAACCTTTGCTGACGTAAGATCCGAAAGAAGGACTTCACCGAAAACACTCCAGAGGCCTCATGATCCCAAAGAGGAAAAGGGGGTCCATGAGAGATTTATTCGAGGGAGGTTAGTCGATTGCTACATCACACCAAACCCTTCATCATCACTCATCCCTTCATCCATTCATCATAAGCCCTTGTAGTGTAGGATCGTTACAGTCCCAAGTCCTTTTGACTAGTTTCTCGTGTTGTCACCGTGGTGGAGATTGTGGTCGAAATGCAAACCTATGACAAAATTCGGTCGAAAAAATGATTGAGAGCATAAACACGTCCCTAAACACAGAGTGTGAGAGTTCTCCCATATTACCAAATATTTTTTGTGTGAAGAAGTCTGGTCGGTTTGGTCGGCATCGTGCATGATTGGTGATTGCTATTTGTTGTGTGCAGAGATTAGTGAGATCGGGTTGTTTGGTTGATGTGTATGCATGTTTAGGTTAATTGTTCTAAGCATACCGGTTTAAAACTCATTGTTAACATTTGAATCTCAATTTAATCGATCTTGTCATTTGTGAACTTGGGTGCATTCTAAATCAATTTGCTTGAGGACAAGAAAAAATTTAAGTGTGGGGGTGATTTGATGACACTAGAATTATAGTGATTATCAGCTCCGTGTAAGCAACATTTCATTGCTTGTAACACGATTTTAGGGGTAGTTTAGTGAGTTTTCATTCATTAATGCCATTTCCTACCGAATTGGTTATCTTGGCCCGTTTCGGGTCTATTTGATGTATTTTCTAGTGTCTCTTTGAGTACACAGGTTTTTGCCATTAAATATGTAGTCGTCGGACGTGTTCGAGATGCAATTGAACCTCAAGAAGTAATTCGGGATCGTTAGAGAACACAAACCGATCAAAAAAGTGCACAGATCTGCCCAACATGGAAGTTATCGGCGAGAACTTCAATGTTCTCACCGAGAAGATGTTCAAAAAATTCAAATTAATTCTCGTCGAAAGTGTGCATCAGTTTGTGAAGGACTTCTCGATGACAACTTCCAAGTTCTTGCCGAGAACTTTTGAAGAAATTAAAGAAACACTCGTCGCTAATTGCAAAATATTTTACACATATGTTTTTGGCGAGAACTTTTATTATTCTCGCCAAAAACTTGGCTTAAATCTGGGTCTAATTTGGTAAATTCCCTATTTAAAGCAGCATTCTTCCCCAATTGAAGGGATTCCAATTTTCAGACCTTCTACACACATAGGAGAGAGTTGAGAGCGTTTTTTTATGTTCCCAGAGAGGTCTTCACACAGTCTTTCCATCCTGGAGTGCTCGGAGTTAGGAGTGAAGATTTCTCGAGATTTAAGCTTCATGGAATCGTTAGAATTAGGTTTTTCAGATTCCCTCTATTCTTCCTTTGTATAATGAATTCTCTTGTTGTTTTTCGATTCTCTTATTTCAAACATAATTTAGATTAGATGAACCCTAAGTGACTCGGGGCTTTAAAGTGGTCACGGATCGGCGGTAATTAAATCTTAATTCAGACAGTTTCTTATTCATAATTGGTTTGTGCTTAATTTGTGTCTCTTTTTTAGCTTGATCACCTAGATTAGTTTCCTGTTCAAATAAGGACAGTTGGTGCACGTCTGTCTTGTTTTAGAACGTCAAATCAATTAATTAACCTATTCAATGGATTATGCCTTTCGCAGGAACCGTTTAGGGTTAATGCGTTTCTAGAACAGCTCATTAAAATCAATCAGGTGCACCAATTAGTTATCCGTTGCAGAAGTGAACGCATGGACAATTAATTAATCTTGGTAGCTAGTTGGATAGAGTGAACGTTTGCGAACTTAACCTAAGGGTAAGGAATTGTGATGATGTCTAAGAGCTGAATGAATTAGGATTGAAAGTTGATGGTTTTGTGATCGCCAATGCGTAAGGATTGTCGGGGTTTCGTCTTTATGAGAGGTATTTCTTGTAGCATAGCTTTTAGCTTGCGGGTTAGAGGCTCAGTGATTAGCACTGGCCCTCTTCTTTCTGTTTTATGTACAGGTTTCGGGATGGGTTTAGATGTATGTGGAGTTGGAGCTAGAGAGTGAGTTAGCGGGATCCTTAGGGATGTTTATTGATTTTCTTTATACTTGAATCTAGCTACGTGCTAGTTTATTGTATTGTCCTTGTATAATGTCGATTGTGCCTTTTGGCTTTGTAATGGTTAATTCAAGGTTCTTCAGTCAATTCTGTTATCGTTTCCACTTTTATGATTGATCTTTTGTGACTGTATGGTTTATTTGGGCCAGTAACCTCTAGATCGAGTAATGCATGAGTTGAACCAGTGGTTCAGCCAGGTCATCTAGGGTGGGGTGTTACACAAGTCATCGAGTCACCATGTGCAATGCAATTGCAGTTCCAAAACCTTTCAGCCAAAAATCACATTCAATCAACCTCATTTATACTCTAATTTCCCAAGTAACCACAACTAGAAACAGGTCATACAACTAACATCGATGATGGTGGTCCAATTGTAAACAAAATTGAAATCAGAGATCTTGCATTCAGAAAAGGTTGTTGGAGAAGTAATTGTCATTCGAAAGTGGTAGTAGCTTCATCACTTTGACGATCGAAAAATTGTTGGAGCTTTGTCTTAATTGAGGGTGATTATGAAAATTGGAAAGAAAAACAAAATATTACTTTACCTCTTTTATTAATTTAGGTTCTAGACTACTAGACCTTGTGCTATTGAAGAGTGATCCAATAACGTAGATTTTTTATGAGAATCCAATAACCATTGAGAGGGAGCTGATTCTCCACTCGTATATTGATGCGCTTAATTATTCATGTATTTCAGTCCCTCATTAGACGACATTTTTTATACTCTACTTGACAGTTTTGTATGATTTTGCGTGAGCTTCGTACTTTTGACCCCTTGGACTATTTTATGTCGCTTTGCGTGTTTTTGATGCATTTCAGGATATATATGACACTGGAGTTCAAACTTATGTACGAAACAAGATGATAAAACGTGTTAAGTGCACCACCATCAAACATACTCATGTGCTCATTTATTTGGACGGATGGATTATCAATTGGGGTTTTCATTTTAATCATCCAAAAAGCATCACGTGGGCTTTGTGCCCATAATCTAATAATCACCATCAACGTGAAATTGGGCCATCAACCCAACATTATAATTAAAAGGGTTGTCATCAATTAGGGAGGAGGAGGAGAATTATAACAGAAAAGAGAGGAAGATGCAATAAAGGGGGATCAGTTCATTCGTCCTTTGCCCATTAACAAACAAGACAGAGAGATAAAGACAGGAGCGAAGTGCGAGCAGAGGAGTGAATGGGAGGCAGTGAACTTGGGGAGGATACAAGGCTGGAGACGGGAACCTGTATGGGAAATTGTTTGAAGAGCATATCGTTAATAGTGGAGGAATCAAGGCTAACCTTGATGAATCGGCTGTTTGCAGTGTTCTTTCTTATTTCTCTCATGAGTAGCTAGGTTTTCCTATTCTTGTTTGGGTTTTGTTGAATTCTTTGAGATTATAAGTTGATACTTTGAATACATGTTTTGGATTGTTGATTAATGATGATTGATGATCTATTTTGTTATCTTGTCGCCCCGTTCTTAGTCTTCCCTGTAATTCGAGGTTTACTGCAGTTTTCCTGTTTTAGGGTTTCTGTTGCGTTTGCTATTTGATTGTTGATTGAATGCAAGTTAGAGTGTGTTGCAGGTGGTTCTTGGTTGAAGAGTCGATCGATCCAACCCTTAGAACCTGAAACTGATTGCCATTCATCTCCTGCCAGTTCTGTAGCTGCATTGTCTCATAATTTCTTAAAAGGATACAAACTCAAGTAAGACATTTACCTTTCATTTGATCCTACCTTTTGAAGTGATTTTAGATGTTAGTTAGTTTCTACATTTCTCTAAATTAATAAAATCTTTGATCAAAACGATTTCGCTTACTAACAAACCTAAACTGAGTATTGTAGTTTGAGTAGACCCGTGGGAATACAACTCTGAGAACGCTCAGGTTTATTTGGTATTGGGGCATAAAAACATCTTCATCAAATTGGCGTCGTTGTCAGGGACATTACTTGACTTTAGGAAAGGTTTAGGATTGCTTGTTTAGTTTTTGCTTTCTTGTTTGTACATATTTGATCTTTTGGTTTTGTTCACATCTTCATCTTGAGAATAGTCTATTTTCTACTTCACGGATTGTGTTGGTTGTTTGCTTGCATTTTTCTACTTTGTTTACAGGATAAAGTATGGACATTCAAGCACAACTTGCAGCTCTCCTTAGGGAGTCATAAAATCGTCGTCCCCCTTCAGTTCAAGTCTCTCCGCCAGCTTTTATTGGTTCTTATGATGAGTATAGTGGTGATTATGGTAGCTCTGGAAACTAGAGTATGCAGGATCCATGTATTTCAGATCGACAGGATCAGTCTTGTTATTATGAAAAACCTGAATCTTATGACTCAACACACCATGTTAGTCCTTCCATGATTGAGTAGTTGAACAATATTATTATTACTCGTGACGGTTCTCTCAAGTGAATGAGTGAGAACATGGATCTCATCATATCTAAGTAGAGCTGGCAAAATGCTGGCCCGACCCGATAAACTTGCCCAACCCAGCCCAACCCTTAGCCCGATTGACCAAAAAGTCAACAGTCCAACCCGCAACCCGATGAAACCTCAACCCGACTAACCCGCAACCCAACTAGCCCGTAACCCGACTAACCCGCAACCCGCCCGCCCAACCCGAATAACCCGATTGTCACACAATTCATAATGTCCCGTGCTTCAAATATCAACATTATGTCATTATTGAAGATATAAAATTTTCATCCACTTCTGACTTCATCAAGTTTATTTTCAAAATAATAAAATTAAAAACAAAAACAAAACGTTTGGCCTAAAAATGTCATAAAATGGAAGTGGCTAGATTTGATATTTTTTTGAAAGAATTGTCTAAATTTATAAATTAGTCCAATGTTAAACTCTAGAACTTAAAAGCTAAATCATATTCAATTTCATTTATTTATTATATGTATATGTAATTTATGAAAATGAATTATTATGTTTAATATATGAACAGCGGCTACAGCATACAAGCCTTAAGCCTGCTCGCAAAAAAAAATTTCAAAATTATTTATCACATAAAAAATTTATATAAAATTTTGCAAATTGTAGTTAAGAGTTGACACTAGTAATCCGTGGGCAACCCGAGACCCGCCCGGCCCGTGACCGATGAACCTGCGACCCGATAAACCCACGACCCGACTAACCCGCAACCCGGCAAACCCACAACCCGACTAACCTGCAACCCGATGAACCTGCTGTGACTTCCTAGGCAAATCCCACAACGACAAAGCACGGGGGAGATCCATGGCTATGTGGAGTAGTTCAACCTTAACTGAGATGACGCGTTTTGTGGTACAGTGGTGGGGGTTTGATCTTGAGAGGAGGAGGTCATGGGTTCGAATCCCACCAACACCCAAAAGCAAATCCGTGAGGGGGGAGGCCCAAAGCGGACAATATCTTGTCAAAAAAGGTTGGGATGTTACAAGTGGTATCAGAGCCTCTCCCTGTCCCTCTTGAACGATGGTGGGCAAACCTCAACGAGGGCGTTGAGTCCCTAAGGGGGGTGTATGTGACATCCTAGGCAAATCTCACATCGACAAAGCACGGGGGAGATCCATGGGCTATGTGGAATAGTTCAATCTTAACTGAGATGACGCGTTTTGTGGTGCAGTGGTGGGGGTTTGATCTTGAGAGAAGGAGGTCATGGGTTCGAATCCCACCAACACCCAAAAGCAAATCCGTAAGGGGGGCCCAAAGCGGACAATATCTTGTCAGAAAAGGTTGGGATGTTACACCTACAACCCGACTAACCCGCAACTCGATGAACTTGACCCGAGCTGGCAAAATGCTGGCCCGACCCGATAAACCCGCCCAACCCGTAGCCCGATTGACCAAAAAGTCAACAGTCCAACCCGCAACCCGATGAACCCACAACCCGACTAACCCGTAACACGACTAACCCGCAACCCGCCCGCCCAACACCGAATAACCAGATTGTCACACAATTCATAATATTCCGTGCTTCAAATATCAACATTATGTCATTATTGAAGATATAAAATTTTCATCCACTTCTGACTTCATCAAGTTAACTTCCAAAACAATAAATTAAAAAAAAAATAAAACGTTTGGCCTAAAAATGTCATAAAATGGAAGTGGCTAAATTTGATTTTTTTTAAAGAATTGTCTAAATTTATAAATTAGTCCAATGTTAAACTCTAGAACTTAAAAGCTAAATTATATTCAATTTCATTTTATTTATTATAAGTATATGTAATTTATGAAAATGAATTATTATTTTTAATATATGAACAGCGGCTATAGCCTACAAGCCTTAAGCCTACCCGCAAAAAAAAAATTAAATTATTTATCACATAAAAAATTTATATAAAATTTTGCAAATTGTAGTTAGAGTTGAGACTAGTAACCTGTGGGCAACCCGAGACTCGCCCGGCCCGTGACCGATGAACCCGCGACTCGACTAACCCGCAATCCGGCAAACCCGAGACCCGACTAACCCCCCAATGAACCCACAACCCGACTAACCCGCAACCCGATGAAACCGACCCATGGCCCGCCCAGCCCACCCGTTTGACAAGTAGGAAAATGATGATGCTCTTGGTTCTCAACAAGGAATTAGCGATCCTCTTAATCAACCCTCTCAGTCTGGCAAACAAACATCAAGTGTTGAAGAGTTGTTGAGTAGTTGGACAAATGTGATTTAGACTAGATTTGACGCATTAGAGACCACTACCAATGCCAAATTTGATGCGCTAGAGGCGTATGTGCGAAAGAAGAAGGATGCAATGGGAGATGGTTTGCACAAGCAGAAAGGAGCAATTGATTACTTGTCTAGCAACGTGAAAGAGCTTAGTGATGGGTTGTTTGACTTGTAATTCAAGTTGACAGTGAAGACAGTTGAAGAGCAGTGCAAGGAACTTCAAGAGGCCGAAGAGGCATATGGGCATATTAAGAAGGAACTTCCTTTTGATCCGAGCTCGGATGACGATGAGGTTTTCCCTCCTTTGATGGGTATGGTCATCACCACTCCTACCCCTCTTATTGAATCTGTGCCCCTTCCTACCGAAGAGATTAAAGTTGTTAGTGCTTCAACTAGTAAAAAGGTGAACTCCATGCATTCTTCTGATGAGACGACTACGGATGACTCGGAACCTACTAAGACAACCAAGCGGAAGGGCCTTAGTAGGAGAAAAAGGAAGCGACGTCGCCAAGATTTGATGATGTTTGAGCAAGCAAAGAAGAATGAAGAGTTCTTAGGCTTGATAACTAGAACAAGATTCATGCCTCCCCTATTGGTGTTATTCCATTCACTCATCCACAACGGGGAAGTATTCAAGTTCAATTCCCATATCACCTCTACTTGAAGCCTGGAGATGACATGAACTATAAAGAGCTGCTCGGATGGGACGAAGACTGCTAACTTTCCAAGTATCTTCTAGCTCAAAGACATTAAAGAAAGAACGATTCATGGGAGGCAACCCATGTATGGAGTCTATTTTGAATTTTTGAGTCAGTTTTGCATGTGCTGTTTGTTCCTTTTGTGTTTTGTTTATTGCGTAGGTCGTCATCATTGGTGCTCACCTTGCCTCCTCACCCTCCCACTAGCCAATTCGAGGTACACTGTATCATCCCCATTATGTTTTGGTCCATTGAGGAAAATGTCTAGTTTAAATGTGGGGTGGTTTTCGGTGCAATGCATGCATGTTGGTTAATTGAGTTTTTGTCGTTAAATGGGTGGTGATTGTACTTTGTTTTTCACTCTTTCACTGCTTCTCATTCTCGTTTGCAGTTATCTCTTCGCATTGCTTAATATCTTCTTTGGTGGCTAGGGCTGGCTAATGGCATAGCGGGTAATGGGTACCCGTGATCCCGACCCGTACCCATTCGGGTTGTGGGTACCCATTACCCGAATGGGTTCGGGCTACGGGAAGGCTTTGGAGGCTTATGGTTACCCACTAACTGAATGGGTAATACCCGTGGGTACCCATTAAGTCCGATTAGCCCAATTAATATAAATAATAAATAAATTCCTAAACCTAATTAGTAATTACCTAAAGGTCTACCTAAACTAAAACAATTACCAATCTATCAATCTCATATTCTCGTTCTCCACTCATGACTCTCACACACTGTGTGCAACTCTTATCCATTCCTTTTCCTTATTTCCTAAACGACCTAAACCTAATTTCCTAAATGGCTACTCTGCTATACGAATCTTCAATTCATCTCATCTATTGACCATTAGCCTTCTCACTCATGTTCTGGAAGTCGAAGGAGTAAGTTGTAAGGAGGAACGATTGATTAACGAATGCTGCGACATTAGCATTATTAATATATTATACTATTATGATTTAAGTCATTCATATTTATTATTTATGCAATTACTAAATTTAATTAGAAAATTTTAAATATAAAATGTTTTTGTTGTTAGTGGGTACCCCGACCCGATCCCATTTTCGTTAATGGGTACCCACTACCCTAACGGGTTTGGGCTGCGGGATGAGTTTCGAGAGATATGGGTACCCACTACCTGTTTCTTAATTGGTACGGGTACCCATACCCGTCCCATTAGCCAGCCCTATTGGTGGCAAACCGTTTTCCATATGGTGAGATTGATGTGGTGCTTTGGCTTAACCAAACGTGTGTGTGAGAACCCATATTATTACCATCTCCCGTTCTTCTTGCTTGTAGTTTTCTAGAAACTCGCCCTTATCGTGTTAGTGAACAGTTGACTTGGTATTGTGGAAGACTTGGTCTATCCGATGCTCGAATTCTCTAGTTTGATGCCATGATCGAGTCTAGATAAGGGATCTTTTAATTTCATGCTTTAAATTGTTGTTGATGTTCCCAATTAGAGAAAATCTGAAAAATGAATGGTTTGGAATTGAAGTTGTGGGTCGATTCACGAGCTGGCATACGTGCCTGCCCATTGTTGTACTCCCAAAGGGAAGTCTCAATGTGGCATTCTTCTTCTAACCTACTCCCGATTGTGGCTGTGGTCTAGGATAACGCGGAATTGCAAAGGTTTTCGGCTGCTCCATACCTAGTGGTAACCACACTGTACCGACCATCCAAAATAAATAATTGAAAAAATTAAAAAAAAAGGAAAAAAAAACAAATTTTGCTTTTAATTTTTAATTTTGTTCTCTTATCTAGCAAGTGTCAGGTTGCGTTCTAGAGTAAGTGTACCGGAAGTAAGTATTGTTTACCAAGTCAGGTTGTTCACTAGTTCGATAAAGGCTTGCTCCTCTTTTACTCTTGCAAGGTTCGATTTTAACTATGTGGTCAGTTGGGTGATCCTCTTGTTTGAATAGAAGCACTATATATATCATTCTAGGAACCAAGAGGTTTTCAGTTTGCTCATTCAGGTTGGTGCATTGTTGCGTTAGAGTTCTTGCTTGAGTACAAGCAAAAGTCTAAGTGCGGGGTGATTTGATGCGCCTAATTATTCACGTATTCAGTCCCTCGTTAGACGACATTTTTCGTACTCTACTTGACTATTTTGTATGATTTTGCGTGAGTTTCGTACTCTTTGACCCATTGGACCGCTTTATATCATTTTGCATGTTTTTTATGCATTTCAAGATATATATGAGGTTGGAGTTCAAACTATATACGAAACAAGATGATAAAAACATCTTAAGTGCATCACCACCAAACATACTCTTGTGCTCATTTATTTGGTCGGATGGATTATCAATTGGGTGGTCATTTTAATCATCCAAAAAGCATCACGTGGGCACAAAGCTCATAATCTAATAATCACCATCAGCATGAAATTGGGCCATCAGCCCATCATTATAATTAAAGGGTTGTCATCAATTAGGGAGGAGGAGAATCTTATCTTCTTAAAATGCTATGGGTGTTCTTGAGTTTGAGTTTGCCACATAATGCTATGGGTGTTCTTGAGTTTGAGTTTGCCACATAAGTTAGAACTCTTCTCATAATTTTCCACATCATTAACAATTTTTAAATCAAAATATAATTATTTCCTCTCATCCTATTAAATGCTTTCATATTAAATACCTCTCCTTAATTTTTATTATGTCATTCATATATAATCAATTGCAGCCATTGGATCCATTGAATTGCATTTACACCCTCAAATCCGGATTTACACCCTAATTAATTGGCATTGATATAATTTTGATTGATTTAGTGTAATAATTATGGGTATATGTTATATTTATTCTATGCAATCAATTTTGATCACACTTACCAAATATTTCCTTAGTCATAGCCGAATAAAATCAGTCTTATGCCCGGAACGAGTTTGAAATTTTCATTCGATCCTTTCAATTTTTTCTAGCAGATTCCGAGTCTCATGGAGGCTTCTGAAGTTATCGAGAAAGCGAACAATCCTTTGATCTTAATCTCATTCCTGATGATCCAATCGAGAAAAATCAACCCGAGCCAATCGAGAAAGTCAATAATCTTAAGAAAACTAACTCTGCTAAGTAGATATTCAAAGGCCCCAAGCAATATTTTCCAACTAAACACTATTATCCAATTACACATATTATCCAACTATAGAAAACTAACTCCGCCATAAATATTCAAAGTCACCGAGCAATATTTTCCATCCAAATACTATTATCCAGTTACACATACTATTTAATGGGAACACAAAATCCAACCAAATTCCAAACTACTAATCAATCAGCAAAACCTTTCGCATTTTTAAATGATCCCTAATAATGCTATTTTCTGAATAATAGTATTTATCAATAAGACATCTGGGTCAGAAATAACAAAAGAGGAATCTACGAATCAACTACAGAGAAAATAACTCCGCCATAATATTCAAAGTCACCGGGCAATATTTTCCAGCCAAATACTATTATTCAATTACACATTCAAAGGGAACACAAAATCCAACCAAATTCCAAACTACTAATCAACTAGGCCAAGTAGAAATGATGCTGCTTAAACAAAAAAGTGTCTTCAAATCAACCTAATAAAAGTATTAAACAGACTCTTAGAACACAAATCAGACTCGCGAAACACGAATCATGTGGGATAATAGTATTAACCAAATAAGAGTATTGTTTCCAATCCCAAATCAGAGTGGAAACACATATAACAGAGATGAATGCTGGTGTATACAACTAATTCCCAACAAAATCGACAACAAAACTAGGTTTGATCGCTATGATCGCACATGCAAAGCCAGAAATCCAAACCTGATTATAGGTCCAACGAGATTCAAGACTCTTAGAACACAAATCAGACTCTTGAAACACGAATCATGTGGTATAATAGTATTAACCTAATAAGAGTATTTTTTTCAGTCCCAAATCAAAGCAGAAACACATATAACAGAGATGAATGCTGGTGCACAAAACTAATTCCCAACACAATCGACAACAAAACTAGGTCTGATCGCACATGCAAAGCCAGAAATCCAAACCTGATTATAGGTCCGACGAGATTCAAGACGACGACGGCGGCTACACCTCTCACCGAAAACGAAATCGAAAACTCCAAGCGACTACTGAGGAATCGGCAGTGGGAATGGCATCCGATAGTGGTTAACTGAATGTAGATTGAATAGGCGGTTACGGCGACTGGGAGTAGAAAATGATTGACGATAGAGAAGAATCGAGAGAGAGAAGGGGACGGTTCTTCCTTTTCAACGATTAAAATGGGAAATAAATTGGAAATGGTAAGCTAAAGGATGTAATTTTTGGGTAATTAATATATTATTATGGGGTAATAAATCATGGGATCTCATTATTTTATTATTAAAAGCCCTCCACCATTGGATGTGTTATAGGAAGATCGCCACAGCATGCTGCCTCTCTCTGCAAATGTTCCATCTTTTCTGCTGCACCGGGTGACTTCCGGGTTCAATCGCCAGTGAGTGTTTGATGATGTCTGGAGCGATTCCCGGCATGTCGTTGGGCGACCATGCGAATAGGTGTGAAAATTCTCGGAGCAACTAAACCAACTCTTGTTTCTCCTTATCTCTTAAGTAGGATGACACTCGAACCATCTTGCTTTCATCCTCCTCAAAAAGTAGTATTGGAACATCCGACTCCGCCGGTGTTACCCTTTCTCCTCCATTCTCCTCCTCCAAGCTTATGGTGAAGTAGGTACTTTTAGTCGCTGCTCTGTAGCATCTTCTGGCGACGTCCGGGTGCCCCAAGCGAGCCCTATTCCCTCTTCAGTAACGAACTTTAGCACTTGATGAAACGGGGATGAGATTGCTTGGAAAGCAGCAAGTACCGGTCGCCCCAGGATCATGTTGTATGTAGACTGGCAATCCATAACATGGAAGTCGATGGATCGTGTCACATGTAAGTCTCCGTCTCCGATAGTTATCTTCATTGTGACGATCCCTTTGATGGGGACCGTGTGCCCTGAAAACCCTGAAATGGTTGTCTTTGTTTGCCTGAGCAAGCTGGTTGGTAGGTTCATTTTTTTGTATAGTTCCCAAAAAATTATGTCTGCAGAGCTCCCCTCATCAACCATCACCCGCTCCACTCGGCTATTGTGTGTTATCACCTGGATTACCATTGCTTCCAAGCTCGGACCTCCCACACGAGCCATGTCTTCTTCTGAGAAACCCAAAACTGGGCGGTTGACCCGGTCTATCATCATTAACTCCTGTACCTCTTCCTTTTTGACTTTCTTTATTGGGTAGCTTTCTCCTCCAAAAATAGTTTGATAAACATGATTCACTTCTGGCCGAGACTTCTTCTTGCTGTCCTCGTCGCCTTATGGTTCCTTTAGTCGGGTGAAAACATCGCCCTTCTTGTCTTGTGATTCTCTTTTTTCTCGGCGATCTTCTTCTTGCGACTTATTTTTTCTCTTAGTGCTTACGATGAAATCCCTTAGTTTTCCTTCGCTTATCCATCTTTTGATTTCATTCTTCAATTCTCTGCAATCTTCAGTGGTATGTCCGTGAGAATCGTGGAAGTCGCAGAACTTCTGGCCACTTCGCTGATCCACCGGAGTGTACATTGGTCTAGGCCAATTTATGGTAGGTCCTTTATGCTGCATATACAGTAGGATCTTCCTCCGCGACTCTGAGAGAGGTGTGTAGTCTGTCCTTTCTTATTGATATCCTCTTTTTTCTTCAGGATGACTTCTCCCGTATGGCGGTCTCTCGGAGAGTTGCCACCTGGCCTGCTGGTTCCCTGAAACGGGCTTTTCTTCCTTCTTCGCCGCTCCTGGTAAAGGTTCCACTAACTGCCCCTCAATTAATATAATTTTCTGTACCCTGGTTTCCAAGTCGGACAGTGATTTTTGGGCCACTTGCAGCAGCGACTCCCATAACCTGTCATTATGGACCGAGTGGAATAGACTTGCCGCAGCGATCTCATGATCTACCCTTCGGATGGATTGGACCACCCTCGTCCACTCGTCAAAGAACTCCTTCGGCGATTGGTTCGACTTTTGCCTTAAGCTTACCAACGCCTGTAGTGGGACTGTCCTCGTTGTCTTGCACTCATATTTCTGTGAGAAGATCATGGCGAAACCCTCCCACGAGGTAAAGGTGCCTTCCGGTAGATTCATGTACCACTCTCTAGCTCGTCCCCCAAGTGTCGCTGGAAAAGCCCTACAGTATGCGGCGTCGCCTGCCTATTGCATCTGCATGGCGATCTGGAAAGCCTGCAGATGTTCATCCAGATCGCTTGTTCCAACATACCTATCCAGGTTAGGCGGTACCAATCCTTTGGGCAGTGGTTCGGCAAGGATCACTCTAGATAGAGGTTGGCGCACTGCTAGCTGCGCAGGGGAGATTTGAGTCCCAGGAAGGAACTGTTGTAATACCTCGATATGAGAATCTTGTGGCGGTCGCCTGACCTGAGTGTTGGCCGCAAGAGCTTGAGCTTGCTGACCGATCACCGTTTTGAGCATTTGAGTGAGCTCTGCATTTTGACGCTCGAGGGACCGGAATCGCTGCTCAAGTAGTTCATAGGCGTCTCCGGTGGGAACTGTACTGCGAGATTCAAAGTCATCTTCAAACTCACGTTCCATGTTCCTAGTGAGATCTGGATACGCCTTGGAATCTGGGTTGACATGTTTAACGGGTGTTACCCCATCGCCTCCTTCGCCACCTTCGCCAGTTAGCGCGGGAATTGCCGATGAAGCCATTCGCCTTGAATTTGTGTGAAAAGTCGCCTGATCTTCCCCTGTCTGGCACGCCAATTGTTCCAGCCTCGTCGCCTGGCCCAATAATGGAAGCCCAAGTTCGTTGGTCTTAAAGCGGTGGTGTACCTCGTAAGTAGCAGGGGGTAGTTAGTTCAAGGGGAGTAAGGCGATCAGTTTAAGAAAGGAATGGAAAAGGAAGGCGAGTATCGTACCGCAGAGCGTTTGTCCGCTGGGTAAAAGTGTTGTCCCCCGGTCCTGTGGAATGTACGGGGTATTTATAGTACCCTTGTCTTGGTCGCCAAGGCTAGATCCTGGACGTCCATTCGCAGACCCCGCAAGATGCTTGACATGTGTCTGCTTCACCTTGGAACCCTAAGAGCCGCCGTGTTGGGCTTATCGCACTGGGCCTTCTTTTGCTTCTTGGGCCTGTTAGCTTTATCTGACTGGGCGTCGCTTGGGCCTGAGCCGCCTAGTTGCCATCGTCTCCAGTCATATGAACTGTCGGCCGTCGCTTAGTCCAAAGTCGCTGAGGAGGGGCCCATCAATTGCCCCAAGCCCTTAGCCAAGCTTTGCTTGGGTAATGGCTTATGACTACCTTAACCGTCTTGCCTGTGATCGCCGGAGAAGGGCCCATCAGATGTGGAGCTACTACTCATCATGAACTCCACTACTACTACTCCATTATAACTATAAATGTTCACCTCTAGATCCGTTGCTTCAGACTATTAATTAAATGACATGTGAATTAATCAATAATGTTCCAAATAATTAAACAGTGACTGAAATGAAACGCCCACTTCAGCTCATCTTCCCCCCCCCCCCCCCCCCCCCCCCCCCCCCAATCCTATCTATTCTAAATTTATACACTAACTGCATGCTCAAAGTGCAACAACATAACATTCCTCTGAAATCCAAAATGGATAAGGAATAAACAAGCAGAAGAAAAAAAGTAAAAACAAAAAGGTAAACTACCAAAAGACTAAACCTGAAAATCGAGATTATAGTTCACGCAGATGGAGGAGGCTAGGAGATGTATGGCCTGCTGCAACTTGTTTGCTTATAAGCTTGAGAGCTCCAGGGGCCTCTCTTAATCTATGAATTCCTGCATCATATACATTCAATAAATATACTTCATTGGAAAAAGAAAGAGGTGGTACAATCGTTTTGTTCATAAAACATACTAGACAGAACAAAGCATAGAACCAACTACTTAATTCTGATTAGTGAGTTTAGACATTAGAAGCCCCAAACTGAATCACAATAAAATCGATCACTTCGAAACCCCAACAGAATTGCAGCTATGCCTCGTTATATTCATACCCCATCCTTCATGACCAAAAAAAATAATAATGTATTCAATATAACACACTTCAATGATTCATGTTCCGGTAAATACAATAACATATCATCCACCTACATTTCAAATCAAACTAGCTGCCATGCGAATATCAATACTAAAACCATATAATCTAGTATATTTGGAAGAAAAGAACTAAAGAATCAGACACTATAATTCATTGGGGGAGCTATACGACATACGAGGACTCATATCATACGTATCAGGAAAACAACAAATTAGAGGAGTAGGTGTGGGCAAGGTCGAGAGTATTTGTAGGTTCTACAGCCCTTTTGGGTAATGATGTGGGAAGATGGATATAGTGAAATTGAACTGTTCAGTTCTCTCTCTCATAGTAAGGGCTTCTTTCTGAATTCTGACTACTTGAGTGAGAAGAGCCTGTTTCATGTTAGACATGCACTGAAAATAGAGTGAGATGAAACCACAACCTGAAGTTAACCAACACATAGGAGAAAACAAAGAAAGAGAGCTATATAAGCTAGCTTCTAATCACACCAACATCTACGTTCCTCATAAGTTGTGACTGATTGATGCTGATTGATTTCCTTTAGCACAGAAGACAGTGTGAAAGAAAGAAGGATTTGAATCACCTTTTCAGTTTCTGAATTTGATATTATGCTATCATCGCAAAACCTCATTTTGAGCAGTTTCATCGTCACAACAAATACAAGTGTTCATGATATACTCGCCTTCAAGTTATATAGAAAACACACAAACTTCGAGACCTTCAAGTTGCCTGCCTTGCTTTTGGAACCTCGAATGTTGATGTTTCCTCAACAGAAATTGAAAGAGAAGAATAGAAATCAGAGAAGAAAGGAGAAGGGGACTGTTGATGTTTCCTCAACACAAATTGAAAGAGAAGAATAGAAATCAGAGAAGAAATGAGAAGGGGATTAGTAGAAATCAGATCTTAACTTCGAATCGGAAGGCAGTGGTCAGACCTAATTATCTCGCTCCCGTGAACAACCTCGGAGACGGCTAACTCAATCCCTTCGCTAGACCTCTGTAAACTTATGAAAAAACTCGGCTACGGCCAACTTAGAAACCCTAGATCTCGTATATGGATACAAGCACAGCACCTTGTCTTCGTCGGTGTTGTTGTGTTCCTTCGGTCGATGGGCTGCAAGATTGAGGAGGGACAAACTCGATCTTCTCCTCAGGGAAACAAAATCGATCTTTTTTTAGATGAAGTTAAGGCAGATATTTCTCTTTTTTCATATGAAGATCAATCTAGGAGAAGAGTTATGAGACGAAAACGATCGAGGTCAGAAAAAGAAATATATATTTTTGGTGTTGGTTGTAGCGGTTATTTTGTATGATTTATAACCGCTACAACAGGTTGATGAAAATACCCAATTCCGTCAGACTCCGCTAACTATAACGGTTCCGTTGTAGCGGTTATCATAACCGCTACAGGGGACACAGAACGCGAGCCCGGCTGTCTGGGTTGCACAACCCCTACAACGGAACTCCTAAAAAATACCCTGTTTCTTGTAGTGGATGTTACAATTCACTTATCTATCCATTTGCCATGGGAAGCTAGAGTTGTTGGTCCAGTACAGTACCATTGGATGTATCCAATTGAAAGGTATTATCATTTCTATAATTTCATAGTTTAAGGGTTCAAGTAGAATTATAGGTTGTAACTAAACTCTTCCTAACTACACTGAGTTAAAAAAAAAAGTATTGCCCTTAGAAGCTCTTTCCTACAAGTTTAGAAAGTAGGCAATTATGCAAAAAAGAAACAATTTGGACCAATATAATTTCAACACCAAATAAGTAAAAATTAGTATTATGCAAATGTCTTAAATGAAATTCATATTTCATTTTATTTTTAAATATAATTTGAGTATGGTTGTCAATCATGTTCCCCTCTCTAATATAGAAAAATCAATATCATTGAAAGCTTTTTTTTATGAAAACACTGAAAGCTTTTTCTAAAAACAATAATAAGAATTTCAGAGATTTGTTTTATGTAGGAGATATTATCTCGCAAAATATGTGAATCGGTAGTTATAGTTTTTGCAATATACTCATTCTTATTCTTTAGGTTCTTGAAGAAATTCAAAAGTTAATATTGGAAATAAGGTGCGTCCGGAAGGGTCAATTTTTGAAACTTATTTGGTCGATGAGTGTTTGACTTTTTGCTCAAGATATTAATTGGAGTATAAATGATATTTAATCATCCAAAAAGAAATGATGATCACAACCCTCCATCTATATAGCTTCAACTATCAGTTGTTTCTCATATTGGATGTCATCTTGGAATGCAAGAGATAAAAGTTTAAATGTTAATCTTTGAAAAGAAGCTATTCTATGTGTCCTGGAAAATTCTGATAAAGTGCAAGAACTTTTTAAGTAATATACTCATTCTTATAATTGTTGGACTGAAACCTTAGTACTCGTTAGAGATGACTAATAAATTTGCTTTAATTGTTAATTATTCATAGTGAACATAAAAATATTATATGTGCTCAAGGTATTTGTAGGATTGATGAAGTTCACCGACAACAATTTTCATGGTGGTCTAAATCTAATTGTTGGACTACAAATTATTGCGATCATGTCCTATATATTTTCCCTACATTTTAGATAATAATGATGCATCGGAATAATGAAATAAATTTGAATCCTTTCTACTATATTTGGCTCGAACTTGAGAAAAACTAGTTAAGTATTATTTGGGTTACTATATTAATGGATTTAGATTTTATACAAAAGCACATGAGCAGATTAAGTGTAGTCAAAATAGTGGTGTGATGGTAAGAGGAGAAAACAACAGATATATTCCCTATTATGGAACTCTTACTTATAATGTCGTAAAACTTTGTTACACAGATGGAGTACGAGTTGTGCTATTTCAGTGTGAGTGGTACAACGCGGAACATGAAGGTGTCAATTGTAAGAGGATCATCATGGCATTGTCAGTTTCAACACAAAACACATGCTTAAAGTAGGAGAGCCATTTGTTCTGGTTAGTCAAGCAACACAAGTTTATTATGTGCATTCTTTGAAAGATCCTAATTGGGCTATTATGGTCGAAACAAGTTCGAGAAACTTATATGAGATGTCGTTAGAGGATGAGGCATACCAAGAAGATGTAGCTTCAATCAATATTACAAAAATTAGAAATGATGAAGAAGATGAAATAACCTGGACAAGGGTAGGACACGAAGATATTATTGTTGATGAAATTGAAATATGTTACTAGTTGAGTTGAGGATATGGGTATATACTTATTAGGTATCATTCATTCCAAGATATATAGACATCATTATTACCTTTTCCCTGGTTTTATCCCGAAGTCTATGAACTTTATGTTAATAGTGTGTAATTTTTTAATATGTACTAGTTTTTTCTTATTCAGAGTTATTCACAGTGGGCATAACTCATAGATGTGACTTGCAAAAAGGTTGCATTCCTATGAAGAAATTCAATGATTTTCATATTGGTTGAAGAGAGAACTCGAACTAAAGAAGTTTGAATGACTTTTAGCCCTTAAACTAGTGCATTTAGCATAAATAGTGACTGTGGGATCAACTACTTTGAGATTCTTAATGTCTCACAAGTCTTAATGGTTTTCTCTCATTGTTGCAGAAGTACTTTCTCAATAGCTAGAACTTCTAAGATTAGTTGGGCATTGATGTGAACCGCTACAATCGTGGGTAGACGACCCTTGAACACCACAAGCTGATCCTCCTAGCAACGTGTAGAACCTATGGAACCGGGGCAGATAAGGACTTTCGCCCACTAGCTATAAGGTGAGCTAGGAACTATAAGTATCAAGTCGAGGGCACCACTTCAAGAGATGAATGTTCTTGACGATAAGCCAAACCTTAAGAAATGCAACAACGAGAAAAAGCTTGAAGGGAAAAGAACATATGTTCTGAAAAGAAGTTTTCAATCCTAATTCAGTCAGTTCTCATACACCACCATAACTCCTTACCCTTGGGTCTAAGTTCTGCAAACATTCGGTCTATCGGATCTAACTACCAAGATTAATTAACCGTCTATGTTCACTTTTGCAATGGAGAACTAATTGGTGCAATTACTTGTGATTAATGAGTTACTCTTGAAGCGGATTAACCCTAAATGGTTCCTACGAAAGACACACTCCATTGAATAGGTTAATTGATTGATTTGATGTTTTAAAGTAAGGCGGACGTTCACCACTATCCTTAACTTAACACGAATCTAATCTAGGTGATCAAGCTAGAAAATAAATAGACAACGATGAATAAAACAATCATGCAAGAGAAACTGTCTAAATCTAATTACCGCCGATCCATGACCGCTTTAAAGCCCCGAGTCACTTAGGGTTCATCTAATTTAAGCTCTATGAGTTTAGCTACTCATGTTGATAACAAAAGAATCAAAAACAACAAAGGAGTTCATCATACAGAGGAAGGACATATAAGAACTGAAAAACCTAATTCTGACGACTCTTGCGAAGTTCCGATCTCTGGCAATCTTCCACTCCTAGCTCCGAGCACTCCGATGGGGAAGATGGCGTCAATATCTCTCCAGGAAACTCTGAACTCTATCTCAAGCTCTCTAGTCTGGAAGTTTAATTCCTGGAATAAGTGCTCTTTTGAATATGTCGGTTGCCTCTCTTATATAGGGTTTGTCCGTAGTTGTGCAGGAAAAGGGATGACTTCTCAGCGAGGACCTTGAAAGTTCTCGCCAAGAACTTCAGTATAATTCAGCTGGATCTTCAAGGAATTTTTCTCTTGATTTCTGCACAATTATTCGGCGAGAATTTATGAGAATTCTTCAGTGTTGGCAAGGGAATGTTCTGGCTTTGACTTGTTTGATTTCTGGATCGATTCCGGGCAATTCCTCGAGGTTCCATTGCTTTCTGAGCATGTCCGTGGCTACATAATTGATGGCAAAAACCTATGCATTCACAAAGGCACTAGAAAACACATCAAATAGACCCGAAACAGGCCAAAGTAACCAAATTGGCAGGAAATAGTGCAATTGAGTGAAAACACCCTAAACTACCCCTAAAACCGTGTCTCAAGCAAGGAAATGTCGTTTAAATGAGGCTGATAATCACGTCAAATCTAGTATCATCATCCTCACTTTCCAATGCCCTCGCACCTTTCCTGGAATGTCTCGATAAATTCTTTTTCTCTTATTTGTATTTTCACCACCAGTGTTCTCATTGTCACTGCGCTACCACTCCAGTACCACGACAACTACCACCAGAAAAATTGTAATTGTTGGGAAAGTCATCACCACCTCCATCACCACCATGTGAAGCTCCAAAGCAGCTCTTCTTGCTACAGAATTTCCTCGAGTTGAGATCGGATTTCAAATTCTTGAGCCGACGCCTGGTCGGATACAGACGCATCCGTCTGAGCTTCCAGATCTTCCAAGCGAGCAATGAGCTCTTTCTTCTTTGTGAGAATATGGATGAAAACCTCTTTATTCCAACGACGTAAGTCTGTGGTGAAGTTAGCAAGTTGGAAAGGGAGATCAGCTCCTTTTTCCCATTTATCACGAAGGAAGCTTTCAAACTCAGAGTGAGAAATCCATGGAGCAAGGAAGCGGTAAGGGCGAACTAGATTTCCCCTCTCTCTCTAACCAATCTGGGCCAAAATAGGTCTATGATTCGACTTTATTCTAAACAGATTAGAGACCTTAGTCTTGGGGAAATCAACCAGCCAATCTGGGTTAACCAGAAACCTGTCCAGGCGCTCTTACACAAATCCCTACTTCCAAGTAAAACGGGGGCCTGAGAATTTCACATCCGACAAACCACAATCGATGATCATGTCAATAAAAGGTTGATGCTTACGAAGACAAATGGGGCCCCACCTCTTTTATCAAGGGAAGAGGTAAGCGCGTTGAAATCACCAGCCAACATCCAAGGGTTGTCCACTCGCAAAGCAAGTCCATGAATATCATCCCAGAGCGGCTCCCTATCTGCCACACTCGGTTGACCATAAATAGCAGTCATAAAAACTTACCTTGATCCTGACAAGATCCTTGAAGATGAATAAATTGATCGCTAGAAGAGATCATCTGCAGCTTAATATTGGGTGAATTCTAGAGAAACCCATATCCCACCAGCAAAGCCCACTGAGTTAACCCTCACACAACTCGTGTAACGAAACTTGCGACTAACCAATTCAGCTTTATTGCCAGTGATCTGTGGTTCCAAAATGAACAAAATGGAAGGCTTGAACTTTCCATGATATGAACGAAATTCAGCTAGAAATTTCTTATGGCATGCACCGCGACAATTCTGCGAAAAAAATGCTAAACATAAAAAACGAGAGAGACAAAACTTACGACCCGAAGTAGTGACTGCTCCACATCCATGGCAGCATCGCCCGTACTGATTCCATCTACCCTTGGCATTTCAACTAAAGTTTCCTGCATCTCTGAATTTCCTTCAACCGTTCTTCCATCCGGGGGTTCTGGCTCGCGTCTTAATATTGCTTTAACAACCTCGGAGCTACCCACTCCACCCGAAGTCTTACTGATAAACTTAGTCCCCGGTTTTTGCTTTTGATATTTAGGAGCCGGTTTGGTTACTAGGAGCTTTGACCTCTGACCAGTTTTTGGTAAACTGGACTCTCCTTTGACTTGAACAGGCTTCTTATCAATACTGCTCATAGGTTTGTCTTTCTTCGGTAGCACCTGTTTCTTCTCTTCTTTGGGGATAGTTACCTTAGCTTAGGGAACAACCTTATGAGGCTTGTTGTCCTCCTTGCACGCATTCACCTCAGCCGAGATGCTGACAACCTGGGTTTCCTCATTTGCCAAAACTGAGAAAGGATTTGAGTTATTCGAAGAAGAGCTCCCCGATGCTGGATCCTTAGCCTCGCTATTTGATTTCTTCTTGCGTCGAATATTCTTCTTGGCCAGCATCCAAGACCCAAAATCTTCCTCAAATTTCGGACGATGGATTTCCATTCCTCCTGCTTGGAACACATGATTATTAAACGTAGCACCTTCCGGGAGCTGACCAGCATCTCTATTCTCATGAGCCAAGGAAGGGCAGTCATCCTTGCTATGGCCATAAATACCATAGTTAAAGCAGATGACATGAAGCCCTTCATGCTCAACCCTTCTCACTCTCCACATCCTGTACTTTGATTTAAGCTTTTGTAGAATGCCCACTTCAACACAAATCCTAGCATAGTTCCCATGACAACCATTTAAAGTGGTATGGTCAATTAGAACAGTCTTTCCAATCAAGGTGAGAATCGACTCATCAAAACACTCAAGGGGAAGATTTAGAAGACGAACCCAAACCCGAACTTTACTAATCGACGATAATCCAGGTTCAAAAGAAGGTCTCCAAGGCTCTGACACAACGTATTGGTCACCTATAAGCCATGGCCCATTGTTAAGCGCACTATCAGAATCTTCCATTGACATAAACTCGCAACATAGTGACCGAAACCAATATCCCAACCATGAACATGACCCTTCTTCGCCCAAAGTTGTTGAATACGTCGTACCACGAATGTGTAAGGAAACATCTTACCTAAGGTACGAAAAATAATAGCACTAGCCCATGCACGTCGAACTCTACCCTTTTTCAAATTCAGAACCCTAACCTTCGGACAATCATCATCGTCCTCCCCGTCATCTTCAGAGTCATCTGAAACCATTCCTTCATTATCCCAAAAATCCTAGAACGTAGCAGCGTTCCCCATAATGGTATCGCGGAACGAAAGCCCCTGTTTCAACCATGGTAGGACCACTATCGTCAACACCCTCATTGTCAGTAGTTTTGTCCTTCTTAACCACCTTGACAGGAGAAGAAGAGACAAAGGGGGTTGGAGGTCTGGTGGCTTATCCTTCATTAGGGGGATTACCTCAGAAATCACAAGTTCCATCGCAACCCTAGCTCCGACTTCGTATCTTATATATCATAAGTAAGGATCATTAATTTAATTACTAATATATATCAAAATAAAATTAATACCTAACTACATTGGAGATATCTTATCAATTCTATAAGTTTTATTAATCGTAAAATCTTATAATTTCTCTAATAAATTATAAATATTAAATTGTATTTATTTTCTAGTTAGTATTATTTGTGGCATATCTTAAAATATAAGACGCTTAATTTTATTTAATTAATTTATAATTTCATACATCACTTTCTTATAGGTAATTTTATTTTTTTCAAATGTATTCATTATGTTATTTTAATTTTTAAGAATAAAAATATCTAAATAAATGTGTAGTAAACTTCACGATAATATATTTTAATGTATTTAATATTGTAAATAAATAAAGATTTAATCACATATATAATTGTTCCAGCCTCCTCGCCTGGCCCAATAGTGGAAGCCCAAGATTGTTGGTCTTCAAAGGGTGGTGTAACTCGTAAGTAGCAATGGGGGTAGTTAGTTCTAAAGGGGGAGTAAGGCGATTGATTGGGAGAAGGAATGGGAAAGGAGAGTGAGTGACGTACCACGGAGCGTTTGTCCGCTGGTTAAAAGTGTTGTCCTCCGGTTTTTTGGAGTGTACGGGGTATTTATAGTACCCCTGTCTTGATCGCCAAGGTTGAATCCTGGCCACTCGTTCGTAGCCTCCATAGGATGTTGACACGTGTCCGCTTCACCTTGGAACCCTAAGAGCCGCCGTGTTGGGCTGCCGCTTTGGGCCTTCTTTTGCTCCCTGGGCCTGTTTGCCCTGTCTGCCCAGGCTGTCACCTAGGCCCAATTTACCAGTGGCGATCGCTGTGTATGGGCCACTTGTTTGAGCCTTCAGGCCGCTGGCGGGCCGAGCCCATCAATTGCCCCCAAGCCCTTAGCCGAGCTTCGCTTGGGTGGGGGCTTACTCACAATCTGGATCGCCTGCCCTGTGATCGCCGCAGGAGGGTCTATCAATTGCCCCCAAGCCCTTAGCCAAGCTTCACTTGGGTGGGGGCTTCTGATCGCTTGTGTCATGTCACCTTTGTCGCTTCTGTTCTTTTTATCGCCATGGCTTCTTGGTCTTTCTTTGCCCTTTTATGCTTTCTCTTCTGCAGTTCAACAATGAACCGAGCTGTTTTTACCTGTGTGATTTATGTTGCTTCAAATTTTTATCGTCGCTGCTGCCCGTGTCTATTTTCCTTTGCACAACTTGCTGAAGAAGCTGGGGAAATTGGGGTATTTTGGTAATTGCCTGGAAGTCATTATTACCCTAGTCTACCAAACGTCTCCTCAGCTGTGCGTGCCTCCAATCAGCCATCGTGATGGTTCATTCTTCCACGCCTGCCGATACGTCTCCTCAGCTGCGCGTGCGCCCAGTCAGTTGTCACGATGGTTCTCTTTCCCCTTAAACCTTTGCCTTTCTAAACCCTCACTTCTCCATCTTCTCCCACTTTCCACGCCTCCTCCTGCTATCTGCTCCTTCTATCCTTCCGGCGCTCCCTGCTTTCTGCCTCGACCTCTTCTTGATCGGAAAACCAACCTATTTCCTATCTCCGATTCCCAGGATGTCCGGAGCTCCCCGTCGACCTCCCAATACTTAACCTCCTTCCACATTCTCTGTTCTGTAAGCGCTTTTCTTCTTGTTGTGGCTTCTTCCTTTTCTTACCTCTACCAATATGAGCTCCTCAAATGATAGTCAGAATCAGAGTCACTCTTATCCCCTGGGTACCGACTCCTCCATTTCTACAAGTAGTTCTTCCCGTGGACCTACTCTTTCCAATGATTCTCCTGCTCCTTCCAACCCTTAATCTTCTACTGAAAACTCTTCCTTTCCTTACTTAGCTGATGTGGAAGAGTACACCGACGACACCCGCACTCTTCCTTTCTGGGGTTCCCACCAAGTCGGCTTCCAAGTGCCCCTCAACCATTTCGAGATCAATCCCGAGGAGACCGTTGATGAAGGTCCTTATATTATAGGCAACTGGAGATCCATGTGGCAAGGATCACCCTGTAATGAACGAAAAGTCATTGGTCCAGGGTACTTTCCTTCGGGCACCGCTCAGAAATTTGCCCGAGTTCTGCCTTTGTCTATGCTGCCCTCATCTTGGAAGTTCGTCGTGGCGTCCCGGCTTTCCACCATTGGCAACTGTCCCCCTGGATGGCATGGCATATGGACCGAGGTCTTCACCAATGGTCTTCGCCTTCCACCATCTCCATTCATATGTAGCGTCGCTTCTCGAGTGTTTTGGCGCGTTGCTTGGAGCTTTTAACGTAGGATGCTGGGCTACCGCGTCGGCTTTCGAATGTACCTGTACTGCCAAAGCTATCGCCCCGACCCTTCACCTTTTCCAGCTTATCCATTATGCCAAGATGACCATGAATGGCATAAGCTTTTGTCGTCGTTCCGAGTTTACTGAGAAGGGAACCTACTCTTCTCCTAAACCTCGCCCCACTTGGTACCACTCCTTCTTTTACTTCCAAGCTAGCGACTCAGATCGCCAGTGGATCGACTTCCTCCCTTCCTCATGGTCTACTGGCGATTTAAGTCGCTTCAATGTCGATCTTGGTCCTACTCCTGCTGAGGTTCTTGCTCGGAGTCATGTTCTTCGTGACTGCCATCATTTGTCTACCCAAGCGGGGCTAAAGGCTTCTCAGGGGGGAATTCGAGGAGGTATAAATTTGATATGCTAAGGACTTGCACTCTTCCGTACCAGGCCTTTCTCTGTTACCTGATATATATATATATATATATATATTTTTTTTTGTGTTTAAATTTTTTTTTTGAAAAATGCCACGCTCTTTAAGATTTGTCGCCGCCATTACTCACGATCGTCACTGTCTTGTTTATCTCTTCTTTTGTAGGTTTTACCAACCTTGTCGGGTGCCTCATGAGCACCACTGCTCGCGGGCCTGTGGGTGAGACTCGCCCAGAAGCTTCTCGTGCCAACCCTCCCGTCCCCCCTCCCCATGTTGCTTCGCCTTCCGTGCCTCCTCGCTCATCTGGGAAGGGTAAGGGAAAGAGGAAGGCGACCGAGGGTGATGAGGACCCCGCCCCCTTAAAGAAAAAGAAGTTTGGGGCCTCCAGACCCAAGAAAAAGATTGGGGAATCGTCGAGTCATAAGCCCCAGGCTCAGCCAGCTTCGGACGACCTAGATGAAAAGGAAGGTGAGCCTCTGATTTGCCGCTCCCGTCGTGCTTCCCCTCGGGGTGAGAATCAGCCATCTCCCCAAGAGCTCGTTCAACAGGAAGCCGAGGGCGACCTGGATCCCACTATTGTCATCGCCGATAGTCCCATTGCTGCTCCAATCTCTACGCCACACGCCTCCGATATTGCTGTCGATGAGTCAGAGTCATCGCCTGACCTTGACCCTCGCCCCAGAGAACAACCGCGAGATCAATCCCGACCCCCCTCTATTGCTACCGATCGCCCCCGCCGCACTTTGTGGTCTGAGCGGGCAAATACTGTTTTTGATCGACCCACCCCTCCTGGGCGACGGGAGGATGAGGGACCCTTCCGTCTGCCGTACTTCACCATCGTCCATCCAATGACTTCCCATATATCGCCCAGGATGACAAGCGACATAGCGGAGGAGTTTTCTCGTGGTGTCTACCATGGTGTGACTGAGCCTGGGGTGAGCTCAGAGGTTTCAGATCTTCATGGAGCGGCATCAATTCGGATGTTGCAGGTGAGTAATTCCGAAATTGCCTTTGATTTTTTAGCAATCACAACACCGTAGTGTTGCTTAAACTGAGAAATGTGTAAACATTGTTACTAGGCTGTTGCTGAGCTTGGCGATTTGTCTTTCGTCTTCAAGAATCTCCAAGAGGAGAATTCGAAGCTGAAGGAAGATGTTGAAAATCTTTGCTCGCTTCGTATGAGCCTTACTCGTCTTCATAATGAGGAGACGGTATGGGTCCTTGGTCTCTGCCCTTATTTGGTATTTGGCGTGGTGACTCATCGCTGATCCACCTGCATTTTTTTTAACCCAGCGCCGTGCCAATGTGGTGAGTATCGCTCTCTGCAACCTGAAAGGGAATCTAGATGATCAGACCGCCCAAGTTGCCCGCCTGGAAGCTCACCAAAGTGATTTTTAGGAGGAATCTGATCGCCTGAGGGAAAGCTTGGAAGCCTCCCGCGAACGACTCTCTCATCTTGAAACTGATCTGAAAGAGGCCCAGGAAAAGGCTGCCAGCGTGGATGCGATTAACGCGGAGCGCGATAATGCGAAGGATCTGCTAATTGATTCTTTGGCGGCCCAGGCAGCGACTGATTCCGAGCTAGCTGCCCAAAAAGCGTTGTATACTGAATCCGTTGAGTACTTTACCCAATCTATTGGTGAGAGTATTCGCATGGTTATGCGTAGCTGCCGGAATGAATTTTACAAGGTTTTTCCATCCAAGGGCTGGCCTGGCCGCAAGATGGTTCGCGCTATGCTGAAGGGTCTTAATCGCTACAACGCTGGAGCGCCCGACCCTGTCGACAACGACGAAGAGATCACTTTTCGGGACGCGAGTCGCTTGGAGCGGGAGGTGTCTGCTGAGGACGCAGAGTACGTAGCGACTGAACGTCGAAAGCGTGGCCTTCCTCCTTTGAATCTTGATGGTTCAGAAGTTCAGCCACAGTCCTCTGAGCTGACACCATCCTCCGGCGCACCAGGCTCCAGCTCTCAGCTTGCCAGGTCTGCTGACAAGGGAAAAGGGGTTGCCCCCTGAGAATGTTATCCACCGGAGTTGCTGTTATTGTCTGTCATTTTTCACTTCTTTTTTCTTCTTTTTTTATGCTGAAACGTTATATTTTCGCCGGCACCAACAATATTTTACCACTTCCCTACTCCTTGCTGTTTGTAGCTATTGTTTTCTCGTGCGATTTTTAATGCCCGTAGGTCTTACATAGCAATTTCAATGCCCTTAGGTCTTATATGGTGACTTTGATGCTCGTAGGTCTTACACGGTGACTTTTAATGCCCGTAGGTCTTACATAGCGATTTCAATGCCCTTAGGTCTTATATGATGACTTTGATGCTCGTAGGTCTTACACCACGACTTTTAATGGCCGTAGGTCTTACATAGCAATTTTTAAAGCCCGTAGGTCTTACATGGCGATTTCAATGCCCTTAGGTCTTACATGATGATTTTTAATGCCTGTAGGTCTTACATAGCGATTTCAATGCCCTTAGGTCTTACATGATGATTTTTAATGCCCGTAGGTCTTACATAGCGATTTCAATGCCCTTAGGTCTTACATGATGATTTTTAATATGTGAAGTGTTCTGAGAACGAAATATTATGACACTTGGTCATTTCATTAGGCTTAGCATTGCTTACAGGGTCTTTTTAATCGTAATACCGCCTAAGATGCATGAAGTTCCAAGTTTTGGGGATCTTCGTTCCGTCCAATTCTGCCAGCTTGAAGGTGTTGGCACCTACTACTCGTCATACTCTATACGGTCCCTCCCAACCTGGGTTGAGCTTAGCTGCTTCGATCGCTGCTCTGAAGATTTTCTACAGCACCAAATCATTGAGCGTGATGTGATGCGGTCGGAGTTTCAGATTGTACCGCCTAGCCAGCTGCTCTTTTTCCGCGATCAGTCGCATCGATGCCTTTTCTCTTCTTTCCTCAATCATGTCAACATTGAGCATTAATTCTTGTTTGTTTACCTCGTCCCTGTACTCCTAGATTCGTATGGATGGGATCGAAATTTCTACCGGGAGGACCGCCTCGGTTTCATATGTCAATGTATAAGGTGTCTCGCCTGTCGCCGTTTTGTAAGCCGTTCGGTGAGCCCATAGTACGTGGTCAAGCTCTTCGACCCACACACCTTTACATCCTCTACTCTTTTCTTTAAACCCTGCAAGATAAGTTTGTTGGCCCCCTCCGCCTGTCCATTGGCTTGTGGATAAGCAACCGAGGCGAATCTCAAATTGATCTTTAGGTCATCACAGAATTCTTTGAAGACTTGTGAGTCGAACTGAGTACCATGATCGCAGATGATACTTTCTGGTATTTCGAATCTAGTGATGATATTTTTAAACGCGAATTTTTGTATCTGCTTAGCGGTGATGCTTGCAACCGCCTCTGCTTCAACCCACTTGGTAAAGTAGTCTACTGCCACGATTAGAAACTTCCTCTTTCCTAAGGCTTCTGGAAATGGGCCCAGGATGTCCATTCCCCATCTCACGAATGGCCATGGGCTGACGTTTGCTTGAAGCGCCGTTGCTGGCAACTTGTGGTAGTTTGCAAATTCTTGGCACTTGTGGCACTTTTTCACCAAGTCGCCTGCTTCCTTTCTCATCGTGGGCCAATAAAAGCCTTGGTATATTAAGTTCCTTTCTAGACTTCTTGTCCCCAAGTGAGTGCCACACACACCTGAATGTACTTCATCCAGAGCCCAAGCTGCATCTTCTTCCCCCAAGCACCGTAGGTACGGGCCCATGGCTGATTTTTGGTATAATTCACCTCCTTTTATGGTGCATCTTCCTGCTTTTCGCCGAAGTTTAGTCGCTTCTAACGGGTCGCTTGGTACCGCGTCATTATCCAAGTACTGGATAATGGGTGTTCGCCAGTCGCTTTTTGTAACCCCATTGATAACGTGGAAGCATTGCTTCGTCTTTGTTTCTTTTTCCACCATGACCATTCTTCCTCAGAGTTTGTCGCCGTTGCCAACTTCGAGAGTGCATCCGCATGGCAGTTTTCCTCACTGGCGATTTGTGATATGGCGACTTTCTTAAATTCAGATATAAGCAGCTTTACTTCATCAAAATAAGGGAGAAGCTACTCTTCCTTTATCACAGAACTTCCATTAACTTGGTTGACCACTATTGCTGAATCTGAGAAAACTTTGATGTTGGTAACTCCCATACTCTTGGCGATTCGTAAACCAGCTTCTAATGCCCCATATTCCGCTACGTTATTGGTCCTATTAGTTGCAAATCGCAGTGCTACCTCAAGGAGGATCCCCCCAGGCGACTTTAAAACTATTCCAGCACCAGATCCTCCTTTACTCGAGGCGCCATCCGTAAATAATGTCCATTCATCACCTTCCTCCACATCCTCTTGTACTGCACCTTCCACAACAACGTCTGCTAGGACTTGGCTTTAATCGTTGTTCTTGGCTGGTATCGTATGTCGTATTCGCTTAACTCGATTACCCATTTAGCCAATCGCCCTGCTACGCTCATAGATCTCAGCGCGTTTTTTATGGGAAGGTTGGTGAGCACATGTATTGTATGTGCCTGAAAGTATGGCCGCAACTTCCTGGCCGTGCAAACCACGACATACGCCATTTTTTCTATCGCCGGATACCTTGTTTCGGCGTCGATTAAAGTTTTACTTGTGTAAAAAATAGGATGTTCGGCCTTTTCCTCTCTTCAAACCAAGACCGCGCTAATAGGTTTTGGAGAGATTGCGATATAGAGAAATAAAGCTTCATTTAACTTTGGAGATGCAAGTACAGGACGAGTAATTAAAAATTGCTTCAGCTCTTCAAATGCCTTGTTACATTTGTCATTCCACGCAAACTTCGATGCATTCTTTAAAGTTGCAAAAAATGGGGCGCAGCGATCGGCAATCCTGGGGATGAATCGGTTGATCGCCGTTAATCTTCCAGACAAAACTTGTACTTCCTTCACGGTCTTTGGAGGTGCCATGGCTGTGATTGCTGCGATCTATGCGGGATTGGCCTCTATTCCTAAACCTGGTTATAAGATACCCAAGAAACTTTCCTGATGTTGCCCCCAACACACACTTCAAAGGATTTAGTCTGAGCGAGTATTCTTGCAATGTGTTGAAAGTCTCTCGCAAGTCACCTAGACGATCGTCAGACTTCTTGCTTTTGACTAAGAGATCATCCACGTATGCTTCCCAGTTCCGCCCGATTTGCTTAGCAAAAAACCATGTCAATCATTCTCTGATAGGTTGCTCCAGCATTCTTGAGTCAAAATGGCATTACTCGATAGCAGTCGTTCGCTGTTGGTGTCATGAAGGCTGTTTTCTCTTGATCTTGCTCATTCAGGGGTATCTGATGATATCCCGAAAACATATCCAAAAAGGATAACATCTCGTTGTTCGCTGTCGCGTCTACCAGCTGCTCTATATTGGACAAAGGGTATGGATCCTTAGGGCAGGCATCATTCAGGCTGGTGAAATCGATGCACATTCGCCATGCTCCTGACGACTTCTTTACAAGAACAACATTGGCCAACCATTCGGGATACTTCACCTCCTTGATAAACCCTGCCTTTAAAAGTTTTCTACCTCCATTTCCACAGCCTAATGCCTCTATGTGCAAATGTTCTGTCTTTTTTGTTGCACTAGGCGACTTCCGGGTTCAATCGCCAGAGAGTGTTTGATGATGTCTGGAGCGATTCCTGGCATGTCGCTAGGCGACCATGCGAACAGGTGCGAAAATTCTCGAAGCAACTGAACCAATCCTTAGCTTCTCTTTGTCGCCTAGATAGGAGGACACTCAAACTGTCTTGCTTTCATCTTCCTCGAAGAGTGGTATTGGGACGTCTGACTCTACTGGTACTACTCTTTCTCCTACATTCTCCGCCTCCAAGCTTATGGTGAGGCAGGTACTTTTAGTCGCCGCCCTATAGCATCTTCTGGCGACGTCTGGATGTCCCCAAGCGAAACATATTCCCTCTTCAGTAGCAAATTTCAGCACTTGATGCATCGGGGATGAGATTGCTTAGAAAGCGGCGAGCGCCGGTCACCCTAAAATCATGTTGTACGTAGACTGGCAATCCATGACATGGAAGTCAATGGATCGCGTCACCTGCAAGTCTCCGTCTCCGATAGTTATCTTCATTGCAGCGATTCCCTTCATGGGGACCGTGTGCCCCGAAAACCCCGAGATGGTTGTCTTCGTCGGCCTGAGTAAACTGGCAGGCAGGTTCATCATTTTGTACAGCTCCCAAAAAATAATGTCCGCAGAGCTCCCTTCATCGACCATCACTCGCTCCACTCGGCTATTGTGTGTTATCACCTGGATTACCATCGCTTCTAAGCTCAAACCCCCTACTCAGGCCATGTCTTCCTCTGAGAAACCCAAAACTGGGTGGCTGACCCGATCTATCATCATTAATTCTTGTACTTCTTCCTTCTTGACCTTCTTTGTTGGGCAGCTTTCTCCTCCAAAAGATAGTTTGATAAACATGATTCACCTCAGGTCGTGACTTTTCTTGCTGTCTTCACCGCCCTATGGCTCTTTTAGCCGGACGAAAACATCGCCCTTCTTGTCTTGTGATTCTCCTTTGTCCCGGTGATCCTCTTCTTGCAACTTATTCTTTTGCTTAGTGCTTACGATGAAATCTCTTAGCCTTCCTTCGTTTATCCATCTTTCAATTTCATTCTTCAACTCCCTGCAGTCCTCAGTGGTATGTCCGTGAGAATCGTGGAAATCGCAGAACTTTTGGCGACTTCGCTGATCTGCCGGAGTATACATCGGACCAGGCCAATTTATGGTATGCCCTTTATGCTGCATATACAACAGGATCTTCCTTCGCGACTCTAAGAGGTGTGTAGTCTGTTCTTTCTTCTTGATATCCCCTTTTTTCCTCAGGGCGACTTCTCCCGCATGGCGGTCTCTCGGAGCGTTGCCACCTGGCCTGCTGGTTCCCTAAAACGGGCTTTTCTTCCTTCTTCGTCGCTCCAGGTAAAGGTTCCGCTAACTGCTCCTCAATTAAAATAATTTTATGTACTCTGGTCTCCAAGTTGGACAGCAATTTTGGGGCCACCTGCAGTAGCGACTCCCGCAACCTGTCGTTGTGGACCGACTGGAATAAACTTGTCGCATCGATCTCATGATCTACCCTCTGAATGGATTGGACGACCCCGGTCCATTCGTCGAAGAAATCTTTCAGCGATTGGTTCGGCTTTTGCCTTAAGCTTACCAACGCCTGTAGCGGAACCGTCCTTGTTTTCTTGCACTCATACTTCTGTGAGAAGATCATGGCGAAACCCTCCCATGAGGTTATGGTTCCTTCTGGAGAATTCATGTACCACTCCCTGGCTCGTCCCCCAAGTGTCGAGGGGAAAGCACTGCAGTATGCGGCATCGTCGACCTGCTGCATTTGCATGGCGATCTGGAAAGCCTACAGGTGCTCGTTTGGGTCACTTGTCCCCACGTACCTGTCCAAGTTAGGCGGTACTAAACCTTTGGGCAGTGGCTCGGCAAGGATCGCCCTAGACAGAGGTTGGCGCACTGCTAGCTGCGCGGGGAGATTTGAGTCCCAGGGAGGAATTGTTGTAATACCTCGAGATGAGAGTCCTGCGGCGGCTGCCTGACCTGAGTGTTGGCTGCGAGAGCCTGAGCTTGCTGAGCGATCACCGTTTTCAGCATTTGGGTAAGCTCGACGTTTTGTTGCTCGAGGGACCGGAATCACTGCTCAAGTAGCTCGTAGGCGTCCCTGGCAGGAATTGTACTGCGAGACTCGGAGTCGTCTTCAAATTCGCATTCCATGTATCTGGTGAGATCTGGATTTGCCCAGGAATCTGGATTGATGCGCTTGACGGGTGTTATCCCATCACCTCCTTCACCACCTTCGCCAGCTAGTGCGGGAACCGCTGATGAAGTCATTCACCTTGAGTTTGTATGAAAAAGTCGCCTGATCGCCCCCTATCTGGCGCGCCAATTGTTCCAGCCTTGTCGCCTGGCCCAATAGTGGAAGCTCAAGATTGTTGGTCTTCAATGGGTGGTGTACCTCGTAAGTAGCAATGGGGGTAGTTAGTTCTAAAGGGGGAGTAAGGCGATTGATTTGGAGAAGGAATGGGAAAGGAGAGCGAGTGACGTACCGTGGAGCGTTTGTCCGCTGGGTAAAAGTTTTGTCCTCCGGTTTTGTGGAGTGTACGGGATATTTATAGTACCCCTGTCTTGATCGCCAAGGTTGAATCCTGGCCACTCGTTCGTAGCCTCCATAGGATGTTGACACGTGTCCGCTTCACCTTGGAACCCTAAGAGCCGTCGTGCTGGGCCGCCACTTTAGGCCTTCTTTTGCTCCCTGGGCCTGTTTGCTCTGTCTGCCCAGGCTGCCACCTAGGCCCAGTTTATCAGTGGCGATCGCTGTGTATGGGCCGCTTGTTTGAGCCTTCAGGCCGCTGGCGGGCCGAGCCCATCAATGTTACTTTGTATTTTACTTGATTGTAAAAATAAGCTCCAAATAGGATGATACTACACTATATATTATCTGATTCAATCTAAAGAGTTTGTCTAATAAATTATTAGCTCGAAGTGTTGTAGAATTCCTCTCATAGGTATCAAATCATTTCATCTATTACTCGTTAATAACATAAAACAAAGATAAGTCATTCAAAATTATCAATGCATCATATTATGACTCGACCTAATGAACCTGATCAACCTAGTCCAACCATCACCACTCATGACCAAACTTGTCTATGAACAAACAACCTTGGACATGTCTAACTCATGACTCAATGAACCACATTGTTTGACCTATGTTATGACTGATCGCTGCCCAATTAACTTGATTAATCTAAGTCATCTAATTTAATTGACTTGATTGGTATACATGGTCATGTACATAATTTAGATTTAAATAAATAATAATACATACATATTAACATATTATTCCTCCTATTGGGCGGGCAAAAAGACTAGCAGTGATATTAATTAAAAATGATCACTTGTTTTATCATCCTAATTTATTGGAACCAAAATATTCTCAAAATAGAAACTAACTTAATTAAATAATATTTATTTTTGTGAATTTTTTCTGCACTTCTTTGCATTCTGATGTCCGTTGTGGTTTGCACGATCACCCACCTCGTCATTGCTTCCTGTGGAATGTGTCTTTTTCTTTATGTTTCCTGTTAGGTTTACAACTATATGTCGGTTGACAGCATATGTACCATCAAAGTTTTCCACTCTGAAGAATGAAACAACACGCAGAACAATATTTTTGGACAATCCACAAACTTTAGGCTATGTATGCTGCTAGTGGTGACTTGGAACCTCATCTTACTCAGTCTTCGTTTTTACCATGGTTTGTTAGTTCAACTTACAGCCTACATAGTTATTATTATAGGAACCACACTATCAGTGTGTTGCAACCATTACTGGTTTCGATAACCACCAACATTGGTACTGTCGTGCATGTCCACAACGCTCATGTGCGGTTGCTATCAATTTTTTATAACTAGTGTGCAAAGCATGATGTTGTCCTTCCACTAGAAGTTGAATTTCAGTACTAAATGTTATCTCAGTTGTGTTCTTTCAGCTTCTCATTCACATGTTTCATAATTCAGATTGCACATGTCACTAGAAATTGTTGGTTTTTTATCCAACATTGGAGGCTTCTTTCAAGCTTATCAACTTGACAGCTAATCAGATACTGCCCCTTAATACATCAAAACTAAACTGGTATGTTCTTATCTCGATGTCTGTGATGAAATACCACGTCCATTAAGCGCTCTAAACAGACTCTATGTAGCGTTAACCACGTGCACATAAATACATATGGTGACTTCAAGGCTTCTAAAATTTGGGGACTTGTGCTCCATCGTGCTCAGTTGCTTGACTAGCTGCCATAATCAATAGTGACAATAAGATAATTTTAAAAAAAACTATTATAAATAAATAATTGAACTATATGATAGGTACTTCGTTAGTACTCAATTCTACTTGTGATTGAATTGACTCGAATGTGAATCCTAAAAAAAATATGTTATATTATGACATGATTTGATGAACCCACCAACAAAACCCAACACAAATCCATTTTTGACTCGAGTTACCTAAATTCAAAAACATGTGACTAATCAACTCATGACCTGATAAATCCACTACTCATTTAACATGTGATCTTACTGACTCGTAATTTGATCAAACTTACAACTCAATGTACCTGTCCCGTCTAACTCGAATAATATATGAATTAAGATATGTTTCTTTCACAAATTCATTTGTATAAAAGTCGATCATCTTACTCAATCTAGTCTGACCTTACTCGTGACATTAATTGCATAAAAGTCAACAACACATAACTTGATGAACTTGCATAATGATTTACTACCCAATAAGTGCATACTCGACTAACTCATCTAATGATCATGATTATTCATATGGACTATTGTGTTTAATTTGGGAGCTCTCCCAAATTAATATTAAAGTCAAATTAAGGCATCTAAATACTCCTTTAGACATAATGAAATCATCTACCAAGATAGACAAAAATTTCATTCATAACATAACTTAATGACTTTGTATAACCATATATGTTGGTTATAAAAATATTAAATAGCGACAATTTTTTTGAGTTGTCTGAATAAGTTTCCTCCCATATATATTTGTAAAATTAAAATACTTTTATTGATCACAAATCTATATATAACCGAAAATAATATGAATAGTCACAAATAAATAGTAGTTTGACAACACATTTCCGATGACGTGATTCTCACGTCACAAAAAGATCAGCAGTGACAATTTAAGCATGTTGTCACTAAGTTCCAGTCACTAATAACTATCTTTTTTGTAGTGCCTATCCCTTCAACCAAGGTCTTTCTTGCTATGTTAGTGAAGCTTCCTCCATCTACCAACATCGAGCAAACTTTATTTCCGATCACGCATCGTGTGTAGAAGATATTTTCTATTTGGCGGAATCCTTCCTTGCTTGGGGTCACATGTAATACACGTGAGTAACCTGAGTAATTTCACTACAAAAAAAAGGTGTTTGGCGTCGGTTATACACGCGTTTTAGCGTCGGTCATGACCGACGCCAAAACAAATAGCGTCGGTCGGATAAAACGACGCCAGATCAGGTGACACTAAATTTTAGCGTCAGTCATTTGGTCAACCGACGCTAAACCGCGAGCCAACCGATGCTATTGTGTTTCGGTCGAACCACCAACCGGCTCAGTGGTTAGAACATAGCGTCGGTCGATACGCCTAACCGACGCTAAATTACCAAACCAACGCTAAAGCGCGTGTGTCTAGTCAACCACGCGTTGACCTGTATTATCATTTAGCGTCGGTTGTGACCGACGCTATTATAGGTCCAACCGACGCTATTACAGGTTCCAGTGGGCAGAATTCTGCTTCATTTTTTCGTTTTCTCATACTCTTCTAGTGCCAATACCTGCATAAATTTCCCTGCATACATCAATTCCATTTTCACAATTCCATTTTCACAATTCCATTTTCACAATTCATTTTTCCAATCACTAAACAAACTGTATATAAATGTCGGAAACATCGTCCTAAAACATTGTACTCAAAACATTGTTCTAACACATGCACCTTAAACATCCCCCTAAAACATCTAAAAACACATGCTATCTACTCATCATCCTCCTCGTCATCGTACGAGTCCATGTCTGAGGGGGGCATACTCCCTTTTCCCTTAGAAGATGAACCCACCAACTGGCTGAGCCGCTGAACCTCCTCCTCCAGATAGCTCAAGCGCTGGACCTCTGCCTGCAACGCCCTCACTTGATCCTCGGCGGGACAATGGCCGAAGATGTGAGTGGTAGTAGCTGAACTACTACACTGGCTCAATCCACCGGCTGCTCCACCACGTCTCCTACTCATATTAACCTGAATAGACAAAGACAACAAATAATTAGAATTTGACTATTTTAAATTTACATATATCATATACTACATTACATTACCTGGGAGGGGGTCACGCCAGTTCCCATACCGCGAACTCTACCACTGTGCTCCTTCGGATAAACAAGTCCGAGTGCATCATTCGTAGAAGGATATGTCGGGACTGTGGGATCCTGCACCAGCTTCAGAATCCGAGGCTGCACAGTGATGACACAAATGGGTTTCACAACCCAAAGTTAATTAAATAGACACTATTAGAGATTATTTTGTTAGATTGGAATAGGTGATCAAGTACTTACCACAATAAGATCAGTGTAAGTCTGATCCTTCTTTGTGTGAGTGATAGCATACAACTCACCTCTACTGGGCGCTAAACCTCCCCTTTCAGCTGCCTACAAGTGTACGAACTAAACAATATGAATACACTTTCTAGAACGTACTAATACACAAAAAATTATTGGAAAGTTGAACTGGATTATTACCAACTCCAGTCCTCTAACTCGCAACTTCTTTGACCCTCCAGTGTGGGGTGAGGTGTAAGTCCTCCGGGCAACTGAATTCTTGCGAGATCTCGCCTACAAAATGTTATTCATTTCAATGATGTACGTTGATATAATATAGGCGGCTTAATTTGTAAATGACTTACCCTTGATATGATAAAGTCTCAGAATGAAAGATAATTTGGAGAACTTCTTACATCCTTCGTATAGTACTGTTTCTCCATCTTTTAGTAAATCCCTCAAATTTACATTGTCATCATCAACCGGCTCTTGTATTGGCTCAGGGATGCTAGTGTCATTATCTTCGCTCATAGGAATTTCTTCATTCAAATGACCTTCCTCATTAACAGCTTCATTAACAAGTACTTCAGTAGTAGTCTCGCGGACCTCCTAAGTAACGACACCAAAAGCATCATTAACCATTGAACAAAGTGATCTATTATGATCACTTCCATGCACTATTGTACGTGCAGTCCTAGAAGAAGATCCATACAGACGCTCTCCATGTCGATCCCAAATAGTATATCCTGGCGGAAATGGCTTGCGGAGTAAATGCTCATACACATCATCTCTACACAACCACTTCTTGAATCCACATTTTGGACATGGACAGACTATTTGCTCTCCGTCGTTGTTGTTGGAGAAAGCAAAATTCAGAAAGCTTTCTAAGCCAGTCATGTACTCCGGTGATAATCTTGGGGTGTTAATCCAAGATTTATCCATTAGGAGATACCTGATTAAGTGTAGGTAATAGATTCTTAGTACTGGAGATCATAATCTATATATAAGTTAACTAAGGTAAAATGCTAAGATGTTATAACATTAATTTACAATCATGTTGTAGCAAATAATATACTAGTAACTAGTGTTTGTACGAAATTACCATGAAGTAGCTAGCAATATGTTACTGAGTTTAGTTAACTTAAAAACAAACCATAACTCAACCAATGAATTCTAATATTAATCATATTCTAACAAATAATTAAAAATAACAAACAATTCTACTAATTAATCTCAGTTTCAATATAAATTATAACTACCGCATAATTCATACAGAAAACACATAACACAGTAATCATATACTTTTACTCGCATTAAACCACAAAAACAAATTATAACTGATCATAGTGAAAACATGCATATTACTAGGAATTAGATTAATATTGACGACATACATATTACTATACAAGTTTAATCATTTTTATGAGACATGCATATTACAATCAATTAATTTATGTGTAAAAAAAAAGACAACAAATGCATACCTTACACCGGGGTGAGTGACAAAAAGGCAGAAGACAGAACCACGAGAAAAGCACTACTCGATACGGGCACTGAGAAAATAACCACACAACATGTACAATTAGAACTAATCATAATAACTATTTCAATCCACAACAATGCTAATGACACATACAATCTAGAAACTAAACGAAATTTAAATTACAATCTACAATTCAATACTATTCTAGGAGTCACAACAATTTCAATTCACTACAATTCTAATAATCACAAAGTATACAATTCTAATTCTCTACAATTCTAATAATCAGAACATATACAATTATAATTCTCTACAAAATAAACAAAATTTAAATTACAATCTAAAAATTAAATAACTTACCCCGAAACACAGGAGGAAATGTCAAGGAAGCACGGTGATGAGAACAGTGTCACAGCAGCTCCTAGCTCGAATGCTGGCAATTTCAGAGGATTTTAGAGGACTTGGGAGTTGAGAGAATTTCAACTTTTGGGGAGGAGTTGCATACTGATTTTCTGCCGTCTGGGGGGTTTTTTATATGTTCGGGGTTTAGCGTCGGTCACAGCCGACGTTAATTATACGCGTTTTAGCATCGGTTGCTGACCGACGCTAAATTGCTTCTTCTGACCGACGCTGAACCAACCATTCGGTCAGACCAAAAAATCAACCCTGAACGGCTAATAGCGTCGGTTGATGCGCTCATTTTAGCGTCGGTCGACTATCAACCGACGCTAAAACGCGAAGTCACCTATTTAGCGTCGGTTGTTGACCGACCGACGCTAAATTGCTACGTTTTAACCGACGCAAAAAGCTATTTTTTGTAGTGTTTTTTCCAAGACGTGTGGGACTAGCTCCTCTTCTTCTGATTCATCTTTACATTGGTCTTCGGTTTCTTCCTCATCGTCTATGACCACTTCTCCTTCTCGAATCATCATGGTGGCTTTATTGGGGTAGTCACGAGGCATGTGTCCTCTACCTTGACATTTGAAGCATACTATACAACCAGGTTAAGGATTAGTAACACTAGGTGTAATATACTTAGGGTATACCTTGAGGGGATTTGTTTATGGTGGTTGTCGCTTTTCTAGTTTCTTCCCTTTGTGGCATGGTCTTGCTTTGGCTAAGACTAGGAGTCGTGGTGGTCCTCTTGACGTAGCCTGATCAGAGCTCCATTGGATTGATTTGCCAGTTTGTTCTCTTGGAATGACCTAGATGGTTGACCGGTCTGACTCTAATTTGCTCCGGAATTATAAGAAGGACGTCTTTGGAAGCTTCCTTGTTGATGCTGTTGTTGAGGTTGTCTGAATTGGCGGTAGTCGGAGTATCCTTGTTGATTGTTGATAAATCCTTGACCAACAAAATCAACTTCTTCCACAGACCAAACACCTAGTTTTCCAAAATTCTGACAACATCCTCCTTTGTGCGCGCATGTGCCAAACCACTCACAGTCGGCGATAAAGATAGAGGCTGAAGGCGGATTAGCGATGAGTGCTCCAGCTTTCTTGAGATGCTTACTTTGGCCTTCATCTGCTCTTCTAGACCCAATTGGTTCTTTGCTCCTTCAGATTTCCTCTCTTAATTTCTGGACTTTGAGGCACAGTTAGCAAAAAAAAAAGAGAGCAGCTTCTGGAGTGAGGGGGTGTAGTCACCGTCAGCTAAGGAGTTCACCCACTTGGTAGACTCAACATTCATGCCTCTAGCAAAGATCTTGGCCAATTGTCTCTGTTCGAACCCATGGTGAGTGATGAACCTAAGATCGTTGTTCGGGTTCAAACAAATAACTAACAAAGCTACAAAAGCTAGGGTAGATCGTATTCCAGGGGTCTTCTAAGATTGACTACTTTAAAACTGGCAAAATACTCAAATGCAAGCAAGTTGTGCATGGTGTGAGTTCCACGATTCTACGAAATGCGGAGAAATTAAAAATTAAACTAAAGCAGATTAAATTGGGTTTGAAAACAAGGATGACAGACGAACTTAGACTTTGAATCCCCCTTCGTTCCCCAGAGCATTGGCAATCAACATATCAGCGGATTTCGATTCTCATTCAATCAATTACTAAGATACCACCATAACTCCTTACCCTTAGGTTTAAGACCGGCGAACGTTCGCTCTATCCGTTCTAACTACCAAGATTAACTAGTCGTCCGGGTACGGCCGCCTCTCGCAACGACTTAATTAACTGGTGCAATTACTAACGATTTATGAGTTACTCTTGCAGTGGATTAACCCTAACCGGTTCCTACGAAAGGAACACTCCAATTATAAGGTTAATTGTTCAATTCGATGTTCTAAAGTAAGGCGAGCGTTCGCTTCTATCCTTAGCTTAACCAGAATCTAATCTAGGTGATCAATCCAGACAAGAAACATGAACAATGAAGAACAAATCAAACATGAAAAAAAACTGATTGAATTTCGAATCTAATCACCGCCGATCCGTGACCGCTTTAAAGCCCTGGGTCACTTAGGGTTCATCTAGTCTAAGCTCTAACGAGTTTAGCTACTCATGATTATTACAAAAGAAACAAAGACAAAAAGAGAGTTCATCATTCAGAGGAAGAACAGAAAAGAATCTGAAAAACCTAATTTAGACGACTCTGACAGACTTCGATCTTCGGTAAATAACACTCCTAGCTCCGGTTCTCCGAGATGAAAGGGATGGCGTCACGATCTCTTTCCGGCTCTTCGAACTCTAACTCTTCGCTCCAGAACTTGAGAGGATTCTGATTCGAAAAGTGTAAATTATGATATGATTATGAGGTTTTTCTTTTTGGGCCGCCGGGTTAAGTATTTATACTTAACCCTAATCAGCCGGATTTCTTCTGATATTTTCGCCGAAATTCTTAAGGAATTTTCGGCGAAAATTCCTTTGCAAATGAAGGGATATTTTCGCTCTTCTCTGGACTTCATTCTCGGTTCGAAAACTTGACACTTTCGCCGAAACCGATTTGTGCTGATATTTTCGCCGAAAACACTAGGTGATTTTCGGCGAAAATTCCTTTGTAATCCGGGCAGGAATTTGTTTGAACTTGATTGGCTCCTTTGATCGATCCTGGTGCAATCCTTCGAGATTCCAACGCCTTAGACACGTCCTTGGTTACTTATTCGATGGCAAAAACCTGTGCTAACGTAAAAAACACTAGAAAACCATCAGATAGACCCGAAACGGGCCAAGGTAACACAAATGGCACGAGATAGGGCAATCGATTGAATATTCATTTTTCTACCCTAAAAACCATGTCTTAAGCAAAGAAATGTCGCTTAAATGAGGCTGATAATCACGTCAAATCGAGTGTCATCAAATACCCCACACTTAAGCTTTTGCTTGTCCTCAAGCAAACTGAATAGAGACGCTCATGTTCATAAATGATAAGATCGATTAAATTGGAGCTCAATCAAACACAATGAATTATTAGACAGATCGATCCTTGAACAAGAAACCTAACATGCATACAGATCAGCCAAACTACCTGGTCTCACTAATAAACTGCACACGACAAGTAATTAGCAACCAATTATGCACGAATTTGACCTGACCAACCAGACTCCTCGCACAGGATATATATAGTACAATGGGAACTCTCACTCTTTGTGTTTAAGGACGTGTTTTTGCTCTCGATCATTTTCTGTTACCGAATTCTGTCATAAGTTTGCATTTCGACCACATCTCCACCACTGTGACAACACGAGTATCTAGTCAAGAAGGACTTCCCTGCTAGGACCGTAATGAAATCTACACTACTCGGGTTTATAATGAGATGGATGATGGGAATGAATGATGATGGCTTTGTGCGGTGTAGCTTTCGACTTAACTTCCCTCGAATCTAATCTATGGCTTCCTACCGTCTAACCAAACACGGGTGGAATGATGAACGCTCGTCCTATGCTACCCTCAAGCAACCTAGCACTTTTTTTTTCTTCTTTACACGATTCTTTTTTTTTCTTCTCTGTTGACTTCGTTCTTCCATTTGTAGGGAGAAGAACGTTTTATTGAACTAAAAACTTTGAACTTTTTCTGATTTTTCTTTTCTTCATTTTTTTTCGAAATTTTCTTCTTTCTTACTTCACTTTTTTTTTTCTTTTGTGCCGATTTTCTTTTAGTTGCAAGAGGGGTTTACACGTCTGGACATATTAGCTAAGACCACCTGTTTAATGGCTATAGGCAGGTTACCACAAACCGACTTCCGGTAGGTCAATCTAGAACTACAACCACAGGGGATCAACGGGGAATGAAAGAAATGGGAAATGGCTGTAATGTATTATCGAACCGAAAGAACAGGCCAAGCTCAAGGGTCTAAACCTAGTGGATTTTATCGTTTGGTAGGCTATCTGGCTTAGTAGCTGAATCTAGGTGCCCCTATCCTTCTAGAACTCGTGTCATCGTGTGGTCTCGAGTAGGTCTCATGCAAATTCTAACTCATTCAAGTAAACAGAAAACCACTCAGAAATAATTTAAATTGCAAGTTACGTGCAATGGATCAAAAGCTCACAGTTGGTTTGCTAGTCGGATTTGGTCATTTTCATGCAATCAAGGCTACAAACTACAAGTGTGATTTTAAAAATTCTGTTCTGACTAGGCAATTTAGCATCAAAGTATACAAGTTGGTTCTGAAGTTCTAGGTTAAGCAGTCTAAGCATCATTATGAAGGGTTGAACAACAACTTAACATCAAAAATCAAGAACTGAGCCATTCTAATGCTAGAGAGACTGGAATGGAATCACGAGGCACACATAAAACACAATCAAGGGCAATCAAGTTCATGCAAGGTTCTCTAGCATCCTACCCCACACTTAAATCTGACTGTGTCCTCACAGGACTAATTCTAGAGTTCAAAGTGAAGTAGAAGAACCTGGACCGAGAGGATTGGCGTAGGGGATGATCATGGGTCCTCGGAGCGGAGGGAATCTACCCAAGCGAAGCAAAGGGAATCTCCCAACTGCCTACAAAACAAAAACAAATAAAACATAAAAAGGAAACCGGGACAAGTGTCCCGGATCCACACACAAAAAAGTTGGACCGAAATCCGAAAAGAATAAATAAAAAGAAGACACTAGAAAAGGAATACAACCCGATCACTGCTGGTCCGGTGAACCGGGAGGTGGAAAGTGGAGAAATTCACCGAGCAAACGTTGCCACGCCATCTGTGCCTCATACCGCCTGTCGGCGCGGCGCATATGCTGCTGCATAATAGTCCATCGCGCCTCTTGAGTGGCGTTGTCGGTGATGCGCCAATTCTGAAGTCGCTCGTACAATTCCCCAACATCCGCGGGGTGGTGTCGGGGCTGCTGCGGAGGCGCCTGGTATGGATCGAGAATGTGCGGCGGCGACTGGGGAGCATACCCTGCCTGATGATGTGGCCAGGGTATATAATCGTGGAATACTGGCGGCGGCTGGGGCTGCTGCTCCTCAGCATCATCTTCTTCCTCCGACTCGACCACAGGCTGGAGTGGAGGATCTGCTGCTACATGGGGACTGAGGTCGAGTTCTAAGTCGTACTCAACCGCTAAGTCTCCTCCAACAGTCCTAACTCGGTGTCGTGGAATGTGCTGGCCATACTCATGGCTGATGCCGAAGGAGATGATGAGCTGACCTATGTTACCCCCCAAGAGTCTGCGAGGTGACATCTTCCTCCTGGTCTTCTGGCGGAAGATGCGAGCCAGTACCCAGCCGGGGTGTAGAGGGTAGCTCTCTCGGATGGCTCGGAGAAGCATGAGCTCCTCCTTGAGGATATGGTGGCGATCCTTGTCGGGTACATATAAAAGGGATCTACGCCAAACCATATGAATAAATTTAAAGAGAGGGTGAGAGAGAGACTTAACTGAGTTGTTCACCCCAAGGCGATCGCCAGGTACGCCTGTCATGTGGCTCCAGAGCGCGTGGTACTCCTCCTCGTTATCATCTTCGCCCCAACCTAGGTGATGATCGTGATAGTGCTCGTAGGGGATGCCGAGATGAGCAGCAAACTCATCATAGGTGAGCTGCCTGTACACCCACCAAGATAGAAGGTCACAACCTTCTGGCGTTGCTTCCTCTTGTGCTGATCCAGATCAAAGGTTGCCCAGAACTCTTGGAGGGCAATGTCTGGGAACACGGCGGCGATGGTGGTCAGCTCGAGGAGACCAGCCGGTGCTAGGGCGTCATGCACGTTCCGGTGGTAGTCCTCATCGTGATCGTACAGGGACTCCATGGAGAGAGGGCGCACATCAGCTCCCTGAATGTGCTCGATCTTCTGGAAGCACTCAAAGTAGAAGTCTGGTAGACGAGCTATACTGCGATGGTATCCAGCCCGGCGGGGTAGTGCAGGTGGGGGACCCAGAAACGACGGGTGTGACGGGGGCGGCAGCTCCTGAGCTCGAGGCGCCATCAAGTCGCGCCTTAGTCCTGCGCTCATAAGTGGTGTTCCTAAACCAGAATGAAACCAGATTAGTCAACTAAAACCCTACCCCACACTTAGTAGAAAAATCAATTTCACAAAGAAATGAGGGAAACTAAGTGGGGTAAGCAAAGCGGAGTAACCGGTAATCATAGACAGTAAAATACATACTTAGGAACAGCCAGAATCGAAAAAAGCACAATCAGAGTTCAAAAAGTCAAACCGACATTCAGAAAGTCAACATTTATAGCACAATGAACCCTAATCATGGCAAGACTATCACAACTTGGGGAATGACGGTAAAAATGATCTCAAATGGCAAGCACGATAATCTGAACGAGAATGAACACTTTACGGCAGCCAAATGATCAAAAACAGTTCATGGTCAAACCGACATTTCTCACAAGTCAACATAACAAGGAATTAATCGTATGCATAGCAACACATGATCAAATGATATGGAAATTAAGCACGGAACTCCCTAAGCATGCTAGAACAGTTCTACAAGTTCAGCTAACCTAGTTCACACGAAAACAGTCGGCACGCAAAACGAGGCAAACCGAAAAGTCAACCGAAAGTCAACCCCGACAAAATTCAGCAATCCATATGTCAAAAGATTCGTTTTGAAAATCTCTACAACTTACCTTGAAGCCATGACTGCTAAAAATGAACGGGTGGGGAGGAATCGGTGAAAAAATTTGAAAATAGGGGTTTCGGTGAACTGGAGCTGTAGAGCTCCGATTCGGCTGTTCTAGGGCTCGATGGAATCGGAATGGGGAGGGGAGTTGAGCGGCGGTGGTCGGCGATGGCGGCGGTGGTGGGAAACGGTGGCGACGGTGGTTTTAAAGTGGGGTGGCGACGGCAGTTTTAAAACAAAAGGGGAGAGGGTTTATTTTCGGGTTTTGAACGAAAATGGGAAGTGAGGAGAGAGAGGAGGGAGACCGGATTTTTAAGAGGGGATTTTTTGATTTTCAAAGGAATTTTCGGCGAAACCAATAGGTTGTTTTCGCCGAAAATGAGAGTTAAAATGACCGCCGAATTTCAAAAGGATTTTCGCCGAAAACACACAATTATTCGAACCGAAAATAGGAAACAGGAGACCGAGTTCGAAAATCAAAGGGCGATTTCGCCGAAAATAAAGGGTGATTTCGCCGAAAATTTTGAACTACTCGGGTGAAAAATATTTTCGCAAATCTGGCCAACTTCAGAAAATCACAGTTAAATCCACAAAAATCGGAACGACCTCAATCAACTTGCGACTAACTCTACGACACACAGACTCTACACGAAATAAAATAAATCAAACAAACTGACACTTTTGGCTCCCCCGAACCGACTCTAAAATACCAAGTTCAACAAAAATTAAAACAGACTCTAGCCGTGGGTTGCCTCCCACGAAGCGCTCTTTTATTAACGTCCTTGAGCTGGATGATACCTGGAGGGTATTAGGAGACATCCCAACTTAGATTCTCTTAATGCTCGCGTCGGAGTTCATGAAGTACCGCTTCGGGACTTCTCCGGTAAGCGTGAATCTCTTCCCGTTTGCATGCAAAAGCTTGGTACGTCCATCGGGAAGATGATCGACGAACTTGAACGGTCCGAACAGTTCTCTGGAGAGATCATCCTTCTTGATTGTTATGATGGAAGGAATGAAGACTGCCGGCTTCTTCTTTTCTTTTATCTTCGGCTTGGTATCACCAGGATCGGTGATCGTCAGTATTTCCTTAGGAGATGCTTTCGGCTTCTCCTTCCATACTTGTTCCGGCGCCGGTTTCTCAGAACAAATCGGTGGTGCAGCTGGCTCGGTGGAAGACGGCGGAACTTTTGGTCTTCAGACCATTTGGGTCTTCGTCTTCTTGTTCTTTCCCGAGGTCTGCTCGGTTTAATGCTCGGTGGCTTAGAAGAGGCTTGCAGTTCCTTCTTCTTCTTCTTGAGCGGCTTCTGAACCAAAGTTTCTGGCTTCTTCTTAATGACCTGTTTAATATCTGCAGCAACAAGTGATCTAGAGACACTGGAAGAAGCATTAGTAACGGAGTTGACCGGAGTCAACTCCACAGTTTCAACAGCTAGGCAGTGAGATTCTTCATTCCTAGAGTTATATTTCATGCCATCTTTAAGACGGAACGTTTTCGTTTCTTTACCGACTCTTAGAGTTAAGGAACCATTTGGAATGTTAATATTCATTCCAGTAGTAGCCATGAAAGGTCGACCTATGAGAATAGTAGCATCATCTGTACGTGAACGGACCACATTTAGTAACAACGTCTTTAATCTCTCCCTTAGGGGTTTTAAGTGATCTATCAGCAAAGACGAGTTGCATACTGGGCGGTTCAAGTTCTCCTAGGTTTAACTTTTCAAACAGGCTCATAGGCATGACATTAACAGACGCTCCTAGATCAACTAAACAACGTTCAATCTCAACATCATTAATGACCAAAGGCAAAGTAAAAGAACCAGGATCAGATAACTTAGCTGGATATGGAGAAGCAGGTTTCTTAATATGAATGTCAGGATATCCTTCCTTGTTCCCCTTCATGCCAGTCTCGATCCTTGCATTTGGCAGCAATGCTCTAGGAAAAGGAGGCTTCACGACGTACGGTGCAAGAGGAGGATCATCCTCTTTAGGCGCCGGTTTCTGTTCTTCTTCTTTTTCTTCTTCCTCCGGAGTCTCAGCGATCCTGCGTAAGATAGAACAAGCATCAGCAATTAAGTTTGGGAGTTTTCGAGCGGTTACCATCTTGGCTTGCTCCTTCCTCGGATTCGGCTCTGTCTGGCTTGGAAGTTGGCCAAATGGTCGACTAGATGCTAGCATGCTCGAGATGTTGTTCACGGCTTGCTCAATTCTTTGTCCAGATGCTATCTGTTCTTGATTGAGAAGAGCTTGACCCTTGAACTGACTGTCATGATCATCGAGTCTAGTGATGATCTGGCTGAGCTTCTTATCCAGGTCACTGACATTGTTATCTCTTTGATGATGCTGCCCTGGATAGGTATTGTTAAGATATTGATTCTGGCGATTGCCAAGAGCAGTTCCATAATTACCCAGATTGTGATGTGGCGGCTGGTAGACACCTGCCGGCGGATGGTTAGGCTTCTGATCCTGAGCTGGACCAGCCGGGCGATTATTCTGGTTTTGGTTGTGGTTGGCGCCAGCATTGTAGGGAGGTCTGTCTTGATAGTTCCCTTGCTGTCTGAAGTTACGGTAGCCAGCATAGCCATTCTGATTATTGACGAAGCCTTGTTGGATGAAATTTACCTCTTCGGCAGACTAGACTTCTGCCTTACCAAAATTCTGACAACGGCCTCCGTTATGTGCGCAAGCTCCACACCACTCGCAATCGGCAACGTAGACAGAAGCTGTCGGCGGCTTGATCGGTGTGGTAGACTTCTTCAAATGCTTCTCTACCTCTGCTTTGATTGTAGCTTCGAGATCTAGCTTGCTCTTTGATCCTTCAGATTGTCGTTCCCAGTTCCTTGACTTGGAAGCACAGTTTGCGAAGTGAAGAAGAGCAGCTTCAGGTGTTAGTGTAGTGCAATCCCCTTCAGCTAGAGAATTGACCCACTTGGCAGATTCTTCTCGAAGTCCTCGAGAAAAGATTTCAGCTAACTGCCTCTGCTAGAAATCGATTCCAAGTATCATATAAGCTTTCTCCTTCTTTCTGGGAGAATCTGGCGATGCTATCCTTGATGGCGGTTGTTCTGGCCGAAAGGAAGTATTCTTCAACGATGTCCTGAGCCAGAGTATCCCAATCAGTGTAATAGCCAGGTGGTTTGCCAGTAAGCCACCTCTTAGCAGGGCCTTTCAGAGAGAACGGGAAAGCTCTCAGAGAAAGAGTGTTTTTGTCGAGGTTTCCGCTCTTGAAAGTGCTGCAGAGATCAAAGAAATCTGCAAGATGAGTGCACGGATTGTCTAGGGGCCTGCCTTCAAACTGTAAATCCCTAGAGATCATAGTCAAGAATGGAATCTTGATCTCATAGTCAGGATCTCCTTCAATGCACGGAACGGCAATGGCAGATCGAACGCTAGTCGCGCTCGGCTTGTTATAGTCTGCTAGACTCTTCTGTGCAGGTGGTGGCGGCGGCGGTTGATCGCCATTTGGTGGTGGTGGTGGTAATCTATCGTCCATGATGGGAGATGGAGGAGGTGAAAGTGACTCGGTGTATGAAGCGGATGAAGATGATGGTACAGGTGAAGATGGAGATGAGGAACTCTCCTTCGGTTCCTCGATCTTGATCGGAGTGATGAATGGATTGGATCTGCCTTTCTTCAGAATCTGTGATCGTAGAGGTGGAGCAGAACTACCTGGTCTCTCTGCACTCTTAGCCTGTTCGGTTTGAGAGCGAGTCCAAGGACGGTGAGGCATACACCTGTAAACCTACAGATAACAAAGACAAACAAAACCAGTGTAAAATCGAAGTGGATGGAAAGGTGAAAGATGGAAAATAGAAGAATAAATTGCCAGTTCTTCTTTCGAACAATCAAAAGAAGTCCCCGGCAACGGCGCCAATTTGATGAACCTAAGATCGTTGTTCGGGTTCAAACAAATAACTAACAAAGCTACAAAAGCTAGGGTAGATCGTATTTCAGGGGTCTTCTAAGATTGACTACTTTAAAACTGGCAAAATACTTAAATGCAAGCAAGTTGTGCGTGGTGTGAGTTCCACGACTTCTAAATCTACGAAATGCGGAGAAATTAAAAATTAAACTAAAGCAGATTGGAAATTAGGGTTTGAAAATAAGGATGACAGACGAACTTAGACTTTGAATTCCCCTTCGTTCCCTAGAGCATTGGCAATCAACAGATCAGCGGATTTCGATTCTCATTCAATCAATTACTAAGACACCACCATAACTCCTTACCCTTAGGTTTAAGACCGGCGAACGTTCGCTCTATCCGTTCTAACTACCAAGATTAACTAGCCGCCCGGGTACGGTCGCCTCTCGCAATGACTTAATTAACTGGTGCAATTACTAACGATTTATGAGTTACTCTTGCAGTGGATTAACCCTAACCGGTTCCTACGAAAGGCACACTCCAATTATAAGGTTAATTATTCAATTCGATGTTCTAAAGTAAGGCGAGCGTTCACTTCTATCCTTAGCTTAACCAGAATCTAATCTAGGTGATCAATCCAGACAAGAAACATGAACAATGAAGAACAAATCAAACATGAAAAAGAACTGATTGAATTTCGAATCTAATCACCGCCGATCCGTGACCGCTTTAAAGCCCTGGGTCACTTAGGGTTCATCTAGTCTAAGCTCTAATGAGCTTAGCTACTCATGATTATTACAAAAGAAACAAAGACAAAGAGAGAGTTCATCATTCAGAGGAAGAACAAAAAAGAATCTGAAAAACCTAATTTAGACGACTCTGACAGACTTCGATCTTCGGTAAATAACACTCCTAGCTCAGGTTCTCCGAGATGAAAGGGATGGCGTCACGATCTCTTTCTGGCTCTTCGAACTCTAACTCTTCGCTCCAGAACTTGAGAGGATTCTGATTCTAAAAGTGTAAATTATGATATGATTATGATGTCTCTCTTTTTGGGCCGCCGGGTTAAGTATTTATACTTAACCCTAATCAGCCGGATTTCTTCTGATATTATCGCCGAAATTCTTAAGGAATTTTCGGCGAAAATTCCTTTGCAAATGAAGGGATATTTTCGCTCTTCTCTGGACTTCATTCTCGGTTCGAAAACTTGACACTTTCGCCGAAATCGATTTGTGCTGATATTTTCGCCGAAAACACTAGGTGATTTTCGGCAAAAATTCCTTTGTAATTCGGGCAGGAATTTGTTTGAACTTGATTGGCTCCTTTGATCGATCCTAGTGCAATCCTTCGAGATTCCAACGCCTTAGACACGTCCTTGGTTACTTATTCGATGGCAAAAACCTGTGCTAACGTAAAAACACTAGAAAACCATCAAATAGACCCAAAACGGTCCAAGGTAACACAAATGGCACGAGATAGGGCAATCGATTGAATATTCGTTATTCTACCCTAAAAACCATGTCTTAAGCAAAGAAATGTCGCTTAAATGAGGCTAATAATCACGTCAAATCGAGTGTCATCAGTGAGGCCAGTTGTAGAGAAACTCTTGGAATTCATTCCAAGCATCATAAAGGCTGACTCCATCCTTCTGTCTGAACCGGGAAATGTTGTCCTTATAAGCTGTGGTTCTTGATGGAGGGAAGTACCGATGAACGCGTTTTCGCGTGTTGTCAAATAACTACCCTACTTAAAAAGTAAGGTAGATCGAATCTCTCGAGGTTTCCTCTAATTGACTACTCAAAGGAATTGGCAATCTATTAAGGTTTAAACAGATTGTGCGTGGTGTGAGTTCCACGACTTATAAACTATAACGCAAGGAAATTAAAATGAAAATAAAAGACAGATTGATTGGGTTTTGACTTAACGAGATGACAGACAAGCTTAGACTCGAATCCCCCTAAGATCACCTGAGCATTGGAAATCACAAGACCAGCGGTTTTCAATCCTAATTCATTCAGTTCTCAGACACCACCATAACTCATGACCCTTAGGTTTAAGTTCGGCGAACGTTCGCTCTATCCGATCTAACTACCAAGATTAATTAATTGTTTGTGCGTTCACTTCTGCAACGGAACACTATTTGGCGCGATTACTAGTGATTTAAGAGTTACTCTAGCAGTGGATTAATCCTAAATGGTTCATTTGAAAGGCACACTCCATTGAATAGATTAATTGTTGATTTGGTGTTTTAAAGTAAGGCGGACGTTCGCCTCTATCCTTAGCTTAACAAGAATCTAGTCCAGGTGATCAAGCTAGAAAAGAAACACAGGCAATGAAGAACAAACCAAACATGCAAGAGAAACTATCTGAATCTGAATCTAATTACCGTCGATCTGTGACCTCTTTAAAGCCCCGGGTCACTTAGGGTTCATCTAATCTAAACTCTACGAGTTTAGCTACTCATATTCAATACAAGAGAATCGAAATCAATCAAAGAATACATCTCAGATACGAAGAACATAGAAGAACTGTAAAACCTAATTTGGCGAATCCGTGAAGCTTCAATCTCGAGAATCTTCAACTTCTAGCTCCGAGCACTCTGAGGTGGAAAGATGCCTTCACGATCTCTCCGAGAACTCGAGGATGCTCTCAACTCTCTCTCAAGCTCTAAAGTTTGGAAAATAATCCGTGGAAATAAGTGTGTCTCTCCTACGATGTCAAAAAAGATTCATTTTTGAATTGATGCGGCGACAGCTTATATAGGTTTCCAATCCTCTAACGGAAAAGAAGAGACTTCTCGGCGAGAACTTTAGTGCAAATGTCCAGCTGATTCTCGATGAGACTTCTTCTTAGGTTCCTTCAGCAGTTTTTGGCGAGAATAATGGAGTTCTCGCCGAGAACTTCTTTGTAATTATCCACTAGAACTTCGACGAGATTTTATATAACTTCTTCAGCATGTATTCGGCGAGAACTTTGATCTTCTTGCTGAATATGTAAGTGTTGGTAGGGGAGTGATTTATGGATCGGTTTCTAGGCAATTCCTTTAGGTTCCCTTACGTGGCTACGTAATTGATGGCAAAAGCCTGTGCATTCACAAAAGCACTAGAAAACATATCAAATAGACCCATAACGGGCCAAAGTAACCAAAATGGTATAAAATAGAGCAAATGAGTGAAAACACCCTAAATTACCCCAAAACCCGTGTCTCAAGCAGGGAAATATCGCTTAAAAGAGGCTGATAATCACGTAAAATCTAGTGTCATCAAGTCGTCCTCTACAAAGTCTTGGGCAAGAGTATCCACTGTGTGTAATAACCATGTGGCTTGCTATTGAGCCATCTCTTAGCGGCACCTCTGAGCGAGAAAGGGAATGCTCGCAAGCATAGAGTGTTCTTGTCCAGATTTTTGCTCTTGAAGGTGGCGCACATGGTAAGGAAGTCCGCCAAATTAGTGCAGGGATTGTCTTGTGGCTTTCCTTCAAATTGAATAACCCTAGAGATCATACCCATAGTTATGCTTGACTGGAACAGTGATGCTTGACAGAACACTAGTTGCGCTCGGCTTGCTATGGTCCGCCATGGTTCGTTGGGCAACCATTGTGGGAGTTGGTGGTGGTGGTGGAGCGGTGTGAGGAGTAGGTGGTTGAGAGTCGGAAGACTTAGGCGATGGAGATGATTCTCCCTTAGTCTCCTCAATTTTGATGGGGGGAGGCGGTTCGATTATCACTTGCTTCTTTCCTTGTTGTTGCTTTATCGGTACGGAACTACTAGGAATGTTTGAGCTCTTAGTCTTGATACGCTTAAGCTGAGAACGAGTAGCTGAACGGTTCATATACCTGAATTCAACCTGCAATTTAGCAAAAACAAGAACACCTAGTGTAAAATCGAAGTGTGCTGGAAGATCAAAAGCTTGAAAGTAGAATAATAAATGTCAACTCTTCTTTCAAATGACTAAGAAGAGTCCCCGGCAATGGTGCCAATTTGATAACTGTAAAAATAGCGGTCAAATACTAACCTACAGAAGTAGGATAGATCGTATTCCTCGGGGTTTCTTCTAATCATTTACTCAAAGAAGTTAACAATGACTCGGGTTTAAATCAGGTTGTGTGGTGTGAGTTCCACGAATTTCTAAACTATTTAGTAAGGAAAACAAAAATGAATTTAAGGAACAGATTGATTGATTGAGGTTGGTTTCAATTGACAGAAAAAAGCTTAGACTTGAATCCCCCCATGATTACCAAGGCATAGGCGATCACAAAACCAGCGACTTTTCAACCCTAATTCATTCAATTCTTATTCACAGTCGTAGCTCCTTACCCTTAGGTATAAGTCCACGAACATTCACTACTATTGAACTAACTACCAAGATCGATTATCCGTTCGTGTGTTCGCTTCTACAACTTATAATTGACTGGTACACCTGAATTGATAGAATTCATCTTAGAAAGGAGAAACAGAAAAGATCTGAAAAACCTAATTGTGACGATTCCACAAAGCTATGATCTTGAGAAAATCTTCAACTCCTAGCTCCGAGTATCTTTGGGATGAAAAGATTATGAATTAATCTCGCTAAGAACTCCAGAATACACTCTAACCTATCTCCTTTGTGTGGGAAAATTCTGAAAAATGAGATATCCCAAGTTGGGGCTGAATGGCTCCTTAAAAATGGCTAAATTCGAATTTGTGTTCAGCCTGGAAAGGCTGAACTTTTCGCCAAAAATATTGAGAAGTTTTCGGCAAACACTTTTTTGTCATTTTTTTCTAAATCTCCAACGCCCAAATTTGTAATGTTTCCTTCACAACCTTTTTGGCGAAAACTTTGAACATTTTGCCGAAAAGTTCTTCGTAAATATTTCCCTTATTTCTTCGTCGGATCTGCTGAATATTATTCACAGGGTTTTCAGTGAAAACCTTGTACTTCTCGCTGAAATGTTCAGTCTAGGCAGTTGTGTGTGATTTCTTTGATCGTCCGACTTCTCTGATGATTTCGGGTTCTATCTTGAGGTTCCATCGCATCCCAAACACTCTTGATGGCTAATTATTCGATGGTGTAGACATGTGTACTAACATAGACACTAGAAAACACATCAAATAGACCTGAAATGGTCCAAGGTAACCAAATCGGTACGAAATGGTGTTAATGAATAGAAATCCACTAAACTACCCCTAAAATTTGTTTCTAACAATGGAATGTCACTTAATTGGGGCTGATAATCACGATATTTCTCGTGTCACTAGAACACCATGCATTATATTTTTTAATGTACTCATACTATTGAGACTTGGAGGAAATCCATTGCCCTCTCGCCTCTCCTGCATGCAGATGATAATGTGTTAAGATGGTCCACTCCATGTGTTTGGCATCCCAGTTTGGCCGATAAAAAATGATTTCCACTAAGTGGCACAGTTACAAAGCAAGAAACGGCTTTATCTTTGATGAGACTCACTCCAACCCTTGTTCTATTATCATTTTGGCATCCAAGTTTGAAGAGGAGTGGACTCACAGGACTACATTGCACCCAGGCACCTTCACTCCCGAACCTACGGTACATAATCCACTACCTGTTGGCCCCATCAAACACGAGATTTTCTATGATGGCTCCTTTGAGCATAACTCCTCAACGACGGGATATGGGGTTATTTTTTTAAATACCCATGGACAGATGATCAATGGTAAGGCTAGTACCATATATACATTGTTCATCAACGCTTATGGCGGAAGCTAGAGCCCTCTTGGAGGCTTTGAGATTAGTGGAAAGGTCCAACCTACATTCCATTGTTAAATATGATAGTCTTGTTCTGGTCTTCGCGCTCGGGGGCAAGGATATTTCATAGGCATGGTAGTGCTTTGTGTGGCTCCTTTACATGAAAGAAATTCTCTTAGCCAACGATTGTATCAGGGGTGCAACCAGGATTCAAAGATACACTGAGCCGAAATCAAAAAAAAATTTCTATAAATTTGAAATTCAAGTTAATTTTAATTACACTATAAGATTATACATATTTCGTTGGATATATTCTACTTTCTTCTAGTATGCAATGTTATTTATCACTATTTATTGCGATCGATATATCTTTGCTTAAAAGTATTTTGTATTACTCTTTGCCAAAAGAAAATTGGAGGTGCCACTAGCAATTTTTTATTAATTTAAATAATTTATCATCAAATATTATTTTCTTACTCATTCATAAGTCGAGATAAAATGATATTGGGTTTACTCAACCATCTACACATGCTGACAGAATATTAGTATAAGAGAATAGTATGGTTAATATGAATGAGTCAATTAACTATGTTAGGTTTTCTTAAAAAGACAAGAGCTTTAAAACTAGATTTGGTTTTTAACTTTGAAAATATAGCAATGAATTGAGGCGAATTAATACAACACTAAGCCGAATTTAAAATTTACACTCGAATTTAACGCTCTGGACCAAAAGTGGGGTGAGCCGTGGCTCGCTTTGGCTCTCCCTATTTCCTCCCCTGGATTGCATTTCCTTGGATGAATAACCGATTCGTCACTTCTGTCCGCGAATGTTAGTTTTTTCATCCATTTACCTACATGATGGTGCAAACTCTTCTACCATGTAATTTAAACAAAACCACCACTTAACTAACCAAATCCCCAACTCATGAACCAATTTAAAAACCCCAATACAACCACCAAAATAGCATTTTTTCTATTCATTTTCTTCCTCCTCCATATTTCCTCTAATCAATCCAATTCCATCTTTCATTTATCTTCTTCCTCATTCTATTCTCTTAGTGGATACACTATTAAAAAAATTTATCCCCCAACAATATCAATCGAAATATATTTAGAAGAAAACCATCGTAAAAATGAACGATTAACCCCATAATGGAGTTTTATTCACTCCACATTACTCACCATTGTTTATCAAGATCTCATATGGTGGGATGAAGAACTTGGATCCATTTCTGACTCTAGTTCAAAACAAAATTAAGATTCGTAAACTCAATCAGTTGACTCGTAAACACCATTGTTTGTCTGCAAGTGTCGAGAGTTTAGGTTTTTCGTTGGAATTTGGTAAGGGACGTCGTGGCTAGGTTGAAAATAAATTACCAGAATAATTTTTTTCAGTGTAATTATCACATCCAATGAAGGGATATCTATCGGTTTGATTAGATGTGGATTTTGTGGAAGATTTTAAGGTTTCCAACAATGGTAAATGAGTCATTCTTCAATAGTTAAGTTACTCTAGAGATATTTTTTTGAAGTATATTGACTTGAGGATTAAAATAGAAAAATCTGATGTCAACTAATTTAATGAACCTTGGTATGTCAATATAAACAGTTTGCGACAATCCTTGTCTCTTGTCGTGACATAAAGACACAAAAATTTATAAACACTATAAAAAACCTACTAGGTAACACTAAATTATCCTAATGTATTGTGGTAAGAGAAACTAGTTTAGGAAAACTGAATTAGCAAAAGTGGATGACATCTCAAGAATAATAATAGAATTATTCAATTAGATAACAGTTTCATTGGAAAAGAGCTACGTAATTAGGGGGTGTGACCTTTTTCGCTAATGGGAACCAATCAAGTATCGACATTGTTTGCTGCAAGAGAAATTGGATTGGGAAGGAGGGAGTTATGCTATCAGGGATCAAATGGATGGAAGAGAGCTCATGCAAAATTTCTCACAGGTCTATTATTACTCTACCGAATGGAAGAGAACTCATGTAAACTTTCTGGCACATCGATTATTTTCAGTAAAGTAATTAAATATGAGATAATAATACAATAATAAAAAATAACATAACTTTTTCAGAATAATTAGCAAAAGTGTATGACATCTCAAGAATAATAAAGGAGTTATTTCAATAGATAAGAGTTTCATTGGTTCCTAATTAGGGGGTGTGACCTTTTTCGATGATGGGAATCATTTAGGTATAGACCTTCTTTTCCGCAAGATAAATCGGATTAACGTGGAGGAAATTACGTTGTCGGAAATCAACTCGATGGAAGAGAACACATGCAAAATTTCTCGCACATCGATTATTAATCAACTTGATGAAACAGAACTCATGCAAACTTTCCCGTGCATCGATTCCTTTTAGTAAAATAATTAAATAGGATATAATAATAATATAATAATAATAATAATAATAATAATAATAATAATAATAAATATACCTTTTTTAGAATAATTACCAAGTGTGGGTGACATCTCAAGAATAACTAAAGAATTAATGAAACATAAAATAGTTTCATTGGAAAAGAGCTAAATAATTAGGATGTGTGACCTTTTTCGATGATGGGAATCAATTAGGTATAAACCTTATTTTTTGCAAGAGAAATCGCATTGAGGTGGATGGAGTTACGTTGTCGGAAATCAACTCATTGGAAGAAAACTCGTGCAAAATTTCTCTTGCATCTATTCTTAATCAACTAAATCGAAGTGAACTCGTTCAAAATGTCTCGCACATCAATTTTTTCTGTAGAATAATTAAATATGAAATAATAATACAATAATAAAAATATAATATAATTTTTTAAAGAATAATTAGCAAAAGTGATTGACATCTCAAGAATAATACAGGAATTATTTAAATAGATAATAGTTTCATTTGAAAAAGAGTGCAACCTTTTTCACTGATGGGAACCAATACGATATAGACCTTCTTTAGAGTAAGAAAAATCGGACTGGGAGGAGGAGTTACGCTGACGTGAATCAACTGGATGGAAGAGGACTCATGCAAAGTTTCTCGCACATTGATTCTTAATCAACTTAATAATAGATAACATAAATTTTTAAGAATAATTAGCAAAAGTGGATGACATCTGATGAATAATAAAGAAATTATTTAAATAGGTTAAGTTATATACCTTCTTTGCTGCAAGAACAATCGGGTTGGGGGAGTAGGGAGTTATGTTGTTGGGGATCAACTAGATAAAACAGAACTCATGCAAACTTTCCCACACATCAATTCTTTTCCATAAAGTAATTAAATATGAGATAATAATACAATAATAAAAAATAACATAACTTTTTTAAGAATAATTCGCAAAAGTGGATGACATCTCAGGAATAATAAAAGAATTATTTTAATAGATAACATTTCATTGGAAAAGAGCTACCTAATTAGGGTTATGACCTTTTTTGATAATGAGAATTAATCACGTATAAGCCTTCTTTGCCGCAAGAGAAACCAAGTTGGGTATTAAAGAGTGTCGGGAATCAACTGGATGGAAGAGAACTCGTGCAAACTTTCCTAGGCATCTATTCTTAATTAACTAAAGGGAAGTGAACTCATGCAAACTTTGTTGCGCATTGATTCTTAATCAACTTGATTCAAGAGAACTCATGCAAACTTTCATGCGCATCGATTCCATATGTGGGTTCCTCGAGCTCATTACCGCAGGTTATTAATCTATCTTTAGGTGGTGGTTATCCTAATGATAATTATCGTCATGGGAACAATCTCAACTTGTCCGGTGGAGATTTATATACTTCTTTGAAAAAAATTAGTGAGGATGAAGAGAGGATCAAAGGTGAAAGAGTAGGATTTAGAGTTCAAAGTTACATGGGTCATGATAATCACCCACAACTTGTTGTTGCTGATAAAGAGTGTCACAAAGTTTATAACAAAATGTCATATCTAGAGATAAATAATGAGGAAACAAAACCAACTCAGAATAAAGTTTTCATCAAAGGGCAATGGAGTCTCGAAGAAGACATGTAAGTAACTTGTCTATATCATATATTAACTATTTACTTGTCTTTTTATTTCCCGTTTACAATTGGATTTGTTAATGATTTTACAGATTGTTGATTAACTTGGTGGGTGTGCATGGACTGAAGAGGTGGACTGTAATTGCAAAGCTGCTTGGTGGTAGGGCTGGCAAACAATGCGGAGAAAGGTGACACAACCATCTACAACCTCACATAAAGGTATTCATTAATATTTTCAATTAATTTAATTTTATTAATACTATTGCTTATTTTCCTTTTGGATTTATATTTTAGAAATTAAATCTCTATATCTATCTCTTGTGGGAGTATCTATGGCAAAAAATAATAATAAATGAGGAAGGTCACAATTGTCTTGATTACTATTCATTTATATGAGATAGAGATGACAACAAGTTCATTAATAATAATTACAAGTGTAATGTTTTTGTTGGGGGTAATACGTGGAGTTTCTATCTATTTAATTAATCTTCTTGTTAATGTAAAAACTCTATCTTCATATTTTTTGTTTACTTTTGAGTGGGAGTAATGGGTTTACCATGTGAGTTATTTGTCTTTTATGAAAGTGATAGGATAGCATAGTTAAAATATTAAAAGTTTGTTACACATAAAAAGTGAGGCTGGAAATGCTAACACCTAACGTTCGTTTCATGAATTTTTTTTAGGTGGTTATTATGTTTTGATTGTTTCCTTGCTAATTTTCTTTTTGTCTTCAGCCTAACTATGGTAATTTTAAAATTTCAAGATGTTAACTAATATTTTGTTATGGTATGATGGTTCGAGTCATTAAAATACTGATATAGGTTACATTGTGTATGTTAGAAAAGATTAAAAGTTGTGTTAAGGTTATGGGAGTGAGTGATAAGAATTATAGTCTTAGTGATTATGTTGTAGTTTTAAAAAGTAACCGACTAATTTGTATTAAGTTATGTTATTGTAATACTAATCATCCAAGTTATAAAATAGTGCAATTTAGTCCACCAAAACTCAAATTAAAGAGTTGAATATTTGTAGAAGGAAGCATGGAGCAAGGAAGAAGATGAGGTATTAATCAAAGCTCATAAAGAACTCGGAAACAAATGGGTTGAAATTGCGAAATGACTCCCTGCGGAACCGAAAACACCGTCAAGAACCACTGGAACTCCACCAAACGTCGTAAATTTCCTCCAATCTGCTTCAACCACTGACAAACATCACACCATGTTATTGCAAATGGAGGCATCGCCCTCAATAACTACATCACTGTCGTCACATCCTCCAAGGCCTTTAACTCTACCATTGCTGCCGCCGCCAAGTATTACATTTTGATACTTCATTTATTATTTCATTACACTTTGATACATAAATAATAATATGTTATTGGGATTTGGGTAAGCGATTAATATTGATGACTAACGAATCATAATTAGAAGTGTTAGGAACGACGGGTTTGGGTGATCTTGTGGAAATTGTATAATCTGCTATTGTTAGTTGTGGTTGCATGAGGATGGCCCTACCAATGGGGGGTCGCCCTAATAGTGATGAACAGGTGGATGGCCCTGCCAATGTGGGGTCATCCTATGAAGGAGAAATAGGAGGGTAACCCTGGACTCACGACATGGCTATCCTTGTACTTGCAGGTGGGGTGGCCGGTGAGCTAGCCGTTTACCCTTGTTAGGGTGTTGATGCATGAATTGTAGGTGGAATTAATTGAAGTGGAAAACGTGAAATTAATTGAATTGGGTAAATTGATGTTATGTGTGATGGTAGTTGATAACTGAGTTGTGGTGATTGTAATGAGGATGCCGAGATTGGATTAATTGTGGACTGGAATTGATTGTGATGGAAATTGGATGGATTATGATGGAATTAATGAGGGAATTGATAACTGACTTAATGGTTGGTTTGTGTTGGATTTGATGAAGAATTATATGGATGGTTTTTATAGATGAATTCGAGGATTTGATTATTTGTAGTGATTACTTGAAATGATAGAATCGGAAGGAGCCAACCTTACCCCAAGAAAATGTGATTGAGGTTAGTTTACGTGGGTAGATCACCTTGGTCGGATACCGAGGATTAGTTTCGGGTCCGGTCTACATGAGTAGCTCACATTGGTCAAGTACCAAGGATTAGTTTATAACTCCTTAGGGAGAGACTATGATTGTCCATGGAAAAATGATTCATTGAGGAAGTGTCGTGTTGTGATGGTTGGCGAGGTAGCAGGGGAACAACTCCTTATGGCGCCTAATGAACTCACCTAGTTAATCATATGTGAATTGTGTGTGTTCGGTGTATGTATGTGTGTGTGTGGAATTGTGAATGTGCGTTGTGTTAGGATGTGATATTGAACTGTATGCATGATGACCTCTATTATATTGATGATATTGTGAATGGTGAATGTTGAACCAAGAACTGCACTTATTTGATCACTTAGACTGTTTTAGGGAATTAAAACTGCTAAATGATGAGTCTGGTTCCATTTGTTAGTGTTTCGTGAGGAGTTTGGAATTGCTTCTTTTGGATAGGTTCGGTGCATAGTTAAGCCTAGTGGGTTCGTATGTTCATCCAAAGTCATCGATGCTCCTTACTTGAAGGCTACTCGTAGTTCAAATTTTTTTAAAGAAAAGGTAGGGTTTCATTTCATCAAATCAGTAAGTAACTGTACATTCGTAAAACAAGAGGTACCAAAGAAAAACTAAATGAGAGCTAACATAGCTTGCTCATCTACCCTCCCAAAAGCAAAATTCTTATAATCTTTTCCTATCTTTCTCAATTAACCGATGCATTGTATTACCATATATTCGGCTACACCTCTACCGCCAAATCGAACTTGTACCCAAAGAGAAAACATCTTACTTTGTAAACCAAATTCTGCTCCCCATGGTGTTCACTGAAGAACAACAGAACATCATCCCAGGCACAGTTCTACACAATAGGGAAGAAACTCTGCAGAACACTTCTGGAGAAGAAACACTCCCAAAAAGGATGAGCACGATTGTCCACTCATGTATCACATAAGTTGACAAACCCCATGTAGCCACAGTCTTCTTAGTAGAAATACTTCCTCTAATGATCAGCTAGCAAACAAGGCTAACTCCCCTAGACTGACAACTACAACAACTCCTTAATAAAGATCCTTCCTCAAATTCAGCACATTAGCAGCATAACAAAAGTAATACAAAAGGCAGAAGGGAGATTAACTATCCCCTGAGCACCTTTACTTATAAATTTCAAAGGGATTGAGCTTCTCCATACCACACAAATTTTTCCAAACCTTCAAACCAGAACTCCTTAAGCGAACTAGGGAATGATCATACAACTTCTCTAATTTGTGAATTCTTGTTTTGTGCTCCAACACAACAAAAACATCAAGGCTATGACTATTTACATATGACTGCAACTCCAAGAATTCACACCAATATCTTCATCGGCGTTTACTTTTGTGCCTAGTGATGATCCCTTTTGGGGATAACACTGTGCTTTGACTGATAAATTCGGAGAAGTTGGCCTTTTGAAGATTCTTAAACCCACTCTCTCCTACTACTTTGATAGGAGGTTCAACCTCCTGCACCCCTGAATACTAGCAACTAGCTCCTGTACCACTGCCTTACCAAGAGCTGCCTTGCTATTAAGCAATCCTTCAATTACATCATTTGTTTCATCATAAACCTCCTCATCACTCACCAGAATACCATCATCCTCAACATGGATACTTTCATCTTCATGACCTGCAACAGGGCTCAAACCCCTTAGAGTCTGATAAGAGCGCGGATCCTTAGCTTTCAAAGAAACCTTACCCATTCCCCTTTCAACCGTTCCAGGTGCGCCCTCCCCTCCAGACGGCTGTTTCGAGGCATTGCCTGGTACACTAGCTACCAGAATAAAGACTTTTGGCTAGGAAAGCACTAAAGTCGACCTCCCCTACTTACCTCTACCTGTATAGTCTCTTGGCTCAACATATGTAATCTCTATAACTCTCTGCTCTCCCCCTGCTAAAGCCACATCAAGACTCATCTTAGGTTGATCAGAGATATCTCGAATCACGCAAACCTTGATGTCCAGGCCACCTCTCACAAACTTATTGATGTGATGCCCTACCTGACTGGCAAGCCAGCTAATACCCTCCGGCGTAACTACGGCCGGTGGAACCTTCTTAAACGTAATCCACACCGACACCTCCCTCGTAGACGATTCAATGGGCTTTATCCCCATCGCCCATCCCCGGAGGATCATCATTGCATGATGGATATGCCATCACCGCGCAAGCACCCACTGACAGAGTTTCAAGGATGGAAGCTCGACTAGGAACAAACCATCAGATAAGGATGAGATAGTTACCTCTCCTTCAAAACCCCAAATACATTAAGCACGCTACGAATAACCTTCAACGAAGGAGCGGTACCTACAAACTGAGCTACAACGACCGACTAGAGCTTCTTAACCCCTAGGTCGACAATTTCTTTTGGGATATGCAAGACCCCATCCACCACCGATTCCTTCAATTCAGCAATAAACTTCTGATCTGACTTCGGATCTGCTACTAGAGATGCCCAAGAAGCTCCCTGAGGAGCAGAAAAGGAAGAAGAATCCATGGCAAGTCTGCTCGGCGGCAACTTCCTTGAAACCTTTCACATTGGAACAATAGAAATTTGAGAGAATTACACGCGCCCACACGCGCTCAACATCCCCATAAGTTCGTAGTTCAATTTGAAGAATGCATCAAGCAAAGGAATCCAATAGAGGTTCTTATCCACACTTTCTTGATATTATTTTTAGTAGTTGTTGAATTTAATAGTTAATTTGGGGATATTGCGATGGGTTACTGATTTGGGAATCTAGAAAAAATGTGCTATTAATTTGATTTATGTTCCGTAATTTTTATCGGCCAGGTAGAAAATTCATTCCTAAAGATGGTTAATACTACTGAACACAATAGACAATAGACCAGACAATAGACCACTGAATACTATTAAACACAATAGCCTAGAGAATTGAGGTGTCCAATAAGGGAATTGTGAACAACGTCTTGAAGTTTGTATCTGCTTTTATCTTTGTGTGATGTAGAGATGATCATGGAACATTCGCTTTGATTAGAAAGATGATTAGGAAGGGATGATTCTTAATAAGTGGACCTATGTATTTCTTGTCGGTCAATTATGTCCTAGTAAGAAGTTTAGAGAAGCTCAATAGTTCATGAAGGGATGTTAGTACACAGGTCTATACCGTCAAATAAGTGGCCATCGGGAGTGTTCGGGGTGCGATGGAGCCTCGAGAAGTGACTTGGAATCAGTAGAAAAGTCAGACGACCAAAGACCAATAACACAGATGCTTTTCAAAAAACATTTCGCCGAAAAGTATAGAGTATTCGGCGAAAACTATGTGAAGAACCCTCAACATATTCGTCGAAGAATTCAAGAAAAATTATTCAAAGTACTTTTCGGCAAAAACTTCAAAGTTTTCGCCAAAAAATTTGAGAAGAAATCTGAGCAGAAATCTCATCGAAGATTTGGGAAAATTATACAAAGAACATTTCGCTTAAAACTTCCTAAGTTTTCGGCGAAAACTCTGGCATGTTTTGGGTCAGATTTGGAGAACCACCTATTTAAGTAGCCCTTCAACCCCAATTCAAACGACTTGGGATTTTTAGACCTTCCACACTATAGTAGAGAGGTTAGAGCATATCTTGGAGTTCTCTGAGAGATTTTGACAGAGTCTTTCCATCCCATTGGTGCCCGGAGCTAGGAGTTGGAGCTTCGTGGAATCGTCACAATTAGTTTTTTCAGATCTTCTCTATTTTTCTTTGCTAAGATGAATTCTATTAGAATTTTGTTTCTCTTGTTTCAAATATGAATAGCTAAACCTTTCGAGCTTACATGAGATGAACCCTAAGTGACTCGAGGCTTTAAAGCGGTCACGGATCGACGGTAGTTAGATCTTAATTTAATCAATTTCTTATTCATAATTGATTTATTCTTAACTTATGCTTCTTTTCTAGCTTGATCACCTATATTATTCTTGATCAAATAAGGACAGTTGGCAAAAGTCCGCCTTGTTTTAGAACTTCAAATCGATTAATTAACCTATTCAATGGAATCATGCCTCTCGTAGGAACCGTTTAGGGTTAATCTGTTTCAAGAATAGCTCATTAAAATCAATCAGGTGCAACAATTAGTTATCCGTTGCAGAAGTGAAGGCCGGACAGTTAATTAATCTTGGTAGCTAGTTCGATAGAGCGAATGTTCGCGGACTTATACCTAAGGGTAAAGAGCTATGATGGTGTCTAAGAACGGAATGAATTAGGATTGAAAAGTCACCAGTTTTGTGATCGCCAATGCCTTGGTAATCTTAGGGGGATTTGAGTCTAAGCTTTTGTCTGTCAATCGTAACCAAACCTCAATCAATCAATCAATCAGTCTTTCAATTCAATTTCATTTCATTTGCATAATAGTTTAGAAGTCGTGGAACTCACAGCACGCAACTTGAATTTAAACCCGAATATTTGTCAATTTCTTTGAATAAACAGTTAGAAAAACCTGTGGAATACGATCTATTCTACTTTAGTGGGATAGTATTTGATACCCTATTTTACACGTTATCAAATTGGCGTCGTTGCCAGGGAACTCTTCTTAATTGTTTGAAAGAAGAGTTGACAATTATTCTTTTACTTTCCATCTTTCCATCTTCCATCACACTATGATTTTACACCGGTTGTTCTTGTTTTTGTTAAATTGCAGGCCGAATGCAAGTATATGAACCATCCAGCGACTCGTTCTCAGCACAAGTCAACCAAGACTAAGAGAACATGCACCTCTATCAGTTCTCTACCGGCAAAACTACAACAAGGAACAAAGTAAGTGATAACCAATCCACCTGCATCCTCTACCCCCATCAAGGTTGAGGAGTCAAAGGAAGACTCGTCTTCTTCACCCACACCATCCATTCCATCAGACTCACCACCACCTTCTCCGAGAATGGCTGATCCACAACCACCACCACCACTTCCTGTTCAACGCACCATGGCGGATTATAATAAGCTGAGCGCGACTAGCATCCAGCCAAGCATCTCTATCCCTCAAAATGATACAGATCCTGACTATGAAATGAAAATCCCATTTATGTCATGATCTCTAAGGGTATTCAGTTCGAAGGGAAGCCACATAACAATCCTTGCACTCATTTGGCGGACTTCCTCACTATGTGTGCTACATTCAAGATTGGGAATCTCGACAAGAACACTCTATACTTGCGAGCATTCCCATTCTCCCTCAGAGGCGCAACAAAGAGGTGGCTAAGTAGCAAGCTACCTTGCCATTACAAATAGTGGGACACTCTTGAACTAAGACTTTGTGGAGGAGTACTTTCCCCCATCAAGAACTACAGCTTACAAGGATAACATCGCCAGATTCAGACAGAACGATGGAGTGAGCCTTTATGATGCTTGGAATGAATTCCAAGAACTTCTCTACAACTGTCCTCATAACGGGTTTGAGCAGACACAGCTGGCTGAGATCATTGCAACCCTAAATGGATTGGTAGTAATTAGATTTTAATTTAATCAGTTTCTTATTCATAATTGATTTATTCTTAATTTATGCTTCTTTTCTAGTTTGATCACGTAGATTAGATTCTTGTTCAAATAAGGATAGTTGGCGAATGTCCACCTTGTTTTAGAACTTCAAATCAATTAATTAACCTATTCAATGGAATCATGCCTCTCATAGGAACTATTTAGGGTTAATCCGTTTCAAGAATAGCTCATTAAAAATAATCAGGTACAATAATTAGTTATCCGTTGCAGAAGTGAAGGCACAAATAGTTAATTAATCTTGGTAGCTAAATGTTCGCGGACTTAGACCTAAGGGTAAGGAGCTATGACGGTGTCTAAGAACGAAATGAATTAGGATTGAAAGTAGCCGGTTTTGTGATCGCCAATGCCTTGGTAATCTTAGGGGGATTCGAGTCTAAGCTTTTGTCTGTCAATCGTAATTAAACCCCAATCAATCAATCAATCAATCTGTCTTTCAATTCAATTTCATTTTGGTGGACCGCCGGTCGTTGTTCTGATGCTATTTGTTCTTGATTGAGAAGAGCTTGAGCCTTGAACTGACTGTCATGATCATCGAGTCTTGTGATGATCTGGCTGAGCTTCTTATCCAGGTCACTGACATTATTATCTCTTTGATGCTACTGACCTGGATAGGTATTGTTAAGATATTGGTTCTGGCGATTGCCAGGAGCAGTTCCATAATTACCCGGATTGCGATGCGGCGGCTGGTAGACACCTGCCGGCGGATGGTTAGGTTTCTGATTCTGAGCTGGACCAGCCGGGCGGTTATTCTGGTTCTGGTTATGATTGGCGCCAGCATTATAGGGAGGTCTGTCCTGATAGTTCCCTTGCTGTCTGAAGTTACGATAACCAGCATAACCATTCTGATTATTAACGAAGCCTTGTTGGATGAAATTTACCTCTTCGGCAGACCAGACTTCTGCCTTACCAAAATTCTGACAACGGCCTCCATTATGTGCGCAAGCTCCACACCACTCGCAATCGGCAACATAGACAGAAGCTGTCGGTGGCTTGATCGGTGTGGTAGACTTCTTCAAATGCTTCTCTACCTCTGCCTTGATAGTAGCTTCAAGATCCAGCTTACTCCTCGATCCTTCAGATTGTCGCTCCCAGTTCCTTGACTTGGAGGCACAGTTTGCGAAGTGAAGAAGAGCAGCTTCAGGAGTGAGTGTAGTGCAATCTCCTTCAGCTAGAGAATTGACCTACTTGGCGGATTCTTCTCGGAGTCCTCGAGAAAAGATTTCAGCTAACTGCCTCTGCTCGAATCCATGACGAGGGCAGGTGTAAAGAAGTTCTTGGAAACGATTCCAAGTGTCATATAAACTTTCTCCTTCTTTCTGGGAGAATCTGGCGATGCTGTCCTTGATGACGGTTGTTCTGGCCGGAGGGAAGTATTTTTCAACAAAGTCCTGAGCCTGAGTATCCCAGTTAGTGTAGTAGCCAGGTGGTTTGCCAGTAAGCCACCTCTTAGCAGCGCCTTTCAAAGAGAACGGGAAAGCTCTCAGACAAAGAGTGTTTTTGTCGAGGTTTCCATTCTTAAAAGTACTGCAGAGATCAAGGAAGTCTGCAAGATGAGTGCACGGGTTGTCTAAGGGCCTGCCTTCAGACTGTAAATCCCTAGAGATCATAGTCAAGAATGGAATCTTGATCTCATAGTCAGGATCTCCTTCTATGCGCGGAACGGCAATGGCAGATCGAACGCTAGTCGCGCTCGGCTTGTTATAGTCTGCTAGACTCTTCTATGCAGGTGGTGGTGGCGGTGGTGGTTGATCGCCGTTTGGTGGTGGTATGTGTACTCGATCGTCCATGGTAGGAGATGGAGGTGGTGAAAGTGATGCGGTGTATGAAGCGGATGAAGAGTGCGGTGAAGACGGAGATGAGGAACTCTCCTTCGGTTCCTCGATCTTGATCGGAGTGATGAATGGATTGGATCTGCCTTTCTTCAGAATCTGTGATCGTAGAGGTGTAGCAGAACTGCCTGGATTCCCTGCAATCTTAGCCTGTTCGGTTTGAGAGCGAGTCCAAGGACGGTGAGGCATACACCTGTAAACCTACAGATAACAAAAACAAACAAAACCAGTGTAAGATCGAAGTGGATGGAAAAATGAAAGATGGAAAGTAGAAGAATAGATTGCCAGTTCTTCTTTCAACAATCAAAAGAAGTCCCCGGCAACGGCGCCAATTTGGTAGCTGCAGTTTTAGCGGTATCAAATACTACCAAGCTGTGAAGCTAGGGTAGATCGTATTCCACAGGGTTTCTACTAATCGACTACTCAAAGAAGCTGGCAAATTACTCAGGTTTGAACACTAAGTGCGTGGTGTGAGTTCCACGACTTCTAATCTAATGAACAAAGGAAAATAAAAGACATAAAAGTAAAAGATTGACTAACAAGAAGATAGACGAACTTAGACTTTGAATCCCCCTTCGTTCCCCAGAGCATTGGCAATCAACAGATCAGCGGATTTCGATTCTCATTCAATCAATTACTAAGACACCACCATAACTCCTTACCCTTAGGTTTAAGACCGACGAACGTTCGCTCTATCCGTTCTAACTACCAAGATTAACTAGCCGCCCGGGTACGGTCGCCTCTCACAATGACTTAATTAACTGGTGCAATTACTAGTGATTAATGAGTTACTCTTGTAGTGGATTAACCCTACCTGGTTCCTACGAAAGGCACGCTCCAATTATAAGGTTAATTGTTCAATTCGATGTTCTAAAGTAAGGCGAGCGTTCGCTTCTATCCTTACATGAACAAGAATCTAATCTAGGTGATCAATCCAGACAAGAAACATGAACAAGGAAGAACAAATCAAACATGAAAAAGAACTGATTGAATTTTGAATCTAATCACCACCGATCCGTGACCGCTTTAAAGCCCTGGGTCACTTAGGGGTCATCTAATCTAAGCTCTACAAGTTCAGTTACTCATATCAGAAACAAGAGAATCAAAGGCAACAATGAAGATCATCATACAGAGGAAGAACAGATATGATTCTGAAAAACCAATTCAGACGACTCTGACAGACTCCAATCTCCGGTAAGTTACACTCCTAGCTCCGGTTCTTCGAGATGGAAGGGATGGCGTCACGATCTCTATCCGGCTCTTCGAACTCCAACTCTTCGCTCCAGAACTTCAGAGGATTCTGATCTCGAAAAGTTGTGTTTTGTAAATTATGATTCGTCTCTCGATTGGGCCGCCGGGCTAAGTATTTATACTTAACCCTAAATTGGCCGGAACAGTTCATTATTTTCGCCGAAAATAATGGCTTATTTTCGCCGAATATTTGCTTGTTAATGCCCGGCTCCTTCGGCTGATCCTACTGTCCTTTTCGCCGAATAAGTTCTCAGCGAAAACTTGATGTTTTCACCGAAAACATCCTTCTCTTGGCGCCAGTGATTTTCCCTTGCATCTTCGCCGAAAATCATAGGTTATTTTCGCCAAAAATGTTAGTGTAAACGAGCAGACTTTTGGTTTGACTTGATCGGCTCCTTTGATCGATTCCGGTTTGATTCCTCGAGGTTCCTATGCCTTAGACACGTCCATGGCTACTTTATTTGACGTCAAAAACCTGTGCTTACGCAAAAACACTAGAAAACCATCAAATAGACCCGAAACGGGCCAAGGTAACACAAATGGCACGAGATAGGGCAATCAATTGAATATTCGTTATTCTACCCTAAAAACCATGTCTTAAGCAAAGAAATGTCGCTTAAATGAGGCTGATAATCACGTCAAATCGAGTGTCATCACATTTCCTTTGCATAATAGTTTAGAAGTCATGGAACTCACACCACGCAACTTGAATTTAAACCTGAATATTTGTCAATTTCTTTGAGTAAACAGTTAGAAGAAACACGTGGAATACGATCTATTCTACTTTAGTGGGATAGTATTTGATACCCTGTTTTACACGTTATCAAATTGACATTGTTGCCAGGGAACTCTTCTTAATTGTTTTAAAGAAGAGTTGGCAATTATTCTTCTACTTTCCATCTTTCCATTTTCCATCACACTATGATTTTACACTGGTTGTTCTTGTTTTTGTTAAATTACAGGCCATATGTTGATATATGAACCATCAGCAACTCATTATCAGCACAAGTCAATGAAGACTAAGAGCACAGGCGCCTCTATCAGTTCTCTACCAGCAAAACTACAGCAAGGAACAAAGAAAGTGATAACCAATCCGCCCACATCCTCTACCCCCATCAAGATTGAGGAGTCGAAGGAGGACTCCTCTTCTTCACCCACACCATCCATTCCATCAGACTCACCACCACGTTCTCCTAGAATGGCTGATCCACCACAACCACCACCACTTCCTGTTCAACGCACCATGGCGGATTATAATAAGTCGAGCGCGACTAGCGTCCGGCCAAGCATCTTTGTCCCTCAAAATGATGCAGATCCTGACTATGAGATCAAAATCCCAATCCTGGGCATGATCTCTAGTGAAGTGATCACGACCACCAAGGCTAGCGTGGTCACAACACCACATACACTCGACCAAGAAATCTCCATGGGAGCATCGGGCAAGTAGAATTTAATGCCCGTTCGGCTCAGAGACTTGAGGCCTAGCCAAGACTACACCGGCCCAAGGCCTACGCCCACACCACGTCCAGAGTTTAAGAGAAACGATGCCCCATGACCAGAATACACCCATGGAAGGAAGATGCCTCAACCAGGCACCGATACTAGCACCTACTCCAGCCAGAGCAAGGTTAATGACCCTCCAGGAGCTGATGTTGACACCAAGCCCAGACCCGGATCCCGGGCCAAGTCTAGCACCAAGCCTAAGGCCCCTAATAGGCTCTAGACCGGTCCTCCTTAGCCCTGGAGACAATGACCACCTCTGGGATCCTCTGGAAGCATTTATGGAAGTATCTACGAAAGAAAAAAGAGGAAGGCTTGGCTAGAAGAGGATGGCACCCAAAGACAGGCCCCGGTACGAGCCTCGGATCAGGCCAAATGCCAGAACTGAGCTCTAGGATCGAAGCCACGATCCCTGTACCAGCACCTGCCCTTGAAGACCCTCTGAGAGCATTCCTGAAGACCTGGCCGAAGTAGAAAGTAGAAGGCTTGGCCAGAATTGAAAAAGGGCCAACACTAAGCCAGCCCCGGGCACCGGACCGAGCGCCCAACACCACAGAAGCGTGCTTTGAGCCCAGCCAGAAAATGGCTTGTGCCTTGTGGAAATTCAAATGGCCCTAGATAGCTTGAAATCCCAGGAGAACCCTCCAACAAACGGTGCTGAATTTGGAGGAGAATTGAAGGAGATAGAGCTAGATCGAGTCCGAGTGATGCATGGCCTAAGCATCAAGGAGTGGAACTCGGATACTGATTCAAGGAAGCCAATGCTAAGAGCTACGATCAGGCAACCACTTGAGACTGATCCAATGAAGGATGGCTGACCATTCATGATACGGGAAATGAAGAGGAGATGCCGAATACATCCAAGCAAGAAATCCTAATCAAGCTAGGATTTCCCAGTTTTGGACAGATTCCTAGTCTGACAAGGATTGACGAATATGGGCTACTTGGAGGCAGAATTTGGGTTGATGCCCAACATGAAAATTGTAGCCCATGAAGTCAAAGGGCTTAATTTTCCGAATTTTTTTGCTATTTATTTGGCTGAATCTTCCAGAACCCGTTTAGCTATTTTTTAGAAATTTCCAGCTTTTCCTTTTTAGAGTTTTTGTTTAGGAAGGAGTCTTTTCCTTGGTGGAATAGGGCTACGAATTGGGCCACCTTCTTAGACTTTATTAGGATTAGGTTAAGTCCTTTTTAGTAGTTTAATTAGTACTCTTTTTATTTCTTTATTATTTTAGAATTAGTTACTAAGGAGGAATAGGAGAGTCTGTTCTCCCTTCCTCACCTATATATAAAGGCCGCCGGCCTCCTTTGTAAGACAACCGTTTGATGAAATAAAAACACAAACTTCGGTTTTCTCTCTAGCATGGAATTGCTATTCTCTTCTCGACTTTCATGGAATTGAATGTCGTTTAGATAGGCTTATCGTCGAGAGTATCCTCCCCTTGAAGTGGCGCCATCGACCGGACACTTAGGGTTCCTGGCTATATACAGCCAACGAGTCCAAGTACTCTCCATCCAGGTTACATAGGTTAACTTTAGTGTCGATATTCAAGCCCACGGTGGTTAGGGTCTCGGAGCAGCTCACGCCAAGATTCATCACCCAAGGAGGTGATCGGGTCAAGGACAGCCGAGTCTAGAGGTTCACATCAGCTTTGGTATCAGAGCCTAGGTTCAACACTAGGACCGCAATCTATCCTAGTTTCCAGGTTCATTCTGGATTCATATCCTTTACTTTTTGCTTTTAAAATTTCAAAAATCTCCATCTATTTCAGTTCTTGTTTTTCAGTTTCAATTTGTAAGGCAATAGAAAAACTGGTGGCCGATCAAGCTATCAAGAAAAATACACAAAAGAAGAGTAGAAAAAGAAAACAAAAGGCAAGGCCACCCTTGCCCTAATTTCTTTCGTTGTAAGTTGGTTTTAAGAAAGAGGGGATAGAGAAAATAGAAAATTATAATAGCTTTCGTTGCTAGGGTTTTCGTGAATCAAACCCTAATATTTATTGGTTGAGATTTGGAGGCCTTTGTGTTAGTTATTTTACTAACCATGACAGACGAGAAGATAGCTTTTCTAGAGGCTACCTTGCCATCCATCGCACAAATCCTCGCCAAGATGAAAGCCACAGTGGAAAGAATGGAGAGAGAAGAAGAAGCTTGTGGCGCCAGAACTAGGCCAGAACCAGGCCAGCATCAGGCCTACCCTGGACCAGCCCCAGGCCAGCATCAAGCCTGCCCCGGTCCAGCATCAAGCCTGCCCCGGACCAGCATCAAGCAAGCATCAGGTTTGCCCGGACCAGCATCAGGCCCGCCCCGAATCAGCTCCCAACGCTAGACCCACGCCCGACCAGCGCCCAGTGCCTGACCGGCGCCACGCGCCCAACCCGCGCCCCAATCGCCCCGGAGCACTCGTACCAGCCCCGGTACGGCCTAAAGCCCCAAGGAGCTCCAAAGAACCACCAGGTCAAGTCCTACACGTCCAAATTCTTATTTTCAAAATTTCCAGGTGCGGATTCAAGGACGAATCCTTTTCAAGAAGAGGGGAATGAAGTGATCTTAGCCACCAAGGCCGGCGCGGTCACGACTAGGGCTGGAAGTTGGCCCGCCGGGAAGTGGGTACCCGTGAGCCCGACCCGTTTCTTAATGGGTAGTGGGTACCCATTACCGGAATGGGTTCGGGCTACGGGATGGCTTTTGAGACATATGGGAACCCACTACCCGAATGGGTAATACTCGTGGGTACCCATTAAGCCTATTTGGCCCGAACTATTAAGTTTATTATTATTATTCAAAAATAAAATCCCTAACTAAAAAATAATAACCTGTTGTAAGTTGTTACTGTTTTATAATTCTATTGTTGAATGTTGCTGTTGTAGTGTTGTAATGTTGTTGGGAATTTGGGATTTCTATTTCATCATCATTTTGGTCAAGCTGTTATTGGATTTTATCACTTTGGTCAAGGCGTTTTCACTTTTCAAACAAAGTGGTTGCAGCAGTTTGGTTAGTGCAATTAGTTGGAACTTGGAAGGTGTTTAATTTATTTAATAATGGAATTCATCAAGTAATTAAAATTAAGTAATTAATCAAAGTAATTTTTAATTATATATTTTTTTAATAGTGGGTTTTAGTGGGTTTAGTGGGTACCCCAGCCCGATCCCATTATCATTAATGGGTACCCACTACCCGAACGGGTTCGGGCTATAGGATGAGTTTCGAGCCTAATGGGTACCCACTACCCGTTCCTTAATGGGTATGGGTACCGGAGCCCGTCCCATTAGCCAGCCCTAGTCACGACACCACGGACATCTGACCAAGAAATCTCCATGGGAGCACCAGGCAAGGAGAATTTAATACCCGTTCAGCTCAGAGACTTGAGGCCGAGCCAAGACTACACCGGCCCAAGGCCTACGCCCGCACCACGCCCGAAGTTTAAGAGAGCTGAAGCCCCAGAACAAGAATACACCCATGGAAGGAAGATGATCCTTAACCAGGCACCGATGCCAGCACCTACTGCATCCAGAGCAAGGTTAATGACCCTCCAGGAGCTGATGCTGACACCAAGCCCAGACCCGGATCGCGGGCCAAGTCTAGCACCGAGCCTAAGGCCCCTAATAGGCTCTAGACTCGTCCTCCTTAGCCCTGGAGACAATGACCACCCCTGGGATCCTCTGGAATCACTTATGGAGTATCTGCGAAGGAAGAAAGAACCCGAAGACAGGCCCCGGTACGAGCCCCGGACCGGGCCAAATGCCAGAACTGAGCTCTAGGATCGAAGCCACAATCCCTGTACCAACACCAGCCCTTGAAGACCCCCTCAGAGCATTCCTGAAGACCTGGACGAAGCAGAAAGTAGAAGGCTTGGCCAGAATTGAAAAAGGCCCCCGGGCACCGGACCGAGCGCCATGCACCTAGAAGCGTGCTTTGAGCCCAGCCAGAAAATGGCTCAAGCCTTTGGGGAAATTACAAAGGCCCTACATAGCTTGAAGTCCCAGGAGCACCCTCCAACAAACGGTGCTGAATTTGGAGGAGAATTGAAGGAGATAGAGCTAGATCAAGTTCGAGTGATGCATGGCCTAAGCATCAAGGAGTGGAACTTGGATACTGATTGAAGGAAGCCAATGCTAAGAGCTACGATTAGGCCACCACCTGAGCCTGATCCAATGAAGATATGACCATTCATGATACAGGAAATGAAGAGGAGATGCCAAATACATCCAAGCAAGAAATCCTAATCAAGCAAGGATTTCCCGGTTTTGGACAGATTCCTAGTCTGACAAGGATTGACGAAATGGGCTACTTGGAGGCAGAATTTGGGCTGATGACCAACATGAAAATTGTAGCCCATGAAGTCTACTAGAGATCTGCCAAAAGGATTAATTTTCTGAATTTATTTGCTATTTAGTTTGCTGAATCTTCCTGAACCTGTTTAACTGTTTTTTAGGAATTTCCAGCTTTTCCTTTTTAGAGTTTTTGTTTAGGAAGTAGTCTTTTCCTTGTTGGAATAGGGCTAAAAATTTGGCCACCTTCTTAGACTTTATTAGGATTAGGTTAAGTCCTTTTTAGTAGTTTAATTTCGACTCTTTTTATTTCTTTATTATTTTAGAATTAGTTTCTAAGGAGGAATAGGAGAGTCTATTATCCCTTCCTCACCTATATAGAAGCTGCCGGCCTCCTTTGTAAGACAACCTTTTGATGAAATAAAAACACAAACTTCGGTTTTCTCTCTAGCATGGAATTTCTATTCTCTTCTCGACTTTCATGGAATTGAATGTCATTTAGATAGGCTTATCGTCGAGGGTATCCTCCCCTTGAAGTGGCGCCATCGACCGGACACTTTGGGTTCCTGGCTATATACAGTCAACGGGTCCAAGTACTCTCCATCCAGGTTACATAGGTTAACTTTAGTGCCGATATTCAAGCTCACGGTGGTTAGGGTCTCGGAGCAGCTCACGCCTAGGTTCATATCCCAAGGAGGTGATCGGGTCAAGGACAGCCGACTCTAGAGGTTCACATCATCTAGGGATATTCAGTTCGAAGGGAAGTTGCATGACAATCCTTGCACTCATTTGGCGGACTTCCTCGCTATGTATGCTACATTCAAGAGTGGGAATCTCGACAAGAACACTCTATACTTGCGAGCATTCCCATTCTCCCTCAGAGGCACAACAAAGAGGTGGCTAAGTAGCAAGCCACCTGGCCATTACACACAGTGGGACACTCTTGCTCAAGACTTTGTGGAGGAGTACTTTCCCCCATCAAGAACTACAGCTTACAAGGATAGCATCGCCATATTCAGACAGAAGGATGGAGTGAGCTTTTATGATGCTTGGAATGAATTCCAAGAACTTCTCTACAGCTGTCCTCATCACGGGTTTGAGGAGACACAACTGGTTGAAATCGTTGCTCGAGAAATGAATGTTGAATCTGCCAAGTGGGTTAACTCCTTGGCTGAAGGAGATTGTACTACTCTCACTCTAGAAGTTGCTCTCCTACACTTTGCAAGTTGTTCTTCTAAATCCAGGAACTAGGAGAGACAGTCTGAAGGTACTAACAGCCAGGTAGGCCTTGAAGAATAAATCAAAGCTGAAGTGTAGAAACACTTGAAGAAGGCTGGCGCACCCATCAGCCTCCGTTTTCGTTGTTGATTGTGAGTGGTGTGGGGCATGTGCACATAATGGAGGAAGATGTTAGAATTTCGGGAAAGCAGATGTCTTTGTTTCCTAAAGACTTGCTAAATAAATCAAAGTACCATGACGCCCAATACAAGAAGTGGTACTCAATCTTGAAGAACACGAGCTCGAGATACCACTGATCGATGTTTTAGTGATAGTGCCACCACTCGGGAAATTCTTGAAGGATCTTGTGAAGAACGTGAAGAAAGGAGATGTGTCTTCCATCACCCTCAATGATGAGTGCTCTATTGTCCTCTACCGCTCACCATCCCTACCACCCCAGATAAGTGTCGCGGTCTTGGCTCTTTTACTTTACCATCCATTGTTAATGGTAGTAAGATTGAACGTAGCCTAGCTGACTTAGGTGATTCTATAAATGGTATGCCTACATGTTTGTATGAAGAACTTGAGCTAGGAGAAGTGAAACCTATTAGTTTGCACCTTGTGTTAGTTGATCGTTCTGTGAAAATAACTAGGGGGATGGTAGAGGATGTGGCTGAATGTTCAGGTCCATTTACCATCTTAGCTGATTTTGTTATGCTCGATACCCGAGAGGTAGATGTAACGCTTATCTTAGGATGAACCTTTCTAACAACAGTCAGCGCTAATATTTATGTTAAGCATGTCTCGTTGTTTTTAAAGGTCGAAAAGGATAGTGTGACATTCTACTGCTCAAGATGATACCTATTTTTTTGTTGATTCTTTGGAGTTGGCTTCGGCCGACTTCGTTACTCATGCCTTATCTAGCGAACCGCTAGAGATGTGTTTGGTTTCAGGATTGGATGACGAATTTGAGGACCCCGAGCAGCTTCAATGTTAGGCAGATTTGGCCAAACAGAAACCTGCCTCTATTTAAGCTCCCGCGCCACCAACCATCGCACACACACCGGGTCAGATCACTACATCCTATGAGAAGCCACCCATCTTTACCTTGAAGGAGCTAATCATCAAGAGTATGCATTCTTGTCCGAGGATTCACAACTACATCGTGAAGAAGGAGTTCTTAAACTCCTTGATGTCGGGATCATCTACCCATCGCCGACATCCCTTGGGTGATCCCTACCCAAGTCGTTCCAAAGAAAGGAGGGATAACAATCATCCCCAACACAAAGAGAGAGCTCATTCGTACATGGGACTAAACGATGCCACCAAGAAGGATCACTTCCTGTTACCTTTTATGATCAAATGCTTGAACGGTTAGACAGTCACGAGTTCTACTGCTTCTTGGACGGGATGTCTGGCTACTTCTAGATCTCGATTCAGCTTGATGAGCAGGAGAAGACGACCTTCACATGCCCGGTAGGTACCTTGCCTACCATCAAATTCATTTTGGTTTATCCAATGCTCCTGCTACTTTTCATAGATGCATGCTTGCAATCTTTGGAGACTTTGTGGAGAATTTCGTAGAGGTTTAGATGGACAATTTCTCCGTCTACGGTGATTCATTCTCTAAGTGCCTAGCTAACTTGGACAAGGTGCTAGCTCGGTGTGAAGAAACGAATCTAGCTATGAATTGGGTGATCAAACTATATTTATAGTGATTATCTTCTCATATTAAACTACATTTCATACCCATTAATGCAATTATGATGAGTATTTGGTGTAAATGTGTTAACTATGTGATTCTCAGCTCCAAGTGCGTACATTGTTTATATTTTGGCTATTTTCACTTTGTTTGTGAGTTTTGTTGTTGAGCCTCCAGGTTACCATATTGTATAGGACTCTCTCACGAGTCTAACGCTTCAAACGGGGACCAAATTGGAGTTCAAACGGAGCAGGAATCATCAAAACAATAAGGAATTCTGCCCAGGTCACAAGTTCTCGGCGAGAACTTTGAGAAGAGCCCAAACCCTCGTCAACATTCCTGATCCATTTGTGAAGGAGTTCGCGGTGAGAACTTCCAAGTTCTTGCCGAGAACTTTCCCCTTTTCCAGATCCAACGCAAAAATGGATCATTTTCAACCCTATTTAAGCAATCCTTCAGCCCCTGATTCGAGACATTCAATTTTTGGAGAAGAGCCACGACTTGGAGAGTTTTTAGAGCATACTTTGGAGTCCTGGAAGACGTTTGGAGCTTAGGAGTTGAAGATTTTCAATATTGAAGTTACCTGGAATTGTCGAAATTAGGTTTTACAGTTTCTCTGTGTTCTTCCTTTCTTAGATGAATTCTTTTGTGATTTTTAAATCTTCTTTATGAGAAATGAATAGCTAAAAATTTTTTGGCTTAGATTAGATGAACCCTAAGTGACCCGGGGCTTTAATGCGGTCACAGATCAGCGGTAATTAGATTTTAATTTAGACGAATTCTTGGTGTAGAGAAGATGGTGGTGGAGGGCAGTGAAGGAAGAAGAAGTTTGGGGGAAGAAGGTTCAGAGAAGAAAGATAGAGGGGAGCGGTTCAGAGAAGAAAGAGAGGTGGGGGGCGTGGGTTAGGATTGCCAGCGTGGCACGCTTCTATTTGTTCAAAAAATGAAGTGTGGATCGCCAGCGTGGCACACACGGAACCGTGACTAATTGTTGACCCAATCCGTGTGTGCCACGCTGGCGATCCACACTTCATTTTTTGAACAAATAGAAGCGTGCCACGCTGGCAATCCTAACCCACGCCCCCCACCTCTCTTTCTTCTCTGAACCGCTCCCCCTCTATCTTTCTTCTCTGAACCTTCTTCCCCCAAACTTCTTCTTCCTTCACTGCCCTCTACCACCATCTTCTCTACACCACTTCTCCCTTCTCCATTACTTTTTCCTTCACTGCCCTCCACCACCATCTTCATCTATCTCTCAAACCTCAACCCTCTTATCCCTCAACCACCATCTCCAAATCCAAAGAGGAAAGGAGGATTGACGAGGCGCCGACGGTGATGGAATCGAGAGGAGAGGAAAGGGAATTGAAGGCGACGGATTGAGCCGGCGATGGAATCGAGAGGAGAGGAAAGGGAATTGAAGGCGGCGGATTGAGCCGGCGATTGAATCGAGAGGAGAGGAAAGGGAATCGAAGCGGCGGCGGATTGAGCCGACGATGGAATCAAGAGGAGAGGAAAGGGAATCGAAGGCGGCGGCTGATTGAGCCGACGATGGAATCGAGAGGAGAGGAAAGGGAATCGAAGGCGGTGGCAGCGATGGAATCGAGGGCGGTGGCGACGATGGAATCGAAGGCGGCGGCGACGTTGGAATCGAAGGCGGCGGCGACGATGGAATCGAACTCAGCGGCGGTGATGGAATCGAAGGCAGCGGCGGCGATATCGAAGTCAGCGACGATTGTAAATTTTCTTTTTTTTATTAGTTAAAATTGTAATTAGGTTATTTTTGACACAATAAATAAATTCAGTGACTGGTTCGCAATTAATTGGGATATCTTGTTAACATTTTAATTTCATGGATCATTTTGCATAATGTAAAAAGTTGAGGGTCTGGACCTGTAATTCATGAAATTAACTAATGGGTCACTGAAAATTTCAATAGAACAATTTGGTCATCTGATTTGTCACGGTTTTTTAAGAAACCGTGACTAAAATGACCATTTTTTGTCACGGTTTATATTGAAATCGTGACTAAATTTACTCACGGTTCCCATAGAAACCGTGACAGAAAATATAGTCACGGTTTCACTAGAAACCGTGACAAAAAAATGATCATTTTAGTCACGGTTTACTGAACCGTTACTAAAATTTTTAGTCACGATTATTACCGTGACTAAAAGTCATAAAAACCGTGACTAAAGTCCTTTTTTCTTGTAGTGAAATTTGGCTTGATGATATTGTTAGTGAAACATCTCTACAATTTCACCATGGAGATACAATAGAGTTCTTTGTTGAACATGAAGGTGTAAAAGGTGATATTATGCATAACAACAAGACAATTAGTTATGTCGATGTAGTTAATGTATCTGTTGATAGACCCATAGATGCATATGTGAACCTCATTGATGTAGAAGTGGAGATAGACGACATGGTAAAAGAGGAAGATGAAATTATTATTGAAGTAGAGATGTTATCAGATGAAGATGAAACTGAACTTCAAGAAGCAAGAAGAAACATAAAAGGATTTAAAAAGACGAAACTAGAATTATCACAATATGGAAGAGATGATACTACTACTGATGATGACTCTGAGGTTGAAGAAAAAGACGAAGATGATGTGGGTTTTTTTCAGGGAATGAGGAATGAAAGGGATTGTCCATATTCTGGCAATGAGTCAAACATTAATGGAGATATCTGGTCAGAGATTAGAAGTAAGAGACCAAATTTCAATCCTTCGGTGAATAATTGTATTCCAAACTAGGAGACTGGTTTGAGTTTTGAGAGTGGGTGCAACTAAGGGAATCTATTAGTGACTATGGGGTGTCACTACAACGAAAGCTGAAGTACATTAAGAATGATGCAAAGCGAGTGAGGGTTGTATGTGATCGCACAGGGTGTACATGGTTTGTTTATGCTAGCCAGGAGAGTATAGATGGTAGATTTGCAGTTAAAACTTGCAACAATAAACACAATTGCTACAGTGAAAGTATTAACAAGAATAGGCTGGCCAATTCCAAGTTCTTGTTACGTCATTTGAAAGATAGGATATTGGACTATCCTATGATTAGGCAACGCCAAATAAAAGCTATGGTGGAGAGAATGTTTTTTTAATGTGTCAATGAGCACATGTAAAAGAGTAAAAAAAACAAGTCTTTAAAGAGATGGAAGGAAATTTCTTAGCTAAATATGCACTACTACAAGATTATGTTGAGATGCTAAGAGTAACTAATGAAGGATCGACTATAGCTCTTAAGTTAGACATGCGATCAGATCTTGGAAAAGCAGTGTTTCAACGACTGTACATTTGCTTTGACGCCATTAAAAGGGGTTGGAAGGCTGGATGCAGACCTGTAATTAGTTTTGATGGCTGTTTTCTAAAAGGTTTATGCAATGGGCAATTATTATGTGCAATAGGTAGAGACTCAAACAGTCAAATGTACCCAATTTCTTGGGCAGATGTACATATGGAGACGAAAATGACATGGAGTTGGTTTCTACAACTACTAATTGAAGACCTAAGTTTAGGAGATGGAACTGGAATTACACTCATGTCTGACATGCAAAAGGTATTTACACTCTAGAACACCTACGTTTTAGTTAGATTTGTCTTGGATGTGTACTGATATGTGCATTACTTGTTATAGGGTTTAATTCCATCAATTGCAGAGTTGTTACCTAATTGTGAACACAGAATGTGTGCTAGACATATTCATGCAGCTTGGCAAAAGAAATGGAAAGAAGTTGCTTTAAAGAAACAATTTTGGAGATGTGTGGCATCTACATATCAAGAGGACCTTGTCTTACAGCTACAAAAACTAGATGAGTTAGTGAAGAAAAATAGCAAGAATGTTCAGGAAAATGGTGAAGATAATCTTCTTTCTGCTCATGTGTTATCTTATGGGCCTAGATCATGGTCTAAAGCTTTCTTTCAAACATCCACAAAATGTGATGTCGTGGTAAATAACATGGGAGAAACCTTTAATGCATGGATATTGGAGGCTAGATCAAAAGCTGTGATATCAATGTTAGAAGATATAAGAAATGAAACGGATCCAATCTAAGAGGGATAGTGTTGGGAGTTAGATAACTAACATAGCACCAAGAGCAATGGAGAAGTTGGAAAGAGAGAAGAAGTTAGCTGGAAATTGTAGGGTTATATGGAATGGGGATACAAGAAGTGAAGTTGCAGATGGGGAAGACAGCCACACCCACACTACTAATACTAGTAACAGAACATGTACATGTCGACGTTGGGACTTGACAGGAATTCCTTGCAGGCATGTTATTGCTGCAATAATCGGCTTGAAAGAACGCCCCAAAGACTATATACACACCATTTATAGGATGGGAAACTACTTACAAGCTTATCAATTTTTTTTTACAACTTGTTCCTGGTAAAAACTTATACCCTCATGTTAATGGTCCAGAAATTGTGCCATCTGTGAAAGTGAGAATGCTCGGAAGGCCCAAAAAAGCAAGAAGAAAAGATCCAGATGAGCCAAATAAGACTAAGACAACTGCTAATGGTGTAACATACGAGGTGTTATGAAGACAAGGACGAAAACTGAAATGTTCAAATTGTGGTGTCGAGGGACATAATAAAAAGGGATGCAAGATAAAGGTAAATAATACATCTCAGAATGATGCAACTACACAGGTATATATGCACATCAAATTTTCTTATTAGTTATTGTGATTATTTTTTCACTAAAATTATGTGAGTTATAGTTTATTCTTTTAGGCTGAGACGAGTTCTAAAAAGAGGCCATGTTCAATATCAGAAAACAAAAAAAGGCTGCAATGAATAATTGCAAGATTGATGTTCCTGCCATACCAATGAATACAAGTGCCAACAGGGGTGGAGTTGGATGCTTAGATGGTAGGACTTTCCAGATTTTAAAAGTAAATACTCTCCACTCACAAAAATACATGCAATTAAGATTAACATTTATGATATGTGTCGGGGTGTACAGATTAGCTCCTTTGTTTTTGTTCTGGGTGGGTAGATTTGAATTTTTGCTATTGGTTGCTTTCCTTTGTTTTTTGCAGCTTGCTTTTTGGGATGCTCTCATGAGTTTTTTGGGTTGAGAGCATTATTTTAGGTTCCTTGTTGAGTGAAACGTTTTTATCCAGGCTAAGCAATGGTGGTTCTTTAGTTTCCTAGGATTTTGGGCGTATTTTTGTTCCTTGGAAGCTTGTTTTTCTTGGGCTTTTGCTGTAGGGACTGTTTTATTTTTCGGTTTTCATCTCTTCCGTCTCTGGTTGTTTTGTTTGCCTGTCCAATTTTATTTACTTTTTGTACAGCTCATGGGGCAGTGTATGGGTTTGGTCTTGCTAGTTGGTTGTAATGATCCTTGAGGGGAAGACTTTAGTTTATAATATACACATATTCTTATAAATAAAACATTTATGATATGATGTCTGATGAATTTTTTTTTATATGCAGACAAGTTATTTGAGTGATCAGAGAATTATTCCAACTAATAGACCAAATATCTCAGCTAAAGACTATCTTAGAAATCAAGGTTTTCAAGCTAGAGGTTTAAAATGGAAGGGGAATGGTGCTATTACATGAACACAATTACAGGTAAATATTACTATTTCATAGATGACTTGACTCTACTGCACTATTCAGACCAGACAATGTAATTTTTGAATTTCATTAATTGATTTATAATGTGTGTTTCATGTGTATCATATAGGAAGAAAGCAAGAAGAGGTCAACTAGTAGTAAAAAGATGAAAGAGACTAATGTAGTTGAGGGGAGTTCTCATGCGGTGAAAAATTAATTATGATTGTTTTTTTTTTCACGTGGAATTTCTTTTGAAACTTACGATTCAGACTAGAAAAACAAGGAAAATAAGATGTGTACTTTTTTTTTTTTGAAGTAAATGACTCATCTCATTAATGGGTAGAAATCAAACAAACATCGTCTACTGAATTCAACAACCAACTAGGAGGTGTCGACCCAACAGTGGGTGACGAAAACGAACACGACCTCCTCGCAAGCGAGTGAGCTACCATGTTAGCCGACCTCCGAACAAAAACAACAGAAAAGAAAGGATGAGACGCTAGGATGTCTCTACACCTCCTTATCAAATCACCGAACTCCGTATGTGATGACACTCGATTTGACGTGATTATCAGCTTCATTTAAGCGACAATTCCTTGCTTAAGACATGGTTTTTAGGGTAGAATAACGAATATTCAATCAATTGTCCTATCTCGTGTCATTTGTGTTACTTTGGCCCGTTTTGGGTCTATTTGATGATTTTTTAGTGTTTTTATGTTAGCACAGGTTTTTGCCGTCAAATAAAGTAGCCAAGGACGTGTCTAAGGCGTTGGAACCTCGAGGAATCACACTGGAATCGACCCAAGGTGTCAATCAAACCGAACCAAATCCTGATCCCATTTACAAAGGAATTTTCGGCGAAAATACCTAGGATTTTCGGCGAAAATACCTAGGATTTTCGGCGAAAATTCATGAACAAATCGGCAGTGCATTCAAGAAGATGTTTTCGGCGAAAATACCAAGTTTTCGCCGAGAACAATCGGTCTGAAAATCACAGAAGAAATTAACCGGCGGGCTTCCCATTTACACTACGATTTTCGGCGAAAATTCCTTATGATTTTCGGCGAAAATTGAAGAGAAAATCCGGCGGTATTAGGGTTAAGTATAAATACTTAACCGGCGGCCCAAAATCAAATATACCTCAGAATATCAATTAATTTCAGAATTCTCACGAGTTCGGGAGAGAGTTTTAGAGTTCAAAAAGCCAGGAAGAGATCGTGACGCCATCCCTTCACCTCGGAAACTCGGAGCTTGGATTGAAGATTACCGGAGATTGAAGCTTCACGGATTCGTCAAATTAGGTTTTGCAGTTCTTCTCTGTTCTTCCTACCTGAGATGTATTCCTTGTTTGTTTTCGATTCTCTTGTTCCTAATATGAGTAGTTAAACTCATAGAGCTTAGATTAGATGAACCCTAAGTGACCCAGGGCTTTAAAGCGGTCACGGATCGGCGGTAATTAGATTCAAAGTTCAATCAGTTTCTCTTTGCATGGTTGTTTTGTTCTTGATTGTTTATGTTTCTTTTCTGGTTGATCGCCTAGATGAGGTTTTGCAAGCTAGGGTTAGTCGCCAGACGTAGTCACTAGACGTAGTCGTTAGACATTTCCCTGCTTTGGCGCTTAAACTTGTCTTCCTTGATCACCTAGTTTAGATTCTTGTTAAGCTGAGGATAGAAGCGAACGCTAGCCTCTCTTACAAAAATCAATTCAACCAGTTAACCTAATCATTGGAGTGTGCCTTTCGTAGGAACCAGTTAGGGTTAATCCGCTTCAAGAGTAACTCATTAATCGTTAGTAATTGCACCAGTTAGTTAAGTCGTTGCGAGAGGTGACCGTACCCGGGCGGCTAATTAATCTTGGTAGTTAGAACGGATAGAGCGAACGTTCGCCAGTCTTAAACCTAAGGGTCAGGAGTTATGGTGGTGTATAGAAATTGATTGAACGAGAATTGAAATCCGCTGATTTGTTGATTGTTGTTGCCTTGGTGATCTAAGGGGGATTCGAAATCTAAGCTTGTCTGTCGTCTGTTTAAACCAACCAATCATTCTGTCTTTTAATTTCATTTTAATTTTCCTGCATCTTAGTTTAGAAGTCGTGGAACTCATACCACGCACGAAGTGTTTAAACCTGAATAAATTGCAAGATTCTTTGAGTAGTCGATTAGAAGAAACCCTGTGGAATAAGATCTGCTTAGCTTTCTAGCTTGGTAGTATTTGATCACTATTCTGCAGCTCATCAAATTGGCGCCGTTGCCGGGGACTCTTCTATATTGTTTGAAAAAAGAGTTGGCATTTTATTCTTCTACTTTCCATCTTTCATTTCCCGTCACACTTCGATTTTACACCGGTTGTGCTTGTTTTTGTCCCTTGCAGATCATAGCAGGTACAGAATCGAATCACTTCTGTTCCATCTTCCCTATCGCAATGTCTGCTCCAAGGAGTCTTGCGGACTACAGTAAGCCGAGCGCATCTAACATTCAGTCTTCCATCACCGTGCCTTCTAATGACGACGATCCCGACTATGAGATCAAGATCCCCTTTCTGGGACTTATCTCTAGGGACGTGCAATTTGAGGGAAAGCCAGATGATAATCCGTGCACACATCTATCTGACTTTTTGGCTGTCTGTGGAACTTTCAAGTCTAAGAACCTCAACAAGAACGCTTTATGCCTTCGAGCCTTTCCATTCTCACTCCGAGGCGCCGCAAAGAGATGGCTCACTAGCAAGCCACCCGGACACTACACCAACTGGGATGATCTTGCTCAGGAATTCATAGAGGAATACTTCCCTCCTTCCAGAACAACTGCTTACAAGAAAAACATCTCAAGGTTCAGACAAAGAGAAGGAGTAAGTTTACATGATGCTTGGAAAGAATTACAGGGACTCCTCTACGATTGCCCTCATCATGGCTTCACTCAGATGCAACTAGCCGAGATCTTTGCTTGGGGTATGAACGAAGAATTATCTGAATGGGTTAACTCCTTAGCTGATGGAGACTACACCGCACTCACACCAGAAGCTGCTCTTCTTCACTTTGCAAACTGCGCATCTAAATCTAGAAGCTGGGACAGACAATTTGGAGCAGCTAAGAGCCAACCAAGCCGTGAATACCAGATCAAGAGCGAAGTACAAAAAGAAATGAAGAAGATTTTCGGTACAGCAAATAACTGGCCTATAGGGGAAGTGAATTTTATTGATCAAGATCCCCCTGGATTCACCGGAGGACAGCACCTCAGAGTTATACGTTCGAGAATACTTGGGAAATCGAGATAGACAAGAAGCTCAACCTGATCATGGCAAGGCTCGATAACTATGAGGAGAAATTCAAGCTTCAAGCCGTCATAAATCAAGAACATGAAGCTCGAGGTCAACGAATGGAGAGCATGATTAATAACATGTTTAGCTTGCTAACTAGTAGCCCCCTCCTTAATCAATCATCGGTTTAAGTCGACTCTACCATTAGGAAGGAGCACGTCTAGGCCGTCTCCACAATAAGCGACAAGCAATCAGCTGATACTGTAGCTCCTGATCGGGCCATAAATCCTAATGCTATAGCTATTGACAAGCCAGAGATCAAGGAGGAGGGTAAAGAAGAAGAGGAGGAGGTGACTGCCCCGCCTCCCCTAACAAAGACATCACCTGCGCCACCTCTCCCTCCATATCAGCCTCGGATTCCGTTTCCTAAGGCTGCGCAATCAAAGGAGAAAGATCATGATACTCGGTACAAAAAGTGGCATGGATACTTGAAGAACACAGATGTTAAGATACCAGTTACTGATGCTATCCAGATGATACCGGAGGCTGGAAAAGTCGCGAAAGATCTTGCGAAGGACAAGAAGAAGGGCGAGTTGTCTTCTGTCTCCCTCGAGGAAGAATGCTCTGTGATCCACAGCCAGACGACCGCCATACCTCCCCCAGATAAGTGTCGCGATCCTGGTGCTTTTACTTTGCCCTGCACTATTAAAAATGTGAAAATTGATCGTAGTTTAATTGATCTAGGTTCTTCCATTAATGTCATGCCTACCTGCTTGTATGAGAAATTGAACCTAGGAGAATTGAAACCGATTAGCATGCGTTTAGTGTTTGCCGATAGATCTGTGAAATTACCTAGGGGATTGATAGAAGACGTGGTTGTCAATTGTGGTCCTTTTACTATTCTGGCTGATTTTATTGTTATGGATACCCGAGGGGAAGATATCACTCTTCTCCTAGGCTGACCGTTCATGGCAACAGCCGGTATTACCATTAATGTCCCGAATGGCTCATTGACATTAAGGGTCGGCAAGGATACCATGACATTCCGTCGCAAGGATGGTATGAAAGTCCCTATCAGAGAAGAGGCGCATTGCTTATCTGTTGAAGTTGTGGAGTTGGCTACGATCAACTCCGTTACTAATGAAAAATCTAGAGTTTCTACAGAAATCTTCTTGCCAGGTGTTGGACAGGTCCCTAATCTGAATAATGAACTACCGGCACAAGAGCCAAGAAAGAAGGAAGATCCGATGGCATTCCCCCATGAATCACCAAAGGTTAAGGATCCTGGCGAGACGAAGAAGAAAGAAACAGGAGAGACCAATGAGGTTTGGAAGCCGATTAATCAGCCCCCGTCTACCGAGCCACCGGAGAAGAATGGTCCTCTGAAGGACGCTTCTTCGAAAGAACTGTTCAGGCCTTATAAAAATTTTGGTCACCTTCCCGATGGACGAATCAAGCTAATTCACGCACAAGTGAATAAATTCACACTTGCCGGAGGATCCCCAAGGCCATATTTCATGAACTTCGGCTCGGGCCTAAGAGAAATCCTGAGTTGGGATGTCTCCTAATACCGTCCAGGTATTGTCCAGCTCAAGGACGTTAATAAAAGAGCGCTTCGTGGGAGGCAACCCACGGCTGGAGTCAGTTTTTCATTTGTGTCAAACTTAGTATTTTAGAGTCGGTTCGGGGGAGCCAAAAGTGTCCGTTTGTGTGATTTCTTATTTTTCGTGTGTAGCATGTGTGTCATAGTGTCATTTGCAAGTTGATTGAGGTTGTTCCGATTTTGTGGATTTAATTGTGATTTTCTGAAGTTTGCCGGATTTGCGAAAATATTTTCAATCGTGCAGTTCAAAATTTTCGGCGAAAATGCTCCGTATTTTCGGCGAAAACTCTCTTTGAAATCTCACTGTATTTCTGGTCGATTTTAACTCCAATTTTCGGCAAAAACTACTTGTAGTTTTTGGCGAAAATACTTTTGAAAAACCGGCAGTACTTTTTAACTGATATTTTCGGCGAAAACTTGCACTTATTTTCGCCGAAAATTCAAGGCAAATTTTTGGACCTTATCCTTTTAATTTCCAGACACTTACCCTCTCTCTCCTCACTTTCCCATTTCGAAAATTTTCAAAAGCCTCCCACATTTGTTTCCAAAAACTCGTCGCCGCCACCTCCCTTAGCTGCCGCCGCCCGTTGCCGACCGCCGCCGCTCCCTTCCCCTTCCATTTCCGATCATCTTGAGCCCTAGAACAGCCGAATCGGAGCTCTACAGCTCTAGTTCACCCAAACCCTAAAATTTTCGATTTTTCACCGATTTCTCCCAATCCGTTCATTTTTAGCATCCATGGCTTCAAGGTAAGTTGTAGAACTTTTCATTGCGAATCTTTTGACATAATGAGAGCTGAATTTCGTCGGAGTTGACTTTCAGTTGACTTTTCAGTTTACCTCGATTTGCGTGCCGACTGATTTCATGTGAACTAGGTTAGCTGAACTCGTTGGACTGTTCTAGCATGCTTAGGGAGTGTTGTGCTTAATTTTCATATCATTTGGTCATGTGTTGCTATGCCTAAGACCGATTCTGTGTAGTGTTGACTTTTGAGAAATGTTGGTTTGACCATGAATTGTTTATGATCATTTGGCTGCCTTATGTACTCTCGTTCAGATTATTGTGTTTGCCATCTGAGATCATATTACCGTCATTCTCCGCTTTGTGATAGTCTTGCCATGATTAGGGTTCAATGTTCTATTATGTTGACTTTCTGAATGTCGGTTTGACTTCTGAACTCTAATTGTGCTAATTCCATTCTGGCTGTTCCAAAGCATGTATTTTATTGTTTGTGATTACTGGTTAATCTGCTTTGTTTACCCCACTCGTTCCTCATTTCTTTGTGAAATTGAGTTTTTCTACTAAGTGTGGGGTAGGGTTTTAATTTGACTAATCTGGTTTCGTCCTGGTTTTAGGAACACCACTTATGAGCGCAGGACCAAGTAGAGACTTGACACCGCCTCGAGCTCCAGAGCCCCCGCCCCCGTCACACCCGTCGTCCAGGGCCCTCCACCAGCATTCCCTGGCCGTGCTGGGTACCATCGCACTATTGCTCGTCTACCCGACTACTACTTCGAGTGCTACTAGAAGCTCGAGCATGTTCCTGGAGCTAAAGTTCGGCCACTTTCCATGGAGTCCCTCTTCGATCACGATGAGGACTACCACCGGAACGTGCACGACGCCCTGGCACCGGCCGACCTCCTACAGCTGACCACCATAGCTTCCGACTTCCCAGACGTCGCTCTCCAGGAGTTCTGGGCCACGTTCGATCTGGACGAGCACAAGAGGAGGCAGGACAAGAAGGTCGTTTCCTTCTATCTGGGCGGGGTGTACAAGACACTCACCTATGATGAGTTTGCAGCTCATCTAGGCATTCCCTACGAGCATTACCATGATCATCACCTCGGCTGGGCGAATGACGAGGACAACGGAGAGGAATACCATGCACTCTGGAGCCACATGACTGGAGTGCCCGGCGATCGTCTCACGGACCATAATTCAGTTAAGTCTCTCTCTCACCCTCTCTATAAATACATTCATATGGTTTGGCGTAGATCGCTATTATATGCTCCAGAGAAGGACCGCCACCATATCAGCAAGGAGGAGCTTCTGCTTCATCGCGCCATCCGGGAGAGCTACCCTCTTTACCCCGGATGGATGCTTGCTCGCATCTTCCATTAGAAGACCAAGAGGCGGACGCTACCTCGCTCACTCCTGGGAGGCAACTTCATCGGCCGACTCATCATTTCCTTCGGCCTCAACAATGAATATGGCCCGAACATCCCACGACGCAGAGTACGGACAATGGGAGGAGATTTGGCGGTCGAGTACGACCTCGAGCTGGACCTCAGTCCCCAGGTAGCAGCAGATCCTCCCCTCCAAAATGAGGATGAGTCGGAGGAAGAAGATGATTCTGAGGAGTCTCAGCCTTAGTACGAGCCAGAATTTCATGATCATATACCATCACCACACCATCAGGCAGGGTATGCACACCAGTCACCGCCGGCCATCCCAGATCCATACCAGGCGCCTCCCCCGCAGCAACACCCGCATCCCGTGGACATTGGAGAGCTGTACGAGCGACTGCAGGAGTGGCGCATCACCGACAACGCCACTCAAGAGGCGAGATGGACCATTATGCAGCAACATATGCACCGCTCCAACGAGCGGTATGAGGCACAGATGGCGTGGCAATGTCAGCTCGGCGACTTCCTCCACTTTCTACCTCCCGGTCCACCTGACCAGCAGTGATCGGGTTGTATTCCTTTTCTGGTCCTTTCTTTTTATTTCTTCTTTTCGGATTTCGATCCAACTTTTTTCTGTGTGGATCCGGGGCACTTGTCCCGGTTTCCTTTTTATGTTTCATTTGTTTTTGTTTTGTAGGCAATCGGGAGATTCCCTTTGCTTCGCTTTGGTAGATTCCCTCCACTTTGAGGATCCGTGCTCATCCCCTACGCCAACCATCTCGGTCCAGGTTCTTCTACTTCACTCTGAACTCTAGAATTAGTCTTGTGAGGACACAGTCCGATTTAAGTGTGGAGTAGGATGCTAGAGAACCTTGCATGAACTTGATTGCCCTTGATTGTGTTTTTGTGTGCCTCGTGATTCCAGTCCAGTCTCTCTAGCATTAGAATGACTCATTTCTTGATTTTTGATGTTAAGTTGTTGTTCAAACTTTCATAATGATGCTTAGACTGCTTAACCTAGAACTTGAGAACCAACTTGTATACTTTGATGCTAAATTGCCTGGTCAGAACATAATTTTTAAAACCTTGCATGAACTTGATTGCCGTTGATTGTGTTTTTGTGTGCCTCGTGATTCCAGTCCAGTCTCTCTTGCATTAGAATGACTCAGTTCTTGATTTTTGATGTTAAGTTGCTGTTCAAACTTTCATAATGATGCTTAGACTGCTTAACCTAGAACTTGAGAACCAACTTGTATACTTTGATGCTAAATTGCCTGGTCAGAACAGAATTTTTAAAAATCACACTTGTAGTTTGTAGCCTTGATTGCATGAAAATGACCGAATCCGACTAGCAAACCAACTGTGACCTTTTGATCCATTGCACGTAACTTGCAATTTCAATTCTTTTTGAGTGGTTTTCTGTTTGCTTGAATGAGTTAGAATTTGCATGAGACCTACTCGAGACCACACGATGACACGAGTTCTAGAATGATAGGGGCACCTAGATTCAGCTACTAAGCCAGATAGCTTACCAAACGATAAATCCATTAGGTTTAAACCCTTGAGCTTGGCCTGTTCCTTCGGTTCGATATACATTACAGCCATTTCCCATTCTTTCATTCCCCGTTGATCCCATGTGGTTGTAGTTCTAGATTGACCTACCGGAAGTCGGTCTGTGGTAACCTGCCTATAGCCATTAAACAGGTGGTCTTAGCTATTATGTCCAGACGTGTAAACCCCTCTAGCAACTAAAAGAAAGAATCGGCACAAAAGAAATAAAAAAATAGAAAAGGAAGAAAAGAAGCAAGTTTCGAAAAAAAATGAAAAGAAGAAAAATCAGAAAATTCCAAAAAATTTTAAGTTTAATAATCGTTCTTCTCTCTACATATGGAATAACGAAGTCAAAAGAAAAGTCAGAAAAAGAAAAAAATGTGTGTTAAAAGAAAAATAAAGTGCTAGGTTGCTTGAGGGTATCTTAGGACGAGCGTTCACTATTCCACCCGTGTCTGGTTAGATGGTAGGAAGCCACAGATTAGATTTGAGGGAACTTAGTCGAAAGCTACACCGCACCAAAGCCATCATCATACATTCCCATCATCCATCTCATCATAAACCCTTGTAGTGTAGAATTCATTACAGTCCTAGCAGGGAAGTCCTTCTTGACAAGTTACTCGTGTTGTCACAGTGGTGGAGATGTGGTCGAATTGCAAACTTATGACAGAATTCAGTAACAGAAAATGATTGAGAGCAGAAACACGTCCCTAAACACAGAGAGTGAGAGTTTCCATTGTTCTATATATTTCCTGTGTGAGGAGTCTTGTCGTGTGCAGTTTATTAGTGAGACCAAGTAGTTTGGCTGATCAGTATGCATGTTAGGTTTCTTGTTCTAGGATCTATCTGTCTAATAATTCATTGTGTTTGATTGAACTCCAATTTAATCGATCTTATCATTTGTGAACATGAGCGTTTCTATTCAGTTTGCTTGAGGACAAGCAAAAGCTTAAGTGTGGGGTATTTTGATGACACTCGATTTGACGTGATTATCAGCCTCATTTAAGCGACATTTCCTTGCTTAAGACATGGTTTTTAGGGTAGAATAACGAATATTCAATCAATTGTCCTATCTCGTGCCATTTGTGTTACTTTGGCCCGTTTCGGGTCTATTTGATGGTTTTCTAGTGTTTTTATGTTAGCACAGGTTTTTTCCGTCAAATAAAGTAGCCAAGGACGTGTCTAAGGCGTTGGAACCTCAAGGAATCACACTGGAATCGACCCAAGGAGTCAATCAAACAGAACCAAATCCTGATCCCATTTACAAAGGAATTTTCGGCGAAAATACCTAGGATTTTTGGCGAAAATTCATGAACAAATCGGCAGTGCATTCAATGCATTCAAGAAGATGTTTTCGGTGAAAATACCAAGTTTTCACCGACAACAATCGGTCCGAAAATCACAGAAGAAATTAACCGGCGGGCTTCCCATTTACACTATGATTTTTGGCGAAAATTCCTTATGGTTTTCGGCGAAAATTCAAGAGAAAATCCGGCGGTATTAGGGTTAAGTATAAATACTTAACCGGCGGCCCAAAATCAAATATACCTCAGAATATCAATTAATTTCAGAATTCTCACGAGTTCGGGAGAGAGTTTTAGAGTTCGAAAAGCCAGGAAGAGATCGTGACGCCATCTCTTCACCTCGGAGACTCGGAGCTTGGATTGAAGATTACCGGAGATTGAAGCTTCACGGATTCGTCAAATAAGGTTTTACAGTTCTTCTGTGTTCTTCCTACCTGAGATGTATTCCTTGTTTGTTTTCGATTCTCTTGTTCCTAATATGAGTAGTTAAACTCGTAGAGCTTAGATTAGATGAACCCTAAGTGACCCAGGGCTTTAAAGCGGTCACGGATCGGCGGTAATTAGATTCAAAGTTCAATCAGTTTCTCTTTGCATGGTTGTTTTGTTCTTGATTGTTTATGTTTCTTTTTGGTTGATCGCCTAGATGAGGTTTTGCAAGCTAGGGTTAGTCGCCAGACTTAGTCACTAGACGTAGTCGTTAGACTGTTCCCTGCTTTGGCACTTAAACTTGTCTTCCTTGATCACCTAGTTTAGATTCTTGTTAAGCTGAGGATAGAAGCGAACGCTCGCCTCTCTTAGAAACATCAATTCAACCAGTTAACCTAATCATTGGAGTGTGCCTTTCGTAGGAACTAGTTAGGGTTAATCCACTTCAAGAGTAACTCATTAATCGTTAGTAATTGCACCAGTTAGTTAAGTCATTGCGAGAGGAGACCGTACCCGGGCGGCTAATTAATCTTGGTAGTTAGAACGGATAGAGCGAACGTTCGCCAGTCTTAAACCTAATGGTCAGGAGTTATGGTGGTATATAGAAATTGATTGAACGAGAATTGAAATCCACTGATCTGTTGATTGTTGTTGCCTTGGTGATCTAAGGAGGATTCAAAATCTAAGCTTGTCTGTCGTCTGTTTAAACCAACCAATCATTCTGTCTTTTAATTTTCCTGCATCTTAGTTTAGAAGTCGTGGAACTCATACCACGCACGAAGTGTTTAAACCTGAATAAATTGCCAGCTTCTTTGAGTAGTCGATTAGAAGAAACCCTGTGGAATACGATCTGCTTAGCTTTCTAGCTTGGTAGTATTTGATCACTGTTCTGAGCTCATCAGTATGATCAACATGCATGTCATGCACACTATCCACCACTACCTTCGCATCACACTCAAAATGGACTCTTTATAGTTGCTTCTCCATACCCCACCGCAAAGCTTCGAGAAGAGCCCAAGCCTCGCATTCTTTCACTGGTGCTCGACTCCTTCGATGAACCATCATGAACGAAACCACTCTTCCTTCACAATCTCTCAAACTTAACCCTGCTCCCACCTTACCACTCTACTCAAAAACAGCCGCATCAACATTGCATTTAAGCACACCTGCCGATGGCCGATGCCAACATCGATGACAAATAAGATGTGTACTGTTTTCTGATAATGAAAGGATGTTGCAATTTTGATTATTGATTTTGAAGTAATTAATGGTATGATATATGCATTTATTGAAAAGTGTTTGTACAAATATTGCAAAAACAACTATTTGTTTAGTGGTCAACTGTCATGGTTACTAAATTAATTAATAATTGCAGTAGAATTTTTCATAATATACAATATTGTCATCCAAATTATCTCATTTAGCAATCATGAGTCAGAACTTAATAATTAATTGTAGTTTAAATTTTCATCTAACGAAGTCATCCAAATTATCCTTGGCAGACCCAATTTTACAAATTGAAGGACTCAATTGACCCAGTTTAAATTTTAGGGACCTCATAGACCAAAATATATAAGTCCAGGGACTTAATAGACCTTTTTTGCCTTTGAAAAAATAATTGCGTGCCCAGATTCCAAATTCTCGGCGAGAAGGTCCCAGAGTTTCACCCAGTTTTCTCTCGTTGAAATTTTCAAAATTATTTCGAAGAAGTTCTCACTGAGAACTTAAAGGTTCTCGGCGAGAAAGTAGACACTTTTTACCTGATTTTTGTGGCGTCGAAATTTTGAAATTTTTTCTAAAGAGGTACTCATCGAGAACCTTCAAGTTGCCGAAGAGAAGGTTCAGTCTTTTCAAGTTCTTTCCTCGAATCCATTTTTTCTTTTTTCTATGAAGAGGTTCTCGCCGAGAACCTATGGTTTTTTGCGACAACTTAGTAAAAAAAATTTGAACCACCCACCTGTTTTAAAATCTTATCTGAAAAAAATCCCCCGCCGCCCACCAAACTCTCTCGCCGAAAACACACCCAGCCGCCCACCCTTTCTTTCTCTCGCTGACTGTCGCCGATGTCGCCCTCCCTTTCCGCTTCTGCCACCGTTATACCCTCCCCTATCAATTTACGAGTCTCCCAACCATTGAATCACCAAAACAGAGCTCTCTAGCTTCTGTTTCACCCCAAAATGTTTTTCCAAGTTTTTTGAAGTTTTTGGGCATTTCCGTCAACTTTTTGGCTCTATTTATTCAAGGTTAGTTGTTGGGTTTTTCAATACGAATCAAGGGACATATTGCTTGCTTCGTTTCATCAAGTTTTGTTTTAGTTGACTTTTTTACTTGCCTTGATTTGTGTGCCTGCTATTTCGGTGTGAATTTTGTGATTCTATTCAAACGTAAATGTTCTAGACTATGATAGGATGGTTGTTCTATAATTTGGTGCCGCTTGGAGGTCGTTTTCCTTGTCAAATTGTTGTTTGTGTTGACTTTGGTTGACTTAGCGTTCTATACCTCCTATTGTTGTGCCGTTGATTCCTATGCATTCCTTATGCTAAATGAATGTTTTCAAACGTTTTTCATGAGTAATCCCCACTTGGTTTTCCTCGATTATTTCCGAATTGAGTTTTTCGACCAAGTGTTGTGTAACACCCGTCCCAAACCGACCCGGGTTTACCCGTGGTCGAACCGGTTTGAGTGCTACTCGAAGATACAGCATTTAAATAAAGGAGTAAAACGCAGCGGAAACAGAAACAACTATCCATTAAAAAGTTCAAAATCAACTGAAGGCCTTCATTACATAAAATCTGAAATCTGAAACCAAATCTCAAAACGATTACAAAATTCCCAACCAAAGGTGTCAACTGAAATCTAAAATTAAAACAGTGGTCACTCCACAATAGCTTCCTAATCTTCACTTCACAACTCCAACCTGCAACTCCTCCGAACTCAACCGAACACCTGAAAAGAGAAACTGGGGGGGGGATCAGCTTCCTAATGAAACTGAGCGAACCCACTGGGTTTAACTATGCGCCGAACCTAGCCTAAGAGCGATCCCAACTCCGCACACAAACAACAATGGAATCTGACACAGCCATCCTCATTTTAATTCCTAACATGATACTAGGTGATCACATAAGCTCAAATCTCAATTAACATCCACAGGAGTTTAACATGCATAAGCTCAACATTACACCGCATCCAACTCCACATTATGCAACAGAGAAAACCACATGCACAAACATAACCAAAATCATGTAACCACTCGTCCCCCAATTCAATCAATACTCATACATTCACCTTCACATGCATACATTTACTCTCCATTTCTCCTTCATATTTTCTAGGTGATCACACAGGTGCACTACTCAGTCCATTGCCCACAACTAACAGTCTCAACAATGTAACCCAAGTCATCCATTCACAAGTACACGATATAGCCAACTCATGTAGCGCACAGTTCAACATTACATCACAATACAACTCACTATCACTAACAACACTTCCACTCACACATCAACCACAACACCCACACATTAACCACAACACCCACATTACCCAAATTTACACTTATCATCATCATCAATCCTAGACCATTCAACTCCTATCTCACATCTCATCACAACAACATAATTCACAACACAACACTAGGCACTTCACTAACACCTCCAATACACATACCATACACGAATCACACATGCATCTTATTCCACACACACTCACAAACACGCATACACCACCACACATAACCAAGCATTCTCATCACTAACACATACCACACATTCATTGATCTAGGTGAGTTCATTAGGCGCCATAAGGAGTTATTCCCCCGCTACCCCGCCGGCCTCGTGCTCCCCTGCCGCATGGGGAACACGTCACATATCCACAATTCCATAATTCCACAATTCCACAATTCCACTCCCCGTCGGGAGACTAATCTACCAGTCCGTCGGTAGGCCCTAACCACCAGTCCGTCGGTGGGTGAAACACATTTGGGGTAACGTTGGCTCCTTCCAGTTCTATCATTTAAATTCCATTTACCCAATTCCATTTGATTAATTCCACTTTACAAACCCACTTCCCAATTCCACTTTACAAATCCACTACACAAATTACACATCACAATGCCACATCACAATACCACAACACAAACCCACATCACAAATCCATACCATGATTCCACCACACAATTCCACGTTCTAGTTCCAAACACCAATTCTATGTTCCAATTCTAGAACATAATTCTAGTCTAACCACAACCGGCAATAATAGATACAATCATAGAATTCATCTCATCCAACCCCATCACATCTCACATTTCTAGATCAAATACATTAGCTATCATCTTATATCCCAATCCCCACATCACACATAGATCAGCACAATCATCATACGTCAATCACAAGACAGTTATTCAGTTTTACTCTCATAGGTTCATGCAAGACCTAATTCTGTTCTAAGTCTATTAAACTCCGCACTCCCATTTCTAGCCACCTAGTCAACTATACACTCACACAAGTCAACCATACAATCACACCAGTCACCCAACACCACATAACAGTAACAATCACGACAACATCAATTTACCATTTCAACTCTCCTATTGAGCATTACTAGATTAAACCACATAATCTATCTAGTTCACATAATTCATCTAACACGATTCCTAGCCACAATTCGACCAATTCTGACATCCTCATTCTTCTCTACCATTTACCAATCCACATTCAAGACTCCAACCTTACTACGATAACCAAAAGACACACTATCAATCACCATCACACACAGCATCAATTTCATTCAAATCAATCATACGACCCCAGTTCAACTAGTTCATGCAATCACACCACCCAATTCCATTTACCAATTCCCTTAACCAATTCCATAAGTCAATTCCACGTACCGATTCTATTGTCCAATTCCATACCTACATTCCCTACCGATTCCAGTAGCCAGTTCTAAGTCATAGTCTACCACCCTAAACACATTAACAACCACCTTCACACGCATCATCAATTCTACCTAAAAGGCACGTTGCATAATTCATACATCAACACCTAGCATCATCTCAATCCCAACATCATGTAAACCCACACAATCCAAATCATTCAATAATCCCACATCACACATAACCACACATCACAAGACATTCAACGCCTCCCACGGCACAAACAGTTTAAGGGTAAACGGCTAGCTCACCGGCCACCCCCACCTGCAAGTACAGGGGAAGCCATGTCATGAGTCGTTGGGTTACCCTCCTGTACGTCCTTCATTGGATGACCACACATTGGTGGAGCCATCCACCTGTTCATCAATTAAGGGCGACCCCACATTGGCAGGACCACCCTCCTGCAACCACAGACTGACAATAGCATAATATACACAACTCTAATGTTCACATACCCGTCCCTCCTATCACTCTTTACTAGTTCCGATCAATTTATCATCCATGTTAATCAATTTCTCCAATAAAACTCATCACAAACAGCCATCAATCATCAACCAATCCATCAATTAACAAATATCCAACAATCATCAAAACAGCATATTTCACAGAACAATCAATTGCAGAACAATTTTCCCCTTTTACTCTCTTTCAATTTTATGCAAGGCCCTACATTTTTCTAAGTCTGAATTGTAACTCCTCACACTGACAAGACTACCTATCGTACGCTAAAGCCTCACCTGACAAGAAGACGAGGCTCTAAACTCTTCAAGAAACCCGAACAACCAAACTCTCAGACACCAAAAACGTAGCTATCCTCCTCTTCACCGACAGCAGCTTACTCCGAAATATCTAGAAATTCTGGGTGCGATCTCTTCCTCTCATCATAACGAACTCATAGCAAGAAACGGATCCCCAATCGGATCTCTAAAACTCTCAGAATCGAGGTTTGAAGTTTTGGAGATTTCTGGCTGAGACACAAAAAACGTAGCTCTTCCTTCTTCCACGGACAGCAGACTGCTCCGACCCAGCCAGAACCACGACCAGAGATCTCTTCCTCTCACCGCCACGAACGTGTATCAAGAAACGGATCATCAATCGGAGCTCTACAACTCCCGGAATCAAGGATTGACCCAAATGGGTTTTTGGTTCTTCAAACACGGGTTTGGGGGAAGATGGAGAAAATGAAAAAGTGAAGAAACTCCTAAAATCCGAATTTTAACACTCAATGCATGAAACACGGCCCACGTATCATCAAATGCACCCCCAAGGTGTTTTAACTCGACCCAACTCAAATTCGAACGTCCCGAACTTCGATGGGACCTCAACAACATTGTTTCCAATGTCTAAATCATCCAAACTCGAGTTCCAATCCGTTTGGTTGGGCGGGGATGTTACAAGTCTCCACAACTTCAAGAGATTTCGTCCCCGAAATCACAACCCAACTCACTCTAGCCACGCAACCACAAATCACAGCAACAAATGCAGCAGCAACATAGGGATCACATTACCTCCCGAAACTTCCTTTTAACGGCTCTAACAACACACACCTTCTAAGGGCACTACTCCCACACTACTTCGAACTTTTACCTAACAGACACGCACAACCGAACCTCGACGGCACTACTCACCACAAGAACACAACCAAAACGCAACCAACACAACTCACACGAGAGCACAAGCACAACACAAGCAAGCAAGAAAACTCTCAGCTAACACATCCGACCAGAACTTCACACTCCTCGAACACTCCACTTAACTCAACAAAATTCTACAAGGGCTCTACTCTTCCAACCAACCTCCTAGTCTACCACCACTTCCACTCCCAACTACTCCGACACCCTCTTCACTACAGGAGGACACAAAACATTTCAGTTGATCAATTTTCATAAATCACATTGCATTTCAAATCACTCTCCTTTCAAGCTCAAAACACTTTCCTTTCAAAACTTCCCACCCATTTCAAAACACTTTGAAAATCCCAGGAAAGTCGGTCCTGTACTGATGCTCCATCCTTTCCCCATATGAGGTTAATTACTCCTCTAGAAGAAGAGACGAATCACCAACACAGCAGCAACTAACCAGGCTCTGATACCACCCTTGTAACACTCGTCCCAAACTGACCCGGGTTTACCCATGGTCGAACCGGTTTGAGTGCTACTCGAAGATACAGCATTTAAATAAAGGAGTAAAACGCAGCGGAAACAGAAACAACTCTCCATTAAAAAGTTCAAAATCAACTGAAGGCCTTCATTACATAAAATCTGAAATCTGAAACCAAATCTCAAAACGATTACAAAATTCCAACCAAAGGTGTCAACTGAAATCTAAAATTAAAACAGTGGTCACTCCACAATAGCTTCCTAATCTTCACTTCACAACTCCAACCTGCAACTCCTCCGAACTCAACCGAACACCTGAAAAGAGAAACTGGGGGGGGATCAGCTTCCTAATGAAACTGAGCGAACCCACTGGGTTTAACTATGCGCCGAACCTAGCCTAAGAGCGATCCCAACTCCGCACACAAACAACAATGAAATCTGACACAGCCATCCTCATTTTAATTCCTAACATGATACTAGGTGATCACATAAGCTCAAATCTCAATTAACATCCACAGGAGTTTAACATGCATAAGCTCAACATTACACCGCATCCAACTCCACATTATGCAACAGAGAAAACCACATGCACAAACATAACCAAAATCATGTAACCACTCGTCCCCCAATTCAATCAATACTCATACATTCACCTTCACACGCATACATTTACTCTCCATTTCGCCTTCATATTTTCTAGGTGATCACACAGGTGCACTACTCAGTCCATTGCCCACAACTAACAGTCTCAACAATGTAACCCAAGTCATCCATTCACAAGTACACGATATAGCCAACTCATGTAGCGCACAGTTCAACATTACATCACAATACAACTCACTATCACTAACAACACTTCCACTCACACATCAACCACAACACCCACACATTAACCACAACACCCACATTACCCAAATTCACACTTATCATCATCATCAATCCTAGACCATTCAACTCCTATCTCACATCTCATCACAACAACATAATTCACAACACAACACTAGGCACTTCACTAACACCTCCAATACACATACCATACACGAATCACACATGCATCTTATTCCACACACACTCACAAACACGCATACACCACCGCACATAACCAAGCATTCTCATCACTAACACATACCACACATTCATTGATCTAGGTGAGTTCATTAGGCGCCATAAGGAGTTATTCCCTCGCTACCCCGCCGGCCTCGTGCTCCCCTACCGCATGGGGAACACGTCACATATCCACAATTCCATAATTCCACAATTCCACTCCCCGTCGGGAGACTAATCTACCAGTCCGTCGGTAGGCCCTAACCACCAGTCCGTCGGTGGGTGAAACACATTTGGGGTAACGTTGGCTCCTTACAGTTCTATCATTTAAATTCCATTTACCCAATTCCATTTGATTAATTCCACTTTACAAACCCACTTCCCAATTCCACTTTACAAATCCACTACACAAATTACACATCACAATGCCACATCACAATACCACAACACAAACCCACATCACAAATCCACACCATGATTCCACCACACAATTCCACGTTCTAGTTCCAAACACCAATTCTATGTTCCAATTCTAGGACATAATTCTAGTCTAACCACAACCGGCAATAATAGAGACAATCATAGAATTCATCTCATCCAACCCCATCTCATCTCACATTTCTAGATCAAATACATTAGCTATCATCTTATATCCCAATCCCCACATCACACATAGATCAGCACAATTATCATACGTCAATCACAAGACAGTTATTCAGTTTTACTCTCATAGGTTCATGCAAGACCTAATTCTGTTCTAAGTCTATTAAACTCCGCACTCCCATTTCTAGCCACCTAGTCAACTATACACTCACACAAGTCAACCATACAATCACACCAGTCACCCAACACCACATAACAGTAACAATCACGACAGCATCAATTTACCATTTCAACTCTCCTATTGAGCATTACTAGATTAAACCACATAATCTATCTAGTTCACATAATTCATCTAACCCGATTCCTAGCCACAATTCGACCAATTCTGACATCCTCATTCTTCTCTACCATTTACCAATCCACATTCAAGACTCCAACCTTACTACGATAACCAAAAGACACACTATCAATCACCATCACACACAGCATCAATTTAATTCAAATCAATCATACGACCCCAGTTCAACTAGTTCATGCAATCACACCACCCAATTCCATTTACCAATTCCCTTAACCAATTCCATAAGTCAATTCCACGTACCGATTCAATTGTCCAATTCCATACCTACATTCCCTACCGATTCCAGTAGCCAGTTCTAAGTCATAGTCTACAACCCTAAACACATTAACAACCACCTACACACGCATCATCAATTCTACCTAAAAGGCACGTTGCATAATTCATACATCAACACCTAGCATCATCTCAATCCCAACATCATGTAAACCCACACAATCCAAATCATTCAATAATCCCACATCACACATAACCACACATCACAAGACATTCAACGCCTCCCACGGCACAAACAGTTTAAGGGTAAACGGCTAGCTCACAGGCCACCCCCACCTGCAAGTACAGGGGAAGCCATGTCATGAGTCGTTGGGTTACCCTCCTGTACGTCCTTCATTGGATGACCACACATTGGTGGAGCCATCCACCTGTTCATCAATTAAGGGCGACCCCACATTGGCAGGACCACCCTCCTGCAACCACAGACTGACAATAGCATAATATACACAACTCTCATGTTCACAGACCCGTCCCTCCTATCAATCTTTACTAGTTCCGATCAATTTATCATCCATGTTAATCAATTTCTCCAATAAAACTCATCACAAACAGCCATCAATCATCAACCAATCCATCAATTAACAAATATCCAACAATCATCAAAACAGCATATTTCACAGAACAATCAACTGCAGAACAATTTTCCCCTTTTACTCTCTTTCAATTTCATGCAAGGCCCTACATTTTTCTAAGTCTGAATTGTAACTCCTCACACTGACAAGACTACCTATCGTACGCTAAAGCCTCACCTGACAAGAAGACGAGGCTCTAAACTCTTCAAGAAACCCGAACAACCAAACTCTCAGACACCAAAAACGTAGCTATCCTCCTCTTCACCGACAGCAGCTTACTCCGAAATATCCAGAACTTCTGGGTGCGATCTCTTCCTCTCATCACAACGAACTCATAGCAAGAAACGGATCCCCAATCGGATCTCTACAACTCTCAGAATCGAGGTTTGAAGTTTTGGAGATTTCTGGCTGAGACACAAAAAATGTAGCTCTTCCTTCTTCCACGGACAGCAGACTGCTCCGACCCAGCCAGAACCATGACTAGAGATCTCTTCCTCTCACCTCCACGAACGTGTAGCAAGAAACGGATCGTCAATCGGAGCTCTACAACTCCCGGAATCAAGGATTGACCCAAATGGGTTTTTGGTTCTTCAAACACGGGATTGGGGGAAGATGGAGAAAATGAAAAAGTGAAGAAACTCCTAAAATCCGAATTTTAACACTCAATGCATGAAACACGGCCCACGTATCATCAAATGCACCCCCAAGGTATTTTAACTCGACCCAACTCAAATTCGAACGTACCGAACTTCGATGGGACCTCAACAACATTGTTTCCAATGTCTAAACCATCCAAACTCGAGTTCCAATCCGTTTGGTTGGGCGGGGATGTTACAAGTCTCCACAACTTCAAGAGATTTCATCCCCGAAATCACAACCCAACTCACTCTAGCAACGCAACCACAAATCACAGCAACAAATGCAGCAGCAACATAGGGATCACATTACCTCCCGAAACTTCCTTTTAACGGCTCTAACAACACACACCTTCTAAGGGCACTACTCCCACACTACTTCGAACTTTTACCTAACAGACACGCACAACCGAACCTCGACGGCACTACTCACCACAAGAACACAACCAAAATGCAACCAACACAACTCACACGATAGCACAAGCACAACACAAGCAAGCAAGAAAACTCTCAGCTAACACATCCAACCAGAACTTCACACTCCTCGAACACTCCACTTAACTCAACAAAATTCTACAAGGGCTCTACTCTTCCAACCAACCTCCTAGTCTACCACCACTTCCACTCCCAACTACTCCGACACCCTCTTCACTACAGGAGGACACAAAACATTTCAGTTGATCAATTTTCATAAATCACATTGCATTTCAAATCACTCTCCTTTCAAGCTCAAAACACTTTCCTTTCAAAACTTCCCACCCATTTCAAAACACTTTGAAAATCCCTGGAAAGTCGGTCCTGTACTGATGCTCCATCCTTTCCCCATATGAGGTTAATTACTCCTCTAGAAGAAGAGATGAATCACCAACACAGCAGCAACTAACCAGGCTCTGATACCACTTGTAACACTCGTCCCAAACTGACCCGGGTTTACCCATGGTCGAACCGGTTTGAGTGCTACTCGAAGATACAGCATTTAAATAAAGGAGTAAAACGCAGCGGAAACAGAAACAACTCTCCATTAAAAAGTTCAAAATCAACTGAAGGCCTTCATTACATAAAATCTGAAATCTGAAACCAAATCTCAAAACGATTACAAAATTCCCAACCAAAGGTGTCAACTGAAATCTAAAATTAAAACAGTGGTCACTCCACAATAGCTTCCTAATCTTCACTTCACAACTCCAACCTGCAACTCCTCCGAACTCAACCGAACACCTGAAAAGAGAAACTGGGGGGGGGATCAGCTTCCTAATGAAACTGAGCGAACCCACTGGGTTTAACTATGCGCCGAACCTAGCCTAAGAGCGATCCCAACTCCGCACACAAACAACAATGAAATCTGACACAGCCATCCTCATTTTAATTCCTAACATGATACTAGGTGATCACATAAGCTCAAATCTCAATTAACATCCACAGGAGTTTAACATGCATAAGCTCAACATTACACCGCATCCAACTCCACATTATGCAATAGAGAAAACCACATGCGCAAACATAACCAAAATCATGTAACCACTCGTCCCCCAATTCAATCAATACTCATACATTCACCTTCACACGCATACATTTACTCTCCATTTCTCCTTCATATTTTCTAGGTGATCACACAGGTGCACTACTCAGTCCATTGCCCACAACTAACAGTCTCAACAATGTAACCCAAGTCATCCATTCACAAGTACACGATATAGCCAACTCATGTAGCGCACAGTTCAACATTACATCACAATACAACTCACTATCACTAACAACACTTCCACTCACACATCAACCACAACACCCACACATTAACCACAACACCCACATTACCCAAATTCACACTTATCATCATCATCAATCCTAGACCATTCAACTCCTATCTCACATCTCATCACAACAACATAATTCACAACACAACACTAGGCACTTCACTAACACCTCCAATACACATACCATACACGAATCACACATGCATCTTATTCCACACACACTCACAAACACGCATACACCACCGCACATAACCAAGCATTCTCATCACTAACACATACCACACATTCATTGATCTAGGTGAGTTCATTAGGCGCCATAAGGAGTTATTCCCCCGCTACCCCGCCGGCCTCGTGCTCCCCTACCGCATGGGGAACACGTCACATATCCACAATTCCATAATTCCACAATTCCACTCCTCGTCGGGAGACTAATCTACCAGTTCGTCGGTAGGCCCTAACCACCAGTCCGTCGGTGGGTGAAACACATTTGGGGTAATGTTGGCTCCTTCCAGTTCTATCATTTAAATTCTATTTACCCAATTCCATTTGATTAATTCCACTTTACAAACCCACTTCCCAATTCCACTTTACAAATCCACTACACAAATTACACATCACAATGCCACATCACAATACCACAACACAAACCCACATCACAAATCCACACCATGATTCCACCACACAATTCCACGTTCTAGATCCAAACACCAATTCTATGTTCCAATTCTAGGACATAATTCTAGTCTAACCACAACCGGCAATAATAGATACAATCATAGAATTCATCTCATCCAACCCCATCTCATCTCACATTTCTAGATCAAATACATTAGCTATCATCTTATATCCCAATCCCCACATCACACATAGATCGGCACAATTATCATACGTCAATCACAAGACAGTTATTCAGTTTTACTCTCATAGGTTCATGCAAGACCTAATTCTGTTCTAAGTCTATTAAACTCCACACTCCCATTTCTAGCCACCTAGTCAACTATACACTCACACAAGTCAACAATACAATCACACCAGTCACCCAACACCACATAACAGTAACAATCACGACAGCATCAATTTACCATTTCAACTCTCCTATTGAGCATTACTAGATTAAACCACATAATCTATCTAGTTCACATAATTCATCTAACACGATTCCTAGCCACAATTCGACCAATTCTGACATCCTCATTCTTCTCTACCATTTACCAATCCACATTCAAGACTCCAACCTTACTACGATAACCAAAAGACACACTATCAATCACCATCACACACAGCATCAATTTCATTCAAATCAATCATACGACCCTAGTTCAACTAGTTCATGCAATCACACCACCTAATTCCATTACTCAATTCCATTTACCAATTCCCTTAACCAATTCCATAAGTCAATTCCACGTACCGATTCTATTGTCCAATTCCATACCTACATTCCCTACCGATTCCAGTAGCCAGTTCTAAGTCATAGTCTACCACCCTAAACACATTAACAACCACCTTCACACGCATCATCAATTCTACCTAAAAGGCACGTTGCATAATTCATACATCAACACCTAGCATCATCTCAATCCCAACATCATGTAAACCCACACAATCCAAATCATTCAATAATCCCACATCACACATAACCACACATCACAAGACATTCAACGCCTCCCACGGCACAAATAGTTTAAGGGTAAACGGCTAGCTCACCGGCCACCCCCACCTGCAAGTACAAGGGAAGCCATGTCATGAGTCGTAGGGTTACCCTCCTGTACGTCCTTCATTGGATGAGCACACATTGGTGGAGCCATCCACCTGTTTATCAATTAAGGGCGACCCCACATTGGCAGGACCACCCTCCTGCAACCACAGACTGACAATAGCATAATATACACAATTCTCATGTTCACAGACCCGTCCCTCCTATCACTCTTTACTAGTTCCGATCAATTTATCATCCATGTTAATCAATTTCTCCAATAAAACTCATCACAAATAGCCATCAATCATCAACCAATCCATCAATTAACAAATATCCAATAATCATCAAAACAGCATATTTCACAGAACAATCAATTGCAGAACAATTTTCCCCTTTTACTCTCTTTCAATTTCATGCAAGGCCCTACATTTTTCTAAGTCTGAATTGTAACTCCTCACACCGACAAGACTACCTATCGTACGCTAAACCCTCACCTGACAAGAAGACGAGGCTCTAAACTCTTCAAGAAACCCGAACAACCAAACTCTCAGACACCAAAAACGTAGCTATCCTCCTCTTCACCGACAGCAGCTTACTCCGAAATATCCAGAACTTCTGGGTGCGATCTCTTCCTCTCATCACAACGAACTCATAGCAAGAAACGGATCGCCAATCGGATCTCTACAACTCTCAGAATCGAGGTTTGAAGTTTTGGAGATTTCTGGCTGAGACACAAAAACGTAGCTCTTCCTTCTTCCACGGACAGCAGACTGCTCCGACCCAGCCAGAACCACGACTATAGATCTCTTCCTCTCACTGCCACAAACGTGTAGCAAGAAACGGATCGTCAATCGGAGCTCTACAACTCCCGGAATCAAGGATTGACCCAAATGGGTTTTTGGTTCTTCAAACACGGGTTTGGGGGAAGATGGAGAAAATGAAAAAGTGAAGAAACTCCTAAAATCCGAATTTTAACACTCAATGCATGAAACACGGCCCACGTATCATCAAATGCACCCCAAGGTGTTTTAACTCGACCCAACTCAAATTCGAACGTCCCGAACTTCAATGGGACCTCAACAACATTGTTTCCAATGTCTAAACCATCCAAACTCGAGTTCCAATCCGTTTGGTTGGGCGGGGATGTTACATGTTGGGTAAATGTCGATTTTACTAACTTTGGTTTCTGTTAGACCTTGTAGCTGCTTCACTCCACTCCAAGCTGTCCATCCCCATCCTCGACTTCACCCGCCACCTTCCAAGTAATCCGTATAACTCTAACTCTCTTAAGTCCTGTGAGGACACAGTCTTGATTAAGTGTGGGGTAGGATGTTAGTGTTGTGCTGGATGCCTTTCTCTGAATTTTTTTTTTTTTTTTGTGATTCCTCTAATTGAGATGGACTTGATTCTTAACTTGCCATGTATGATTTGACTTCAATTTCTCACAGTGACGATTATACTGTTTAACTTAGAACCTGTAACCAACATGTTTGCACTGATGATAAATGAATCGGGTAAGAACAGAATATAGGATCACTCTTTTAGCTTCATGATGAATGTTGTAATGCGGTCAATCAAATAACTACCAAGCTAGAAGCTAGGGTAGATCATATTCCAAGGGCCTCTTCTACTTGCTTACTCAAATATGTTGGAAATTTTACTCAAGGTTTAACACGTAGTGCGTGGTGTGAGTTCCACGACTTCTATACTAAAATGCACGGTGAAATGAAATGAAATTTAAATGCAGAAAGGTTGGTTGTTTGACTTAGATAGACGACAGAAAAGCTTAGACTTCGAATCACCCTTAGATCACCAGAGCATTAGCAGTCAACAGACCAGCGATTTTCGATTCTAGTTCATTCAGTTCACAGACACCATCATAACTTCTTACCCTTAGGTTTAAGACTGGCGAACGTTCGCTCTATCCGATCAAACTACCATGATTAATTAGTCGCCCGGGTACGGTCGCCTCTTGCGACGACTAAACTAACTGGTGCGATTACTAGCGATTTATGAGTTACTCTTGCAATGGATTAACCCTAACTGGTTCCTACGAAAGGCACACTCCAATGAATAGGTTAATTGCTTGATTTGGTGTTTTAAAGTAAGGCGAGCGTTCGCTTCTATCCTTAACGTAACAAGAATCTAATCTAGGTGGCCAAACCAGACAAGAAACACAGAGAACAAAGAACAAATCAAAGATGAAGGAGAAACTGAATGAATTTCAAATCTAATCACCGCTGATTCGTGACCGCTTTAAAGCCCTGGGTCACTTAGGGTTCATCTAGTCTAAGCTCTACGAGTTTAGCTACTCATATTCAATACAGGAGAATCAAAGACGAACAAAGAATACATCTCAGGTAGGAAAGACAGAGAAGAACTGTAAAACCTAATTTTGATGAATCCCTGAAGCTTCAATCTGCTGGATCTTCAACTCCTAGCCCTGGTTCTCCGAGATGAAAGGATGGCGTCACGATCCTTTCCTGGCTCCTCGAACTCTTTTCACTCTTCCTCTCTCTGGTCTCAGTCCTGGAATTTCCGTCCAATGTGTGTAAGTATTAGATATCCTTTTCTGCCGGCCGATTTTAGTATTTAAACCTAAACTGATTTCTGCCGGATTTGCCTGGAGTTTTTGGCGAAAACTTAAGAAGTTTTCGCCGAAAACTTCTTTGTAAATTGACTGATCTCACGGCTGCTTCTCCTGTGATTTTCGGACTCAGAGTTTTCGTCGAAAACTTCCTCTTATGATGCTCAGCCGATTTCTTCTAGAGTTTTCGCCGAAAACTCAAGTGTAAATTGAGGCAGGATTTTGGTTCACTTGATTGACTTCTTTGGTTGGTTCCGGTACGGTTCCGGTACGGTTCCGGTACGGTTCTTCGAGGTTCCACTGCCTTAGACACGTCCTTGGCTACTATATTTGACGGCAAAAACCTGTGCTAACATGAAAACACTAGAAAACCATCAAATAGACCCGAAACGGGCCAAAGTAACACAAATGGCACGAGATAGAGCAGTTGAGTGAATACTCGCTATTCTACCCTAAAAACCATGTCTTAAGCAAGGAAATGTCGCTTAAATGAGGCTGATAATCACGTCAAATCGAGTGTCATCAAAATACCCCACACTTAAGCTTTTGCTTGTCCTCAAGCAAACTGAATAGAAACGCTCACGTTCACAAATGATAAGATTAGTTAAATTGGAGTTCAAGCACACACAATGAATTATTAGACAGATATTTCCTAGAACAAGAAACCTAACATGCATACTGATCAGCCAAACAACCTGGTCTCACTAAAAACTGCACACGACAAGTAATAGCAACCAATTATGCACGAATTTGACCTGACCGACCAGACTCCTCACACAGGAAATATTTAGTACAAGGGAAACTCTCACTCTCTGTGTTTAAGGACGTGTTTCTGCTCTCAATCATTTTCTGTTACTGAATTCTGTCATAAGTTTGCAATTCGACCACATCTCCACCACTGTGACAACACGAGGAAGTAGTCAAGAAGGACTTCCCTGCTAGGACTGTAACAAATTCTACACTACAAGGGTTTATAATGAGATGGATGATGGGAATGTATGATGATGGTTTTGGTGCGGTGTAGCTTTCGACTAACTTCCCTCGAAACTAGCCTATGGCTTCCTACCGTCTAACCAGACACGGGTGGAATAGTGTACGCTCATCCTATGATACCCTCAAGCAACCTAGCACTTTATTTTCTTCACACACATTTTTTCTTTTGACTTCGTTCTTCCATATGTAGGGAGAAGAACGTTATTGAACTTTGGAACTTTTCTTCTTTTTCTTATTTTTTTCGAAATTTCTTTTGTTTTTTTTTCTTTTTTCTTTTTGCTAATTCTTCCTTTTAGTTGCTAGAGGGGTTTACACGTTTGGACATAATAGCTAAGACCACCTGTTTAATGGTTATAGGCAAGTTACCACAAACCGACTTCCGGTAGGCTAATCTAGAACTACAACCACAGGGGATCAACGGGGAATGAAAGAATGGGAAATGGCTGTAATGTATATCGAACAGAAAGAATAGGCCAAGCTCAAGGGTTTATACCTAATGCATTTAATGTTGGGTAGGCTATCTCGCTTAGTAGCTGAATCTAGGTGCCCCTATCATTCTAGAACTCGTGTCATCGTGTGGTCTCGAGTAGGTCTCATGCAAATTCTAACTCATTCAAGCAAACAGAAAATCACTCAAAAGGAATTGAAATTGCAAGTTACGTGCAATGGATCAAAAGCTCACAGTTGGTTTGCTAGTCAGATTCGGTCATTTTCATGCAATCAAGGCGACAAACTACAAGTGTGATTTTCAAAATCTATTCTGACCAGGCAATTTAGCATCAAAATATACACGTTGGTTTTCAGGCTCTAGGTTAAGCAGTCTAAGCATCATTGTGACAGGTTTAAAAACAACTTAACGTCAAATATCAAGAACTTAGCAATTTCAAAGCTAGAGGAATCGGTCAAGGCACCACGAAACACAAAGAAAGGGCAATCAAGATCATGCATGGTTCTCTAACACCCTACCCACACTTAGACTGTTTTGTGTCCTCACATGACTAAAAAGAGATTAAAAGGAACGGGGGAACCTGGAAAAGGGGGGTGCAGTGGACGGTGTCGGAGAGTGTGCCGCGGAGCGGAGGAGAGTAGCTACCAGAAGACATCTACAAAACAAAAACAACTAAAACATCAAAAGGAAACCGGGACAAGTGTCCCAGATCCACACATAAAAAAAAGTTGGATCGAAATCCGAAAAGAAGAAAGAAAAGAAATAGAAAGGATAGAAACAACCTGATCACTGTTCCGCAGGTGGGGGTGGAGGTTGAGTCGGGGTAGGGGAAACGCCAAGTCGCTGCCCAATCTGTTGTCGCCAAGCGAGCTCAGCCTGGTGTCTAGCGTTCTGGTCAGCCATGAACTGTTGTAGAACGGCCCATCGTGCATTCTGGATCTCCTCGTGCTCCACCCGATCCCGTTGCCAATGATGAGCGCCAAATGAATAGTCTTGTTTCCATAGATCAATGCGAGTCAGCTACTCACCTCGCGGGTCGGGGGTGCGCAATGCACGTGAAGGGGGCGGCTCTCTGGTGGTAGCGGATGTCGGCGTGTAGAGGTCGAGACTCTCTGAGAGGTTGAGACCACGCGCAATGGCGAGTTCCGCTCCAACGTGTTCAATCTCAGTGTGAGGGAGGTTGGAATCCCACTTGTCACCGACCTGGAGAGTGTGAATCAGGCAGGAGATGAAGGGGCCACCCGGAAGGGCCGAGGGGCGCTTCTTGGTAGTTGTGCGCTTGTGGAAGAAACGGGCTAGCCACCATCCCGGATGGAGTCGGTGAAATTCCTCGACAGCACGGAAGAGGATGAACTCCTTTAAAGAGATGTGGTGGCGACCTTCCTTACTGTAGTAGCACAAAGAGCGAGTCCAGACATAATGGAAGAATTTGAAAAGTGGATGAGCAATGTTACCAATAGTGCCATTCTCTGGTTTTGTCTCGGACGCCCCGGAGATGAATCGCCATGTGTCAGGATACAGGGCTTGAGCAACGGAGCTCATCTCCTCAAAACCGAAGAAGGCATCGACAAGGGTGGCATTGGCATCGAGGAGGAGAGCGAACTCGTCGAGGGTCTTCTCGTACTGGACTCCCCCGAGACGGAAGCGGACACACTTGAGGAGGCGCTGGGGCCTCTGAGTAGTCCATTCAAATGAACTCCAGAACTCCCGGAGGGCGATCAGAAGGCAAGTGGAGCCGGAAGTGGTAAGAGCTAGTAGACCGGTTAGTTCAAGAGCTCGGTCGACGCTGGCGTGCCATCCAGCGCAGTGGTTACGGAGACTGTCAAGAGAGAGGATGGACACCTTCGCCAGAGGAATGTCCTTGATCCTCATGTAGACCTCCAGTTGGTGTGGCTCAAGGGCAGCGATGAATGGATGCAACGCCCCAGTGGTGACGGCAGGAGCACTGGGGATAGGGATCACCGGGGCCGGTGTAGCCTGTGGAACCAAGGTCGCAGCAACTGGTACCTCGCCAGATGGTGTGGGCGGCTGAGAGGATCGAGCCTTCCCCTGGCGAGCCTTGCATCGTTGCTCTCTATCTGCACTTGTGGTCTTGAAACACTTTGGATTCCTGTAATACACAACTCAGAGCAGACCAGAATTAAATGACAAAAATCATACCCCACAATTAGTCTGGAACCACAGTTCTGGGAAGAATCGAAGCGAACGAGTGGGGATAAGCAAATAAGCCAATGTACCACAATTTTACGCATAGCAGAAAAGAAACGGCCAGCATGCAGAGTAAAAACGGCATTCAATCACCAAGTATGTGAAATGACACAGTTCGACGAACGCAAGGCACAAGACAATTCATCGGCACAATATCAAAGAAAACCATTCACGAGGGAAAAATAGATCAAAGGGATTCCAAAAGTTTAGCCAGATTACACCGAAACAGCACACATGCAATTCGAGGAAAATCAAAAGGTCAACCATGCCGAAAACCGAAAGTCAATACGCCAAAAGATTCAAAATCAAGGGCTGAAAAACTAACCGTGAAGACATGACTCGAGAAAACTATTGGAAATCCGAGAAATCGACGAAAAGCTTCAAAACTCATTTCGGGCGGAACCGGAGCTGTAGAGCTCTGATTCGAGGGCTCTGGGCTGAAAACGACCAAGGAAGAGGAGAGAGGGTGTTCGGCGGCGGTGGCGACTGAAAACGGGCGGCGAAGGAAGTAGGGCGGCGGCTAGTCGGCGGCAAAAACGAAAAGAGGGGGAGAGTCGGCGAGGTGCTGGTTTTCGGGGGGGGTGTTTAGCGAAAAGGAGGTCGAAGGAGGGGTTTTATATCAGGAGGGAAAATCCAAAATTTTTGGTGAAAATTACTCTTGAAAACACAAATTTTGGACAAAAAAGTGAGGATTTTTGGGCGAAAATTCCCTCACAGAACAAAACGACTCGGTTTTAAATCAAAAACTTTTCGGTGAGAAGTCTATTTTTTTGGCGAGAACTTTTCGGTGGCGAGAAACTGGAGGATCAGGGGATTTGAAAACTTGAGTTTTCGGCGAAAACTCGTTTGAAAAATGGCGGACATTTTTTTTTGTTTTTTGTTTTTTGTTTTTAGTTTTAAAAGAAACGACTCGAAACGAAAACAAATTGACTCCAGCCGTGGGCTGCCTCCACGAAGCGCTCTTGTTTAACGTCCGTGAGCTGGATGATACCTGGATCGGCGTTATGGGGGAGACTTATAGTAGTGCACGTCGATGCGGGAAACGGCTAAGCCCTGTAGGTATTTCTTGAGCCTGTGACTGGTGACCATGAATGGCTCTTGACCGTGGCCTTTAATTAGGACGCTGCCTAGGGATGACTGCCGAACCACAGTATAGGGGCCGGACCATCGGGATTTCAGTTTACCCGGTAAGAGATTCAACCGAGAGTTATATAAGAGGACTTCATCTCCGGGGTAGAATTGCTTGATTGTTTTTAATTGGGGGTCATGAATTCTCTTGGTGCACTCCTTATAAAGCTTCGTGCTCTCATATGCGTGGAGACGGTGTTCTTCAAGCTCAGCGATCTGGTCGTGGCGCTTATTACCTGCTACTGCATAACTCATATTCAACTCTTTATTACCCAAAACGCCTTGTGCTCAAGCTCAACTGGTAAATGGCATGCCTTGCCATAGACCAGCTGATACGGTGAGGTACCGATGGGAGTCTTGTAGGCAGTTCGATAAGCCCATAAGGCATCATTGAGCTTAGATGACTAGTCCTTGCGGGACCGGCCAACTGTCCTATCAAGAATCCACTTGAGCTCACGGTTCGTCACTTCTGCTTGACCATTAGCTTGAGGATGGTAAGCTGTGGACATTCGGTGGGTGACGCGAAAGCGTTTGCACACCCGCTCAAAATGTCCATGGAAGTGGGTACCCCTATCGCTTATGATAAAGCAAGTGAACCAAAACGCGTGAAAAGATGTGTAAGGAACCGACCCACCACTCTTGAATCGTTAGTGGGTAGAGCTTCAGCTTCAGCCCACTTAGAAACATAATCAACGACCACAAGAGTGTACTTGTTACCGTTGGAGGGTGTGAACGGACCCATAAAATCAATTCCCCAGACATCAAAAATTTCAACAGTAAGAGAAATAATTTGGGGCATCTCATTACGGTTAGAGATGTTACCTGATCGTTGGCAAGCATCACAATGACGAGCAAAAGCATCGCAATCACTAAAGATTGAAGGCCAGTAAAAACCAGTTTCAAGTACCTTTCTAGCAGTGCGGTTGACACCGAAGTGTCCTCCAAACTGGCCCTCATGGCACTTACGCATGATGTCAGCCGCTTCGATGTAAGAGACACATCTTCGGATCATTCCGTCGGTACTAATGCGGTATAAAAAGGGATCATCCCAGAGTATGACTTGGCTTCTTTAAAGAGCTTCTTGCGTGCATTATAGTCTAGCTCAGGAGGTATTATGCCGTGAGAGAGATAATTAGCTAGGGTGGCATACCAGGGTTCATTTGAATCGGTTGCGTCACTTAGCTCTTGGTCGTGAGTGATTGCCCAGGGCTCGATGGCTATGCTGTTGACCTGTTCATAAATTTCAACACGCAACAATTCGTCAGGGAAAGAATCATTGATAGGGGTAGTAGTAGACTTACCTGTCTGTGATTCCTCGAGTTGAGAGAGATGGTCGGCTGCTAGGTTCTCAGCTCCCTTTTTGTCTTTAATCTCTATGTCGAACTCTTGGAGAAGGAGGATCCACCGCATGAGCCTTGGCTTCGAATCCTGCTTGGCTAACAGATGGCGCAGAGCAGCATGATCTGTATAGACGATGGTGTGAGAGAGAACCAGGTACTGTCTGAACTTGTCAAAGGAGAAGACGATAGCTAGGAGCTCTTTCTCTGTAGTGGTATAGTTCCTCTGAGCATCGTTAAGCATCTTGCTAGCAAAATAGATGGGATGAAACCTCTTTTCTTTTCTCTGTCCAAGAACTGCACCAACAACAAAGTCGCTAGCATTGCACATAATCTCGAATGGAAGATTCCAATATGGTGCTGTAAGGATTGGTGCGGTAGTGAGTCTGGTCTTCAGGGCCTCAAAGGCTGCAAGACAAGCTTTATCAAAAACAAAAGGAACATCTTTCTCTAGAAGCTTAGTCATAGGGAGAGTGATCTTGGATAAGTCTTTGATAAATCTCCGGTAGAATCCAGCATGACCGTGGAAGCTTCGAACTGTCTTAACCGAGGTTGGCGGTGGCAGACTGGCGATGGTTTTGAGCTTGGCACGATCGACTTCTATTCCAAGCTTAGAGATCCTATGGCCAAGAACAATGCCTTCGGTAACCATAAAGTGACATATCTCCCAATTAAGAGCCAAGTTGGTTTCCTCACAACGAGCTAGCACCTTGTCCAGATTGGCCAGGCACTTGAAAAATGAGTCTCCATAGACGGAGAAGTCGTCCATGAATACCTCCACCACATTCTTTACTAGATCTCTGAATATAGCAAGCATGCATCTCTGAAAAGTAGCGGGAGCATTACATAAACCAAAGGGAATACGACAATAAGCAAACATACCAAGCGAGCAGGTGAAGGTCGTCTTCTCTTGATCATCGAGCTCGATGGGGATCCAGAAGTAACCGGACATCCCATCCAAAAAGCAGTAGTACTCATGACCAGCCAACCGTTCTAGCATATGATCAATGAACGGCAGTGGGAAGTGATCCTTCTTTGTAGCGTCATTAAGTCATCGATAATCGATACAGACTCTTCATCCGGTAACCGTGCGAGTGGGAATGAGCTCCCCCTTCAGATTAGGGATGACTGTGATTCCTCCTTTCTTCGGGACAACCTGCGTTGGACTGACCCAGGGACTGTCGGCAATAGGGTAAATGATACCTGCATCCAAGAGCTTAAGAACTTCTTTCTTCACAACTTCCTGCATCAGATGGTTTAATCGGCGTTGTGGTTGTCTGACTGGTTTGAACTCTTCATCTACGACTATTCGATGCTTGCAGAAGGTTTCAAAGATGCCCCTGATGTCGGCCAACTGCCAAGCAATGGCTCGGACATGCTTCTTGAGTAGCCTGATCAGTTGTTCTTTCTACTCGGGAGATAAACTCGAATTGATGATGACTGGCAGCTGGCATTCCTTCCCCAGGAATGCATACTCCAGATGGTCAGGAAGCTCCTTTAAGGTGAGTTCTGGTGGGTTCTCGTATGAGGTAGTGATCCGACTTGATGCTGGTTCAATGTGTGCAGGCGCAGAAGTGGTTGTGGATGTCACTTTTCGATCGTCTAACTCGTCTTGCCACAGGCGCTGCTCTGGATCTTCTAGTGCACTGTCAATTCCCGAAATCAAGCACAACTCTAGTGGATAACTAGATAGGGCATTGGTGATGAAGTTGGCCGAGGCCAACTCCATAGAATCAACAGTATAACAATTATCATCTTGAGCAACAGAATATCTCATGTTGTCCTTAATGCGGAAGGTAACACTTTCCTGTCCTACACTTAAACTCAACAAGCCTTGTTTGCAGTTGATATTCACACCAGCAGTCGTTAAGAAGGGTCGGCCTAAGATAAGTGTTCCGTCTAACTCTCGGGTATCTAGAACAATGAAATCTGCAATTATGGTAAAAGGACCAAAACAGCTACATCTTCTATTCTACCCCTAGGCAGTTTGACAGACCTATCGGCTAGCACGAGATGTAAAGTAAGCGGTTTTAATTTCCCTAGGTTTAACTTTTCATAAAGATAAAAAGGCATAACATTAATAGAAGCATCATAATCAGCCAGACTACGGTCAATTTTAATACCATTAATGATGCACGGTAATGTAAAAGGACCGGGATCAGAACACTTAACTGGCGGTGGTGGCGGCTGGCACATGGGAGACGGAGCACCAAAGAGAGAAGCGCATTCGTTAGTAAGCGTGATAGAGTACGCCTCTCCGTTCTTCACCTTCTTCACGAGATCCTTAAAGAATTTCCCAAGTGGTGGTATGATCTCTACAGCTTCAGTCACTGGTATCTTGATTTCTACATTCTTAAGAACATTGTACCACTTCTTATACTGGGTGTCGTGATCCTTGGCTTTGCTCATCGTAGCTTTTGGGAAGGGGATCTGAGGTATGTATGGCGCTAAGACGGGCTCAGGGGCTGTCTTAGGAGGAGGAGCCGGTGCTTCTTCTTCCTCTTCTGTGATATCTTCAATCTCTAGCATATCCATGGCAGCAGTATCTGGTATCATGTCAGGTTCTGGAGCCTTTGGATCGGTTGTCTACTTGCCGCTCCTGGTGGTGATAGCTTGAGCTTGTTCACTCTTCACACCGAAGTCTCCTTGAAATGCTGTTTGATTAAGGAAAGGATTGCTAGTAAGGATTTTAGACATATTGTTTATTGCATCTTCTATCCTTTGGCTTTGAGCCTTTTGTCCTTGATTGAGTGCAGCTTGAGCTTTTAATTGGTTGTTGGTGAACCCTGTCGTTGGCGGTTCAACCAAATAACTAACAAAGCTAACAAAAGCTAGGGTAGATCGTATTCCAAGGGCCTTCTATGATTGCCTACTCCAAAAACTAGCAAAATACTCGAATGCAAACAAGTTGTGCGTGGTGTGAGTTCCACGACTTCTAACTCTAAGAAATGTAGAGAAAATTAAAAATTAAACTAAAGCAGATTGGAAATTAGTGTTGAAAACAAGGATGACAAACGAACTTAGACTTTGAATCCCCCTTCGTTCCCCAGAGCATTGGCAGTCAACAGATCAACGGATTTCGATTCTCGTTCAATCAATTACTAAGACACCACCATAACTCCTTACCCTTAGGTTTAAGACCGGCGAACGTTCGCTCTATCCGTTCTAACTACCAAGATTAACTAGCCGCCCGGGTACGGTCGCCTCTCGCAACGACTTAATTAACTGGTGTAATTACTAATGATTTATGAGTTACTCTTGCAGTGGATTAACCCTAACCGGTTCCTACGAAAGGCACGCTCCAATTATAAGGTTAATTGTTCAATTCGATGTTCTAAAGTAAGGGAGTGTTCGCTTCTATCCTTAGCTTAATAAGAATCTAATCTAGGTGACCAATCCAGACAAGAAACATGAACAATGAAGAACAAATCAAACATGAAAGAGAAACTGATTGAACTTCGAATCTAATCACTACCGATCCGTGACCGCTTTAAAGCCCTGGGTCACTTAGGGTTCATCTAGTCTAAGCTCTAACAAGTTTAGCTACTCATGTTTATCACAAAAGAATCTAAGACAAAGAAAGAGTTCATCATCCAGAGGAAGAACAGAAAAGAATCTGAAAAATCTAATTTAGACGACTTTGACAGACTTCGATCTTCCGTAAACTGCACTCCTAGCTCCGATTCTCCGAGGTGGAAGGGATGGCGTCACGATCTCTTTCCGGCTCTTCGAACTCTAACTCTTCGCTCCAGAACTTCAGAGAATTCTTCGAATTCTGATTTCGAAAAGTATATTATGATGTGTTGTATTCGGTCCCTTTATTTGGGCCGCCGGTTAAGTATTTATACTTAACCCTAGATTGGCCGGATTTGCCTGATATTTTCGCCAAAAATACCAAGGTATTTTCGCCAAAAATCCTAGTGTAAATGGACAGCCCTTCAGTTGAATTCTCCTGTGATTTTCGGACTGATGATTCTCGGCGAAAACCCAAAGTTTTCGCCGAAAACTTCCTTGGCTGAGCATCAGTGGATTTGTCCTTGCATTTTCGCCGAAAACCATAGGTTTTTTTCGCCGAAAATGTCAGTGTAAATGGGCAGACTTTTGGTTTGACTTGGTTGGCTCCTTTGTTCGATTCCGGTGCAATTTCCTCGAGGTTCCAATGCCTTAGACACGTCATTGGCTACTTTATTTGACGACAAAAACCTGTGCTAACATAAAAACACTAGAAAACCATCAAATAGACCCGAAACGGGCCAAAGTAACACAAATGGCACGAGATAGGACAATCGATTGAATATTCGTTATTCTACCCTAAAAACCATGTCTTAAGCAAAGAAATGTCACTTAAATGAGGCTGATAATCACGTCAAATCGAGTGTCATCAAATACCCTACACTTAAGCTTTTGCTTGTCCTCAAGCAAACTGAATAGAAACGCTCATGTTCATAAATGATAAGATCGATTAAATTAGAGCTCAATCAAACACAATGAATTATTAGACAGCTAATTCCTAGAACAAGAAACCTGACATGTATACAGATCAGCCAAACTGCCTGGTCTCACTAATAAACTGCACAGAACAAGTAATTAGCAACCAATTATGCACGAATTTGACCTGACCGACCAGACTCCTCACACAGGATAAATATAATGCAATGGGGAACCCTTGCTCTCTGTGTTTAAGGATGTGTTTCTGCTCTCGATCATTTTCTGTTACCGAATTCTGTCATAGGTTTGCAATTCGACCACATCTCCACCACTGTGACAACACGAGTATCTAGTCAAGAAGGACTTCCCTGCTAGGACCGTAATGAAATCTACACTACTTGGGTTTATGATGCGATGGATGATGAGAGTGTATGATGATGGCTTGGTGCGGTGTAGCTTTCGACTAACTTCCCTCGAATCTAATCTATGGCTCCCTACCGTCTAACCAAACACGGGTGGAATGATGAGCGTTCGTCCTATGATACCCTCAAGCAACCTAGCACTTATTCTTTTTCTTTACACGATTTTTTTTTCTTTTCAACTTTTCTTTTGACTTCGTTCTTCCATTTGTAGGGAGAAGAACGTTTTATTGAACTAGAAACTTTGAAACTTTTCTGATTTTTCTGATTTTTCTTTTCTTCATTCTTTTTTTTTCGAAATTTTCTTTCTTTTCTATTTTTTTCTTTTTGTGCTGATTCTTTCTTTTAGTTGCTAGAGGGGTTTACACGTCTGGACATAATAGCTAAGACCACCTATTTAATGGCTATAGGCAGGTTACCACAAACCGACTTCCGGTAGGTCAATCTAGAACTACAACCACAGGGGATCAACGGGGAGTGAAAGAAATGGGAAATGGCTGTAATGTATTATCGAACCGAAAGAACAGGCCAGGCTCAAGGGTGTAAACCTAATGGATTTATCGTTTGGTAGGCTATCTTGCTAAGTAGCTGAATCTAGGTGCCCCTATCCTTCTAGAACTCGTGTCATCGTGTGGTCTCGAGTAGGTCTCATGCAAATTCTAACTCATTCAAGCAAACAGAAAACCACTCAGAAAGAATTTAAAATTACATGTTACGTGCAATGGATAAAAAGTTCACAGTTGGTTTGCTAGTCGGATTCGGTCATTTTCATGCAATCAAGGCTACAAACTACAAGTGTGATTTTAAAAATTCTGTTCTGACCAGGCAATTTAGCATCAAAGTATACAAGTTGGTTCTCAAGTTCTAGGTTAAGCAGTCTAAGCATCATTATGAAGGTTTGAACAACAACTTAACATCAAAAAATCAAGAACTGAGCCATTCTAATGCTAGAGAGACTGGAATGGATTCACGAGGCACACATAAAACACAATCAAGGGCAATCAAGTTCATGCAAGGTTCTCTAGCATCCTACCCCACACTTAAATCGGACTGTGTCCTCACAGGACTAAAATTAGAGTTCGGAGTGAAGTAGAAGAACCTGGACCGAGATGATTGGCGTAGGGGATGAGCACGGGTCCTCGGAGCGGAGGGAATCTACCCAAGCGAAGCAAAGGGAATCTCCCAACTGCCTACAAAACAAAAACAAATAAAACATAAAAAGGAAACCGGGACAAGTGTCCCAGATCCACACAAAAAAAAGGTGGATCGAAATCCGAAAAGAATAAATAAAAAGAAAGGACCAGAAACGGACACCACCTGATCATGGCTGGTCAGGGGCGTCGGGGGGTGGAAAGTGGAGGTGCTCGCCGAGCTGACGTTGCCACGCCAGCTGTGCCTCATACCGCCTGTCGGCGCGACACATATGCTGCTGCATAATAGTCAATCTCGACTCTTGAGTGGCGTTGTCGGTGATGCGCCACTCCTGCAGTCGCTCAGACAACTTACCAATGTTTGCGGGGTGTGGTCGGTGCTGAGGGTGAGGCGCCTGGTATGGATCTGGAATGTGCGGTGGCGACTGGTGAGCATACCCTGCCTGGTTATGTGGCGAGGGTATATAGTCTTGGAATTCTGGCGGCGGCTGGGGCTGCTGCTGCTCAGCATCATCTTCTTCCTCCGACTCGACCACATGCTGGGGAGGAGGATCTGCTGCCACCTGGGGACTGAGGTCCAGCTCTAAGTCGTACTCAACCGCTAAGTCTCCTCCAACGGTCCTAACGTGGTGTCGTGGAATGTTCGGGCCATATTCTCGGATGGCACGGAGAAGCATAAGCTCCTCCTTGAGGATATGGTGGCGATCCTTATCTGGAACATATAAAAGAGATCTACGACAAACCATATGAATAAATTTAAAGAGAGGGTGAGAGAGGGACTTAACTGAGTCATGGCCCGTGAGGCGATCGCCAGGCACTCCAGTCATGTGGCTCCAGAGCACGTGGTACTCCTCGTCATCAACATCGTCGCCCCAGCCGAGGTGATGTCCATGATAGTGCTCATAGGGGATGCCTAGATGAGCAGCAAACTCATCGTAGGTGAGCTGCCTGTACACTCCACCCAGATAGAAGGTAACAACCTTCTGGCCTTGCCTCCTCTTATGCTCATCCAGATCAAAGGTCGCCCAGAACTCCTGAAGGGCGATGTCTGGAAAGTCGGCAACTATGGTGGTCAGCTCCAGGAGGCCGGCCGGTGCTAGGGCGTCATGCACGTTCCGGTAGTAGTCCTCGTCGAGCTCGCTCAAGAACTCCATGGAAAGAGGGCGTACCTTAGCTCCCCGGATGTGCTCGATCTTCTGGAAGCACTCGAAGTAGAAGTCAGGTAGACAGGCGATAGTGCGATGGTACCCAGCCTGGTGAGGTAGTGCTGGAGGAGGGCCCTGAACGGCGGGTGTGACGGGAGCGGGAGCTCTGGAGCTCGAGGCGGCATCAAGTCGTGCCTTAGTCCTGCGCTCATAAGTGGTGTTCCTAAAACCAGAATCAAACCAGATTAGTTAAACTAAAACCCTACCCCACACTTAGTAGAAAAACTCAATTTCACAAAGAAATGAGGAAAACCGAGTGGGGGTAAGCAAAGCAGAGTAACCGGTAATCAGAGACAGTAAAATACATGCTTAGGAACAGCCAGAATCGGATAAGCACAATCAGAGTTCAAAGAGTCAAACCGACATTCAAAAAATCAACATTATAGCATAATGAACCCTAATCATGGCAAGACTACCACAAAGCGGAGAACGACGGTAACATATGATCTCAGATGGCAAACACAATAATCTGAACGAGAATGAACACATACGGCAGCCAAATGATCAAAAATAGTTCATGGTCAAACCGACATTTCTCACAAGTCAACATCACAAAGAATCAATCGTATGCAAAGCAACACATGATCAAATGATATGGAAATTAAGCACGGTACTCCCTAAGCATGCTAGAATAGTTCAACAAGTTCAGCTAACCTAGTTCACACGAAATCAGTCGGCACGCAAAACGAGGCAAACCGAAAAGTCAACCCCGAAAAAATTCAGCAATCAATATGTCAAAAGATCCGTATTGAAAAGTTCTACAACTTACCTTGAAGCCATGGATGCTAAAAACGAACGGTTTGGGAGAAATCGGTGAAAAGCTCTGAAAATAAGGGTTTCGGTGAACTGGAGCTGTAGAGCTCCGATTCGAACGTTCTAGGGCTCAAAACGATCGAAAAAGAGAGGGGAGTTGAGCGGCGGTGGTCGGCGACGGTGGTGGCGGGAAATGGCGGCGGCGGAGGACAATAAATGGGGGCGGCGGGGAGTTTGAAAAACAAAGGGGAGGGGTATTTTTCGGGTGTTTCTTCGACAATGAAAGAAGGAAAGTGGGAAGAGAGAGAGGGTAGACCAGATTTAAAGTGGAGGATTGGGTGATTTTCAAATGGATTTTCGGCGAAAATAATAGGGAGTTTTCGCCGAAAATAAACGTTCAAATGCACTGCCGGTTTTCAAATAGATTTTCGCCGAAAATACAACAAATTTTTTTGAACCGAAAATATGAAACAGGGGAATGGTTTCAAAAATTCAAAAGGTGATTTCGCCGAAAACAGGGGTGTATTTCGCCAAAAATTTTGAACTACTCGGGTGAAAATATTTTCGCAAATCCGGCCAACTTCAGAAAATCACAGTTAAATCCACAAAAATTGGAATGACCTCAATCAACTTGTGACTGACTCTATGACACACAGACTCTACATAAAAAATAAGAAAACAAACAAACTGACACTTTTGGCTCCCCCGAACCGACTCTAAAACACTAAGGTTCACAAAAATTAAAAACGGACTCCAGCCGTGGGTTGCCTCCCACGAAGCGCTCTTTTATTAACGTCCTTGAGCTGGACGATACCTGGACGGTGTTAGGAGACATCCCAACTCAGATTCTCCTTAACGCTCACGTCGGAGTTCATGAAGTACAGCTTCGGGGCTTCTCCGGTAAGCGTGAATCTCTTCCCGTTTGCATGCAAGAGCTTGGTACGTCCATCGGGAAGATGATCGATGAACTTGAACGGTCTGAATAGTTCTTTGGAGAGGTCATCCTTCTTGAGTGTTACGATGGAAGGAATGAGGACTGTCGGCTTCGTCTTCTTCATATTCTCCGGCTTGTTATCACCAGGATCGGTGATCGTCAGTACGTCCTTAGGAGATGCTTTTGGCTTCTCCTTCCATACTTGTTTCGGCGCCGGTTTCTCGGAACGAATTGTGGTGCAGCTGGCTCGATGGAAGACGGCGGAACTTTTGGTCTCCAGACCATTTGGGTCTTCGTCTTTTTGTTCTTTCCCCGAGGTCTGTTAGGTTTAGTGCTCGGTGGCTTAGAAGAGGCTTGCAGTTCCTTCTTCTTCTTGGGCGGCTTCTGAACCAAAATTTCTGGCTTCTTCTTATTAACCTATTCAATACCTGCAGCAACAACTGATCTAGAGGCACTGGAAGAAGCATTAGTAACGGAGTTGACCGGAGTCAACTCCACAGTTTCAACAACCAGGCAATGAGGTTCTTCATTCTTAGAGTCATATTTCATGCCATCTTTAAGACGGAAAGTTTTTGTTTCTTTACCAACCCTTAGAGTCAAAGAACCATTTGGAACGTTAATATTCATTCTAGTAGTAGCCATGAAAGGTCGACCTATGAGAATGGTAGAATCATCTGTACTAGTATCCATAATCACATAGTCAGCTAAGAACGTGAACGGACCACATTTAGTAACAACGTCTTTTATTTCTCCTCTAGGAGTTTTAAGTGATCTATCAGCAAAGACAAGTTTCATACTAGGCGGTTCAAGTTCTCCTAGGTCCAATTTTTCAAACAGGCTAATAGGCATAACATTAACAGACGCTCCTAGATCAACCAAACAACGCTCAATCTCAACATCGTTAATAACCAAGGGTAAAGTAAAAGAACCAGGATCAGAGCACTTAGCTGGATATGGAGAGGAAGGTTTCTTGATACGAATGTCAGGATATCCTTCTTTATTCCCCTTCATGCCAGTCTCGATCCTTGCATTTGGTAGCAATGCTTTAGGAAAAGGAGGCTTCACGACATACGGTGCAAGAGGAGCATCATCCTCCTTAGGCGCCGGTTTCTATTCTTCCTCTGGAGTTTCAGCGATCCTGTGTAAGACAGAACAAGCATCAGCAATTAAGTTTGGAAGTTTTCGAGCGGTTACCATCTTGGCTTCCTCCTTTCTCGGATTCGGCTCTTTCTGGCTTGGAAGTTGGCCAAATGGTCGACCAGATGCTAGCATGCTCGAGATGTTGTTCACGGCTTTCTCAATTCTTTGTCCGGATGCTATCTGTTCTTGATTGAGAAGAGCTTGAGCCTTGAACTGACTGTCATGATCATCGAGTCTGGTAATGATCTGGCTGAGCTTCTTATCCAGGTCACTAACATTGTTTTCTCTTTGATGTTGCCCTGGATATGTATTATTAAGATATTGATTCTGGCGATTGCCAGGAGCAGTTCCATAATTACTCGGATTGCGATGCGGCGGCTGGTAGACACCTGCCGGCGGATGGTTAGGTTTCTGATCCTGAGCTGGACTAGCTGGGCGGTTATTCTGGTTCTGGTTATGGTTGGCGCCATTATTGTAGGGAGGTCTGTCTTGATAGTTCCCTTGCTGCCTGAAGTTACGGTTGCCAGCATAACCATTCTGATTATTAACGAAGCCTTGTTGAATGAAATTTACCTCTTCGGCAGACCAGACTTCTGCCTTACCAAAATTCTGACAACGGCCTCCGTTATGTGCGCAAGCTCCACACCATTCGCAATCGGCAATGTAGACAGAAGCTGCCGGCGTTTTGATTGGTGTGGTAGACTTCTTCAAATGCTTCTCTACCTCTGCCTTGATAGTAGCTTCGAGATCGAGCTTGCTCCTTGATCCTTCAGATTGTCGTTCCCAGTTCCTTGACTTGGACGCACAGTTTGCGAAGTGAAAAAGAGCAGCTTCAGGTGTGAGTGTAGTGCAATCCCCTTCAGCTAGAGAGTTGACCCACTTGGCAGATTCTTCTCGAAGTCCTCGAGCAAAGATTTCAGCTAACTGCCTCTGCTCGAATCCATGATGCGGACAGTTGTAGAGAAGTTCTTGGAATCGATTCCAAGTATCATATAAGCTTTCTCCTTCTTTCTGGGAGAATCTGGCAATGCTGTCCTTGATGGCAGTTGTTCTGGCAGGAGGAAAGTATTCTTCAATGAAGTCCTGAGCTAGAGTATCCCAATCAGTGTAATAGCCAGGTGGTTTGCCAGTAAGCCACCTCTTAGCAGGGCCTTTCAGAGAGAATGGGAAAGCTCTCAGACAAAGAGTATTTTTGTCGAGGTTTCTGTTCTTGAAAGTGCTGCAGAGATCAAGGAAGTCTGCAAGATGAGTGCACGGATTGTCTAGGGGCCTGCCTTCAAATTGTAGATCCCTAGAGATCATGGTCAAGAATGGAATCTTGATCTCATAGTCAGGATCTCCTTCAATGCGCGGAACGGCAATGGCAGATCAAACGCTAGTCGCGCTCGGCTTGTTATAGTCTGCTAGACTCTTCTGTGCAGGTGGTGGCGGCGGCGGTGGATTACCATTTGGTGGTGGTGGTGGTGGTAACTGATCATCCATGGTAGGAGATGGAGGAGGTGAGAGTGACTCGGTGTACGAAACGGATGAAGGTGTCGGTGAGGATGGAGATGAGGAACTCTCCTTCAGTTCCTCGATCTTGATCGGAGTGACGGGTGGATTGGATCTGCCTCTCTTCAAAATCTGTGATCGTAGAGGTGGAGCAGAACTACCTGGTCTCTCTGCACTCTTAGCCTGTTCGGTTTGAGAGCGAGTCCAAGGACGGTGAGGCATACACCTGTAAACCTACAGATAACAAAGACAAACAAAACCAGTGTAAAATCGAAGTGGATGGAAAAGTGAAAGATGGAAAATAGAAGAATAAATTGCCAGTTCTTCTTTCAAACAATCAAAAGAAGTCCCCGGCAATGGCGCCAATTTGGTGAACCCTGTCGTTGGGGTTCAACCAAATAAATAACAAAGCTAACAAAAGCTAGGGTAGATCGTATTCCAAGGGCCTTCTATGATTGACTACTCCAAAAACTAGAAAAATATTCGAATGCAAACAAGTTGTGCGTGGTGTGAGTTCCACGACTTCTAACTCTAAGAAATGCGGACAAAATTAAAAATTAAACTAAAGTAGATTGGAAATTAGGGTTGAAAACAAGGATGACAGACGAACTTAGACTTTGAATCCCCCTTCGTTCCCCAGAGCATTGGCAATCAACAGATCAACGGATTTCGATTCTCGTTCAATCAATTACTAAGACACCACCATAACTCCTGACCCTTAGGTTTAAGACCGGCGAAAGTTCGCTCTATCCATTCTAACTACCAAGATTAACTAGCGCCCAGGTACGGTCGCCTCTCGCAACGACTTAATTAACTGGTGTAATTACTAATGATTTATGAGTTACTCTTGCAGTGGATTAACCCTAACCGGTTCCTACGAAAGGCACGCTCCAATTATAAGGTTATTTGTTCAATTCGATGTTCTAAAGTAAGGCGAGCATTCGCTTCTATCCTTAGCTTAACAAGAATCAAATCTAGGTGATCAATCCAGACAAGAAACATGAACAGTGAAGAACAAATCAAACATGAAAGAGAAACTGATTGAACTTCGAATCTAATCACCGCCGATCTGTGACCGATTTAAAGCCCTGGGTCACTTAGGGTTCATCTAGTCTAAGCTCTAACAAGTTTAGCTACTCATGTTTATCACAAAAGAATCTAAGACAAAGAAAGAGTTCATCATCCAGAGGAAGAACATAAAAGAATCTGAAAAACCTAATTTAGACGACTCTGACAGACTTCAATCTTCCGTAATCTACACTCCTAGCTCCGATTCCCCGAGGTGGAAGGGATGGCGTCACGATCTCTTTTCGGCTCTTTGAACTCTAACTCTTCGCTCCAGAACTTCAGAGAATTCTTCGAATTCTGATTTCGAAAAGTATATTATGATGTGTTGTATTCGGTCCCTTTATTTGGGCCACCGGTTAAGTATTTATACTTAACCCTAGATTGGCTGGATTTGCCTGATATTTTCGCCGAAAATCCTAGTGTAAATGGACAGCCCTTCGGTTGAATTCTCCTGTGACTTTCGGACTGATGGTTCTCGGCGAAAACTTTGGGTTTTCGCCAAGAACTTCCTTGGCTGAGCATCTGTGGATTTGTCCTTGCATTTTTGCCGAAAACCATAGGTTCTTTTCGCCGAAAATGTCATTGTAAACGGGCAGAATTTTGGTTTGACTTGGTTGGCTCCTTTGTTCGATTTCGGTGTAATTTCCTCGAGGTTCCAATGCCTTAGACACGTCCTTGGCTACTTTATTTGACGGCAAAAACCTGTGCTAACATAAAAACACTAGAAAACCATCAAATAGACCCAAAATGGGCCAAAGTAACACAAATGGCATGAGATAGGGCAATCGATTGAATATTCGTTATTCTACCCTAAAAACCATGTAATAAGCAAAGAAATTTCGCTTAAATGAGGCTGATAATCACGTCAAATCGAGTGTCATCAGTTGTCATGTTCATCGAGTCTGCTCATGATTTGATCGAACATTTTCTCATAGTCCTCGTCTCTATTGTAATGTGGCTTTGTTCGAGGCTGTTGCTGTCCTCCAATGAATCCAGGAGGTCTGTGGTAAGAATCTGAGAATCGGTTGTTCTGATTCTGCGGTTGATAGTTCCTGTAATTGTTGTAGCCTTTCTGATTGTTGGCGAAGCCTTGACTAACGAAGTTCACCTCTTCTGTAGACCAGTCATCTGTTTTACCGAAGTTAAGGCAGCTTCCACCGTTATGAGCACAGGTTCCGCACCATACACAGTCAGCCGAAAAGACGGTAGCTGACAGGGGATCGAGGGAGATGCCAATTGTCTGCAGATGCTTTTGAACTTCTGCTTTGACCTGCTCTGCAACGCTCATCTGACTCTTGGTGCTTTCTCTTTGTCTCTCTCAGTTTCTTGACTTTAAAGCATAGCTAGCAAAATGAAGAAGAGCATCCTGAGGGGTGAGAGCGGTGCAATCTCCGCCAGCTAGGGAGTTGACCCACTTTGCAGATTCCTCACGCATACCACGAGCGAAGAATTTATCCAGCTGCCTTTCTTCATACCCGTGATGAGGGCAGTTGAAGAGAAGGGTTTGGAATTCATTCCAAGTGTCGTACAAGCTTGCATCTTCTCTCTGAGTAAACCTGGAGATGATGTCCTTGTAGGCAATTGTCCTTGATGGAGGGAAATATTCCTCAACAAAATCTTGAGCTAAAGTTTCCCAATCGGTGTAATGACCGGGTGGTTTGCTTCCAAGCCATCTCTTAGCTGCACCTCTGAAAGAGAATGGAAAGGCTCGAAGACATAGAGCGTTCTTGTTGAGGTTCCCAGTCTTGAAAGTTTCACAGACAGCCAGGAAGTCAGATAGATGTGTGCAAGGGTTATCATCCGACATTCCTTCAAATTGCACGTCCTTAGAGATTAGCCCCAGGAAAGGGATTTTGATCTCATAGTCAAGATCGTCGTCATTATAAGGCACGGTGATGGGGGACCGAACGTTAGATGCGCGCGGCTTACTGTAGTCCGCAAGACTCTTTGGAGCAGCCATTGCGGAAGGGGAAGATGGAACGGAAGTAGTTTGATTCTATATCTGCTATGATCTGCAGGAGATGAAAACAAACACAACCGGTGTAAAATCGCAGTGTGATGGAAAATGAAAGACGGAAAGATAGAAGAATAAAAATGCCAGCTCTTCTTTCAACAAAATAGAAGAGCGTCCCCGGCAACGGCGCCAATTTGATGAATGTTGTAATGCGGTCAATCAAATAACTACCAAGCTAGAAGCTAGGGTAGATCGTATTCCATGGGCCTCTTCTACTTGCTTACTCAAATATGTTGGAAATTTTACTCAAGGTTGAACACGTAGTGCATGGTGTGAGTTCCACGACTTCTATACTATAATGCACGGTGAAATGAAATGAAATTTAAATGCAGAAAGATTGGTTGTTTGACTTAGACAGACGACAGGCAAGCTTAGACTTCGAATCCCCCTTAGATCACCAAAGCATTGGCAGTCAACAGACCATCCATTTTTTATTCTAGTTCATTCAGTTCACAGACACCATCATAACTCATTACCCTTAGGTTTAAGACTCGCAAACGTTCGCTCTATCCGATCTAACTACCACGATTAATTAGTCGCCCGGGAACGGTCGCCTCTTGCGACGACTAAACTAACTGGTGCGATTACTAGCTATTTCTGAGTTACTCTTGCAATGGATTAACCCTAACTGGTTCCTACGAAAGGCACACTCCAATGAATAGGTTAATTGCTTGATTTGGTGTTTTAAAGTAAGGCGAGCGTTCGCTTCTATCCTTAGCTTAACAAGAATCTAATCTAGGAGGCCAAACCAGACAAGAAATACAGAGAACAAAGAACAAATCAAACATGAAGGAGAAACTGAATGAATTTTAAATCTAATCACCGCCGATCCGTGACCGCTTTAAAGCCCTGGGTCACTTAGGGTTCATCTAGTCTAAGCTCTACGAGTTTAGCTACTCATATTCAATACAGGAGAATTGAAGACGAACAAGAATACATCTCAGGTAGGAAAGACAGAGAAGAACTGTAAAACCTAATTTCGACGAATCCTTGAAGCTTCAATCTGCTGGATCTTCAACTCCTAGCCCTGGTTCTCCGAGATGGAAGGATGGCGTCACGATCCTTTCCTGGCTCCTCGAACTCTTTTCACTCTTCCTCTCTCTGGTCTCAGTCCTGGAATTTTCGTCCAATGTGTGTAAGTATGAGATATCCTTTTCCGCCGGCCGATTTTAGTATTTAAACCTAAACTGATTTCTGCCGGATTTGCCTGGAGTTTTCGCCGAAAACTTCTTTGTAAATTGACTGATCTCTCGGATGCTTCTCTTGTGATTTTCGGACTCAGTGTTTTCACCGAGAACTTGGGGTTTTCACCGAAAACTTCCTCTTGTGATGCTCAGCCGATTTCTTCTGGAGTTTTCGCCGAAAACTCAAGTGTAAATTGAGGCAGGACTTTGGTTCACTTGATTGACTTCTTTGGTTAGTTCCGGTACGGTTCTTTAAGGTTCCACTGCCTTAGACACGTCCTTGGCTACAATATTTGACGGCAAAAACCTGTGCTATTATGAAAACACTAGAAAACCATCAAATAGACCCGAAACGGGCCAAAGTAACACAAATGGCACGAGATAGAGCAGTTGAGTGAATACTCGCTATTCTACCCTAAAAACCATGTCTTAAGCAAGGAAATGTCGCTTAAATGAGGCTGATAATCACGTCAAATCGAGTGTCATCACTTCATCTTGAATTGCACATCATGATTTGAGTCTAACTAGCAGCCATTTGTGAGCTTTTGATCTGTTGCACATAACTAGCAACTTATCTTATTTTTAGTGGCTTTCTCTTATTTGAATGAGTTAGAATTTGCGTTGAGACCGATTCGAGACCACACGATAACACTAGGACTAGGATGATAGAGGCACCTAGAATCACTACTTTAAGTCATAAGCCATCCTAGCATCAACCCCCATAGGTGTAAACACTTGTGTTTGGCCTGTTCTTTCGGTTTGATAATACATTACAGCCTTTTCCATGTTCTTTTTCACCCCGTTGAACCCTTGTGGTAGTAACTTGAGATTAGCCAAGCAGGAGTCAAAATCTGTGGTGACCTACCTAATAGCTAGAATCTGGTGGTCTTATCTCATAAGTTTGTGCGTATCAACCCCTCTAGCAACAAAAAAATAAGCACGAAAAAAATATATTTAAAAATTGAAAAAATCCGAAAAAATAGAAAAGAGAAGAAAATATCATTCAAGTCCCAATTTTCAAAGTTGTCCCAGTAAAGAAAAAAAAATTGATTCAAAAAAAATTTGAAAGAAAGATAGTGGTAGGAGTAGGACGAGCATTCATTATTCCATTCTGGGTCTAGTTAGACGTAGAAATCCATAGGTCTAGATTCGAGGGAGGTTAGCCGATTGCTATGCCGCACCATACCCTTCATTATCATTCATCACTTCATCCATTTATCATAAGCCCTTGTAGTGTAGGTTCGTTACAGTCCCTTGCAAGTTCTTTGGACTAGTTTTAGTGTTGTCGCTCGTGGTGGAGATTATGGTTGAATTGCAAACCTATGACAAAATTCAGTTTGACAAAGTGAATGAGAGCATAAACACGTCCCTAAACACAAAGTGTGAGAGTCCCCCATGTACTAAATATTTCAGTCTTAGGAAGTCTAATCGGCTCGGTTGGCAGTGTCCATGATAGGTGTTTGCTACTTGTTGTGTGCAGAGAATAGTGAGACTTAGATTTATTTGGTTGATGTTCTTGCATGTGTAGGTTACTTTTTCTAAGTGTAATCGTGTAAGCTGAATTGTTAAAATTGAACTTCGATTTAACTAGTCTCGTCATTTGTGAATTTCAGTGTGTTTCTGACTTTGATTTGCTTGAGGACAAGAAAAAAACTTAAGTGTGGGGTGATTTGATGACACTAGAAATATCGTGACTATCACCCTTGATTAAGCAACATTTTGTTGCGTGTAGCACATTTTAGGGGCCGTTTTGGGTCTATTTGATGTGTTTTCTAGTGTTAACATTGGCTCGGTATTGGACCAGCATTGTCCCAACATTTTCCCAACATTCGTCAGGCTTCAGGGCCTAGCATTGGCCTATGACTGCTCGTCCATAGCTTGGTCTCTTTGTCCAGCATCAGAATGTTCCTCAACCCAGCATCAGCATCAGCTCTCGGCTCGGCACCAACCTCCATGTCTGTGTCGGCATCAGCATCCTGGTCGGCATCAGCATCTGGATTAGTATGAAGTGGTGACCTGGTCCTGGCGCCTAGCATCGGCTCGACAGCAATGCTTTGGTCAGCATCAGAGTCCTGGTCGGCCACGGTGTCTTGGTCAGCCACGATTAACATCAGCACTCTAGGACCTGCATTGGTGATTTCGCGGCTCTGCATCAATGGTAATGTCGAGTAGGATTTGGTCACGTCACTTCGTGCCCACCTGAGTGCTGCAACTACCTTGGTGCAATTATCGGAGTACAAATTCGGTGTCGCTTTCCCCTAGGCATCGCAAGTATGGTCGAGCGAATGAATTTTGGTACAAAGTTCATTCGATCAAGGTGCACCTGGTTTGTTGGCTTCTTATTTTGACTGCTTGACTGGAGTCCTCAAGTACCACATCGGGCTCGAGGAACGCTATAATTGGCGTGCACTAGTCTGCTCCGCCGTCTGTTTGTCTGTCTCTGATGTTCATGCACGTCCCCTCGATCAGCTCTGCTTCTATAGCGACCATTGGGGCTCTGTGAATGCCATGATGGTGGACAACTTTGATAAGGCGTCTACGTGAGCGTTCTCCTCTCTTGCTATCTGGTGGAGCTCTATCTTTTCAAACTTTTCCATTTCCTCCTTTGCTTCCTTGTGATAAGGGATGAGCGAGTCTTCTCTTGTCTTGTACGTTCCGTTCAGCTGATTGACTATGATTGTCGAGTTCGAGTATGCTTTCAGTGTACATACAACAGTTGCTCCTACCAATCGTAGTCCAGTGATGAGTGTTTCATACTCGGTGGCGTTATTCGTTCGTGATGTGCGAATCGCAGGGCGATCTCGTGGAAAATGCCTTGGGGGATTTTCAGTACGAGTCCTACCCCTACCCCGCTTTTACACGAGGATCCATCGATATACAGTTCTCATGTTGAATCTTTCCCCTCTTTGTTGATCACACAACCTTCGACTATGAAGTCTGTCTGCACTTGTGCCTTGGTAGATGTTCTTGGCACGTATTTGATGTCGTATTCGCTCAGCTCTATTGCCCATTTGGTTAGGCATCCTGTGATTCTCATGGACCTGAGCGCCATTTTGATCTGCAGATTGGTGACCACGTTGATGGTATGTGCCTGTAAGTATGGGCGTAGCTTTCGTGAAGCTACTACTACGACGTATGTTACTTTCTCAATTGTTGAGTACCTTCCTTCGGCGCCTGTCAAAGTCTTGCTGGTGTAGAAACTAGTTGTTGTTTGGTTCCCTCGGTTCTGACTAGCACTGAGCTTACCGCTAAGGGTGACACCGTGATGTAGAGGTTCAGCTCGTCACCTTTTTTGGGAGCCACCAGCACTAGCGGCGTTGATAGGAAAACTTTTAGTTCCTCAAACGCCTTAGAGCACTCTTTGTTACATGAGAGCTTGGACGTTGCCTTCATTATGGTAAAGAATGGAGAGCAACGCTTCGTGGCTTTTGTGTATGTATATGTTGATTGCCGCTAGGCGCCAGGTGAATACCTGTTTTTACCTTCATGGTTGTTGGCCGATTTGTGCTCATTATGGCCTCTATCTTCTTAGGATTTGCTTCTATTCCCCTTCTTGTGATGACGTATCCTAGAAATTTGCTACAGGATGAGCCAAAAAACACACATTTTGTGGGGCTTAGATGCAGGGTTAACTTCTTTAGTGTCTCGAACGTCTCTCTCAAGTCGCTAAGGTGGTCGCCTCGCTGTATGCTTTTGACGAGCAGATCATCTACATATGCTTCCATATTCTTCCCCAATTGTTCATGGAATACTCTATCGACCATCCGCTGGTATGGTGCTTTAGTGTTCTTGAGGCCAAAAGGCATCCCACTGTATACCAGTAGTTCCCGAATGGGGTCATGAACGCTGTCTTTTCCTAGTCCTCCTTCGATAGGGGGATTTGGTGGTATCCGAAGAACATGTCTAGGAAGGAGAGTATTTCGTGATTGGCGGTGGCTTCCACCAGGCAATCTATGTTGGGAAAATAGGTATGGGTCTTTGTGGTAGGCATCACTGAGGTTTGTAAAGTCAATGCACATGTTCCATTGTCCGCTGGCTTTTTTTACCATGACCACATTGGCTAGACATTCTTGATATTGCACTTCTCGAATGAAACCTGCTTCTGTCAGCTTCTTTATTTCTTCTTCTACGGCTTCCCTCCTCTTCCAGACAATGGTCCTTCATTTTTGGTACAGGGGTTGGGTGTCGGGGAAGACCGATATCTTATGTTCCATGACCTCAATGCTCAGCCATGGCATGTCATGTGGTTTCTACGCAAAGAGTTCTTTGTACTCTCTTATGAGCGCGAGGATATTCTTCTTAAGTTGGGCGTCTGCGTGCGCTGAGAGCTTTATGGTTTTCTCTTTGTCTGAGGGATCTAGGGGGACCTCCTCGTCTTCCTCTACTGGCTTGGCACACTTTTTCTCATTTCTTGTGTACTGTGAAACATGTTTGCTTCCTTTTCAGCACTAGGCTGTAACATTGTCTAGCGAGGGATGGGTTCCCTCTTGCTACGCCTATTTCTTTCTTGGTTGGGAACTCCATCACCTGGTGTATCGGGGAGGAGACAGCTTCGAATTTTGCTAGGTCGGGATGCCTGAGGATGTTGTTATACGCTGAAGAGCATTTGGTGACGTGCAATTTTATATTTCGCGTGGATTTGTGTTCTTCATCACCGATGGTCACTGCTAGGGTGATGATGCCCATGAATGGTATATCGTTTCCTGCGAAGCTCGCTAGCATAGTATTCGAACGCCGAAGGTTGGAAGTTAGTAGCCCATTTTTTCAAAGGCGTTCACTGATATGATATCTATTGAACTCCCTTCGTCGATTAGTACCCTTTTGACACAACATATTTGATTTTTACACGTATCACCATGGCTTCTATGCTCAGTCCTATGTTTTTGGCAAAGTCCATCTCGTCAAAGGTGATGGAATAATAGTCCTGGTTTGACTGATGTGGGCACACTCTCCCACCATCTATGGGCCCTTGGGCTGTCGTCTCTTTCTCCTCCATGTATGGTGTCTACCACAACCATCTTTGCATCATCATCTGTATGTTTGGAATTTGTGGTGCTGATTATGTCGAAGACATTCCCTCGGTGCTTTGTTGCCTTCGTGGGGATCTAGAGTGTGTCTTTTCTTTTCTGGGTTGGCGCTCATCACGCCTCCTTTTCTCTCGGCTTCGAGACCGCTCTTTGTCTCTTTCCCTATTTTATAGTATGTATTCTTTCAGTTCTCTAGCCTTCAATAGCCTTTCTATCTTCTATTTCAGCTGGTAACAATCATCGGTGAAGTGCCCTTGTTGCTGGTGGAATGCGCACCAGCGGTCGGAGTCCCTTCTTTTTGGGTCTCCCTTCATTACTTTTGGCCAGCGGATACCGTATTGACGTTTCTGCATGACCGTGAGTATTTCCCTCCGCGGTCTTCTTAACGGAGTAAAGTCTTCATAGAGTCTCGCCCGAGGAGGAGCGGTGACTTTTCTATGGCGGCAGTCCTTCCTTCCTCTCCAGTGTCCTTTATTATTCTTTTCTCCCCGAGAGCTTGAGCGTTCAGACCCTTTATTATTGTTTCCAACTGGTTCAGTGGGTGCTTCAATGTCTTCTCTAGTGTCGCTAAGCTTTCTTCAACTTCTATACACTTTTGCATCATAGATTCTAGCTGTTGGTGAGACTTCGATTTCGAATATGTTAGGGATATGAGAAGTTCAGTATCCTTAACCGATATCTTCAAGTGGGTTATCTCCATGTCGAGCGTAATGTTTGGCATAGTGATGTTGGCGTCCAACAAACGGTCATAGTATCGCCTAAGGGATTCGTCGGGCTCCTGCTTCAACATCTAGAATACCGACATGTTCCCTCTGACCACTCTTTGTCCCGAGAATTTCACCACGAACAACCTTGTGAAGTCTCCCCAAGTCTTAATTATCCCATTGGGGAGACCCATATATCAATCTAGGGTTACGCAGCCTAAGGTTCCTAGAAAAGCTCGACAGTATGCAGTGTCAGACACCTTATACATTTGCATGGCGATTGTAAAAGTAGCTATATGGTAATCCGGGCTTCCTTCCCTTTGTAGACTCCCATCAGAGGGGGACTAAAGTTCTGGGAAAGTTCTTCGGCTAGGAGATCTAGGGCCAACAACTGTCTTAAGGTCCATTGTTAAGCGTTCACCTGTTGGGAGAGAAGGAATAACTGGATCACTCCTTCCTCCATCCTCTCTTGTGAACGGACCACGTGGGGGTCCTTCTTAAAGTTTTCTTGGGCTAGGATCAACTTCATCATGGTCGTGATTGATCATTTTTCTTTTGCAAAGTAAGTATTTGGGCTTCCAGCATCTGGTTAACGTGAGATGTTCCAACCGTGGTGGCTCCCGATGCTGGAGTGACGGGCGTTGCGAACATTGACTGTTTTCCCACCAGCCGAGCTCTTCTATCTCCCGTAGCTTCATCTTCGTCACGCTTGTCGCTGCTGTCCCAGTCCTGCATATGTGGGGCACTGGGGTTGGGCACCAGCAATGAGTTTACGAATCCCGTGGGGATTACCTGGCTTGCAGGCCAGGGTTTGTCATTGTCCCGGCTCCGCCTTCTTGACCAGCCGAGTTGGTGATATCTGATTCTTGCTCATCGTTCATGTATTATGTCAAGCCACCCCTATTTGGTGTGCCAATTGTTTCATCTCAGAGAGTCTAGGTTGGTCCAATGAGTTGGTTCGGGTAAGAGATTGATGAACGTGTTTTCACGTGCGTGTAGTCAAATAACTACCAAGCTGGAAAGCTAGGGTAGATCGTATTCCACGGGCCTTCTAATAATTTTCTACTCAAATATAAAGGCAGATTATTCAGGTTTAACACTTTGTGCATGGTGTGAGTTCCACGACTTCTAATTCTAGAAAAAGCACAAAAATTAAAAACTAAAACTGAAAGAAAGATCGAAAGATTGGTTGACTAACAAAGATGACAGAAAAGCTTAGAATTCGAATCCCCTTAGTTCACCAGAGCATTGGCAATCAACAGATCAGCGGATTTCAATTCTTGTTCAATCAATTCTAAGACACCACCATAACTCCTGACCCTTAGGTTTTAGACTGGCGAACGTTCGCTCTATCCGATCTAACTACCAAGATTAATTAGTCGCCCGGGTACGGTCGCCTCTCGCAACGGCTTAACTAACTGGTGCAATTACTAACGATTTATGAGTTACTCTTACAGTGGATTAACCCTAACTGGTTCCTACGAAAGGCACACTCAAATGAATAGGTTAATTGTTCGATTTGATGTTTTAAAGTAAGGAGAGCGTTCGCTTCTATCCTTAACTTAACAAGAATCTAATCTAGGTGATCAATCCAAACAAGAAACATAAACAACGAAGAACAAATCAAACATGAAAGAGAAACTGATTGAACTTTGAATCTAATCACAGCCGATCTGTGACCGCTTTAAAGCCCTGGGTCACTTAGGGTTCATCTAGTTTAATCTCTAAGAGTTTAGCTACTCATGTTCATAACAAAAGAATCAAAGACAAGGACAGAGTTCATCTTGAACAAAGGAAGAACAGAAAAGGATCTGAAAGACCTAATTAAGACGACTCCGGCGAAGCTTCGATATCCGGTAATCTTCAATCCTAGCTCCGAGTCTCCGAGGTGAAGGGATGGCGTCACGATCTCTTCCTGGCTCTTCGAACTCTAAACTCTCCTCCAGAACTCGTGAGAATTCTGCAGTTATGTTGTATTATGAGGTATATCTGTTATTGGGCCGCCGGTTAAGTATTTATACCTAACCCTAATACCGTCGGATTTTGCCTGGAATTTTCGCCGAAAACTCAGTAAGTTTTCGCCGAAAATTCCTTTGTAAATGTCTTGAATGCTCGGCTGCTTCTCCTGTGATTTTTGGACCTTTGGGTTCTCGGTGAAAACTTGGAGTTTTCGCCGAAAACTTCTCTTTGTGAACTCAGCCGATTTCTTCTTGAGTTTTTGCCGAAAACCTGGGGGATTATCGCCGAAAACTGCAGTGTAAATCGAGGCAGGATTTGATTCGAGTTGATTGACTTCTCGGATCGATTCTGGTGCGATTCCTCGAGGTTCCAACGCCTTAGACACGTCCTTGGCTACTTTATTTGACGGCAAAAACCTGTGCTATTAGGAAAACACTAGAAAACCATCAAATAGACCCGAAACGGCCAAAGTAACACAAATGTCACGAGATAAAGCAATTGAGTGAATATTCTCTATTCTACCCTAAAAACCATGTCTTAAGCAAGGAAACGTCGCTTAAATGAGGCTGATAATCACGTCAAATCGAGTGTCATCAAAATACCCCACACTTAAGCTTTTGCTTGTCCTCAAGCAATCTGAATAGAAACGTTCACGTTCACAAATGATAAGATTAGTTAAATTGGAGTTCAAGCATACACAATGAATTATTAGACAGATAATTCCTAGAACAAGAAACCTAACATGCATATTGATCAGCCAAACAACCTGGTCTCACTAAAAAATGCACACGACAAGTAATAGCAACCAATTATGCACGAATTTGACCTGACCGACCAGACTCCTCACACAGGGAATATTTAGTAAACGGGAAACTCTCACTCTCTGTGTTTAAGGACGTGTTTATGCTCTCAATCATTTTCTGTTACTGAATTCTGTCATAAGTTTGCAATTTGACCACATCTCCACCACTGTGACAACACGAGTAACTAGTCACGAAGGACTTCCCTGCTAGGACCGTAACGAATTCTACACTACAAGGGTTTATAATGAGATGGATGATGGGAATGTATGATGATGGCTTTGGTGCGGTGTAGCTTTCGACTAACTTCCCTCGAATCTAGCCTATGGTTTCCTACCGTCTAACCAGACACGGGTGGAATAGTGAACGCTCGTCCTATGATACCCTCAAGCGACCTAGCACTTAATTTTCTTTACACATTTTTTCTTTTGACTTCGTTCTTCCATATGTAGGGAGAAGAACGTTATTGAACTAAACTTGAAACTTTTCTTCTTTTTCTTACTTTTTTCGAAATTTCTTTTATTTTTCTTCTTTTTTTTTTCTTTGTGCCGATTCTTTCTTTTAGTTGCTAGAGGGGTTTACACGTTCGGACATAATAGCTAAGACCACCTGTTTAATGGCTAAAGGAAGGTTACCACAAACCGACTTCTGGTAGGTCAATCTAGAACTACAACCACAGGGGATCAATGGGGAATGAAAGAATGGGAAATGGTTGTAATGTATATCGAACCGAAAGAACAGGCCAAGCTCAAGGGTTTAAACCTAATGGATTTAACGTTAGGTAGGCTATCTGACTTAGTAGCTGAATCTAGGTGAACCTATCATTCTAGAACTCGTGTCATCGTGTGGTCTTGAGTAGGTCTCATGCAAATTCTAACTCATTCAAGCAAACCGAAAACCACTCAAAAAGAATTGAAATTGCAAGTTACGTTCAATGGATCAAAAGCTCACATTTGGTTTCCTAGTCGGATTTGGTCATTTTCATGCAATCAAGGCTACAAACTACAAGTGTGATTTTCAAAATCTGTTCTGACCATGCAATTTAGCATCAAAATATACACGTTGGTTCTCAAGTTCTAGGTTAATCAGTCTAAGCATCATTATGAAAGATTGAACAACAACTTAACATCAAAAATCAAGAACTGAGCCATTCTAATGCAAGAGAGACTGGAAAGGGACCACGAGGCACACAAAAACACAATCAAGGGCATCAAGTTCATGCAAGGTTCTCTAGCATCCTACCCCACACTTAAATCGTACTGTGTCCTCACAGGACTAAAACTAGAGTGAAGAGTGAAGTAGAAGAACCTGGACCGAGATGGTTGGTGTAGGGGATGAGCACGGATCCTCGGAGCAGAGGGAATCTACCGAAACGAAGCAAAGGAAATCTCCCAACTGCCTACAAAACAAAAACAAATGAAAGATAAAAAGGAAACCGGGACAACTGTCCCGGATCCACACAGAAAAAAGTTGGATCGAAATCCGAAAAGAAGAAATAAAAATAAAGGACCAGAAAAGGAATACAACCCGATCACTGTTGGTCAGGCGCATCGGGAGGGGGAATGTGGAGGGTGTCGCCAACCTGTCGCTGCCACGCCAGCTGCGCCTCATACCTCTCGTCAGTGCGGAGCATGTGCTGCAGCATAATAATCCATTTGGCATCCTGAGTGGCGTTATCCGTGATCCGCCACTCCTGGAGTCGCTCGTACAGCTCTCCAACGTCAGCTAGATGTGGTCGGTGCTGAGGATGAGGCGCCTGGTATGGATCTGGAATGGGCACCTGGGGCTGGTATGCATACCCTGCCTGATGGTGTGGCGAGGGTATATAATCATCGAACTCCGGCTCCGGCTGAGGCTACTGCTCCTCAAAATCATCTTCTACCTCTGATTCTTCCTCGTGCTGGAGGGGAGGATCTGCCGCTACCTGGGGACCAAGGTCCAACTCAAGGGCGTACTCGACCGCCAAATCACCACCTACGGTGTATATTCTGCGTCGTGGGACGTTCGGGCCATATGACTGGCTGAGACCGAGGGAGATGATGAGTTGGCCGACAAAGTTGCCTCCCAGGAGTGAGCTAGGTGGCCTCGGCTTCTGAGTCTTTGGCGGAATATGCGTGCAAGCACCCATCTGGGATGAAGGGGATAACCCTCCCAGATGGCACGGTGAAGAAGGAGCTCCTCTCTGCTGATGTGGTGGCGGCTCTTCTCTGGAGCAAACAAAAGATATCTACGCCAAACCATATGGATAAAATGATAGAGAGGGTGAGAGAGTGACTTAACTGAGTTATGTGTCGTGGTACGATCGTTTGGCACTCCAGTCATGTGGCTCCAGAGCGCATCGTACTCCTCTCCGCTGCTGGAGCTGTTCTCCCAGCCGAGGTGGTGACCCTCGTAATGCTCCCGGGGGATGCCAAGGTGAGCTGCAAACTCATCATAGGTGAACGTCTTGTACACCCCGCCAAGGTAGAAGGAGACGACCTTCTTGTGCTGCCTCCTCTTATGCTCATCCAGCTCGAACGTGGCCCAGAACTCCTATAGAGCGATGTCTGGAAAGTCGGCAGCTAAGGTGGTCAGCTCCAGAAGTCCGAAAGGTATCAATGAGTCAAGCACATTCTGGTACCAGTCCTCGTTGTGCTCGAGGAGGGAATCCAAGGATAGTGGGCGCACGTCGGCTCCAAGAACATGCTCGAGCCTCTGGTAGCGCTCGAAGTAATGGACGGGCAGGCGGGCAACAGTGGAGTGGTACCCGACACGGCCAGGGAATGCTGGTGGAGGGCCATGGGCAGCCGGTGTGACGGGAGCTGGAGGTGGTGTCAAGTCGCGCCTTAGTCCTGCGCTCATGAGTGACATTCCTATAGCCAGAAACGAAACCAGATTAGTTAACTAATAACCCACCCCACACTTTGTAGAAAAACTCAATTTCACAAAGAAATGAGGAAAACTGAGTGGGGGTAAGCAAAGCAAGTAACAGGTAATCACAATAAATCACAAGGCGTGCATATGTCTAGTCGGAATGTTCATATCATAATTAGAGATCAGAAGTCAAACCGACATTCAAAAAGTCAACATTGGAACACGTTGAACCCTAATCATGGCAATTTACTAGCTCAAAGCTGGAAATGACGGCATAATGATAAACTCAGACGGCAAACATAGTAATATGAACGTGAATGAACACTCATGGCAGCCAAACGAGCAAAAACATAACATGGTCAAACCGACATTTCACAAAAGTCAACACCGCAAAGAATCAATCCTTAAGCATAGCAACACATGATCAAATGGTATTAAAATTCAGCACAATTCTCCCTAAGCATGCTAGATTAATTCAACGCAATCAGCTAACCTAGTTCACACGAAACAGTCGGCACGCAAATCGAGGTAGACTGAAAAGTCAACTGAAGTCAACCATGACGAAATTCAGTATTCAACATGTCAAAAGATTCGGAATGAAAAGTTCTACAACTTACTTTGAAGCCATGAGTGCTGAAAACGAACGAGAAGAGAGGAATCGGTGAAAAATCAGAAAAACTAGGGTTTGGCAGAACGGGAGCTCTAGAGCTCCGATTCGAATGATCTACGGCTCAAAACGATCGGAAAAGGGAGAGCAAGGGTGCGGCGGCGGCGATCGGGTTTGAAAACAGAGGGGGGTTTATTTTCATTCGAAAATGTAAAGTGAGGGGGAGAGAGAGAGAGACCGGGAAAAATAGAAAAGGAAAGGGGAATTTTTTGAATTTTTGTCTTAGGTTTTCAGCAAAAATATGTGCAATTTTTCGCCGAAAACTCAAATTAAAATTGTCTGCGATTTTCAAATGAGTTTTTGCCGAAAACTCATAGAGTTTTCGCCGAAAAGTTTAACTAAAATCTACTGGAAATCACAGGGGGTTTTCAAAAGAAGTATTCGCCAAAAATTTAGAGGGTTTTCGCCGAAAACTTTACCATGCAGGATTGAAAATATTTTCGCAATTCCGGCAAACTTCAGAAAATCACAATTAAATCGACAAAAATCGGAACAACCTCAAACAACTTGCGATTGAAAGGATGACACACAGACTACACACGAAAAATAAGAAATCAAGCAAACTGACACTTTTGGCTCCCCCGAACCGACTCTAAAACAAGGTGTTTGGCACAAATTTAAAACTGACTCTAGCCATGGGTTACCTCCCACGAAGCGCTCTTGATTAACGTCCTTGAGCTGGACGATACCTGGACGGTATTAGGAGACATCCCAACTCAGGTTCTCCTTAATGCTAGCGTCGGAGTTCATGAAATAGAGCTTCGGGGTATCTCTGGCGAGCATGAATTTCTTCCCGTTAGCATGTATGAGCTTGGTACGTCCATCGGGAAGGTGCTCGGTGATCTTGAATGGACCAAAGAGTTCTTTTGAGGGATCATCCTCCACAAGGAAGACGGTGGAAGGAATGAGAACGATCGGCTTCGTCTTCTCTTTAACCTCAGGCTTCATATCACCAGGATCGGTGATCGTCGGTGTTTCCTTGGGAGATGCTTTTGGCTTCTCCTTCTTAACTTGCTCCGGCTTCGGTAGCTCGAAAGGAATTGGTGGTGCAGCTGGCTCGGAAAGAGGGTGGAGGGACAACTGGTCTCCAGACCATGTGAGTCTTCTTCTTCTGGTTCTTCCTCCGTGACCTGCCAGGTTCCTTGCTTGGCGGTGAAGAAGAGGCTTTCAGTTCCTTCTTCTTTGGCGGCTTTTAAGCAGAAGATCCTGGTTTCTTCTTGGTAATCTGTTCAACATCTGCAGCAACAATTGATCTAGGAACACTAGAAGAGACATCAGTAACGCAGTTGACCGGAGTCAACTCCACAGTTTCAATAGCTAGACAGTGAGATTCTTCATTCTTAGGATTATATTTCATACCATCTTTAAGGCGGAAAGTTATTATTTCTTTACCAACCCTCAAAGTCAAGGAACCATTTGGAACGTTAATTTGCATTCCAGTTGTTGCCATGAAGGGTCGACCTATAAGAATAGTATAATCATCCTCTCTAGTATCTATTATCACATAGTCAACTAAGAACGTGAAAGGACCACATTTAGTAACAACGTCTTTGATCTCTCCTCTAGGGGTTTTTAGTGATCTATCAGCAAAGACAAGTTGTATGCTAGTTGGTTCAAGTTCTCCTAGATTTAATTTTTCAAATAAACTCATAGGCATAACATTGACAGACGCGCCTAGATCAACCAAACTACGTTCTATCTCAATATCATTAATAACTAGAGGAAGAGTGAAAGAACCAGGATCGGAACACTTAGCTGGATATGGCGATGAAGGTTTCTTGCTACGAGCGGCAGGATATCCTTCTTTACCTCCCCACATGTCAGTCTCGATTCTCGCGTTTGGTAGCATTGCTCTTGGGAAAGGAGGCTTCACGTAGTACGGAGCAAGAGGAGGATCATACTCCTTAGGCACCTCCTTCGGTGCTTCTTTCTTCTCTGGAGCTTCATCGGTCCTGCATAAATTAGAAGAAGCATTAGTAGATGAGTTTGTCGGTTCTTGAACGGATACCATCTTAGCTTGCTCCTTTCTCGGGTTTGGCTCGGTTTGGCTCGGAAGTTGGCCAAATGGTCGACCAGATGTTAGCATGCTTCTTGATCTTTCAGATTGTCGCTCCCAGTTTCTTGACTTGGAGGCACAGTTCGCAAAATGAAGAAGAGCAGCTTCAGGTGTGAGTGTAGTGCAATCCCCTTCAGCTAGGGAATTGACCCATTTGGCAGATTCTTCACGAAGACCTCGAGTAAAGATTTTAGCTAACTGCCTCTACTCGAAACCGTGGTGAGGACAGTTGTAAAGAAGTTCTTGGGATTCATTCCAAGTATCATATAAGCTCGCTCCTTCCTTCTGAGAGAATCTGGCAATGCTGTCCTTAAAGGTTGTGGTTCTGGAAGGAGGGAAGTACTCTTCAACAAAGTCTTGAGCAAGAGTCTCCCAGTTGGTGTAGTAGCCAGGTGGTTTGCCAGTGAGCCACCTCTTAGCGGCGCCTTTCAGAGAGAACGGGAAAGCTCTCAAGCAAAGAGTGTTCTTGTCGAGATTCCCATTCTTGAAAGTGCTGCAGAGATCAAGGAAATCCGCCAGATGTGTGCACGGATTGTCTAGCGGCCTGCCTTCAAACTGTAGATCCCTAGAGATCATAGTCAAGAATGGAATCTTGATCTCATAGTCAGGATCTCCTTCAATGCGTGGCACGGCGATAGAAGATCGAACGCTAGTCGCGCTCGGCTTGTTATAGTCAGCTAGACTCTTCGGTGCAACCGGTGGTGGTGGTTGATGAACGCCTGGTGGTGGTAATTGATCAGTCATCCTAGGAGATTGAGGAGGTGAAAGTGATTCCGTGTATGAAGCGGATGAATATGACGGTGAAGATGGAGATGAGGAACTCTCATTCAGTTCCTCGATCTTGATCGGAGTGACGGATGGAGGTGGATTGGTTCTGCCTCTCTTTGGAATCTGTGATTGTCTTGGTGGAGCAAAACTGTCTGGTCTCTCTACACTCTTAGCCTTGTCGGTTTGGAAGCGCGTGAGAGGGCGGTGGTGCATAAACCTGTGAACAACCTACAAACGACAAAAACAAACACAAACCAGTGTAAAATCGAAGTGGATGGAAAAGTGGAAGATGGAAAGTAGAAGAATAAAATGTCAGTTCTTCTTTCAAACAATTAAAAGAAGTTCCCCGGCAATGGCGCCAATTTGATGAACGCGTTTTCACGCGCGTGTAGTCAAATAACTACCAAGATGGAAAGCTACGGTAGATCGTATTCCACGGGCCTTCTAATAATTGTCTACTCAAATATAAATGCAGATTATTCAGGTTTAACACTTTGTGCGTGGTGTGAGTTCCACGACTTCTAATTCTAGAAAAAGCACCGAAATTAAAAACTAAAAATGAAAGAAAGATTGAAAGATTGGTTGACTAACAAAGATGACAGACAAGCTTAAACTTCGAACCCCCCTTAGTTCACCAGAGCATTGGCAATCAACAGATCAGCGGATTTCAATTCTTGTTCAATCAATTCTAAGACACCACCATAACTCCTGACCCTTAGGTTTAAGACTGGCGAACGTTCGCTCTATCCGATCTAGCTACCAAGATTAATTAGTAGCCCGGGTACGGTCACCTCTCGCAACGGCTTAACTAACTGGTGCAATTACTAATGATTTATGAGTTACTCTTTCAGTGGATTAACCCTAACTGGTTCCTACGAAAGGCACACTCCAATGAATAGGTTAATTGTTCGATTTGATGTTTTAAAGTAAGGTGAGCGTTCGCTTCTATCCTTAACTTAACAAGAATCTAATCCAGGTGATCAATCCAGACAAGAAACATAAACAACGAAGAACAAATCAAACATGAAAGAGAAACTGATTGAACGTTGAATCTAATCACCACCAATCCGTGACCGCTTTAAAGCCCTGGGTCATTAGGGTTCATCTAGTTTAAGCTCTAAGAGTTTAGCTACTCATGTTCATAACAACAGAATCAAAGACAAAGACAGAGTTCATCTTGAACAGAGGAAGAACATAAAAGGATCTGAAAAAACCTAATTAAGACGACTCCGGCGAAGCTTCGATCTCCGGTAATCTTCAATCCTAGCTCCGAGTCTCTGAGGTGAAGGGATGGCGTCACGATCTCTTCCTAGCTCTTCAAACTCTAAACTCTCCTCCAGAACTCGTGAGAATTCTGTAGTTATGTTTTATTATGAGATATATCTGTTATTGGGCCACCGGTTAAGTATTTATACCTAACCCTAATACCGCCGGATTTTTCCTGGAATTTTCGCCGAAAACTCAGTAAGTTTTCACCGAAAATTCCTTTGTAAATGTCTTGAATGCTCGGCTGTTTCTCCTGTGATTTTCGTACCTTCGGGTTCTCGGCGAAAACTTGGAGTTTTCGCCGAAAACTTCACTTTGTGAACTCAGCCGATTTCTTCTTGAGTTTTCGCCGAAAACCTGGGGGATTTTCGCCGAAAACTGCAGTGTAAATTGGGGAAGGATTTGATTCGACTTGATTGACTTCTCGGATCGATTCAGGTGCGATTCCTCGAGGTTCCAACGCCTTAGACACGTCCTTGGCTACTTTATTTGACGGCAAAAACCTGTGCTATTAGGAAAACACTAGAAACCCATCAAATAGACCCGAAACGGGCCAAAGTAACACAAATGGCACGAGATAGAGCAGTTGAGTGAATATTCGCTATTCTACCCTAAAAACCATGTCTTAAGCAAGGAAATGTCGCTTAAATGAGGCTGATAATCACGTCAAATCGAGTGTCATTAGAGATCGTTGAGGTGGACTGCTTGACTCCTTACTTCGGGGGTACCTCGTAGTAAACAAGTCAAGAAGGTAGTAAAAGGATGGTATGTAAAGGGATGAGCTTATACAAAGGATGGTTTGGGAGGTAGAGAAGTATTAGAGGGTTGCCCGTAGGCGTGTGTGAGGCTCTGAGCGTACGAGTTAGGGCGTTCGACTAGAGGAGTATATTTATGGAGGATTGGTGTCATGTGTGTCCCTTTCTGGTGGCAGGGTTCTTTGCTATTTATAGCATGGTGTTTAGGCTTGGCATTTATCCGGGTCGGGGACGGATATGCCATATCCGTTCACCGGCCGAACTATAGCCGGGTTCGGGGAATACTCGGCTCACCATCACAGTCGGATATGAGATGGTTACCATCCCCATGACCGCTCGGATTTCGGGTTCACCAATGGTTAATTTTACGCAAAAATTTTTAAAAAAAGGTTATATAAACTGAAAGTAGCATCTAATCATTGTTCAATCCAATCATTGCCTTCAAAGTAGGAAGTACTAACAAAGTAGGAAATACTGAAAGTAGCATCTGAAAGTACTGAAACTGAAAACAAAGTAGCTACTAGCTGGCTGCTGCAACAAAAATAGTATTGTGCAGAGTTTATACCGAAACTAAACTACTAGTAGAACAAAGTGATATTAAGAACTCCATCTTCATGCCATGCTATGCCATTGCCACGCCATCATCCAAAATGATAAGAAGAACTCCATCTTCATTCAGCCTGCACAGTTACAGTGCAAAGACAATGAAGCAAGCAAAATCACTTAGTGCACAGACAATGAACCATTAATCATCAAGTGTATTAAAAACAATAGATTGATTGACTATGTGTTAACAAATCTTACATCTCCATTTCAGTCTATGTCGTGGTAGTTGATTGTAGATTGATTGGCTCTCATTGTCATTGATCCTACACAGCAAAACCAATTAACTAGTCAGCTACTACACCTACAGGTAATAATGTAAGTGTAAAAAACATTGGTTAGCTTACTGTGATTGTCGGATTGATGTGGTTCATCATCACTAACAGCTTCATAATCAGCACCAGTGAAGCAGCCCTCCAACTCCAAGTTCCCCCTCTGGCCAGTTTCACACTCTAACATAAATAACAATTAATAATGAGTTAGTACTTCAGACCAGTGCATCATTCGAAATAGATAAATTGAAAGAGTAATAGGGTGTTTATTACCTCGATTGTCCATCAGCCAGCTCCTAGTACACATGAAAGCTTCAACAGTAGTAACATGTAATTTACTACGATGATGGTCTATAAGTCGGCCTCCTAAACTGAAGGCCGACTCAGATGCAACTGAAGTTACAAGAACTGCAAGCACATCACGTGTTATTGCTTGCAAAATTGGGTACTTTGGCCCGCTTAGTTTCCACCATAGCAAAATGTCAAAATCAGAGGTACGAGGAAGGACATCCTCATTCAAATAGTTATCCAACTCTGTCAGAATGACAGTGGTACGAGACTTTTTCCTTTGTGTCACAAACAACTCAAAGTCATTGTCATCACAGTTTGCAAATTCATTAGAAGCTAGGGCAGATGGACAAGAACCAGATGATGATCCAACATAAGACAGTTTTTGTGAAACCCTTGATTGGTATTCCACAACTAGTTCACACAAAATCTGCTTAACAGATTCAGCACTAAAACCACAATCAGCACTGCCAAACTTTTCAGCATAAAACTCCACAATTTCTAGCTTGTAACGAGGGTCAAGGACAACAGCAATAGCAAGAACATTATGAATCACGTCCCAATACTTTGAGAACTTGGTCCACATTGAGTGAGCCATGTTCGATATCATAGGGTTCGGATCATATAGCCATTCAGAAAGCTTGACCTTTAAGTCACAAATCCGAGGGAAAAACAGATTGGTAGTAGGGTATTTAGCTCCAGAGAACATATCTGATATCAAGCTAAATACTGAAGCTTATCACACACAATAGCAGCAAACTGCCAATGGGAATTCGATGGCAAACAATAATACTGAGGGTCCCTAAGCTTCAGCCTACTAAACACATCTTTGTATGGCATGGCTACAAGTAACATGGCATAGGTAGAATTCCATCAAGTAGGACAGTCCAAAACAAGCCGATTTGAATTTAGAATTTTCAACTGTTTGGCAGTTTCATGGAAAAACTCCAACCTCTTTGGAGTAGCAATCCAATACGACACAGACTCCCTAATTTTATCAATACCATCTTTGACAACATCAATGCCATCCTTAACAATGAGATTCAAAATATGAGCAGAACATCGCATATGCAATAAACTCCCATCTTTAATTAACAGAGGCAAGGCTAACTTCTTTTTTATACTCTCAATCATCTTGTCATTAGTGCTACAATTGTCCAAAGTTATGGTTGATACCTTAGAGTCGACATTCCAGTCCATCAAACACTCCACAAGATATTTGGCAAGCCGATCACTTGTATGAGGAGCTGGGACATAAATGAACCTACAAAACAACAATGCAAACATACATGAGCATATATTCTGTAATCTATAATTTTCTTCTCATGAAACTAACATAATAACTAAATATTTACCTCAGCAATTGGCTCCTCAAGCACCAGCCTTTATCAATGTAATGTGAAGTGACAGCCATGTAACCTTTCCTTTGGTTACTGGCTGTCCACATATCTGTTGTTACAGCCACTCTTCCTAAATTTGAATCAATTAACTTCTGAATCCTAACTCTCTCATCACAAAACAATCCCATGACATCCTTTTTCAATGTGTTCCTTGATGGAACACTAAACATAGGTTGAAGAGAATAGCAGAATCTTTTGAAATGCAGATGATCAACGATTGACATCGGATATTCATGCATAACAACAGCAATAGCAAGCTCCTTTCTAGACACCTCAGGATTGTAGGCAGTAGCTACTAGTTCAGTTTTGCCTTTACTTAGCAGATTAGGACCTAGAACTTTTTGGTTACCATCTTGAATTTTCTTCTGAATACATGTTCTAATATGACTTTACAGATGAGATGTACCGTTATTAGACTCACCACCCAATAACTTCCTACAATAGTTACATTAAGCTTTCCAAACTTCATTAATTTTGACCCTTTCAAAATGAAGCCACACATGACTCTTACGCTTTACTTTGCATAATGAGAGCTTCTTCTGCAGCAGCTTGATTCCCATTTTCAGCAGCCACAGCTTGCTCAGGAGGAGGTTGTTGGTCCCCATTCACTTGAGCTTGAGTTTGGTGCAAAGGATCGACTAGTGGAGCATTGGGGGCTTGGCCATTTCCAGCCTCCATACCTATCACTGGTGTCAACATTCAACAGTTCAGACTTCATGTAAATATATGATACATAATCAAAACAAGACTTGTATAATGTGTTTGAGTTGGTGATTCTCAAGTTTCTGGCCAGAAACTTGAGAATCACCAACTCAAACACATTATACAAGTCACAGAATCAGTCAATTAATAACAGGATTAGGAGCTCCAAGCCATAAAACAGTTATACCTCTTCAATAAGTACAAGCTGGCTTCGACGAACAAATTCCAGAATGAGGATTCCTGCATCATGTACAATGAACAAGGAAACTCATTAACTAAATTACTCAAACGAGTAGACAGAAAATAGAAGTACAGAACTGAAGTGCTAGATTGATTAAGCAACCCTAAATTAAGAACCATAAACATAGAAACAGACGACATTTAAGAACCCTAAATTGAAACCATACCTTCACAGTTTGATGGGTTGGAGTCTGGTGGTAGAAGTGGAGGGATTTTATAGCCTAAACCTTCCAATCGATTAGAAAGGTAAGACAAATCTTCAATCACGGATCTTGATTCATGCATTCGCAGCGCCGCCGATTGATATGATGACATTGGGAGTTGGAGAGAAGTTGGATGAATCGAGGGAGGATTAGGGTTCATGATTAGGATTAAGGCTTGGAGATTGGAGGTTGAATCACGCCACACCCACGCCAAACAGAAGGAAGGTGTATCGGCGTCGGCGAGTAAATGGTGGCTCTGCATGGTGAGGAAAACGGTGGCTGGGAGACGGGAGTAGGCTGAGAGTTTTGGATAAATCGATAATCGAGGAGAATGAATTGGGGAGAGTGAAAATGTTGGGAATTAAATAATTTTAGGGTATTTTTGACCGGCGGCCGGGTACGGGGATGGTTACGGGGCGGATACTTCTGGATCCGTCCCCGGCCCGTCACCGTGAATTTGCCTGTCAGGTTTCACCGCCCCCGACCCGTTATCCGGTCAACTCGGTTAAAACCCGTGTTGACTGGTTCGGTTTCGAGTGGTTCTCGGGTTGACCGATTTTGTTTGCCAAGCCTAATGGTGTTGAACTCGGTGAGGGCCACGTGGCGTCTTCTGGTTGGCCCGTAGTGTCGGTTGTGGGGGTGACCTATTCATGGTGACTAGGACGCTTGAGTGGTGAAACTCTATCCCTTAGTGGGCCTCGGCGTTGGGTGAGCCTGACCCGGTCGGGACATGTTTGGTTCTTCTAGGTCTAACCCAAAAGGGTTTGGGCCCATCACCTACAACAATCAGATTAGTAGCAAAGACAATCCAAAACAAGTACCCAACCTTATATGTAAAACAAACTTTTTATTGATCCACTGATAATCAATTCGAGCCACATACCCCTATATTTATAGGGTAGATTTCGGTTAAGGCCTACTAAAACAAAGAATTTAATATTGAATTCCTACGGCAGCTGATCCCCATCCAACCCTTTCCAAGGGTTGGAAACTTCCAACCTTCATCTCAACCATTAGATCACCCTTTGACCCTTTGACCAATCCAATGGTCTAAATTGTTAGGGGTATTTAGGGCTTTACACATATAATTTAATTATTATATTTAAAATAAATAATTTAATTCCCAGGGCTGCCGTTGGCTCTCCGGCGGCCGGCCACCGTCGCCGGTGACTCTTTCCGGCGAGACTCCGGCGAAATTTTTTTTTGAAAATAAAAACAAAATTCTTTAAAAAAAACTAGTTAACACTTTTTTGTTGTTAACTAGTTAACAGTGTTTTTTTTAACTGATAACAAGTTAACATGGTTTTTACCTGATAACTAGTTAACATCGTTTTTTGTTTGATAACTAGTTAACATCATGATTTAGATAACTAGTTAACAAAAATTTTAGTTGATTACTAGTTATTAAAATTAGTTAACTAGTTAACACATTTTTTGTTGTTAACTTATTTAACATCTTTTTATATTAATAACTAGTTAACACCTGTTTTTGCTGTTAATTAGTTAACAAATTTTTCTGTTGATAACTTCACATGTTATTATCTTATAACTAGTTAACTAATTTTTATAATCAAATTTTATCAAGATTTTTGTTAATAGATTATCTAACTAGTATGTTGTTGTTAACTAGTTAACATCATGCTTAAGATAACTAGTTAACTTATCGAATTAACTAGATAATCAGATAGTTAGTAAACGTGTTGTTAATTAGTTAACTTAAATAGGTATAAGTTAACTAATTAACAATTTTTTTTGTTGTTAACTAGTTAATAACCAACCGAGTTAACTAGTTAACTTGTTAACAAATTTTTTACTCGATAACAGTTATTTTTGTTAACTATTTAACAAACCGAGTTAACTAGTTATCAAGTTGTTAACTAGTTAACCAACCGAGTTAATTAGTTAACTTATCAAGTTGTTAACTAGTTATCCAATCGTGTTAACTAGTTAACCAATCGAGTTAACTAGTTAGCTAATCGAGTTAACTAGTTAACTAATCGATAATCAAGTTAACTAGTTAACCAATCGATAATCAAGTTAACTAGTTAACCAATCGATAACTGAGTTAACTAATTAACAACATGATCTAATAACCTGTTAACGAGATTATTAGTTATCAAATATAAACTAACTAAAATTAAAATATATGCATGCCCTCTTTGCCAACAGCACTACATGATTTTACATTTACAATTACAGATTTGCAAATGTTATTTCTTGAGAAGAGCCTTTACAATAATACTACTTTCCATCCTTGAAGACTTTATCATCCACAGCCACCACTTTGACTTACTCATACTCAAAATCCACAGGATGAACAGAAGAAGAAGATGATGATGATAATGAACACTCTTCTGGCCCCACGTGGATCCGCCTCTTCCACTTGCTCAACATGTTACAAAGATTCACCCCATGAATGCCCCAAAAGCTCCAAACCCACCCCCATAGTCAAAGCATCAATCACCTTCATACCACAGTCTCTTCTTCTCACTTCCACCACCACTGGTTCAAGCTTTGGATCAAAACCTTCAGGATCCAACGGTTGTGAATGCATCCAGTGAGGGAAATGCCTCAATTGGAAGCTCCAAGAGTAAATGAAGCTACTCTATGATGCATTCCCATTGGAAGAAATCAAACCTATCAGAACTTCCTGGTCATTACTCCACATTCTTGTTAAATCAATTGGGTATGAAAGCAGAGAATCAAGTGGCTTTACTTCACCAAATTGACTCAATCTGATTTCCAGTCTCTTTGACCCTGCCTAATAATCAACCCATGAATGCAACCTCTTATCACTGCTCAACATTGTGCTGGCAGTAGCCTTCCGATCCGCAACTTCTTTTACTTCCACAACCGCAACTTCTTCCGATCCCCTTCCGCCTTCGCCGCCGCCGTAGCCTTCCGTTGCTCATCTTCCTCACAAATCTCCTTCATCGCATGCTCCTCCTCTTCTCCCTCCTCCGCGTTCTCCTCCTTCTTCGACTGATCCGATTCTTCCGCCGTAGTTTGTTTCTGCTCCTCCTCCGTGCGCTTCGAATCGGAAGAAGGCGACGACATGTCGGCGGCTGTAGTGGGGGAGGTGGCGGGAGAGAGATGAAGGGAGACGGTGGCGGGAGAGGAAGATGAAGAGGTGACGGCGGCCGTAGCGGGAGAGGAACGGCAAGGGAAGAATGGGGGAGATGAAGGACGGCGGCTAGGAGATGAGTTAGAATTTTAGGGTTAATATTTATTTCAAAATACCCAAATTACCCCTCCGGTCTGAGTGGTTGGAATGGTCCAACCTTTAAAGGTTGGACCTGGATCCGGTGCCGAATTCCTACTCCTTTTGAAACTATGCAGCTAATAAAAATAGTGGAAAATAAATAAATAATTCATACTTGTTCAAAAAAGAAAAGTAACTCAAAGAACTCCTAAATATTTTAAAAAACTCGGTCTCATGCTGAAGAGACCTAAAATCTTTATTGATGACAAAGTTCTAAAGTGACAAGGAAAGGATTCCCATTTTGGCTGTGACTTGTTGTAACAAGCATAACTACTTGGTCTGATGGAATTTGATGACCATAACATATATGGATAGATATATAATGGGATAATAGTCTGGGAGGCCCCTTTATTATTGAAAGATAACAAACAAGCCCTCTTACTATTAATTACACCAAACAAGCCCCTCTACTTAGAACATATAACAAACAAGCCCTTCTGTTACAAATCCGACAAACAACGTTACTGAATTGTTGACACAGTTGACCCGTAGGTTGTTAGAGTTTATACGTCAGCCAATTGGAATGTCAACAACCCTAAACGGTGTCATTTTTTACTATTTGGATTATCTGTTGCTAATAACCCTAAGTCAAAACGGAGCTGTTTAGGGTTGCTGACATTCCAATCGACTGACGTGTAAACTCTAACAACCTACGTGTTAGTGAAGTGTCAATTGTGTTAACAATTCAGCAACGCCGTTTGTCACATTTGTAATGGAAGGGCTTGTTTGTTATATGTTCTAAGTAGAGGGGCTTGTTTGGTGCAATTAATAGTAGAGGGGCCTGTTTGTTATCTTTCAATAGTACAGGGGTCTCCCGGCCTATTATCCCATATATAATTGAGGTGAACACTCCAGTGACGGGCGTAACCGATGACGCTGACACATGACAATATGTGATTGGTTCAGGAAATTAATTAACAAAAATATCATTCATAGTCCCAATTTAAACTCGATTACATCATATGATCATCTATTAACAAGAAAATTACAAAATTTTGTTAACTCTGTTAACTTTCAGTTTTAAATTTAAATGAATTAATATATTTTTTGTCTTCGTCCTCCTCACTGCCGTTTAATCCACCTGATTTCAACAAATGTGATTGAAGCTCGGGAGTAGTGTACACAGTGATTACTCCCAAAGAAGACACTCCGGCAGGACAGATTCTGCTATCAAGGCGGCTTCCCACACCCAATTATACATATCTACTTCTCTCTCTATCTCTTACATAACCCAAACAAGATAAATCAACCAATAGCACAGATTCTGCTTCCAAAAAAATATCACAAAGCATGGAAGATAAGAAGCCTTCATTCTCCCCTATTTTCCTCTGTTTTTTTCCTTTCCCAGAAACAATGTCATCCTCATCCACAAGTTGCTATCAAGGCGGCTTCCAATCCACCTTGGCGGCGACTAAGCCACGTGTCTTGCGGCTTCGGTCCGCCCCTTCTTCTCCAAACATTATCCCTCCCTCCTCCGACCACCACCACAATGCCGCCGCAACCGGATTAAGCTTCCTCCAATGCATCACGATGGACACCAGTTACAAAAACCAACAAAAAATCTATTCCCCGGTGGCGGCGACGGCGGCTCTTAGCAAACACTTGGGTAGCGAGACCGGAACGACGACCATTGCAACAACGACGACGATCAGTTGTTGCTGCAGAGCCACCGGGTCGACGATGGATTCCGGAGGCTGCAGAAGGAGGAGGAGAAGACTAATGCTAGTACCAGAATGCAGAGGAAAAAATCCTTTCCGATGTCTTCTTTCTTTGACTTCCCGACTATTAAGCTTCCGTAGGCTTTTTCCTGGTCGAAAAGGTGAAGTGACGACAAGTTTCCGATCTAATGAACCTTAGTGGGTGACGATGTCGGGTTGAAGGTTACGGCGGTCGGCGGTGGAGAAGAGGTAATGACGGTCGGCGGTGGAGAAGAGGTAACGGCGCCAACGAACGGAGGGCTCAATCTGTTTTTATTTTATTCTGAAATTTTGTAAAGCAAGTATGAGATGGGGGTTTGGATCCGATAACAGGCCTACCCGGAAAAAAATAGTGTTAAATTTAATATGGGTGACCTTTTCGTAGATTTAAAATAGTAGCAATACTAATTATCAATTAAAAATACTAATTTTATTAAACCAATTAGATGATGCCATGTGTCAGCGTAACCGGTGACGCGCGTCACCGGAGTGTTCACCATATAATTGAATTATATTTCCAATTTCCACTATTTGTTCATCAATTAGAGTTATGTATGTAGGGGAAGTTATGAATGAAATACCAAAAGTGGGCATAATACTAATCTTTCTAAAGTAATGATAACTCAACTCATTCTTCTTTATCTTCTAAGTTAGGGTCTTTGAACGTATAGTGAACACCATGCACGTCTCTTGTGTCTCTTTTTAAGCATCATTCATGGTCTATGTGCTTAGATGAACTTCATATCTCCAAATAAGCCACCAATTTATTCTTCTCGCTAAGGCCTCGACTAGGATCTCATCATTTGCTCGACGATTCTTCCTTTAACTTTTGCTAAAGCAATATTCTAGTGCATGCATATTTTTATCTCGTCCGCTCAGAGGGCTCCTAAACATGTGATTAATCTATGATTATATTGAACAAATAATTAACCTTTTGTCTTTGATGACATTTTATTTACCCAGAAAAATGCTGCATCCAATTTTTATAAAAATTATACCAAAGTATTAGTAAATTAATAATTTATATTCACCATATAAAATACTAAACAAATTATTTAATAAAGTGATGAAATAGAAAATTAAACCCTCGTAATTCGGTCGTTTTATATTCCTGCCTTTGTAGCGGGAAAATCTACCCCAAATGAAATTTCGAAATTATCATCTGGTAATGGAGAGCTTTCTCAAAGTTGGAAGGTCAAGGAAGGAGTAGGAACTGAAACTCAGTCACTAGCAATTCATGGAAGAAGAAAAAGAACTCCTCTCGCGATTAATCGCAAACCTAGAAGAAGCTCGAGAAGACACCAGCAGCCAAACTCCCACACATCCGCTCTCTCGTTCAGCCCTTCACGATCTCCATTTTATCCTCAACGCCGATGATTCCCATCTCCTCGATCAGTTCTTCTCCCTTCTTTCCTTGAAATCGCTATCTCCGTCTTCCCTCCTCCCGCCCCTCACCTCCGCCATGGATTCCGGCCCCGTTAACCTCTCCCTCTTGTCATCCGAAGCTTATCTATCTCTCCTCCTTTGCCCTAATTCCCCTGTCTTTACTCTCTTCAATCCGATGTCATTTCACTCATTGCTCCGCTCCCTCCGCCGCGCCCTTAAGTCTCCGCGGCCTTCCGTGCAAGGGGATGACACGCCTTCTACTGGAATTCAGGTTCCCAAACGGAGAAAGGGTGTTCGTGGAGGAAGGAATAATCGAGGTAAAATGTTTGTAATGATGGTGAAGATGCTGATGATGGAGAGAGTGAGGTAACAAAAGTCAAGCTTTTTTGCACTGTTGTAGAGAAATTAGCATTAGTTTTGGATTTCATTCATTTGAGTAGGTTTCCCGATTGTTTGAAGTCGCTGGTTCAGACTGTGGTGGATATTCCTGTTTTAACTTCCGAAATGCTTGGTGTTTCTTCGGCTTTCGCTAACGGATTGGTGGATTTGTGCTCGAGGATTTTGAGTCGAGTGTTGAAACCCGAGCACGGAGACGAAGGGGAGACTACTGTAGAATTGTTTAAGTCTTTAGCGCCTTTGATATTGGGTCTCAAGTCGCAAGCCAGGAACTTTGCATTAGGTTTTGTAAAAAATTTGATGACAGGTTCGGCTAGAAGCTGCCAAGGCGCAAACAAGGCTTGCCAGAATTTGCCGCATTATCTGATACTGAGGGCGCCGGACAAGGCTGAGCCTCGTGGCTTGGCGGTGGAAGCCATAATAGATATTGTCAAAGTTATGGACTTGAGTGATCAAATTCTGTTCGCGGACTATGTTGTAAAGATGACCCAAGGGAAGGCTAATCTAAGGCTTCTGGCAGTAGACCTGATATTAAATTTGTTACTGCTGTTGAAAGATCCGTTTGGATTGAATACGGATGATGAACTGAAGAACAGCTGGGGATTTAAGTGTTTGGAGGCATTGATCCAGCGGAGTTCTGATTCAAGCGCTCTAACTAGAGCTCGTGCATTGTCGAATTTGGCACAAATGGTGGGAACCCTATCTTCTGATGAGAGAAATCATGCTATTCTAAGAAGGGCTATGGGGCTGGGAGAAGCGAATGGGGACAAGGATGAGAGTAGAATAGATGACATTTTGAGAAGGCGGTGTATGGATGAGAAAGCTAACGTTCGGAGATCTGCACTTCTTCTGGTTAGTAAGTTGACTGCTATTCTAGCGGGTAATTTGGATGGAGTTGTGCTCAAGACTATGGGAATGGCTTGTTCAGACCCACTTGTGAGCATACGCAAAGCAGCACTATCAGCACTGTCACAGGTTGGTTCAGTTCTTTCTTCATACTCTCAAGTTACTTGGTTAGAATCTCACGTATTTCAGTGCATCAAGTGATTTAAGTTGTATGTTTCTGTTTCTTATTTTTCCTTTTACATTCGTACTGTAGACTGTCAGGACATCTTCAGATGAAAGTGCTATTATTGAGTGGCTTCATTCTGTACCTCGTTTGATAGCCGATAATGAAACTAGCATTCAAGAAGAGTGTGAGAACTTGTTCCTGGAACTAGTCCTGGACCGTGTTTCGAAGGCAGGAAATAATCCTGGGATACAGAGTAGTTCCAGTTTGTCCCATTCAAAGATACATAAAATGGGTGTGGAAAAAGAGATTGAGTTGTTGTTTCCGGGAGTTCTGGTTATTTTGAAAACTATCTGCAACGGAGAGGTCACACCCTGGGTGAAGAAAATCTGCAGTAGTCTTGGTAAGAAGAAACGACTCAAGCCTGTGATTGCTACTTCACTACAGAATATCATAAGAACTTCAGAATCTAATTGGCTGAGGCATTCCATTCCAATCGATAAATGGACTGCACCACCGGGTGCTTGGCTTCTTTTATCGGAAGTTTCAGCACATGTTTCCAAAGCAGTTGACTGGAAGTTTCTCCATCATCATTGGCAGCTCCTTGACAAGTTTGGGGCGGCCAAGGAGTGCAATGCTGAGGAAGATGCTCCGGAGGACGAAAGTAGTATAAATTCAAATTCCGTTGCGTGGGCAGGAGATCGTGTTTTTCTACTGCAAACGATCTCTAATGTATCTGTTGAGCTGCCTCCTGAAGCTGCGGCAGATCTAGCTCATAACTTGCTCAAAAGAATTGAGGACTTCAGCATGCATTCGACAGAGGTACTTGTGCAACTATTAACTGCAGTTTTATTAGTCTGCTGCTATTTTCAACTCCAGTTAATGACATATTTGATATTAGGTGAATGCGCATGTTAAAGCTCTTAGAACATTGTGTAAACGCAAAGCTGCAGATCCTACTGAGGCAGATACACTCGTCGTCAAATGGGTACATCAGGTTCTCTCAAAAGCTGCAAAAATATTGGAGAAGTACATTGCAGATAACTCTCGAGTAGACAATGAGAATGGTTTCTTCACACCACCTAGGAATGGAAGTAGTAAGAGTAAGAAAGCAGCATGCACATCCAGATTACTATCAGAAGCAGTGACTGCAGTTCATACCACAGGATCTTTGGTTCTTGTTTGCCCATCAGCTGATATGAACAATGTTATTCCTCTACTATACACAATCATAACTTCTGGAAATTCTGACCCAAAATTGAGCAAACTCCCTGGTCCTCATATCCCAGTGAAAGAGACAGCTCCCTCTTTGTACATTCAGGCGTGGTTGACAATGGGGAAGATTTGCTTAGCTGACGGGAAACTTGCAAAGAATTATATTCCTTTGTTTGTGCAGGTTTGAGAGCCCTAACCAAGAACACTTTGTTGCTATTTTCACTCTGTATTCTTATTGTTTTTGGTTGAAGAAAAATAAAGGCTTGTAAATCAGAGCAAAGCTATAACTAACTTGCTAGCTGTTTGCTGGTTCTGCCTTGAAGGTTGACTAATGTGGCAGCTATTCAATTGAGTTCGCAATGTAACATCTTGCTATCTTTATTTTGTATGTGCGCAGGAGCTTGAGAAAAGTGATCTTGCTCCTCTTCGCAACAATCTTGTAGTCACAATGGCAGACTTTTGTGTTCGCTATACTGCACTGGTGGACTGGTAAGGCCATAAATAAATGTTGATCCGAATGACTGTTCCAGACTATCTTATTTGACTTTTTCATGTTTCAACCCAGTTACATACCAAAGATCACAAAGTGCCTCCGCGATCCTTGTGAACTAGTGAGGCGGCAGACATTTATTTTACTCTCAAGGTTGCTTCAGGTGATTGTGCTTCATAGTTCTTAGGTTCTTGTTTTCTGTTATTTCCTTCACTAAACTTATTTTAACTTCCAAAAAGAAAAAATTTAGTACTGAAACTTTCCTCTCTCGTGCTCGTCATATTTAAAGAGGGACTATGTGAAGTGGAGAGGAGTGCTGTTCCTGAGGTTCCTCCTGGCACTTGTTGATGAGTCAGAAAAGATAAGGCAATTGGCTGACTTCCTGTTCGGGAATATTTTGAAAGGTAATTTGACAACTTGCATCAAAACTTAAATCCATGTCTATGGCTATAAGACATCAGTAGTGTTTTTTTTCCTCTTATGTTCCAGTGAAGGCGCCACTTTTAGCTTACAATAGTTTCGTGGAAGCCGTTTACGTTCTGAACGACTGCAATGCACATACTGGTTCCAAAAACACACGGATAGAGGACCGCCAGTTCTCCATCAGGTAGCTAAGCTTAGACATCTTTCTTGCTTTTGATTCATTTATTTATGGTAAGAGCAAACAAGCGAAGCATCCTGCCCAAAAAAAAAAAAAAAAGAGAACTCAGGGAACCTCGGTGTTGCTTGTTTGTTTTCAAGGGGGAATGATGAAAGTTCAAGATCCAAAAGGATGCTTATTTATGTCTCTCTGCTGAAACAAATGGCTCCTGAACACCTCTTGGCAACATTTGCTAAACTCTGCTCTGAGATTCTGGCAGCTGCTTCTGATGGCATGCTAAAACTCGAAGATGTCACTGGTCAATCTGTTCTTCAGGTAACCAATCTGGTTAGTAACTTGGCTGCATTTTGCTGGTTACATTTTCACTTATGTTGCTGTTGGCAAAACAGGATGCCTTCCAGATTCTCGGCTGCAAAGAGATTAGAATCCAAACCGCTCGGGGATCTGCCGTGGATGCAGCAGAAGCCGAGGAAGAAGGTGGAGGAGGAGAGGGTGGTGGACTTTCAGCCAAAGGAAGAGCTATAACACAAGCCATTAGGAAGAGCTTGATCCAGAACACCATCCCTATCTTCATAGAACTCAAGCGGCTTCTGGAGAGCAAAAACAGCCCCCTCGTAGGCTCTCTCATGGATTGTCTGCGGGTTCTTCTCAAGGATTACAAGAACGAGATTGACGAGATCTTGATCGCTGATAAACAGTTGCAGAGGGAGCTGGTATACGATATGCACAAGTACGAAGCTGCCAAGGCCAAGTCCACTGCCGCCGCCGCTGCTACAGTGCATAATCCGATCAGTGGCAGCTTTCTTTCGCCTAAGAACAAGGATTCGAGGGTAGCTTCGGCAATGGCTGATGCGGCTGCAGAAGTGACGGCACGCTCGGTTTTGAGAGAAGTGAATAGAGGCACTGGGACGCCGCCATTGAGTGCCATCAATGTGCCCAAACTCAGAACGGCCGCCACGCAGGGAAAGAGCGGCGGCAGCGGGCTACGTACTGATCGGCCAGCCGAAGTGTTGGAATCTGTTAGGAGACGTCAGACTTTCATGTCTGATGATGAGAATTGACAGGAATGAAATTAGTGTAGAAACTGGCCTTTGTCATGAGGCTGAGCATCTTCTTCGTGTTAATTTTAGTGACTGAACTGTAATAGATTTATAGTATTGGACTCCTTAGTTTATTAACCAATACTATAAATACTTAGCATAGGGTTTCCTTTTCTTCCTAAGCTTTCCATCTGCTTCCTCTGTACGCATCCTTTTGGCTTTCTCCTGCTTCTTCCTCTTCTCTTCTTCTTCAACAATAATACCACTCATCTCCTTCTCCCGTGGATTAGCCGACTAAACGTTGGTGAACCACGTAAATCTTATTGCATTATCTTGTTTAATTTCATGGTATCAGAGTTGCAATCGATCCTGTCGTGAATCCTCTGCTCTAGTTCGTACTCCGATTCGTCTTCCTCTTCAAGCTCATCTCAGCGTTTTTGCCTCCTCTGAATCATGTCTTCCGAAGCCTCCGATTTATTGGCTGTGAAGTTTAATGGCAAGAACTATGACCTCTGGTCCTTCCAATTTTGTTTACTCGTTCAAGGGAAATTTCTTCTGCCGTATCTGGACGGCACACTTCCAAAACCCTCTTCAACAGCCAAGGCTAGGGTGCTCGACAAAGACGACGCTACGGATGCTGGTGGTAAGATCGACATCAACAGTCCCTCTACTTTCGTCGACCTCGCTACGTGGGAAGCAAACAATGCTAGAGTTTTCTCTTGGATTGTTGGCTCTGTTGATCCCTCTATCGCCATGACTCTTCGCACTTTCACGAGCGCTGCCGAGGTCTGGATCCACCTTCGAAAGAATTATTCTCAAATCAATGCTTCTAGGGTATTCGAGGTTGAGTATGAAATTACCCGATTGCAACAAGGCGATATGGATGTTCGCTCTTTTCATCTGGCTGCCCAAACGTTGTGGACTGAACAAGACTTGCTCAATTCCTCTCTTCTTACTTCGGCTGCCAGCGCTGAAATTCGTCAGGATCAGCATCGAGGTCGGGTTCTCCAATTTCTTATGAAACTCAGGCCGGAGTTCGAGTCTGTTCGATCTCAGCTCATCCAATCCAATACTGTGGATATGGACACGGTTCTTGGTGATTTGTGTCGGGCCGAGACACGTCTTAAAACTCAAGCTGCTATTGATGGGAACTCCTTGGATGGGGGTTCCGTGTTCGCTGCTCAACCTGGCCTACATCAGTTTGGCTCGCGTCCACCCTCGTCTGGCTATTCAACCGGACTTCCACGTCCTCAATCCGGGTATCAATCGTCTACCGAGCTCAAGTGTCGCCATTGTGGCGAGTCTGGTCATGCTGTTTCCACATGTCGCAAGCGAAATTTCTGTAATTACTGTAAGAAACCCGGACACATTATTACTGAGTGTCGCAAGTGATCATTCCGTAATAACAATCACACTGGTCAGCAGGGGTTTAATACTGGTTCACCCGGATTTGGTTCCTATTCCTCTGCTCCACGCGGAGCAGCTTATTCAGCTGGTTCTGCCAGCTCAGTTACTCCCTCTGATGTTTCATCCGTTTCCTCGGTTGGTTCTCCGGCTCTAGATATTCATAGTATGGTTCAACAAGCCATTCAGCAGGCTCTTCCTACTGCCTTGAACGCTGCTTTCGCAACTTTTGGTACCTCAGGTATTGCTCGTCCTTGGAATCTTGATTCTGCTTGCTTTAATCACATGACAGGTAGTGCTACCGCTCTCTCTAATTTTAAACCTCTCCGGAACGCGGCTGTCCAAGTCGCCAATGGGGCTAAGTTGCCAATTGTTGGGATTGGTGATTTACATATTTCTCAGTTTACTCTTCGTGATACTCTTCGTGTGCCGTCATTGGTTCCCAATCTTGTGTCAATTGGACAGTTGACAGACTCTGGTTGTATGGTTACTCTTTCCCCGTCTGGATGTCTTGTGCAGGATCTGAAGAGCGGGAGAACGATTGGCCAGGGTAGTAAAGTCGGACGCAGCTTCTACTTGGAATCTTTGTCAGTTACTGGTCGAGAGGAAACTTCAAGTAGGAGCCCAGTAGGAAAGCAACACTTGGCCTCACCTGTACTTGAATTGTTGAGGGATAGTAGTTCTTCTCATTTAAGTTATTTTTCTAGTCAGTTAGCCTCGGTCAACAAATGGAACTTATGGCATTCTCGTCTTGGTCATCCACATTCTGCTAGACTCAAGTTTATGGTTAAACATCACTTGTTGCCAGTTCAATTGAATTTGAAAGTAATTGATGACTCTATTCACTCTTGTACTCATTGCATTGAAGCAAAGGCTAGCAAGCAGCCATTTACTTCTAGTGAGAACCATTTGATCTCGTCCACACCGACCTATGGGGTCCTCCGGTCACCTCTCGACTTGGATATAGGTACTTTGCTCTCTTTGTTGATCATGCAACACGGTTTACATGGGTCTATATGCTTCGATCTAAGTCTGATCTACTCTCGGTTGCTACTACTTTTCATTCTTATGGTCAAAACTCAGTTTCATAAGACTATTAAGTTGATCCGTTCTGATCCGGGAGGGGAATACAGCTCTAATGCGTTGCGTGATCTTTATACACGTCATGGAATCCTATATCAACAGTCGTGTCCCGGTGTCTCTGAACAAAACGGTCTCGTTGAACGGAAAAATCGACATGTTCTTGAATTAGCTCGAGCTATCCTTCTTCAATCCAGAGTTCCTCTTAGTTTTTGGTCAGAGATAGTGCAAACAGTGGTATACTTGATTAACCGACAGGTGACGTCTACTCTTCAGGACACGACCCCATATTTTTCTCTTTATGGTCGTGTGCCAACTTATTCTATGCTTCGAGTATTTGGTTGTGTTTGTTTTGTCCTTCTCCCTCGGACGGAGGGCACGAAATTAACTTCTAAAGTTGCTCGATGTATGTTCATGGGCTACTCATATCATCACAAGGGTTACTTATGTTATGACCCTACTCTTCGACGAATGCGAATTGCTTACCATGTAATATTCCAGGAACATCAGTTTTATTATACAGGTACTTCTTCTACACTCAACTCTACTTCACCTCACCCAAATCTCTTCTCCTTTATTCCACCCATCATTGTTAATGACAATCCTACCCCATCTCACGCTCCTACTCCACCTTCCAACTCTCACATCATACCCACTTCTGGACCTTCCTCCTCATCCACGCCTCCTACCCCTTCTTCTGCCACAAATTCTCTCACATCAAATACTACTCTCACACCCAATATTAATTCCCCCATTCCATCCAATCCTACTCCCATATCACTTCTCTCATCATCTCCTGTGCCATATGACCACCTCCCCATTACCCAAGTTGACTCCGTCCCTAGACCTAGCCGACCTCACCGCGAAACACGTGGTAAAAAGCCATCCCGTTATCATGACTTTGTTGCGTTTGATGTTGTTGAATCATTGTCGACACCCACCATTCCCGCCAACTTCCGTGAAGCTAATTGTTCTTCTGCTTGGCGGGCAGCTATGACTGACGAACTCACTGCTCTGGCTGATAATCATACATGGACACTTGTACCACGTCCACCTCATACATCCGTAATTGGTAGTAGGTGGGTTTATACTCTCAAATATCATCCAGATGGGTCCATTGATCGTCACAAGGCGAGACTCGTGGCTCAAGGATTCCGCCAAGAGTATGGCATCGATTATGACGAGACATTTGCTCTGGTTGCGAAGATGCCAACGGTTCGTGTACTTCTATCAGTTGCTGCTCAACGGCGGTGGCCCCTACTACAGCTGGATGTGAAGAATGCCTTTCTTCACGGAGACTTGAAAGAAACTATCTATATGGAATGCCCGCCGGGATTCGACAAGTCCTCTATTGGAGATGTTGTCTGTCATCTCCACCGATCACTTTACGGCCTCAAACAGGCGCCACGAGCGTGGTTTGAGAAGTTTCACTCTACTATTGTGCAACATGGGTTTGTTCAGAGTCCAAATGATCCATCTCTATTTACAAAATGGTCAGGTCCCAAAGTCACAGTCTTATTGCTGTATGTCGATGATATGATTCTTCCAGGTGATGATGAGGAGGAGATTGAGGCAGTGAAGCAACTCTTACAGCACCACTTTCACATGAAAGATCTTGGTGTTCTTTCTTATTTCTTGGGTCTCGAAATTCATAGATCCGCCAATGGCATATTTGTGTGCCAACAAAAATATATCGATGACTTACTTCATACTGCGAGACATGCCGAGTGCAAGCCTATTGGTACTCCGATGGATATGAACTCCAAGTTGAGTAGAGATGCTGGAGAGCGTGTCTCAGATCCTTCCTTGTATCGGAAGCTGGTTGGTAGTTTAATTTATCTTACTACTTGTACTCGTCCAGACCTAGCTTATTCAGTACAGGTGGTCAGTCAGTTTATGTCTGAACCGCGTGAGCCACATTTACAGGCGGTCTATAGGATATTGCGCTATCTTCAAGGCACACGCCGCGTGGGAGTGTTCTTCCCAATAGCGAGCAGCTCCTCTATCTCGGCTTTTGATGATGCCGACTATGCAGGTTGCGTGGACACAAGGAGGTCTACTTCTGGTTGGTGTGTTAAGTTTGGACACGCATGTGTTGCGTGGCGGTGTAAGAAGCAAGATCGCGTGGCTAAATCCTCTACAGAAGCAGAATATCGGTCCATGTCTGAGGTATGCTCTGAGATTGTGTGGATTACGCGGTTACTTATGGAGTTGGGTGTCTCTCTTTCTCTTCCAACGAGCTTGTTTGGTGATAATACTAGCGCTATTCAGATAGCTACTAATCCGGTTCTCCATGACAACACCAAGCATATTCAGACACACGTTCACTATATTCGTGAGCTTGTCCAAGATGGTGATATAAAGTTGCAGTATCTGAACACTGATAATCAAATAGCGGACTTGCTCACGAAGGCTGTTTGCACGAGCCGACACTGGTTTTTAGCTGGCAAATTGATGTGTCGAGATCTACATCAATTTGAGGGAGGCTGTTAATTTGAGTGACTGAACTGTAATACATTTATAGTATTGGACTCCTTAGTTTATTAACCAATACTATAAATACTTAGCATAGGGTTTCCTTTTCTTCCTAAGCTTTCCATCTGCTTCCTCTGTACGCCTCCTTTTGGCTTTCTCCTACTTCTTCCTCTTCTCTTCTTCTTCAACAATAATACCACTCATCTCCTTCTCTCGTGGATTAGCCGACTAAACGTCGGTGAACCACGTAAATCTTATTGCATTATCTTGTTTAATTTCACTTCGAACAGAGCTCAAGCGAGTGTCAGACATGTAATCTAAGAGACTATCTAACGGAGTCCAAAATGCTAATTTGCATGTACCTTGTAAGTGGTGTAATGTATTTTTCTTTCAGTCAACAAAATGTGTTTAATATATATATTTTTATTTTCCTCTGAAAGCTATTCTGAACGTCAGCTTTCCCTCCCGTTGTTGGCGCTCTGGTCACTGTTCCATTGATTTCATGAGCAAAGATATCCCATCTTCCTCATCCCAACCTTGTTCCTCACCTTCCTCTACGCCCACTACACAATCGTGGCTTTGATGATTTCTAAATTGGCGGAAAAATTGAGATCTCTAAAGAGGTAACAACAAAAGGCATGGAGAAGATGAAAGTTGTTATAGTTGCTCAATTTTTGGGTCAGCAGCCGCCTATGAGTTTTTGCGACGGTTGCAAACAGAATTTGGGGATGTGAAGGTAATGTAATCTTATCAAGAATTTCAGATATTTTTTATTAATTTGAATTCAAATTGATTGCGCTCTGTGACCGAGTTCTAGGTCAATCTTAGCACGTACATAACATCAGTATGATTTTGCAGAGATGACAGAATGGAATTCAGCTAATTGACTTTTTCTCAAAAACCACACCAGAATGGGTGGTTTTCAAGGATGTTTCCCCTACTCTGATTACCATTGAGGGTATTAGTTGGATTATTAGCCAAGTTGGAAAATCCTTGAACAAGTTTGTAAGAGAGGAGTTGAATTTAAGGTATGCCTTCTCCGTGACAGAGCAATTCCTTTCCCTGAATCTTCTGTGTCATTGGAGTTGGATGAAGGAGAAGAAATCATAAATACAGTTGCTCAATTCCTTTCCTTTCATTCTTTTTGTCTGAATTATCTTCATTAATGATTATCCTTTTTATATAATTACTTTCTATTTTTTCTTAGCTTCTTTATCCGATCCTCTCATTTAATACATATTTTTACTGTTCCAGACAGATCACCAGCCCCAATAACTGTTGGAAGCCCAATCGGCTGGTCTTCAGCGGTGTCAGGTGTACCTCGTATATGAAAGGGAGAATGGTAGTAAGTTCAGGGACGATTTAGGTGATTGCAAGGAATAAGGTATGTGAACGAGAATAACGTATCGTGGGGTTATCCCCTGTGTAAAATGGTGTGTCCCTCTGCAAGGAATTCAATGCCGTATTTATAGCCTGGCCTCCTGTCATGTTCGCCAAGGATCGATCAATCCCAGCCGTTCGTGGTGACCTCTACGATGGTGACACGTGGTTGTGATTCTCCAAAACCCTAGGGACACTAGGGCACAGTGGATGGGCCTTGTCCCACTCTATTGGGCCGCTTCTCCAGTCGCCTATGAGTGTGGGATAGATCAACGGATTGCCAGATCGTTGACCGCTTTCCTGTGGCCTTCTTGGTGGGTCTTTCAATTGCCCCCCAAGTCCATTGTTGAGCCTCCTACTCAGGAATGGACTTATGATCGCCAGGGTTGGGTCCTACCAATTGCTTCCAAGTCCATTGCTCAGCTTTCTGCTCAAGAATGGACTACGATCACCACAAAAAGGTCCTTCAATTGTCTCTGAGCGACTATCACTTGATAGCTTACTCCCTATAAACTTCCAACGACCACGTGCTTCCCTTCCTAGCACGCGCGCCTCTTCCCTTTTCCCAAGGCATTCTTGTAAATGTCCCACTAAGCGTGCTGGAGAATTGGGGGAATGCCCATCACTTTATAGCCACTCATGGCTACCTAGGGGCACTAGACCGTCTTTTCCACTGCGCCTCTATCCAATCCGCTTCCTGAGACGATTGAGTGCCCCTTTCTTCTAGACTCTTCTTCGTTCTCCATATAAACCCTTCTTCCTCCTTTCTTTCCTTTCTTTACACTCTCTTTGCTTTCTACAAAATCAAACCTCCGTCACAATGCTCTTTGCATTAATCCACTTTTTACCGTGCTACCTCCTTCCGACTTCCTTCCCTCACATTCCAGAATGATCAGAGCTCCTCGCCGTCCTTCTGTTGTGTGATTTCTCACTTCACCCCTTCTTCTCCTTTTATCCACCAACACTTCCTCTCTGTAAATTAGCCATTCTTTCGTTCTTGCACCATGTGTTCCTCCGCTGATAGTCAGAACCAAGAGTATTCTTACTCTATAGGCTCCAATCCTTCTTCCTTTTCTACTTCTGTCACAATCTCAACTGAGATGGTGGTCCAGCCCCTTAGAATTCAAACTGATCATCTGTCCTCTCCGCCATTGCACGAGGAAGAGGACAACCAGGAAGAAACCTCTTTTGTTGAACCAAATTTTCCTTTCTGGGGATCTCACCAGGTGGGATTTTCCAAGGCTATAGACCGGTTTGAGATTAACCCCAACGAAACTGCCACGAATGGCTACTACACCGTCCATAATTGGAGATACATGTTGCAGGGGGCTCCTTGCGACGAACGTCAAGTCATAGGTCCTGACTACTTTCCTTCTGGTATGGCGACCAGAATCGCCAAAGTTTTACCAAGGGCTCAACTTCTCCTCGACTGGGAATTTGTTGTTGCGTCGCGACTCTTGATCATAGGGAATTGCCCTCCTGGCTGGCACGGGGTCTGGACAGAGTCCTTCAGTAATGGACTCCGCCTACCAACCTCTTCTTTTGCCTGCTCTCTATTAGAGTGCCTTGGGGCCTCCTTAGGTGCTTTCAATGCGGTGTCCTGGTCCATGGTCGCCGCTTTCGAATGTACCTGCGCCTGCATGATGATTACCCCAACACTGTGACTGTTTCATCTTTTGTACAATGCAAAGATGACGTCCAATGGGCTGAGCTTCTCCCCGTGAAAATAACATATTAAGGAGGGGATTCGTCGCTCTGCCAAACCCCATCTGACTTGGTACCGTTCATTTTTTTTATTTTAAACCCAGCGATTCAGATAGCCCTTGGACCAATTTTTTATCCTCCTCCTAGTCCTCTAGCGATGTGGATCGCTTTAACATCGATATTATTCCTACTGATGTAGAGATTGCCGAAAGAAGGCAAATTTTGCTAGACTTCCATGACATATATACCCACCCTGGCATCGCCGCCTCTCTGGATGTGATCAGGGGAGGTATTACCACAGTTGAGGTTGTACATTTCTTCATTTACATTCTTTGATCGCTTACTAACGCCTTGCTATTTTTTATTTGTCACAGGTGTCCTGACCTTGTCTGACTGCCTAATAAACACCGCCACTTACGGTTCTGCCAAAGATACTTTCCCACAATTTGAAGGCACTCCCTCCTGTCGTCCCCCGGGTCCCCCAGGGTAATAAATCTTCTAAATCCCGGTGTGATAAGTCCAAGAAGCCTCCTCGACTTCTTCTGACAAGACCCACAAGAAGCGTAAGTCTTCCAGTGGGATGGATGCCCCATATTCTTCAAAAAAAATGTAAATCACGGGCATCCTTTGGCAAGAAATCTTGAGCAAAACCATCTGGCGACCCTGAAGTACATATCGCCGAATCACCAGAGCCTCAGCAGCAGGCGGAGCACAATGAAGATGACATGTCGTTGCAGGCGCTGCTTGATCAAGCTGCCCAATCGAACATGAATTCCTCCTCGGCTCCCATAGTGTCTCCTCTGCCACTTCAGGCAGACCCAGAGAACCATGAGGAAAATGTAGGGGATGGTGTTCTCTTGGTAGGAAGTCCCATAGTACCTTCATCTGGACCTCCCTTACCTAGCTCCGATCGCAATCGCCGGATCCGGAACTCCGAGCGCGCCAACAGCGTGTTCGTCGTTCGTCCTCCCGAAGGCGACGATGGTCCCTTCCGCCAGCCGTACTTCGCCATCACTCATCTGCCACGTCGCACATTTCACTAGAAATGGCTAGCGACATCGTGGAGGAATATGCTGCTGAGGTCTTTTATGACCGCGAAGGCCCAATTAAGGGGTCTAAACTTCTTGAGTTTCATGGCTACACTTCTACTCGCCTGCTGCAGGTATACTTTGGACTTGGTCTCAGACTGTCTTACCTCCCTTTTTATCTAACTTTTGTTCTATCCATATATATATGTATATAGCGCTCCCGGAGCACCAGATGCTCCCCTTTGTTTGAACCATTCAAGGAGAATCTCATTCGTTCATTTTGGAAGATCTAATCTGAGCCATCCATAACTAATTTAATTTTAATATTTAAATAAATGATAATTAAAATAACTAAAAGGTCACTCAACTTTGTTCATATAAATAAATAATCTTGACCATTTATTTTTATGTTCTATATAAGTCTTATCCATACCAAATTAAATTATTATCATCATAAGAACATCAAATACATATTAAGTACAATTATTTTATCACTGTATAGACTAATTAAATTGAATAATTTCACCCATTTCAAACATCCATCCATAATCGAACAGAAACAAACTCACCCATCTCACCTGAGTGTTTGATTTTATCTGCAAACAAACTCGAACCAACTCACCCAACTCCTATCGTTTATGCAACCCGAGAATCGAGATAAGGGCACTATTCAAAACTCTCAACAATCCTAAAATTCAATTTTCTGCACTCTCATGTCATTATCCTTTCTTCTCCTCATTCTCCACCATTTCGTCACATGTAAACCTCAGCCGCTAGCATTTGTGGAAACTCCCCTCTATGTCGATGCTTACCATCGCTGCGGTCAAGATTGGCCGGCCGGCCGAGTAGAGAATAGGTGGGGGAATGGGAGGCGGGACTCAAGCTCCCAAGCTGAAGGTTTTTTCGAAAGAAATCAAGAGAGATGCAGTTTGGGAGGAAGGTTCAGCCAAGGGAAGCTTTCTGGCAGGGCAACGAGTGAGAGAAAGCGAAGAGAGTACTAGGCCATGTCAACAAAGAGGGAAATTTCAATCAAGTCGTGAATTATCTCAAATTTCAGGTGTATTCTCTCCTCGAATCTAACCACTTGGATGTTATCGTCACCATCTGTTATGCTGCCGCTAAATTCGGGTTGAAGCCATCTGTTATGTTAATTGGGGTAGATTTTTGCAAGAGGAATTTGGTGTCAGACAAAAAAAAAAAGCTTTGGCTTTTGATAACAAACTGAAATGACTTGACTACAAGTATCAGCAAGCAGGTTGGTTTCCAGAAACGAAATAGGTTGAAGTTGAGAGCTGAAGAAATGATAAGAGAATGAGGAGGAGAAACAATAATGAACTGAGAGTGATTGCAGAAATGGAATTCTAGGGTTCTTAGTATTTTGGAAACCCCCATTCTATCGTGTTGCATGAGGTGATAGGATTTGGGTGAGTAAAATCATACACTTAGTTAGGATGAGTGAGTAAGATGGGTGGTTAAGTTTGATTGACTAAAGGTATGGATTGGATGGATGTTTGAAAAGGGTGAAGTGATTTAACAAGTTAGAAAATAATTGAATTTAATATGTATTTGACGTTATTATGATGATCATAATTTAATTTGGTGTGGTAAAACTAATTTGAACATATAAATAAAGAGTTATGATTAATTATTGGCCAAAAACAAATTTGTAGCCAAACCTTTTCGGGGAATGTCAAACATAGCCAAAACTATTTGCGTCACATTTTTTAGACCAAATTTTTATTTTTTAGTACAAATTTAGCCAACATCCGTTAAATTTTTAACATCGTTAGTGACTGTACAAACGGAGCTGATGTGGCATCCAATTGACTGGTCAACTAGATGCCATGTCATTATTTAAATTCAAAATAATTATAAAATGTGCTAAACCAAAATAAAATAAAAAATTTTAAATAAAAAATAGAGTTATTGGCGGCAGCTACTGCTACACCTCCACCACCACCACCACTGTCGTACCTCCACCACCACTACCGCCGCACCTTCACCACTACCACCGTCGCCGTCCCCCGACTCTTCCTCAACTGCATCATCTCCTACTCATGACCAACAACAAGCCCAACAGCTCAGCCACCTACCAGCGCCACCTCCACCACCACCACCGCCGCACCTCCACCTAGGGCTGGCAGTCGGTTGCCGGTTTTTCGGTTAAAACCGAGAACCGGACCGAAATTAGTGTGACCGAACCGAAAACAAACCGACTCGGTCCGGTCGTCGGTTGAATGATTTATGAATTTTCGGTTTTGGCCGGTTTTCGGTCAAAACCGATAATAACCCGAAAACCGAGAAAGAAACCGAATTTGTGTACTTGATTTGTTGAAAGATAGACATGTTTTATGGATAGTCCACAGCCACAAAGCTCCTTCTCTTTGATTTCCCCAGCTGAAGAACAACAACTTCATACGCCGATCAGAAATCAAGATTCCGGCGAGCTCTGAAGCTCCTCCTGAGGTAAAACCTAGCTAAACAAGCTCTACTTATTCTGATTTCCGTTTCCCAGTACCCCATCTTGCTAGCTTCGAGGTTCCGTTAGAAAAAGGACTGAACTTTAGGGTTGATGTCGATGATGGGTTGTGAAGATTAATGAAAACTGCACTGTACCCACTAATCTTACTTGTGTACTCGATGCGATTCTTTCAATTGTTGGTCTCGACGGTATGATTGAACAGATGTTAGTTTGATAGTCAAGCTCTGGTTTGTTTTGGTTTTCATCAGTTCAAAATATCAACCCAGGAATATGAATTTTGTCTGCTTAAGTTGGTTTGTTTCAGACTGTAGATGTTCGATTCGAATTGCAGTTTGTGCTTATGGAAGAAAAGGGTTTGTTTGTTTGTTCAGTTTTGTTGATTTTGGTAGTGAAAACTGCATCCAACAACCCAGTAATCTTGCTGCTTGTGACTGTTGAAAGATCAACAAACTTGAAAGATCATCTAATATCATCATGGTATTTCCTTAGGAACACTGAACAAAACCCATGTTAGTGCTGCATATACCTGAGTGTTCCATCTAATCCTCTGTTTGTTGAAATTGGGATCCATGTTAGTGCAGCAGCACTCAACAGCAGCAGCACTCAGCAGCAGCAGCAACACTGAGCAGCAGCAGCAGAACACAGCAGCATCGGCAGCAGCAGCAGCAGCAGAACACAGGTAAGAATGGAACCTACTCATATACTTATGATGGATGGTTGATTATGGATTTGTGGTATGATGTCTTCTGTTTTCATTTCAGGGAATATTGCGAAGAACTGATTTGCCGAAATTGTAGCGTTATGCTGCCAAAATTTTTACAAAATTTTTAGCAAAAAAATATCAGCAACTGTCGGTTTTATTTTTGCCAAATTTCGGTTTCGGTCCAAAATTCGGTTTCGGTGCGGGTTTCGGTTCGGTTCGGTCCGGTTCTCACCACTGAATCTCGGTCAAACTCGTCTTACTCGGTTTTTCGGTCACGGCTCGGTCATAAACCGAAACCGGCCGGTTCGGCTCGGCTAAAAAACCGAGCAATTTCGGTTCGGTCTCCGGTCACACCTTCGGGCACAAATCGGCTTCGGTCAACCGACCTTTCGGTTCGGTTTTTGACCGAACCGGGCCGACTGCCAGCCCTACCTCCACCACTACCACCATCGCCGTCCCCCGACTCTTCCTCAACCGCATCATCTCCTACTCATGACCAACAACAAGCCCAACAGCTCAGCCACCTACCAGCGCCACCTCCACCACCACCACCGTCGCACCTCCACCACTACCACCGTCGCCGTCCCCCGACTCTTCCTCAGCCGCATCATCTCCTACTCATGACCAACAACAAGCCCAACAGCTCAGCCACCTACCAACGCCTTCCTTCAACTCCACCTACTTATTCAAAACACCTAGCCAACAATTTCCCGAATCCATCCCATCTCCAATCCCAAGCTCTACCTGTCTCCAACGCCAGAATCCAATCCCGTACGACTGCCACAACCACCAACACACGCCATAGCCACCGATTTCCTCCCTAGCACAAGATCCGCTCTCCAGATCGACGACCGATTCCGTCGTCTACCACCTCTCCAATTTCACCCACATAGCCCGTCGTTGTCCCCGTCTTCGCAACTCAAAACCACGATGGAGCTTCTCGATCGGGAGCCTTTGAGTTTCCTCTGCCGGAACTTCTCGATGACCAGCAAATTGAGAGCCTTCAAGAATATTGGTGAGCTGATTGTGGGAGAGATCCATAATCCCTAGATCTAAATCCAGATCCAGTGATAGGAGGAAGGAGGGGGAGAGAAAGAGTCGGAGGAGATTTGGGAGTTTTGGATGGCGTTGGTCGACGATTTCAGGCAGAGGAGGAAACGAGGGTTGGTCAGAGGTTGGCGTCAGGCGGAGGAGAGAGTTGCTGGCCGGAGGGCAGAGGGGATTGGCAAGGAAGAAAAGTGAAAGAAAATTAATTTCTTTTTAATTTTAATTTTGTAACTAATAAACTTCTTTTAATTTTTTTTGTGGGACTAAATTTCTTTTAATAAATGTTTATGTGGCAAATAATAGCCACGTCACTCGACAAGTCAAATTTAGAGTTAGCATTTCCGTTAACTTGGACGGAAAAGTTAACGGAAAACTAAACATTGCTATTTTTGGGATTACGAATAGTTTTGGATACGTTTGACATAAGCCGAAAAGGTTTGGCTACAAATTTGTTTTTGGCCTTAATTATTTATATGAAATATGTTGAGTGACCTTTCAATTATTTTAATTATCATTCATTTAAATTACAAAATTAATTTATGTATGGATGGCTCAGATTAGATCTTCCAAAATGAACGAATGAGATTCTCCTTGAATGGTTCAAACAGAGGGGAGCATCTGGTGCTCCAGGAGCGCTGTAGTCGTTTATATATATATATATATATATTATTTATTTATTGCGTAGACTGCCGTTGAGCTGGACGACTTATTCACTGCTTATAAGAAGCTAAATCAAGAGAACGAGGGTCTCACGAAGGAGGTGGCTGACCTGTGCGAACTTTGTCGTCACCTTACCGGCATTCAATGAAGAGCAGGTATATGTGTATTTTATTTTGTTTGCGGTTTTTTACTGTTCTTGTGTTTTACTGAGAGTGTTCCTTGGTTTCAGCATCAGTCGAAGTCATTGGGGGTGCTGGCTGAGGTTAATATAAGGGCAGCCCAGGAAGCCAACACCCGCGTCGTTGATTTGGAGTCTTCCGAAGATGCCCTCAAAGTCGAGGTGGATTGATTGAAAGCTGAACTTGAATCGTCCAAGGGTAGCGCTGCGAAATTTGAAGCCGTTTTTGCCATTAGAGACTCCTAAGACGAGATCCAGTCATACTTTGAAGTTTGTGATAGTGACCCCCACCTGTCCTGAGTCTGGCTCTAACAATCAGGGGGAGAAGTCGACACCATAGTAACCTAAGGGATGAGGATGTACTTGCATTTTGACTTTGCTATTTTTTTTTGTTTTTATTTATGTCAGTCAATTAGTTGGGTGAGTACTACCCATGTATTGACATTATAACATCCGATCGTCGTTGCTTACTTCCTATTGATTTTATGACGTAAGTTTCACTTAACGATTTTGTGCCCATATGTCCTTCATAGCGCTTTGTTCTGTCCTTAGGTCCTTCATAGCGCTTTGTTCTATCCTTAGGTCTTACTTTAACTATCTTTTGCCCATTAGGTCTTACTTAGTGATTCTTGCCCGTGCGTCTTACTTCAACGATTTTTCCCCGTATGTCTTACTTTAGCAATTTTTTGCCCGTAGGTCTTAAGCAATTTTTTCCCATGGGTCTTACTTTAGCGATTTTTTACCGTAGGTCTTACTTTAGCGATTTTTTGCTCATAGGTCTTACTTAAGTGATTTTTGCCCATAGGTCTTACTTGAACGATTTTTTGCCCATAGGTCTTAAGTGATTTTTGCATGTAGGTCTTACTTTAGCAATTTTTTGCCTGTAGGTCTTACTTTAGTGATTTTTGCCCGTAGGTCTTACTTTAGCGATTTTTGCCCGTAGATCTTACTTCAGCGATTTTTGCCTGTAGGTCTTACTTTGCATGTAGGTCTTGCTTTAGCGATTCTTTGCCTGATGTTATAAGTCGCCTGGAACAAACTTGTCACGGCGATTTCATGATCAGCATTCCTGATGGATTACTACTCCTATCCATTTGTCCAAAAAATCCTTCAATGATTCATTTGCACCCTGCCTCAGATTCACCAATACTTGCAATGGGACTGTTCTGCTTCTTTTGCTTTTGTAATTTTGTGAGAAAATCCTGGCAAATCCGTCCCACGAAGTTATGATTTATTCGGGGATGTTCATGTACCACTCTCTTGCTCTTCCTCCCAATGTCGCCGGGAAGGCCCAGCAGTACGCGGCGTCGCTTGCTTACTGCATCTACATGGCGATCTGGAACGTTTGGAGGTGGTCGTCAGGATTGGTTGTTCCATTGTATTTGTCAACGTTTGGGGGGATGAGTCCAACCGGTAGCTGTTCATAAAAAATTGCTCTTGCCAGCGGCTGTCGAACAAGTAGCTGGTTTGTCTCTACTTGTAGCGCGGGACGGAACTATTGGAGAACCTCATTGGCGGTTGCCTGGTTTTGAGGTCTGTTTTCTGTTACTTGAGGAGGGACCCTCGCTTACTGAACGATTACGGTTCTTAGTAGTTGGGTCAGCTCCAAGTTTTGCTTCTCCAAAACCCGAAACGACTGTTCAAGTATCTGATATGCTTCCATCGTCGAGTCTTCATGCTCCGGCTTCCTTTCCCTTTGGTCCCTGGTTCGGGACTCCGAGTCTGTGTGGGTGGCACTACAAGAAAATGTCAATTTAACAGCAGAAGCTTAACAGTGGCCAGAATTTGGCCGCTGTTAAATTGAAAAACACGGGAAATTTAATTGCGGCCACTTAGCCGCTGTTAAATTAGAGAGTTTAACAGCGGCTATGTGGCCGCTGTTAAAATACTAAGCCCTGATTGGCTGAAATAGATGGACGCGGATAGCTCCCAATTTTATTTGAACCGTTGATTTAATATCAACGATCCTAATTTCTTCTTCCCAAAAAAACCCTAATCGGTCTCTCTCTCTCCCCCTGATCCGCGACTCCCGCCGCCGCCACTTCTTCTTCTTCTTCTCTCCATAACTCTTCTTCTACACCATTGCTTCTTCTCCTCTTCTTCTTCTTCTTCTTCTTCTTATTCTTCTTCTTTTTCTTTTCTTCTTCTTCTTCTTTTTTTTCTTCTTCTTCTTCTTCGCAAAACCTATCTCCGGAGATCCGGATCCAACTGAGTCTCCGACGAGCTGTACGTCGTCTCCGCCCGTGGCGTTGCGCGCCTAGACGAGCGGCTTCCGATCAAGGTGGATCCGCCTGCGTCGAGGAAGAGGATAGCCGCGTCGAGGAAGAGGAAGAGGAGGAGGAGGAGGAGGAGGAGGAAAAAGAGGAGGAGGAGGAGGACGACGACGACGACTATTGCCGGAGTTCTGGCTCAATCGCCGGAGCTCCGGCTATTACTTTAATCAACGGCATCATTTAACAGCAGCTATAGGCCCCTGTTAAATAAATCAATTTAATCGCGGCCTATTTAACGGCGGTAGTCGGGCTGTTAAATAATTTTCGCATTGGTCATTTTAACAGCGGCCTCCGGCCGCTGTTAAACGTTGTTTCTGCCGCTGTTAAATGCAGCATTTTTTGTAGTGTGGTGTGAATAGATACGTGTTCTAGTTTGTTTCCCAAATTTCTCACTAATCGTGGGCTCGCCAGGGTTTTGGGATTTACTCACTTGAGCGGTGTTATCCCTTCATCCTCTGCCCTAGGATGAGTGGAGGATTTCCCAGGGTCCATTTGCTTTCTATGAGTGTGATCGCTGCTTCTTCCCCTATCTGGGGCGCCAATTATTCTAGACAGATCGCCTGGCACAATAACTGTTGGAAGCCCAGTCACCTGGTCTTCAGCGGTGTGGGGTGTACCTCGTATATGAAAGGGAGAATGGTAGTAAGTTCAGGGACGATTTAGGCAAGTGCAATGCAAGGAATAAGGTAGGTAAACGGGAATAACATACCATGGGGTTATCCCCTGTGTAAAATGGTGTCCCTCTACAAGGAAGTCAGTGCCGTATTTATAGCCTGACCTCCTCTCATGTTTGCCAAGGATCAATACCAACTGTCTGTGGTGACCTCTGCGATGGTGACACATGGATGTGATTCTCCGAAACCCCAAGGCCGGTAGGGCACAGTGGATGAGCCTTGTCCCACTCTACTGGGCCGCTTCTTCAGTCACCTGTGAGTGTGTGCCAAGTTAACGGATCGCCAGATCATTGACCGCTTTCCTGTGGGCTTCTTGGTGGGTCTTTCTGGCGACCTCAATCGCCATGATTGGTCCCTATCAATTACATTAATTACCTTAATAAAATCGATCAACAAACCATTTTTCAAACTCTTATTCTTTTCCACAACCACCACATAACCTTTTTATTGCAAAATAACAAAATAATACTAGTATTTTAGAACAATCATTCTAGAGCCTTTGGATGAATAATACAATTGTTATGTTCCAAGAACGTTTTCCTGGCTGGATGGCAGAGTTTGCTTTTGCTGGTGATTTAGGTAAAATTTGGCTAGTTTGGAATCAAAATGTCCCTTTGAAGGTGTTAGAGGTGAACAGTCAGTTTATTCATATTAGGATAGAGAGGGCTAAATAGTTCTATGGAACCTTTGTTTATGAAGCTAATGAGTTAGTGGATAGAAAGGGCATGTATGATGCTTTGAGAGGGCTTAATTGTAGAAATGATCATTGATTTGTGGCTGGAGATTTTTATAGTATGGAGGAGTTTAGGAACTGTGTTAATGATTGTGAGCTTTTTTATCACCCGTCTACTGGCCCTCATTATACTTCTATTAACAATAGGATGGATAAGCTGGTTGCGAGAAAACTTTATGGAGTTTTGATTAATATAGCTTGGCGCAAGGTGCTTTTCATGCAAGTAAAGTATAGGTGATTCCTTCCACAGGCTCAAACCATTGTGCCCTCTTTTTGAGCAGTGACTATAAGGTTCAGACTTTCCCAAAGAGCTTCAAGTTCTTTTCTTGCTGAATAAATCACACAGACTACAAGTCAGTGGTGGATGATGTGGGGAAGACTAGAGTGAAGGGTAATAGCTTTCATATCCTTTATGCAAAGCTGCGTCTTTTAAAGGATAAGCTGAGAGCCCTAAATAAGGAGAGCTATTCCAACATTCGTGAAAGAGTTAAAGCCTAAAGGAATGAACTGCTGCTAGCTAAAACAGATGTATTTGTGAATCCTACTAGCTTCAACCAGGAGAAAGTTCAAAGATGTACTACAGAGTACATCCAAGTCAGTAAAGATGATGAGAGCTTTCTTAGGCAAAAATCTAAAGTTAACTGGATCAAGTTGGGAGATCAGATTACTGCTTATTTCTTTAACTTTGTTAAAAGTAGGAAAGCTATGAACACCATTAGACAAATCAGAGATGCTAATGGAGTAATGGTGGATAGGAATAAGGACACTGCAGATGTTGCTATTAGCTTCTACAAGAAGCCATTAGGTGAGAAAACTGCAGTTAAGATTCCAGACTTGGATAACCCTATCAGGCTAAAGCTTACTGAAAATCAGGCTGATATGTTGGGGGGGGGGGGAGGCACAGTATCGAATGAAGAGATTAGCCCTTTTCAGTATACCTAACGAGAAGGCACCAGGTCCAGATGGCTATAATTATTTGTTCTTCAAAAATAGTTGGCAAATTGTTGGAGAGGATGTGATCACAGCAATCAAGAGCTTTTTCCTTAAAAGTCAGATGCCAGGGTATGTGAACTCGATTGCCTTAACTCTGATTCCTAATCAGAAAAATGCAGATGAAATCAAGAATTACATACCTATTTTGTGTTGTAATGTGGTGTATAAGGTGGCCTCGAAAGTGTTGGCTGGCTAGGCTTGCGGAGGTTCTTCCCTCCCTGTTCAATTTAAATCAAATAGCATTTGTGAAAGGGAGACAAAATTGGGGATGGCATTCTAGTTGCACATGAGTTGCTTAGCACTTATAAGAGTAAATCTATTTCCCCTACGTGTGCCATTAAGATCGATCTGATGAAGGCATTTGACTCAGTCGAATGAGAGTTTATCTTAGCGGTGCTGAAGGCAGTGAAATTCCCTGGTGTTTATGTGAATTGGATTGCAACCTGCTTCTCCTCCCCATGCTCTCAGTTAATGTAAATGGATCCCTCAGTGGATATTTTCAAGCTCAAAGGGGGTTCAGGCAGGGGATCCAATATCCTCATTCATGTTTGTTATATCAATGGAAGTATTGAGTTGTTTATTCGAGAAGGTTGTGATTGAGAAAAGGTTTCAGATGCATCCTCAATGCCAAGGTGTATCACTTACACACCTAATCTTGATGACTTGCTTATTTTCACAAAGGCAAAACCTGAAGCCATTAAGATTGTGACTGATGTGCTTGAGGAATTTAAGGGGGTACTCCGAACTGTGATTCAATCTGGAGAAGATCAATATCTATATGGCAGGAGTGAGTGAGCACACTAAAGATGCAATTGTCAATATTTCAGGGTTCCAGCAAGGTGATCTTCCTTTTAGATATTTGGGGATTCCTCTAACTGCAGAACAACTTCAAAGAAGTGACTGCAAAGCTTTACTAGATAAAATCACTGCTCGAATATTGGATTGGAAAGCTGAGAAATTGTCTTATGCAGGCAAGGTCCAACTCCTGGAGTCGGTCGTGGGAGGGACTTTATAGTATTGGATAGCTATGTTCACTATACCCTCTGGAATCCTATCAGACATTGAAGGGATTTGTAACAGATTTCTCCGGGGAAAAATCAATGGTGGAACACCTAAAGTGGCTTGGAAATTCCTAGCAGTGCCTAGAATGGAGGGTGGTATTGGCTTGCGAGATTTACGAAGTTGGAATGATGCTAATATAACATGTGTCGAACCTCCTTATGCGATCAGGGTCTTTATGGGTGGCGTGGGTAAGCAAGTATAGACTGGAGGACAAGAGTTTCTGGGATGTCGTTTCTAAGGATGATTCTTAGAGCTGGAAGTGCTTATTAAAGTTGAGAGATCGGATAAAGCCTCATTTTGGTATTGATATGGATGGTGATGGGACCTGGGATTGTGACTCTATGTTAAGGTTTAAGCTAACAAAATTCTGGCACTCCCTTCGCCCAGTTTATAGCATAATGGATTGGTATAAATGTGTTTGGGCGGGGTTTGTTATTTAAAAAAGGTCTGTTGTTGCGTGGCTCACTGTAACTGACCGCATCAATACGAGAGACAAGATCAAGAACTGGGACTATTTGGTTGATGCAGAATGTTTGTTCTGTGAAGTGGAGGAGTGAAGTGATCGCGGCCACCAAGCCCGGCGCGGTCACGACACCACGAGCACCAGGCCCATACCTTTTTCATGAAGGCGTCAGACCAAGAGCCGATGATAACTGAATTGCTGGAGCAAGAAGACACCCCTGGGAGGATGCTGACCCCCAGCCAGGCCCTGACGACCAAGCATAGAGCCAAGCCAGCCATGACCCAGAGCTGAGCCGGACACATGTGCAAGGCCCATGCCAGCGCCCGTACGATACATAATTTGGGCCGAGCCAAAATTCTAGCCGTGCCTTTCAAGAATCCTTCAGCCCTAAGGATTCCCTAGTCCACAGGGAAAAACCTCCACCATGCCAAGACAGATTCTGAGAAGGACGCAATGAGGGCACGAAGGACATGGAGCTGGACCGAGCTAGAGTGATGCAAGGCCGAAGCATCACATCGCGGAGCACGGATGCTGATCCGAGGCAGACTCGGTCCCAGATACTAATGCCGAGCATTGTCAAGTGCCTGATGCCGAGCCGCGACATCAACAACATTTAGAGCGGCCACCCGCTGATGTCGAGCCGCGACATCATCAATACAAGTCCGGGGGAAACGATGCTAGGTGCTGCCAAGAATAGGACACCACCTGAACCTGATCCGAGGGAGGATGACCGGCCTTAGTGATGCTGGACACGAAGGGAAGATGCCAAGGACATCCAGACAGGAAATCCTAATCAAGCTAGGATTTCTCGGTTTTGGACAGATTCCTAGTCTGATAAAGATTGACGAATTTGGGCTACTTAGTGGCGGAATTTGAGTTGATGTTTAACATGAAAGTTGAAGCCCAAGGTGTCTATTAGTGAAATGTCAAAGGGCTTCATTTTTCGAATTTGTTTGGCCTTGTTTGGCTGAATCTTTCAGAACCCGTCTACCTGTTTTTTTTTTGGAACTTGGCTACCAAGTTTAGAGTCCTTATTTAGGAAGAAGTCTTACTTAGGAGACTTTCCTTCCTTGTAGGAATAGGAGATTCAAGTAGTTTGATTAGGACTCTTCAATGTTTCCTACTTAGACTATTTAGGAATAGTTTAAGTTCTTTTTAGTAGTTCACTACAAGAAATCTGGCCTATTTGTCGCGGATAAATGGCATGTTCGTCGCGGATATAATCGCGACAAATGTCATTAGTCACGGATGCCGCATCCGCGACTAAAACCACCTATACAAACAACGGTTTTCGCGGATGTGGCATCCGCGACAACCATTTGTCGCGATTATTTTCTCGCGGTTAAATCCGTGATAAATCCTTTGGTTCAATTATTCATTCGATTCATGATTTGATTAAAGGTTTAAACATCCGCGACAAACAAAATCATATCCGCGACAAATGGAATTTAACATTTAAAAAAATTAAAATCTATTATGCTACCTGCATCCAAAACAGAGCCGTAAGCAGAAACGGCAACACCAAAATCGGCCTTCTCCACCAAAAACCCGTACCTCAACCAACCTAAAAACAAGAACCAGTGGGTTTACTAATCCAAGAAGGTTCGAACCCTGCAACCCACCGAAACTCCTCTTCCTTGCTTGCCAGGACGCAACTACGAAGCTCTCTTCCTCATCCCGTACGACCGGAGCTGCTACGAACTTCTTTTCTCCCTCCTTCATCAGTTTTCATTCTCCATATCCTTCCTCTCGTCTTTTGTGTCTCCTCCCCCACAATAAGTCAGTTGCTGCTCCTTTCCTTTAATTCTTCTTTCCTGACCAAAATTCTGATTCCCGGACCTATAAAAACACTAGGAAATCTTAGTTCAAAGTGAAATAGCAAGAAGTAACAATGGGAATAAGAAGAAGAAGAAGAAACCAAGTTTAATTTGGATCCTCTGCTGGATCTAATCTAACTTCTGATGATAATTAGCAATAACAGAATGGGCGAGAGAGATGACTAAACTTTATGGTTTAAGCCATTTTATTTTATGTTTTCTTATTATTTTATGGACCATGTTGTTTGTCGCGGATAATTGAATATATCTGTGACAATGGTTGTCGCGGATGTCATTTATCGAGAATAATTATATATATCCGCGATAACGGTTTTCACGAATGCCATATCCGCGACAAACATCAACAAAACAGCTAACCATTGTCGCGGATAATATGCGCGACTAAAAACCATATTTTCATGTAGTGGTTTGTTTAAGACTCTTTTATTTTCGTATTAGTTATTTTACTCTTTTAGGAGTTAGAGTCCTAGGAGGAATTGGAGAGCATGTTCTCCACCCTCACCTATAAATAAAGGCCGAAGAGAGACTTTGATTAAATAAAATTTCAGAAACTTATATTTTCTTCTTTGCATGGATTTGCAAATTCCTTCTTTACGATTTTCATGGAATTGATTGTCGTCCAGAACTGGTTTATCATCTTGGGTAACTCCCCTTGGTGTGACACCTTCGACTGGACACTTAGGGGTTCTAGCTCGTTTATAGCTACGGGTCCAAGTACTTATCCGCCCCTGGTTTTCTAAGGTTAGACTCATCGTTTCTTTTAATTAGCTTATTGGTATAGGGTCGCCGCCCACGATTGCGAATCACAGTCCTAGGAGGAATTGGAGAGTCTGTTCTCCACCCTCACCTATAAATAAAGGCCTTCGGCCTTCATTGTAAGACAGACTTTGATTAAATAAAATTTTAGAAACTTCGATTTTCTTCTTTGCATGGATTTGCAAATTCCTTTTTTTCGATTTTCATGGAATTGATTGTCTTCTAGAACTGGTTTATCATCTTGGGTAACTCCTCTTGGTGTGGCACCTTAGACTGGACACTTAGAGTTCCTAGCTCGTTTATAGTTAGCGGGTCCAAGTATTTATCCGCCCCCAGTTTTCTAAGGTTAGACTCGTCGTCTCTTTTAATTAGCTTATTAGTATAGGGTCGCCCATGGTTGCAGATCGGTTCATATCAAGGAGTCCCACGTCCACCTCTTTCCAGGATGTGTCTATACTCAGGGGATTAGAGATGCCTTCTTTCTTGATCTCAAAGACTTGACCTGAAGTAAGATGGTAAGTGATGTGAATGGCTGGCTGGCTGATAATGTGAAAGGAAAAGCTCGACTATTGCTCTAGAGAGTTTTCATTTGTCATGTGTGGACGGAAAGATGCGGGATTATCTTCCAAGGGAATCGGAAGAATCCAGGTGATGAAGTTCACAATGATATCAGGAGGAGCTTCTTTGTTTTGCCTCTAGCTAGGCATACGCATGAGAGGGAGATCACTCAAAAAGTTTAAGCTTGTTTTGTGTTCTTTCTGTCTTTTGTGACTAATTCTTGTAACGTTATTCCACGCTTTTGGTGAATAAAAATATCAGTTCAAATCGAGACTTGGGCTGAAAGTAGTGGGTACAAGCACAATCTTAAAAGGGAAAATAGGGACATTAAAATACAAATATATTATTTTGAAGCTTGAAATACAATTACTCAATCGACATATGATATAATTAATATCGATCACAATCCATCTTATAATATTCGACAAATACTAGTACTTATGTTTTTTCAAATTTCCATCAAAATAAGAAACATCCAAATTTCTTTGATCAACTAACAATACATTTGAAAATCCATAATCCTCAACAAATAATCTCCACAAAATTCAATTCCGGATCATTATTTTAACCCCTAAATTATGACTCATTCAAATTTGGTGAAGTCGAGTTTTTTGTGGTGGATAAAATATTTTCTTACATGATTCGTCACTCTTACCGTCGTCAGTAGCCACATATGTGTAAATCCATTCGTGCTTCGGCTGTCAAAGAACTCAAATTGTTTATCCCTAATGTTCACGATGAACATTTGAGTAGTGATTTGCAGATAATGTAGGGAAGAACTAATAGTAGGAATGTCTCACTTTCCAATCTTGGCCTAGTGGAGTCATATTAATAGGTAAAGAGATTACATGGGTAGAGAATAAGTATGAGAAGATAATTACAAATATTTTCTAAGACTATGTAAGGTAGGTAGAATATATCCTATTAACAAACTAGATAATAAACAAATCAATATTTGTTATGTATCATTAAGGCATCCGCAATCTGATCTTTCATGGATATTTATGCAACATGTAAAGACTTGTCTGCCACCTTTTCTCGAACAAAGTGAAAGTCTATTTCTAGATGCTTGGTTCTTGAGTGAAAGACGCGGTTGGCAGATAAGTACGTGGCATTGATGTTGTCACACCATAGAGTCGGAGGAGTAGATAAGGGTTGGCCAATTTCTTCCAGAACTGAGGCTATCTAGGTTATTTCAGAAGCGACGGTTGCAAGAGCGCGATACTCCGCCTCTGTAGAAAACTGTTTGCTGCTTGCGACTGGACCAAGAGATAATGTTGGGGTCGTAGTATGTAACATAGCCACTTATGGAGCTGTGATCGTTGTTGTCACCGCCCCAGTCTGCATTCGAGAAGCGTTGTAATCCTGGTGAGGCGACTGGCCAAATAATAATCCCCATTTCAGATGTACCACGGAGGTAGCGTAAAGCACGCTTGAGATGGCCCCAATGTGTGTTAGTGGGAGCATGCATGGATTGAGAAAGACTAGTTGTGGTGTAAGCGAGATCCGGCTGCGTCATGGATAAATATTAAAGGCCCTCTACAAGCTGCAGATAAAGGGTCAGATTATGGAATAATGATAAGTCTGTGATGGTGGGTGTCGTAGCTGATGGCGTGGTGAGAGGCTTGGCCGTCTCTATACCCACTCGATGAAGTAGATCAATAATACATTTTGTCTATCGTAGGTGAAGACCATGTGTACTAGGCCTGGCAATCAGTCAATTTTGGTCAAAACCGAACTAATTTGGTCAGCCACTGATTTCGAATTGGTTGAGAAATTGGAACTGTGACAAGACCGATTTGAATTTGGTAAAATCGAATTCAAATTCAAATCGGTTACGGTCAACCAAAAAACTGGTTGATTGACCGAACCATTTCCATGGCATCTCAGCTCCTAGAGAAAGAAGAAGAAGAAGAAGAAGGAGAAGAAAAAAAAAGAAGAAGAAGGGAAGAAGAAAATAAGAAGAAGATCGGGATCTGGAATATTGGATATGGATCTTAAATAGAGGAGGGATTTGGATATTGGAGTGTGCTGACCCATCTTCGTCCTCCGTCTGGTGGCTGAGATATTCCTCCTTCGGTGAAATTGAGGATGAGATCTCGTTTGAGATAGAGAGAGCACCTGGAGATTCAGAAGAAGAAGGGATTGAAATTTTGTTGGTTCGTGAAATTGGCTGAAGTCGTAGGGCATTAGAGGAGGGGATTTATTAGTTCGGTGGAATCGACGAAGTTATAGGGGGTCAAAGGAGGGGAGTCATTGTTCGGTAGAATCGGCGGAGGGCTAGTATCGGTGTAGGGCTGGAATCGGTGGCGGATGAGTACTTGAATCTGGATCTGGAATAAGAAGAAGAAAGAGAAGGAAAGACTATATCTGGATCTGGAAGAATAAAGAGAAAGAGAGATTAGATCTGGAAGAAGAAGAAGGATTAGATTTGGAATAGAGGAGGAGGAAGGAGAAGAAGAGGAGGATCTGATTTGGAATAGAGGAGGAGAAGGAAGGTTTCTCAGTTGGGTTCATTCAATCGGTGAATAACCAAAATTGACCGATTTGACCGATGACCAAAAATCATCCCAAACCCATAATCGAGCCCGAAACCGAACCCTTAAATTCAGTCACCAAAACTGATTTCAAATCAGTCAATTTTTTGTGAGATAAAAAACCCGACCCGATTTTGCCAGCCCTAATGTGTACTGGTGATGACCTGTATACCCAAAAAATAACGGAGGTGACCAAGATCCTTAATACGAAACTTGTGGGAGAGATACCTCAAGAGTACTGCATCCATATCCGTAGTGGCGGAACCTGTAAGAATGATATCATCAACGTATACGAGTAAGAACATAGTGGCTCCAACAGCGTGGTAGTAGAATAGGGAATGATTCATCTTCGAGACTTGAAAACCAAACTCTAGAAGATCATCACGAAGACATGAGAACCACGCATGAGGAGCCTGTTTGAGGCCATATAACGAGCGTTGGAGAAGACAAACATAATATGGATTACGAGGATCTTTAAATCCCTCTGGCTGCTCCATGTAGAGAGTTTCATCCAATTTGCCATGTAAAAAGGCATTAGAGACATCTACTTGTTTAATCAGGCAACGCTACGAGACAATCATAGATAGTATTAGTTGGACACATGATGGTTTAATAACAGGATTGAAGTTTTCAAGATAATCCACACCTTCTGTTTGATGATATCCCTTGGCAACAAGGCGAGCTCTGTGACGTGCGATCGTCCCATTCAGATGCTTTTTGAGGTGGAAGACCCTTTTATTACCCAACACATGATTATGAGATGGCCTAGGAACCAACGTTTGATTGTCAATCAGGGCATTAAATTCTTCGGACATTGTTATTGTCCACCATGGGGAGGAGTCAGCCTTGGAGAAACAAGTGGGTTCCTGTGGTTCGTGGGCCAGACTATTAGTAAACCAAGCCCGTGGTTTTAAGGAGCCGGTCCGTAGGCGAGTCTTCATAGGATGAGTTGACATCGTTGCCATAGGGCCTAGAATGGTAGAAGCTAGCGAAGGTTGCGTCGGCCCACCTGCGGTAGTGGAAGGAGCAGCTGCTGTAAGTTGGGCCAGAGGAGGAACTGCCCATCCGAGGAAAGAGCGGGCGATAGTGGAGGACTTGTAGTGGGCTGACTTGGAGCATGTGGAGCTTGGTCGGACTGCAAAGAAGGCGGCAGGCCCAGTTGGGTTAGTCTGAGAAAGATCGGAGGAATGTTTACTAGACTTGGTACATGGACAGAAGGGACGAACACCTGAAAAAGGTAAAACCGATTCTTCAAATAGCACGAGACGAGAAATGTAGATCCACTTAGTTTGAAGACTAAGACAATAATAGCCCTTGTGCCAATTTTTGTAGCCAAGAAAAGCACACGGAGCAGATTTAACATCCAATTATGAGATGCATAGGGCTTCAACCATGGGAAACATAAGCATCCGAAAACACGAAGAGATGTATAATCTAGATTAGTGGCAAATAAATGACGATACGGTGTATCATAATCCAAGACTGATGTTGGAAGGCGATTAATAATATGGACAACTGCCTGGAAGGCATATGGCCAATACTGGAGTGGTAAGCTTGGTGTATAAGACTGCGACCTGTGTCGACTATATGACAATGCTTTCTGTCAGCACACCATTTTGCTCTGGTGTGTGTGGACAAGAGGTTTGCTCCGAAATGTCATGTTCCTTTAAGTAGGTAGAAAACCATTGATATTCACAACCCAAATCTGCATGAAAGGACTTAATAGGTCATCCAAAATAATTTTTAACCAAGGCGCGAAACTGAGTGAATAGACCAAGCAAATCAGATTGGTAACGGACAAAGTAAATCCATGAATATTTGTTGAAATGGTCATAAAATAGGATGTAATATTTATGATTAGCAATAGATTCAACTGTTTATGCCCCCACACATCACTGCATATTAAATCCAAAGGTCCAGAAGCACGATAAGTTGAACTAGGAAACGGAAGTTTGTGCATTTTTTTCAAACAAAAATCAGGACAAATAGAGGGAAAACGCTTATTGGAAGATTATAAACTATTACTACGAAGCACTCGCTTCACAGTATCCAGATTTGTGTGCCCAAGTCAATGATACCAAGTTGGTAAGGTAGCCAAGTGAACATGTGGTCGAGAAACTCCCTCAAACATAGCCAACTGAATTGGGTAAAGACCATCTCTACTTTGGCCTTTGACAGTTGGCAGCAGGTGGTCAAATCCTGTATAACCACCAAATTGTGATAGAACGTAATAGCTACGTTATTATCGCGAGTAAGATCGCTAACAAATAGCAAGTTTTGGCATGAACAAGGCACTTAGAGCATCCGATTTACCATAATAGGTGAAGCAGACAAACGCATAGTAGATTGACCAGAATGAGAGATTGGAACATGATTAGCATAGCTAAGCTGAACTTGGTTTGTGCCTTGATATTCCGAGTGAATGGAGAGATTGGCAAGGTCGTTGGTGAAATGATGATTTGCACCCGAGCCTAGCGTCCATGATTGTAGGGTTGAATGATGTGGTGAAGTAGCATAGTGAGTAGTGGTCGGAAGCCGAGAGTTCGGTTGACATGGAGAGGGGCAGTATCGAAAATTATGGCCTTGACCTTGACAATTGTAGCAAATAAGTGGTCGTCCTGTACCCAAATTATGATGTGGAGAACCAGACTACTGTGGGGAGCCACGACCTGGAGGGGCTGATAAAACTATCGGCATAGGAGGTTGTGAGCCTGGGTCCCAATTGCGACTGTTAGGTTGAGTTGTGGGGAAAAATCCCATGTTGCTCTGTCGTATGAAGCGATTGCGTGGGCCTGTTTGTTATCACGTATTGAGATAGGCTCGGGGAAGCAAAATGGCGCCCTCAGCAGTTACAATTTTGACACGCTTTTCACATATGTGGTGGCAGGATGGGAGGGTACACCAAATGATGTTAGAATCTTATCAGAGATGAAATCAAATACTAATAATAAAAATTTTATGCCACCACAAGGTAAATTATATATTTGTTTAGTAATATGTTTTATTAATTATTAGGTGAATATTATCTTGTGGACTCTCGATATTCAAATATTTCTGGATTTTTGGCACCATATCAAGTTATTAAATCACATTTTCAAGATATTAGACAATAAGGAGGGCCTAGAGAGCGAGAAGAATTATTCAACTATAGAGATTCAAGTTTGCGGAATGTTATCGAACAGTGCTTTAGCGTTCTGAAGGCCAGATTCCCGATTTTGAAATTTATGCGTAATTATAGTTTCAAAAAGCAAACACAAATTGTTATTGCTTGTTGAGCAATCCATAATTTCATCCGGTTACATGCTACAAGAGATGAGTTGATAAAATTCAAGATAGTGATGTTGCACCTACAACAATTGAAGCAAACACAGTTACAGATATATCAATAATTCATCTCAAATTAGAGAAATGGTTGAAATGAGTGATTCCGTCGCAAAACCAAATATGGAATAATCATCAAAGTACTTCATTGGCACGGTGATTCATCATATGTACCGCTAGTAGTTGTGAGCTAGACTATTTTTGTAATGAAATTAGTCTTCTCATAATTTTAAGTTAAACACAATTTCAATTTCTCAAAATTTTAGTTGTACCAACTAAATAGGTTTTCATTTTCAACTTTCACTTTGATTGGAATTTGTCTTTGTTTCCAAATTGTCTTTGTTTTCGAGTCAAACTAAAATTGATACTAAACGAGCCCTACAACCCTGGTTTCCTGAATCTCAATATTCAACAACACACATCGAATACTTGTATTGAACACAATTGAATACTAATTGATGCATGATATTTATATCACATATTTCCCCATGTTTAGCCTCTTTTAGGATATTTGAAGCCTTTACATTCCCTTTTAATGGTGAAACTACATATTTTAGCAACTTTGCCGAATGCACAAAATAGGGACCTTCATGGTCCATTTTCATGTGTTTTTAGTGTATTTCAGGTTTCACCATTATAGTGTGCTGAACAAGGAAGCCATCGGTTTGAATGGTGCCCCAATCGGAGGTTTGAGGCTCTCGGTGCGCTTGATCAAATATGGGACTTGGCAGCAGGCACGCAGGATGTGTCATCACTTTTTACCCGTGTCCAAGGTACATAGCACGCCTGCGTCACTTCCCAAACCCACGTTTGGCCCGCGTTGAGCACGACTTCAGTGATTATACACTTCCTTGGCTGAGATTTTAAGGATAAAATGAAGTTAGAGGAGCCCTCGCCCCCCCCCCCCTCCCGCGTCCCTCATTTCTAGCACTATATAAGCGTTTTTTCAACACTTTTCAAAAGGGAGCTCGGTTTTTGTTCTCTAAAAAGACGATTTTGACGAAGGAAGGTCTTCTCCACTTTGAGCATGATTTTGGTAAGTATACACGTTCTTGGCCGAGAGTTTGAGGAAAAAATGAAGTTAGAGGAGCTTGTGTCCACTGTTCAGCCCGCGCGCCACATTTCCAACACTATATAAGTGTTTTTTCGGCACTTTTCAAAAGGGAGCTCGGGTTTTGTTCTCTCAAAAGGCGATTTTGACGAAGGAAGGTCTTCTCCACCTTCATTTCATACATTCTCAAGCCCTCCAACATCAAATCCATCAAGTCCAAGTCCACCATTGAGTTAAGGATGTTTTCTTCTTCTAGTTTCATGATTAGGAGTGGTTGTTTCCTTCTCTCTTCCATGACACATTAAACCCCTAGGGTTTGGTTGAAGGAACCCTAGGAGTAATGCTTAGTTCTTTAGATTTTCTTGGTGTAATCAGTGTTTAGTTGTTGGTTTGATGTCTTTCTGTTGACATTTTGTGCTTTTACCTAAGATTGATCAACTTGATGGTTGATGGAGTGGATTGCGAGATTAAGCTCAACTTTGACCCTTGTTGTTGGTTGATTGGATCCTTAAATTCCTAGATGTATGTTAGGATATTTGGTTTAAGTGCTTGATAGATCAATTACGTGTGACACTCGAAAGATGGGTGTGTTTTGGGTCCTCGATAGATTATTTTTCACTCGGGCATTTTGTCGAACACTTGTGTGTGTGTTTGGTTTGACTTGATTAGGTCAAAAGATTGAGCGTCTTACCTCCCGTGTGGTTCTTGGGACCCATTAGGGACGTTAGATCGTGATTGATGACTTGCCTAAGGTTGATTGAAAGTCATTAAGCTTGCTTCTTTGCTTTAAGTACCCAGTTTTTGTTGGACAAAAATCTTGCGGATTAGAAAACCATAACGAAATCAAAATTGAAAGAAAACTGTAATCGAGGCTGTGTTTGCACAGTTTCCTTAAGATAGATTCACCCTACACAAGTACGTCTTTCTCCTAAGATACAACGATCTAACGGTGTTTCAACACCGCCGAACGCAACCGCGCTTGAGCAAAGCGACAACAAAGGGACCAAAAATTAAAAAGAAAGGAAGAAGACTTGAACTTTTGGGAGAGAGATTTTAGTATCAGAAGGTGTTTTTTGGAAAACTGAAGGAATAGGTGGGTATTTATAGGGGAAAATTCTGGAGCAAACTCTTTAGTTGAGCAATGTGGTATAAAACCACTTTCTCACATTACTCCTTTTTCCCAGCAAGGTACTTTGAGAATCAATTTCCCATTCACCTTAAATCCATTTTGGATGGATTATATCTTGATTCGAAGCTCTCTTGTAGGAGAACACGAACATGTAATCACCTTACAAAAACACTACAAGAAAAAGATGATTTTGTGGCAGGCGACGGGGCCGTCTGCGAGTAGCTTAGTGGCAGGCGCCTGAGCTTACTCGCAGACGCCATCTGTCTGCCACTAGCTTGTGGCAGGCGGCCTGCCACTAAGCACGGCCTGCCACTAGCTTGTGGCAGGCGGCCTGCCACTAAGCACGGCCTGCCACTAGCTTGTGGCAGGCGGCCTGCCACTAAGCACGGCATGCCACTAGCTTGTGGCAGGCGGCCTGCCACTAAGCATGGCCTGCCACTAGCTTGTGGCAGGTGGCCTGCCACTAAGCCCGGCCTGCCACTAGCTTGTGGCAGGTGGCCTGCCACTAAGCACGGCCTGCCACTAGCTTGTGGCAGCTTGTCTGCCACTAAGCACAACCTGTCTGCTCCAACGTTCCTCTCTGCTTTTTCACCCTTTTTCCCTCTTCCCCGTTCTTTCTTTCTTTCTTTCGGGATTCATTCATCCACACCGCCACTATGCCAGATCGTTCCTACTCTACTCAGCTAGGTCTTCTACCTTGAAGCTTCCTCCTCCTAGCTCTTCCTTCTGTTTCTCTCCTCTGATTCTCCGCTTCAGAGACAGCCAATCGGCGGCGGCAGCAGAGCGGCCGACTCCTTCTCCCTCGCCAATCCTCGCCACCACAGGCAGAAGCTCGAGGTCTATAACGAGGTCCTCAGGAGAATTCAGGATTCCGCTCACCAAGACGCCAATCATCAACCACCGCAGCTTCCCTCCTCCAACCAACTCAAGGAACATGCTGCATTTGCAATAAGCTCTTCCTCTTAGTCCTATGTCCTATCCTATCGCCATATCATTATTCATTCGTCAAGCTTTCTTCTTGTTTTGTTCTGGTGTAATCTCTCTCTATGTACATACAACGCTAAATCTGATATATATCATATAAATGTGTATGTATATTCTTCTCTAATTCTTTTCTTTTCTCCTATTTCTATCAAATGCAACCCAGTTCTCTGCAAATGATAGTTGGGTTTTTTCATTTTGGGTAAGATCAATGTTTGTTTCTTTTCCCAAATGAATCCACAACTCTGAACACAATTTCATTCCCATCAACAGATAGATCATTAACGCAATTTCGAACTCACATTTAATTCCACCAGAAAAATTTTGATCACTTAATTCCCTTTTGACTCAGACGGAATCGACCATCCCAATAGAATTAACTTTGAATGCATATTCTGACGAAAATTGGTAATTCCGACCGGAATTGGACTGGTGGAACAGAGAATGTGGGTTTAGTGCTTAGTGGCAGGCGCCTGCCACTAACCTCCGCCTGCCACTAAGCTTAGTGGCAGGCGGCCTGCCACTAACCACGCGCCTGCCACTAAGCTTAGTGGCAGGCGCCTGCCACTAACCAATGGCCTGCCACTAAGCTTAGTGGCAGGCGCCTGCCACTAACCACCTGCCTGCGAGTAGCTTACTCGCAGGCGGGGCCTGCCACGTGTTGGGCTTCCTCGCAGCTGCTTTACTCGCAGGCCGCGTCGTGCTTAGTGGCAGGCCCCGCCTGCGAGTAAGCACTGTGTTTAGTGGCAGGCTGCCTGCCACAAAGCACGACGCGGCCTGCCACTAAATCGTTCGTCTGTTGTAGTGAAAGGTGTTACTTAAGGCACTCATAATCACATCCCGAAATGGTACAAACCCATTTGGTTTACCCAAATTTTCCAACAGTTTTTTGCCATGAACTAGTGTAAGCCCCTAGGTACCCCTTGACCTACCCTTACCTCTCTTTGACTTTCCCCAGTTCTCTTGATTGCCTTGTTTGATTACTTCGTCTTGAGCCCGACTTTATTCATGCTCTTTGAGACATTGTTCACTTCCCACTTGTTGATGTTTTGTTCCATGCTAGTTGAGATTGATGCACCCTTGTTCCACCATGGCACCTACACCACATAAACCCTTTGTTAGCTCTACATCCGATTTGAGTAACTTTTCGCCGAGGAGCCCGAGAAATACAACCCTAGCCCATAAGGTTTAGGTTTTATCTTTGAAAGGCACATTCGAGAGCCGATCACTAGTATATGATAGTTCTCCCTTTAATCGAACCTAAAACCTAGTTCAGAGAAACCCAAATCACAAAACTCATGTTTGTCGCATCCTTAATTTAAAATCCCCACAAAGAAAAAATAGCAGTAGGGACGAATTCCCATTTCAGCGCATCATCTCAACAAATTAGACTCAAAACTCCAAAATAATTAAAACCATGAGATACCAAAACCCTTAATAACAAATTAGAATTCAAATGGCGTAGTAAACATCATCTCAGTAGCATGCACCCACTGAAACAATTAGGAAAAATATTATTAGTCCATTAAGAAACAATTAAGAACAAAAATCCTTAATGGACCAAAGAACCAAACAAAGCCTTGTAAATTCACAGAATATATAGCAGCAAAATTCACGCCACTGAACCTTACTAGATACAAGACATAAACAAAAGGAAAATCGCCAATCAAATCAGTGGCATTCAATCAATTGGAATGCACGGATCAATGATTAGGGGTGGCATATCCGAGTCCGCGGATATTCATCCGATCCATCCAATCGGATATCATTTAAACAGATATCCGATTCAAATGGATGGATCATAATTAAACTCATTTAAACTGGATTTAATATGGAATAGATTTAATATGGATGGGCTTTATCCAATTACCCAACCAACCTAATTTCATTCAGCCCTAACTCCAAATTGCTGCAGCCAGTTTCATTCTACCCTAACTCCAGTAGCTTCGACCTCGAGTCCATCGACACTCGCCCAGCTCAACAAACAATGAGCACCGTTCGTCGCCCTCACCTTCGCCCAGCTCGCTGAATCTCGCCCTCGTCCATCTCACTGAATCTCGTCGTCGTCCAACTCGCTGAATCTCGCCATCGTCCAGCTCGCTATGAAATTCTTATGAAGCTCGATCAAACCCAGATCAGAATTCAGAAATCCAAGTTAATGTACACTTATGTAAGCTTGGCTATGAAATTCTTAAGCAGTAGCAGCAATTACCTTATGAAGCTGAACTATTAGCTCACGTTGCTTATTAGTTGTTTATGAAATTCCTGAAAAATGGTTATGGGTTGTGGAGTCGTTGAGTTATTTCTCGGGGAATTATATAGGTTACAACTGGTCGAGAGAGGTTCAACCCACTACTAATCATATCTTTAACTCATTGACTACTTTGACAGAAGTTTTTGTTATGGTTCTTGTTATTTTTTTGTTTGCTAAGTTGGTTTGATAGTGTTGATATCCTGAAGTTTCGTTGAGTTTTTTTGTTACCAAGACTTTGGTTCTTACTATTTTGATTCGTTGAGCTAATTAGGATGAGATTCAACTGCCAGCAACTGCAGGGGACAAGCACAACCCTTGGAGTATGACACCGATAACTCCTCAGCTACTCTTCATCCTGCACAAGTGATTCTCACAAAGTTCATTGACAAATGTCGAAGCCAGTGCATCTGCTAAACGTCACCGCACTCTCTCGTCCGAGGAAAGATGGCCATCCGTCGGTGTACAGCCACGGTGGACACATGGCCATGGATTGTAGCCATTGGTGCCTGGCTGGTGTTCCTGATACATGAAACCAATGTAATAATGCAGATTGTTTGGTCACACTTACACAAACTCAGCTGAGACAGAGTCCTTGTTGGTACAAGAAGGGAGTGGCCACATGATTTAGTATGGACCTTGCAATATCTCTCTCCTGTGGTATGTTGGCAATGCCATGGATGCTGCAGCTGGTAAGCACTTTTTTCTCATTATTCTCAAACTGTTTTACACAAACGATCATCCTAATTAAGTTGCTTTATTATGGGATTAAGTAGACTAATTAAGCTGATTAAGTATGTTTGTTTGTTTGCCATGGTTTCTTTGTGTAGCTGATTAAGTACATTTCAAATGAATATGTATATAATCATGGCTGATTAAGTACATTTCAAATGAATGGTAATTTTTTGTGGCAGTTATGAAGGAGAGAGAGCTTGAAAGTTTCTGCAGATGAGTTGTGATCTTTAAGAACATTGGGGATTGTCTGTAGATGAGTGAGTACAAGACAGCTCCTGAATTCACCTCCTCAAAGACATTCAATGGTGGAAATGGTGGAATCATCCCAAGAGAGTTCATTGTTAACTTATATTAAAGCTTATCATTGTTAACTTTGATTTTGTAGCCTTTTCCAATACCTTAGTATGTTATTGATAGGATGTTAAGATCAGTATTTATCATGGTTTTTGGTTTTTCATACAGTGCATTGTTGGAGAAGATATTCAAGATTAGTAGAAGAGAATATAGTGTAAATGGATCACCCAAATTTAATCCAAATCCGACTTGAATCAATTTAAAAATCCATATCCGATCCGATCCGATCCAAATAGAATCTGATCCATATTGTGTTGATCCATATCCGATCCATTTATATATGGATCGAGTCGGATATGGATAAAAAAACCTGCGGATGGGTAATCGCCACCCCTATCAATGATATTTAAGAGACCTAATTACTCCAATAGAAATAGCAATACTGTTCCTTGAGTATAAAATCAAATATCCAAAATTGCAAGGAGACGTTCAATCGGTACGCCCAATTATCTGAAGCATCCAGCCGAAGGAACTTTTAATCCGCATGATAAATAAAAAGAATCTATCTTAAGTTGTTGGACAAAAATTTCGCGGATTAGAAAACCATAACGAAATCAAAATCAAAAGAAAACTGTAATCGAGGCATGTGTTTGCACAGTTTCCTTAAGATAGATTCGCCCTACACAAGGACGTGTTTCTCCCAGGATACAACGATCTCAATCGTGTTTCAACACCGCCGAACGCACCCACGCTTGAGCAAATCGACAACAAAGGGACCGAAAATTAAAAAGAAAGGAAGAAGACTTGAACTTTTGGGAGAGAGATTTTAGTATCTGAAGGTGTTTTTTGAAAAACTGAAGGAATAGGTGGGTATTTATAGGGGAAAATTCTGGAGCAAACTCTTTAGTTGAGCAATGTGGTATAAAACCACTTTCTCACATTACTCATTTTCCCACCAATGTACTTTGAGAATCAATTTCTCATTCACCTTAAATCCATTTTGGACGGATTATATCTCGATTCGAAGCTCTCTTGTAGGAGAACACGAACATGTAATCACCTTACAAAAAGGTGTTACTTAACTCACTCATAATCACATCCCAAAATGGTACAAACCCATTTGGTTTACCCAAATTTTCCAACAGTTTTTTGCCATGAACTAGTGTAAGCCCCTGGGTACCCCTTGACCTACCCTTACCTCTCTTTGACTTTCCCCAGTTCTCTTGATTGCCTTGTTTGATTACTTCGTCTTGAGCCCGACTTTATTCATGCTCTTTGAGACATTGTTCACTTCCCACTTGTTGATGTTTTGTTCCATGCTAGTTGAGATTGATGCACCCTTGTTCCACCGTGGCACCTACACCACATAAACCCTTTGTTAGCTCTACATCCGATTTGAGTAACTTTTCGCCGAGGAGCCCGAGAAATACAACCCTAGCCCATAAGGTTTAGGTTTTATCTTTGAAAGGCACATTCGAGAGCTGATCACTAGTATATGATAGTTCTCCCTTTAATCGAACCTAAAACCTAGTTCAGAGAAACCCAAATCACAAAACCCATGTTTGTCGCATCCTTAATTTAAAATACCCACAAAGAAAAAATACTAGTATTGTACATGCAAATCCAAATCGTGAAAGAGAATAAGAGTATGAAAAATAGGTTCATTGATTGATTTTATTAAGATAATAATGTAATAATATGTATTGAGTTTTTTTGGTAGAATCGTAAGGGAGACCTTACGGAGTATTATTAATCCGACGGGGGAGGCTAACCCCAATCAAATCGTAGCGAATCCAATACAAAAGAGGATTACAAGGAGAAGTAAAAATAAACGTGCCAAGTTCGAGATCATGTCCCAAATTAGCGATAAAGTCCGCTGCATTGTTCACTTCACAGTAAATATGCTCAATGTACACCTCCAGTTTCGGGCTTTTAGCTCCTGAAAGCTCCGAACCAAATTGAAGTGTTGATGATTAAGCCACAAAGCATCGGACAGCATTCTGACTGCAGTGACTGAGTCCGATTGGATCCGAAGCTTCCGGATGCCATGGTTCCAAGGAATGGTCATCCCATCAACAATGCCTCTCATCTCTACCCTGACGATCGAACACGACCCCAGTTTAGTAGCAAAACCGACAACGAACCGCCCTTGGTCATCACGGATTAAACCACCTGCTGCTGCCGAATTCGAGTTCGTGTGCCCGTCAGAGTTAAGGGTGAACCATCCCTCGTCACCGAGCCGCCACCCAATCAGTTGAGTCTGCCGAGCATATCTCGGCGCTTCTCGGCTCAACTGACAGGCCTTCCAGCTCGTTGACCAAAGCTGGACCCAAAACATAGCCTGACTAATAATCTCTTGCACACCCAACGCCACCTGATCGAACACACGACGATTTCTCCTACGCCATAGCAGCCAAACAACGAAACCAAAAAGCTGGCAGGAATCCTTATTGCCGAGATTATAATCCCACCACTGCCGAAAGTTCCAGTTTGACTGTGTTGGTGAAATCACTTGGGGGATAATCTTGCTTTACACAAGACATGCAAATGGATAGCTTCTCAACACATGATTAATATCTTCCCTTCCATGGTTACAGTGGCCACACTCCTCATCCTTTATAAACCTATGCTTAGCCCTTTCAACATTTGTCATCAATTTATCATGAGAGACAAGCCACATGAAGTGTCGAACCTTGTTAGGACCATCCCAATTCCAAATAGTCTTCCAAATGCTGTTGTCAACGCCTGAATCAAAATCCTTGAGCATGAAATACGCCGACTTCACCGAAAACCTTCCGCTACTCTCAAGCCCCCATACCCTCATGTTGTTGCCGAACTCAGCTCGTGGAGGAGGCATACCGAAAACCTACCAAACAACATTTTCGGTTAAAACTTCTCTAAGTTTAGGTAAATCCCATTCTCCATTATTAAGGCATAAATCAGAAACAGAAAGAGAAGAGTCAACTCCCTATAAATTAGTTGCATGATCGATAAGAACTACTCCACTATCCACCCACCGATCCGTCCAAAACCTCGTTGAGCGCCCATTACGAATGCTCCAGTGGATGCCATTCTGAGTATCATCCCAAACTTTCATAACTCCCCTCCAAATCGACGAAAAACCCCTTCTTCTAACCTGCATATAACTGTTATCCGTGAGCGCCAAGTATTTAGAAATCAAGACTTTCGCCCATAACTCATCAGGGCGGGAGACAAGGTTCCCCACAAGCTTCATGAGAAACGCCTTATTCAAGTCTCTAGCACTCCGGAGACCAAGGCCACCCAGATGCTTAGGTTTACAGACAGTCTCCCAGTTAACATTATGAACCCTTCTAATACCCGCTTCTGTGCCCCAGATAAAATCTCTGATGATCTTGTCAATTTTATCGCACAAGGAAAGAGGGAGGAAAGCAGTTTGCACGACATAGCAAGGGAGCGAATTCGGAACAGAAGTTGCAAGAGTCACTCGACCTGCAAGGGAAAGGTTCTCAGCTTTCCAGCCAGCCAGACGATTATTCATACGATCCAAAATATAATCATAGGTATGCTTCGTTACTCTCCCATGCAGCACAGGAACCCCGAGATATCTGCCCAGATCATGGGTAGCTCCAATTCCAAGAATATGAGTAATATCACGAGAGATAGCTCTCGACGTGTTCTTAGAAAAATAGACCCTCGACTTATTCTTGTTAACACTTTGACCCGAGGCCCCACAAAATCGCTCAATAATATCAAGAATGACATTCGCTTGAGAAGTAGTCACCTCACCAAACAAGATAAGATCGTCCGCGAAGAAACAGTGAGAAAGAGGGATGCCATCCTTAACCAACTGAACAGGCTTCCAGTAGCCAAAATTAACTGTGGAAAGGATCATCTTGCTCAATCTCTCAATACATGAAGTAAAAAGGTAGGGAGAAAGAGGGCAACCCTGTCTTAGCCCTCTCCTTGGAACAAAGCCTTCTTAGCAAGTACCATTCCAAAGAACTTGGAAAGATGTAGAAGAAATGCATTCCATAATGATACGGACCAGCTGCGGCGGGAAACCAGCTTGTTCAATAGTGTCCCTCACGAACCTCCATTCGATCTTATCATAGGCTTTCGCCAAGTCAAGCTTAATAACCATGAATCTCTTCTTTCCTTTCCACGTACAGAGAGAGTGAACCACCTCTTGAACCATAATGATGTTGTCTGTTATATGCCGACTCGGGACGAAGCTTATCTGTGAAGGATGAGTAAGCACTTGCATAACACTTTTGATCATGTTAGCGATACACTTCGTAATAGTTTTATACGTCACATTGCACAAGCTAATAGGCCTGAAGTCACTAACAGAAGCTGGGTTTGGAACCTTAGGAATAAGGGTGATGAGCGTTTCATTAATAGAAGCAATCAACTCCGGGGAGCGGAAACATCTACCAATGAAATCCACAAAGCCTCTCCCCACCACGTTCCAACACTGCTGGTAGAAAATAGGACCAAAACCATCTTTCCCCGGGGCTTTAAGAGAACCCATAGTTTTAACTGCCTCCCGAATGTCATTAGCGGTAAATCTTTTCTCCAACAGCCGCCTATCAATGTCTTGGATATGATCAGAAAATCCCCTTAGAGTCCCCAACTGATCCGACGACTCTTGATAGAAATTCTTGAAATGAGAGGTCACCATGTCTAAAAGCTGTTCAGAATCCTCAACCCAATTTCCATCATCATCCTTGAGACGCTTAATATGATTCACCGATCTGCGTTTGAGAGTAGCGAGCTGGAAAAATCTAGTATTCCCCCTCAATCACCCAATTCGCTCTAGATTTCTGGACCCAAAGCATCTCTTCTTGACTTAGAACCAACTCCAATTTAGACCTGATAGCACTCTCCTTTTGACGGTTGAACTCTGAAGGGTTGGACGAAACCCAAGCTTCTGCCAGTTTCAACTCCTCAGTGAGACGCTTCTTTCTATACGCAATATTACCAAAAACCCTCTTATTCCACGTCCTCAGATCATCAGTGATATCCGCCAAAGCTTTAAGGAGGTCAGAACCTGCATTCCATATGTTGGAAAGAACAACATTAAAACTAGCATGAGGTAGCCAAGCAGCAATGAAACGAAAAGGTTTAACATTGGGTGAAAACACCTGGACAAGCGGATTAAGGAGAATTGGCCGATGATCCGATTTCACTCTTGGAGATGGGAAACTGAAGAATCCGGGCAAGTCTGAATCCAAGCCGAATTGATGAAAGCTCTGTCAAGTCTCGCAGAAACATTATTTCTTGACCAAGTAAACTTCGGTCCCGAGAAGGGAATATCAAGAAGACCACAAATATCAATAATGTCGATAAAACTCTTGTTCCTAGCCCGATTAAAATCAGCTCCTCCTCGTCTATCATCCGCAGACAAGACCGAGTTAAAATCGCCCAGAACAGTCCAGGGGTCATGCATGCCAGCAGCCAGACTTTTCAAGACGTCCCAAAGAAGGACTCTCGACGTCGACCTCGGACTTACGTAAATGGCTGTGAGGAAAAAGATTGACCCATCGCAATTGGTGCCTTTAGCATGAATGAATTGATTATCATGGGTAAGAATAGTGAAGGAGACAACAGAAGAGTCCCAACACAACCAGACTCCACCCTTAAATCCCACTACTTCAGCACGGAAGAATGAATCAAATCCCAGCTTGCGGATAACAACATCGGCCCGGCTATGGCTGATCTTGGGTTCAACAATAACTGCGATTGGAAAACAGAACTCGTTAAGATAAGACTTAAAAGATGAGACGAAAGAACGGTGCGCAGCACCCTGACGATTCCAAGCAAAAATATTGTGCATAGACATAAAAAAAAACAAAGAAGACTCCCTGAATTAGACCCTTTCCATAGAGCTGGGCTGCTCCATGGGTTGCAACACCTCATTCGAAATCGAATCCCCTTCTATTTCCATTCCCAAAAGAGCCAAGAACTGGTTCTGCTCAAAAGCTTGGTGGGCAGTAGAACCTTTAACCTTTCCTCCATCAGGAGGCGATTTAGCTCCTCCCTTCACATTCTTCTTCCGGCTTGAAACGGGCAGTGCCAAGCTTGCAACCCGGGAACCCAATTTCCCTTTGCCTTTTCCCAGGTGTGATTTCGATTCTCCTGAGGCTTTCGTCGTTCTCATGGGGTACGAAATAGCGTCAGCCGAACTGATTTTAGTTGGCTTTGGGCCGACCGAAGAGTTGGGTTGATCATTCCTACCAAGGCCCAACGGTTCAAAAACAGAAACATTGGGTTCCCTTATCTCAACCTCCTCCATCAAGACAACCATCTCCTTATTACCGTTAGAAGACCCAAGACCCGGCTCAATATTCTCCTTATCAAACACAGTTGGCTGCTTTTTAAGGCAAGAATCCTTAAGAGCTTCATCAGTGGGCTTCCCCCCCCTCAGAAGTTGTCTTTCCCGGTTCCGAATTAAATTCATCAAAGTGATTTCCTTTTTTGGATTCCGTCGCCGGTGTAGCGTTAGTGGTCGAAGAAGCAGGACCCGCCTTATTGAACTTGTTCCGACGACCTCCCCTCTTAACCATCATCCATGGTCCAAAGTCTTCAACCACCTCAGGCCTATCAGCATCCGCTTCTTCATAACAAAAAATGGGATTATCAAATGAAACCTCTACATTGACCTGCTCCTCTGCACCTTTTGCCGTCGGACACGAATCTTGTTAGTGACCGAAACACCCACAAGAAAAATAGACCGTGTGAAGTCCCTCGTACTCAATGCGACGCACTCTCCGTCTCAACCTGTACTTGGACAACAAGGGTTTCGACAGGTCGACCTCCACACAAATCCTGGCAAAATTCCCCCTGTTCCCCTGAAGCGTGGTATGATCGATACGAACAGTGAAGCCGATCTTATCCCCGATTGTTTGGAGGATAGCAACGTCAAAGTATTCAATTGGTAGACCTGGGAGACGCACCCACACTCTCAAAGTAGAAAGGGTTGAAGCTTCTGGCCGGAAGTACGACCTCCAATTTTGAAGAACCACATAGTGATCTCCAATCATCCAAGGACCGAACATCGCCCGTTCTTGATCGACACCCGATTCAAAACGAACAACATAGAAACCCCACCCAATATTGAAAACTTCAACTCTTCCAACCTTCGCCCACAATTGTGGAACCTTTCTGCTCATAAACACATATGGGAAATTCTTTCCCAAAGTGTTAATAAACACATATGTCTTGAGTGAAAGAAAAGGATGTGGAGAAAAAATAGAAAGTAGTTATATAAAGGATAATTGAATTAAAAGGGGCTAGTAAATATCAGTGTTGTCATGACCGGACCGGACCGACCGGTCCAACCGGTAAAATCAGGAATCGGTCCTAAATCCGGTCCGGTCAACCCTTGAAAAGCCAAGGGCTCAATTAGACACTGCAATCCGGTCGAACCGAAAAACCCGGTGAAACCGGTCGGCCCGGTCAGGACGGTTTTTGGCCGGTCTAATTGAATAAAAAAAATTTAATCCTAATTTCCCAAAAACAAAAAATCGTGCAATCTCTCTCTTTCAGAAATATTCTTTTCGCGACACTCTTCTCCCAACTCTCTGCCTATCTCTCACAGAACTCCATCGTCGCCTCTTCTCAGCCGGCAGCGGCTCCGTCTGCGTTCTCTTCCTCTTCTCCGGCCGGCGTCTTCTTCTTCTCTCACACTCGTCCGTCATCTTCTTCGTAAGTTTCTAATTTCTATTTCCCTTTCATCAAATGTTAGGGTTCCTAATTGGATTGTGTTTCGATTCCATTATGTGTTCCGATTCCTAATTTCTATGTTGTGTTTCGATTCCTAATTTCTATGCCATGTTTCGATTCCATTCCGTGTTTCGATTCCATTCCATCTTCCGATTCCTAATTTCTATGCTGTGTTTCGATTCCATTCCGTGTTTTGATTCCTAATTTCTATGTTGTGTTTCAATTATATTATATATTTCGATCCCTAATTTCTATCTGAATTGTCGTCTTCTTCTTCTTCTTTGTCCTAATTTCTATACTGCTTTGCTTTGCTCAGTTGCAGCTTTTCTACTTTGCTGATTACTGCTATAATGCTTAGTAATTTGGTGTTAGATGGGGTTGTTTTACTGATATGGAGCAGTCCTCTTCAGTTAGATAGGTTTGTTGTTTTACTTATATGGGTTTGTTTAAGGGTCGTTGTTTTATTGATATGGGTTTGTTTAAGGGCTGCTGTGTTGGTCAGTTAGATCTTAGATGGGGCTGTTGTGATGGCTTTGTCCGTTTTAGTGTTTCTGTTGTGCTGTGATGTAGTGTTTGTGTAAAACTTGAAATTAGATGGGGCTGCTGTGCTGTGATGTAGTGTTGGTTAGTGAAGCTTTGTCATTTAAACTCTTGTCCCTTGATGGTGGTATGTGAAGCTTTGTCCTTTAAACTCTTGTCCTTTGTCATTTAAACTGTAGTTGTTGGTTGCTTTGTCCTTTGATGGTGGTTTGCGAAGCTTTGTCATTTACACTATTTATTAATCAATGAAAGTTTCCTTACAGATGGATACAAGTACTGGTGGAGATGGATCTTCGAATAAGAATTCAAGTTCTACGGCTTCAACAAAAGGAGTGGGAGTTAAGCAGAAAATGGATATAGCCTGGAACTACTTTGAAGAACTCGTAGAAGAAAACAGAAACAAGGTATTCTGATGTCTATTTTGTGCGAAAGTATATAAATGAGGTGGAATTAATAGAATGAAACAACATCTTGCTGGAATTCCTGGACAAATAAGTAGATGCTTGAAAGTTCCTTATGATGTTCGTGAGAAAATTCAGAACAATGTTCCTTATGATGCTTGAATAGTTGATGGCAGCTTTAGATGAGGAAATGGGTCGAACAACGATTGGAGCAGATGAAGGTACAAGTAGGAAACGCAGACGGACTGAAGGTATCTCTTTCACTAGATTATGAATTTTTTTGTTACTTTACAATACTTTACTATACATGTGAATCATTGATGAGTGATGAATCATATGTTTGTTGTTTAGATGATGCAATACCAAGTACTGGTTCTGACTCTGAAGATGTTGCTGACATTGGAGATGAAGTTGCTCAAGATGAGAATCTTATGGATATTGGTCCTAGCGAAGTTGGTCGAGATGATCAAGCTACTCGATATCTCTTTGACGATACCTCTCTTTTTTAGATGTCGTGTTTATGTATTGGTGTGTTTCAGTTTCTAACTTTTCGAAATATTGTGTTGTGGTATGTATTATTGGTGGGATTTGGTTGCTATGTTTATGCACTATGAATTATGGATTATAAACTTTGAATGGTGAATGGATTTTGGATTATGCATTATGAATCATAATATTTGTGTGTTTATATAGTTACCGGTTTTATACCGGTTTTTTATGGTTTGATCACGGTCGGACCTCTGACCCTTGAAGCTCTCACTAGACCGGTTCGATGTCCGGTCCGGTCCTGACAACATTGGTAAATACACTTTTTTTAATATTATTTCCCCACAAGCTTTGGATATGTTTCCTTATGATCGGGTGACATAGACTTCGCTTATGTGAAGGAGATATAAGCACCCTCCACGCTCTGAGAATAATGAACCAATTTGGGTTCAACCTACTTAATTAAAAGCCCTTTTTGTTAACTCCAAACCATATACCAAGGAAAATAATATCCATCCAAGATCCTAATTATTTGATAATTAATAATTTAACTCTTTCATTTTCACCAAACTTCACAAATTAAAGTAAATCTTAGAAAATTCCAAAAAATTCAAGATTGCCCAGAAATGGGTCTTTACAACTTCGTTGACTATGAGTAACCCTTGTTTGCCTGAAAGAGCACAATATAAAGCCATTGTCCCAAAACAAAGCGTGATGCCTACTCTTAAACAACAATTAGGTAAACATAGTGAACCCAGTTCGAGTCTACCAATTCGAATTCAACCTCAATTACTATCCGGATCGGAGCAGGTGTCACATATAGCATGTTATCTCATTCATTATTGTATAAGTGTGTCTAGTTGTCATATGAAAATTTGATATGTCATAAGATAGATAGACTACTAACATAATGTATGATTTTTTCACCAAAAAATATACAAAATATATTAGAATTGATGTCATTGTACTTGAAAAATTAAAATAAACAACATTTGTGAAGGAAAAATTGTAATTTAAACATGTTTAAATATACCATATATGGTGAATGCTCTATTACTCTATGGTACCGATATCCTAACACTAAAAATTCACATTTCTATAATTTAAAACTTAAATAATGAGTTATAAACTCATTGCGATAAACTATGGGCAGTAATGTATAATGTTAACTCTCTAAACACCAAATCCTAACCGTCAAATACTACATCCTAAACTCAAACTCTAAATCGTATCCCAAACTCTAACTTTTGGCCCTAACTTCAAATTATAAAATCATAAGCCCCAAAAATAAACTCCATACCCCTAACAATATATCCTAGACTGAACCTAATCATAAGCCCCAAAAATAAACTCCATACCCCTAACAATATATCCTAGGCTGAAGGCACGTGTGGAGCCTGAAAATTCTCTGAAAGAAACCTAGGCGATTTTGAGAGTCTCCGTCGGTGGCGCTTGCGCCGCCGGATCTTCAGGCTTCTTCCGATCGATTCATGCTTCCTCTGCCTTTTTTCTTCCTCTACCTCTTCTGAACTGCGACCGGTTGATACGGTGCAGCAAGGGCAGAAGTCGTGGGCGAACCTCTTCACCTCTGATTCTGACCTCTCGTTGGAATATATCGAGCCGAAGTTCTTGGACGGAGTATTGATGATACCAGAAGAGATTGTGGAGCTCGGGCTGAAAAAGATGAAGAGGTGTTTGTTAGGTTAGTTCATGGGTGATTCTCCACCACTACGACTCTTCCAATCTCTAGCTAATCGACTATGGGGGCGAGATGGGGCGGTGTATGTCTCAAAGGAGCCGTCGGGGTTTTTTCTGGTTCAATTTCCTTCAGAAAAGGTTTGTGACTGGGTTCTTCGATCGGGGCCCTGGCATATTCGCTCGACACCGCTCCACTTTCGAGTCTGGGATTTTGATGCCCAGCCTGTCAAGCTTTCACCCACAATGAAATCTACCTGGGTTACGTTTACGGATGTCCTTGCTCCGCTCTTTACCAAGAAGGGGGTCAGTTCTTTGGCTAGTACTCTGGGGATTCCAATTTCAACGGACCTGTTCACGTACACATATTCAGGGTGTCAAACTGCAAAGGCGTGTGTTATTATGGATGGTGCAGCGGATAAACCGGATAAGATTCAGCTAGCTCTGGGAGGCAGGCATATGGTGTCCATTCAGGTGAGTTACCACGTTCAATCTCATGAACGGCGTGTGACTCAGGGTCCAGGTAAGGGTATTTGGTGGCCTAAGGCTTCGTCTGGTGTACCTGTCCAGAGTGCAGGCAATGCTCCTGAATCCTCTTTGCAGGAGAAGGGAGCACCTACAGCTGGAGAGGGGACCTCAGTCCAAATCCCTCCGATTGTAGGCAATGAGCGCGAGACCTCCTCGGGGGTGGAGCAATCACCTACTGTCATTATTTTACCTAGAGAGTTAGGGGTTCATTCCGAAACACTTGTTGTGGAGGAAACCTCAAACTCATCCCCTATACTTGACACTGTGGATAACGATGTTGAGGGGAGCATAGAAGTTAATGTGGCTGGGATTCCTCTTCACGCAAGTTCTTATGGAGCTCTGGGATTCATTGATGAGAATTTCCCACCAGTTCATGTCTCCTTGCCCCCGAAACCAAAAACTCCTGTTCGACGACAGTCTGCAAGGACTCTTGGTAAGGATGCTCTACCCTTCTCTAAGTAAATGAAAATTTTATGCTGGAATTTGAGAGGTTTCAATCCTCCGAATAAACATAATGTAGTTTTAGACTTAGCTGCTAAGCATAATATAGATATCTTAACATTTTTGGAGACTCGGGTAGTTCAAAATAAAGCTGCAAGCATACTCTCATCAACCTTTGTGGACTGGGATCATCATGAGACTTATCTTCTTCATTTAGGGAAAATCTGGCTTTTATGGAGAAAACATATCTATGTGCATATTATAGACTCATCTAGTCAGCACATACTTGCCTCAGTGACCGAAGGTCAGAAGGTGTTTAAGCTGTTAGTCGTGTATGGTTCAATCATTGAGAGTGAAAGACGTACTTTGTACTCACATTTTCAGAGCATTACTGTCCCTCTTGTGTCTATGGGAGATTATAATGCTATTAGATGCCCTACAGAATCATCTAATGGATGCAGAAACCTTAGTAGCATGTTGGCTTTTGATTCTTGGGTAAATTCTATTGGTTGGAGTGAGCATATTGTTCAGGGACCTTGGTTTACATGGCAAAATGGCAGCATTGCTAGGAGACTGGATAGAGTGCTAAATGATGATGACTGGCTAATTGAGTTTCCTTAGAGTCAGGTCAATTTTACCCCCATTTATCTCTGATCATTGTGGACTATTGCTAACCACGGATGTCCAACTAAAAACTCTCCCCAAGAGCTTTAAGTTCTTTAAAATGTGGTGCAGTCATCCTTCCTATAATCAGATTGTACAGGAGAAGTGGAAGATGAATGTTACGGGCTCCCCTCTGATCAGAATCTGCAAGAAACTTCAGCTTGTAAAGGGTGAATTAAAGAAACTGAATAGAAGGGTGTACTCGGATATTAGCAAAAGGGTTATGGAAGTTGAATTGGTTATGACTAATGCTCAGGTTAATGTACTCAGTGATCCTTCTGCTTCCAATATGGAAGCTTCCTCTGCTGCTACTGTACACTGGATCTCTTTACGTGTAGATGAGGAGTCTTTTTCAGGCAGAAATCAAGAGTGAGTTGGATCACTGAGGGAGAAAAAAACACAAGCTATTTCCACAAGTCAATGAAAGCGCGTCATGCTAGGAATTTCATCTTTGTAATTAAGAGGGATGATGGTACCTTATGCACCTCATTGGATCAGATTGCCTTGGAGGCTGTAAACTTCTACAAAAATCTACTTGGAACAAGGGATACAGCAATTTGCAGCCAATCAGTTGGTTATTTTGAGGATTTGTTCCCTCAACGTATCCATAAACATGATGTTGATACCCTAATTGAGCCAGTCACTGCAACAGAGATTCGTGCTGCTCTTTTCTCTCTGGGAGCAGATAAGAGTTTCGGGCCTGATGGATTCACAGTGCATTTCTATAGGTCTTCTCGGAGCTTGATTGGTCAGGAAGTCACTGCAGCAATACAGAATATGATAAATGTGAGCTTCCCTTTCAGGTAAATGCGACAGCTATCACTCTTATACCTAAGGTGCTTAATGCTGATACTTTCAAGAATTTTAGACCAATATCTTGCTGCAATGTGCTGTATAAATGCATCACGAAGGTTATTGCAACAAGAATTGGTAGGGTTTTGCCTTATGTTATCAGTACAAGCCAATCAGCTTTCATAAAAGGGCGTTTGATTAGCGATAATATCTTGCTAGCACATGAGATGGTCAATGCTTATCATAAAAAAATAGATTTCCCCTAGATGTGTGATCAAAATTGATCTCACTAAGGCATTTGACTCGGTTTACTGGGCCACCTTGTTGAATGTTATGACTGCTCTTGGCTTCCCATGTAAGATGGTCAGCTGGATTAAGCTTTGTCTCGCCACGGCCAGATTTAGTGTGAACATCAATGGTGGAAGCTGTGGTTTTTTCAATGCAGAAAAGGGTGTGAGGCAGGGGGACCCCCTCTCCCCCATCCTTCTAAAACTGAACTTTTCTGCTCTGTGAGTGTTCCTCGACCAATAATTGATCAAATGGTTGCAATCTCGGGTTTTAAAGAAGGTTCTCTCCCAGTCAAATATTTAGGAGTCCCTTTGATTACTGGTAGCTTAAAGGATGTTGACTGCAAAATTCTTATTGATAAAATTACTGATAGAATCCATTCTTAGAGAGCAAAATGCCTAAGCTATGTTGGTCTTGTTCAGTTGATTGAATCTGTTCTCTACTGGATGAATGTATTTCTTCTACCAAAGAAAGTTATTAAAGCTATCCAGCAGATATGTGCAAGGTTCTTATGGGGGACAATAGAATCTGGTAGTGCTAACTCTAAAGTGGCATGTGATAAGCTATCTTGTCCCAAGAATGAAGGAGGCTTAGGTCTAAAAGATCTAAGTAGTTGGAATAGAGCTAGTCTTGCTAGACACATTTGGGAGTTGATTGTAAGGGGGGATCCTTATGGGTTGCATGGGTATCTTATTACAGAACTCGTCGACAGTCTTTGTGGGAGTGCAATCCATCTCAGAATTATTCCTGGGTATGGAATAAGCTCCTGAAAACCAGAGATGAGATCAGGTGTTTTGTTACTTTTGACGCCGATGGTGACCCTCTTTGGAATGGAAGTTTAATGTGCAAATATTCTGTCTCTAAAGTATGGACATCTTTGAGACCTGTATACCCTGTGATTGATTGGGGGGAGATGGTATGTAAGGCTCCAAGCATTCCAAGGCACTCGTTTATTTGCTGGCTAATGATGTTGGACAGGCTAAACACGAGAGATAAATTGCTGAAATGGGGTATATCTTGCTCCTCCATATGTGTTCTTTGTAATGTTGATGCTGAATCCAGGGAGCATATTTTCCTGTACTGCTCTTACTCTGCACAGGTTAGAGAGGCGTACTGTTTCCTTAGCAGCCTCCCAACTACATGTTGGACAAACTTGATGAAGGGTATTAATGGTTATCCTAGTGATGGAAGACTTCCGGTTTGGTTTAAATGGCGAGCATTCATTTATCATATCTGGAGAGAGAGGTGTTGCCGAACGCATGAGACTCGAGACTTATCTGCGATTGCTCTAGCTGACATTATAATGAGAGATGTGAACTCAATGACCGGTTCCCCAAAGATTATGAGAGTTGTTAGTAGCTTATAGTTACTTTCTTTAGTTTGAGTCTGGTTGTTTTGAACTTTTATGTCTCCCGATTTTCGGAGTACAGTTTCATTTGATGAATGAGATGAGTACCGCCATTCATCAAAAAAATATATCTTAGGCTGAACCTAATCATAAACCCCAAAAATAAACTCCATACCCCTAACAATATATCCTAGCCCCTGAACACTAAACTAAAATCCTCAAACTCTAAAGTTAAAACACAAATATGATGAGTGATAGGGTACTAATACCCAAAGGGTACCAGAGCATTTAACATATATTGAGTTTATGATGTAGTATTTGAAGGTAATGATTAAATGTTTAGGGGGTTAACATTATTAATTAATGCTCATGATTTATTGCAATAGGTTTATGACTCATTATTTGGGGAACTTCTAGGGTGACATAAGGGATTCTTATGTCCCCTAGACATAACCAATAAGAATCCTCCACATCACCTATTTTGGTGTTATGAGATAGGATAGTTATTAGGGATTCTTAAATATTTTAATTACCTTATTTACATTAATTTAAATATTCTTCTATTTAATTATTTTGAGTGTAGATTTCACTTAAGCATACTAATTTGCCGGCCAAAATCATAAGAAATTTTAACCATTCTTGAAATTCCCCTGCCGTCGCTTGCTACTCTTGTTGAGTGAATGAACATCAATACTAATATTGGGAATACTAGTATTGGCAATAAACATCAATACTAGTATTGAGAATACTAGTATTGGCAGCGGCAGGTGAATGAGACCTCATTCTGGTGTCGTCTTCGCCGGCGACGACCTCAGGGTTTGAGGAAACAGGAGTTGGGTTTTGGAGCTTTGGGAGGAAACTAATTTGGATGGCACGATGGAATTAAACGGAGAAGGAGGCTTAGTAAAAGAAAATGGGTACTAATATGGTAACTAATCTATTAATTAGGAGTAGTAATTGAGGGTAAATATATTAACTAATCTATTAATTAGGGATAGTAATTGGAGGTAAATATATTATTTTAATAATATAGCTCTAAAGGGTTATGTCATAAGGGCAAAGGATCTGCGTCCAAACTTTTCGGTTTGGAACATTCCAAACCTATTAACCAGAGGGGCAAAATCGGGAAAACAAATTATTCCTTCCCTTTCCCTTTCCTGACACAACACTCGTATACCGCTGAACTAAACCTTTCTCCGCCGGCGAGCTCTCCGTATACCGCTGAACTCCTCCCGATTTCTCCTCCTCCAGCTTCTCGGAAAGCTTCGGAGACTCCGATTCCTCCTCCTCCAGCTTCTCAGAAAGCTCCGACGACTCAGATTCCTCCGATTCCTCCTCATCCAACGAACCCTGTTCCGACGACACTGTGGGAGCAGTGGCGTTTCGCCATAAAACAATACAACAGACGGTATTCTCAAGCTTGGGGAACAACTTCTTGCCGGAGTCTCCTTCTTCGCCCTAGGCTGGATCATCAAGGGCGGAAATCCTCTCCCTTCTTTCATATCCGACCACGACAACAACCCCAACCTAGGTCGAACGACAGAGCGTCGTTGATGCCCGCCAAGATCTGCCGATTTAGGTATGGAAAGACGGAGCCACATCGGAGCAGCCGACGAAGCATCGGCGGCGGACAAAAATAGCGTACTCCGAGACAGGTTAACGAAGGGGATTGAGAATTGTTTAATAATTATCAAAACTTACAACTTAGTCACTGTATTTTAATTTCTAGATAGTTTGAATGTTTAGTGTTAAAAGTTGCAATTTTAGTCATTATATTTTTATGTTGTTGCCATTGTTGAAATAACTCGATTGGTTATCTAGTTAACTCAATTGGTTAACTAGTTAACTCGATTGGTTAACTAGTTAACAACTTGATAACTAGTTAACTCGATTAGATAACTAGTTAACTACTTGGTAACTAGTTAACTTGATTGGTTAACTAGTTAACTCGATTTGGATAACTAGTTAACTCGATTTGGATAACTAGTTAACTCAATTGGTTAACTAATTAACTCGACTAGATAACTAAATTTGATAAGTTAACTAGTTAACTCGATTGGTTAACTAGTTAACTCAATTTTGATAACTAATTATCAACTAAAAATCTTGTTAACTAGTTAACAACTTGATAAATAGTTAACTCAATTGGTTAACTAGTTAACAACTTGGTAACTAGTTAACTCGATTAGATAACATGTTAACTAGATAACTAGTTAACTATAAAAACTCAAGTTAATTTATCAATAAAAAAATCTTGTTAACAAGTTGTTAGTAAAAATCAGGTTAACTAGTTAACTTGTCCTCGTCGGAAAAGTCACCGGAGTTTGGTTGGTCTTCGGAGCCTCGCCGAAAAAGTCACCGGAAAACATGTTAACTGTAAAAACCCAAATTAACTAGTTAACTAATTATAAATAAAAAAATCATGCTAATAAGTTAATAGTAAAAATCAGGTTAACTAGTTAACTTGTCCTCGTCGAAAAAGTTGTCGGAACAGTCGTCGAAACAGTCACCGAAAAAAATCACCGAAAAAAATCATTGAAAAAGTCACCGGCGACGGCGGCCGGCGGCGGCCGGTGACTGGCAACAATGGCTATGCAGTGGTTGATTAAAAAAAATAATATTTAAATAAAAAAAATCATAAAATATTTAAATTAAATATAATAATATTATTTGTGTAAAGTCCTAAATACCCCTAACAAATCTGGACCATTAGATTGGTCAAAGGGTCAAACTAGATCTAATGGCTGAGGATGGATTTGGAACTTTCCAAACCAGCATTCTCTTGGATGCTGATCCAGTCCCATGTCATAAGGACATAACCCCTCCTTATGTTAAGCTAGGCGCTCCCCATTATTTGGGTTTTACATTTTTAGAAATGTGAAATTTAAGTGCTAGGGTATCGGTACCCTATGGGTACCGGTGAACACTTCGCTACCCTTGGGTACTGGTGCCCTAGCTAACACTAAAAGTCCACATTTCTAAAATTTGAAACTCAAATAATGAGTTATAAACCTATTGCAATAAACCCTGAGCACTAATGAATAATAGTAACTCTCTAAACACTAATCTTAACCCGGAAACGCTACTTAATAGACTCAAACTCCAAATCGTATCCCAAACTCTAACATTTGATGATAAGTCCAGTTTAAAAAAATCATCAACGCAAAAAATAAACTCAAAACCCTTGAGTCTAAAAAAAAACTCAAACCCTTGAGTCTAAATAAACGTAAAGAAATCATAAATCGTACGGTAAAAATTTTAATTTCTAAAATAATATGTTAGAAATTATTATTAACATAATATTTATTTTAACCTCCCACATCCCTTACCATCAATCTCTGTATAAATTATGGCCATGTTCATTATCAATTTTAATTATGAAAATTACATAATTTACTTAAATAATGACATAAATAACCAAAATATGTGTTTAGTTGTAAATTATAAAATGAAATTAAAAAATAAATTTAAAATTCGGCCTAATTAAAAAAGTGGAAAAAAGTAGCTTTGAAAAATTATATAATCCCATTGTGTAATGAGAATAACGGAGATTATGATCAGCCACTTACTTTTGACCCACTCTTCAAGCCCCATCCCAACCAAATCCTAACAAACTTCAAATAAAATATACAGAAATCTATTACAAAATGTTCACCTCAACTACCTAAGCTGCTTCTACGCCTCCTTATAAGCCTCTCTCTAATAACACTATTTACCTATATAATTACTCTATCATCATTCAATTCTGAAAAAAACTTACTTCATTCTCATAAACATATTACTCTAGTGCTATCAATCTATCATGAAGAGGAGGTAATAAACTTCACCCAATTCCTCTATCCATGATTTCGATACAAGCTCTAACGAAATATGGTTGTAACCAATGTTCCAATATCTAGGGAAATATTACGTTGTGGATTCTGGATTTGCAAACGCACCTGGGTTTCTAGCACCATTTCGAGGGTATACTTCTCATTTCCAGGAGATTAGACGCCGAGGTGGACCCAGAGGTCGTGAAGAACTGTTCAACTACAAGCATTCTAGTCTTCGCAATGTCATTGAACGATGTTTTGGTGTTTTGAAGAGAAGATGGCCGATCTTGAAAATGATGTGCAGTTATAGCTTCAGCAAACAAACAGACATTGTTCTAGCATGTTGTGCGAGTCACAACTTTATTCGGATGCAAGCACAAGGGGACACCATATTTGCAGAGTTCGAAGAGAGTGATGGTCAAACGGAAACGAGTGAATCTATGGCTCGTATAGAATTTGGGACGTCTTCATCACAGGTGCGAGAAATGGCTTCTAAGCGTGACGGGATTGCAAATAAGATGTGGAGTGATGAATGTGCTAATAATTAGTCAAGTTTAGGCGAGTGTTATACGTGATTCCATTGTATTCTAGAAGTATGCATAATTTTTAATTAATCTTGTAAGTAATGAACAATATTATAATTATATAATTAAATAATTTCATAATTTACAATAGCCCAGGTAAACAGAATTTCAATTATAAATTATAATTATCTAAATTATAAAATTCACCCTATTATATAATTTTTTATAATTTATACTAAACGGGGCCTATATTTCTTGTGAGAAAAATAACGATAAATTTATCGGGTTTAAGAAACATGGTATCGTAACTCCTAAAATATCATCAAAGAAATAGTGAAATACTAATGAAGGGAAAAAAATGTGCATATTTAAACAGATGAAAATAAATAATCTAACAGATAGCAATGTGCTCTTGACATAGAATAGAAGGTTTAAAATTTTTTGTTTTTTTTTATTTTTTTGTCTATTCTCTGAATGTTTCTTGTTGAGCTTTATTGGCTCAACGTCGTCGGTGATCAAACTACTTTTTCTATTGTTGTTCTCATACATGACAAACATCGTTGGATCGTGATATTCTCGATATCCCTTCCTCCATCTTCCTCTGCATCTACTCGATCCCAAGTTACGATCGTTTTAGACCTGACAAACGATATGAAGTTCATTGAGCAATTAGTAAGGGCTATAATGGATGGTGTGATGCAGATTTCATAGTTTGTTGTAAATAAGGGCTTACACAAGATGAATGCATCCCTTCTCTTGTATCTCAACTCATTGGAGCCCGTTAAGTGTCTTTGTTTCTATGGCTAATCGACGTATGATTGTAGTGTGCAAATTTTTAGGATTTGTGATAGATTCTTCTTGCTTGAGTTCCCATCCGTGGAACTTGCTACTTGGGTTTTTAAATCATTCTTTGCATATACATCACACTATTTTTAGTCACGCGAAGAGTTGATAGGAGGATATCACACTAGTTAATTTATCTCCAAAAGCTGTTCCAATTCGGGTTACTCTAGAAACCGTACCATCAACTTTAATCACCCAAGAAGGAATTAATTAGTTGGTTAGCAGCAAGTCAACTTGATAGGTCATCATTGACAATGTGAGTGAGGATGAAGATCATAGACTTTTCTGGCAATCAGGAAGGTGAACGCCAAATTCATCTTTGTTTGTAGTTGGTAGCTCGTGTTTTTGTTTATCATCTACTTGTTTTTTCCAGTTATTCTCCAACTCTTATAAAACTATTCCTCTCTATTTTGGTGATTAAAATCTTAATTCATGAAAGAAATTTGGTTATATATGATTGTGCGGGTCATTGACTTAAAGAGTACTTTAAGTATCAGAAAATAACGCGCCGGTCACCTATGTATAAAATCCTTCAAACTGGCCCCGTCGTCAAATTCCGTCCAACTTCCATCCAATTTTTCCGTCCAATGCTGACGTGGAAGATAACTTAACCAGCCCAGTCAGCATAAATAATAATAAAATATTAGAAAAATAAAAATAAATGAAAACTAACTAAATAAAATAATAAAATATTCTCTCCCTTCTTCTATACTTGTTGTTTCTCGCGGTATCAGCTGTTGCTCTGTTTTATCTGCTTCGCGTGGCTCTGTTCAAGAGCGGACTGATTCACCTAACGAAGAAATGGTAGAGAGTGGTGGAGGATCGGCTCCATGTGTATCAGTTCTTCAAGGTTCCGGAATTCAGCGACCGATAGCTCTTCAATGCCAAGCAATTGTTAAAAATTTATAAGTACGACTATCAGCTCTGGTTATTATCTCTCCCAATACTTGAATTCTTCAGTTCCTATTATTTCCATGGCTCACCGGAAGTCCAACTTCCTGTTTTTTCTTTGCCGGCCGTTTTGAAGAAGAGAGAGGGGAGGGAGGGAGAGGAGGGGAAGGAGAGAGAGAGGAGGGGAGAGAATATTTTATTATTTTATTTAGTTAGTTTTTATTTATTTTTCTAATATTTTATTATTATTTATGCTGACTAGGCTGGTTGAGTTATCTTCCACATTAGCATTGGACGAAAAATTGGATGGAAGTTGGACGGAATTTGATGATGGGACCATTTTGAAGAATTTTATATATAGCTGACCTTATTTTCTGATATTTAAGGTACTTTTAAGTCAATAACTCATGATGTGCAGTTGTGGTCGCCTTTCTGTAATTTGAAAAGTTGAGAGAGTCCTGTTATTCTGGAAACAAAAGGCAACTTTATTGCACATTTTAAACACTTTGGAGTTATTTGTTAATTTGTTATAGTCACTCCGCACACATGCATCCAAAAAGATCCTATTAACAAATAGAAAAAAACGCCAAAAAAACAAACACCCCAGATGCCCGCTCTCCTGCTCTCCTGCTCTCCCGCTCAAAACGCTGTTGTTTTTTTAGAGGGTCAAACTCAAATCAACCCCCCCACCAAAATTACATAGCGGACTTAAAGAAAGAAACTCAGAGGTTTTCTATTCTTCGCCCCTTCTCTTCTGGTTTACAACATCAATCCAATTTCCTACCAACGCCCGTCGCCGTCTCGCCGTCTCGCCGAATCATAGCGAGGGAGTTTATTCTTTTTTAACTACTTCCCAGTTCCCGCCGCCGTGTCTGTGATTTCTCCACCTTCACACGGCCGGAATTCTCCAGCTGCACTGATCGTGTATCTCCCGCTGATCCTTATTTTCTTTTCCCCGGACGGATAGATACTCCTGGTGCTGTCTTAATCTTAAGCTGATCATCGACTGCCTTTTATTAAGTTTTTGTTTCATCAAATTTTCATCTGTCTCAGACGCTTTTCGACGAAACTTGCCTCGAGGGGGGTTTTTCGGCGCTGTTTGCAATAATGCCGGACGCTTACCAGTAAAATGTGATGAAGTCATTGTTTCTTTTCGCTAGTTTGGTTATTTGTCTTCATCGTCTAGCTTTTAAAGTGACGCTGGACTTCAGGGATGCTTTAGGGTTTCGGGGTGCGCTAATAAGAAATTACGGAAGGTTATTATTACGGCCCCTCTTCTTTTCTTGTTCCTCCTCACTTCTCTGATTCTTTTATCATCTGAGGAGGAATCATGGATGTGGAAGAGAATCTTCCTGAGCTTGAGGAAGGAGAAGCCTTCAGTTTTGACGACGACCACCACAATAGCAAACCTATAGACATTGACACTGATCTCTCTTACATAGTAAGGGCTATACTATTATCCAAAATTTCGACTTGTGGCACAAATTTAGGGTTCTATTTACTTTCTAGTGTGCTGCTTTGGTGGGACATAAGTAACATGGCCGAAGATGGCTTTCTGTTATTCAAAGAAAGCAAGAATGATTTGTTTTGGTTCCTTATTCTAAAACGTTTCGTAGATGAAATCTCATTATCTGGTTAAGACTGTACTCTTATGTTTTCTAATGGACCATGATTAAATGAATGTTTGTTATGGATGCTTTTTCTTGCTCTAGCATGATCGTGAAAGTAGGTTGAGCTTCTAACCCTCCTACCAATTTGTTGATTATATATTTTGGGGACTGAGAATAAAATCAGCAATAATAAAAAATTTAGAAAACTATGAAAAAAAGTTGTCGTTAGAACTTGCTAGTTAGCAGGTTAGTGTATGATTTTGTAAATCAAACGATCAATTCACGAATCATCAGGGGAACTTGTTTGTGTAGTCTGCATGTCTTTTTCTCGACCTTGTGTTCAATGTAGAAGCTCCTTCTGCTCTTCTTTGTCCTGTCCTTTTCTCTCCTTATATCTTATGTTAGTTTTCTTTTATCCATTACGTATTGATGATAAAACAAAGATTCTCCTGTTAGTTGTTTTCTGTTTGTAGTTTCCAGTGTTTAATCCATTTTACCACTTCCAGTTTGTAATCCTCTGTGTTTACCATGTTAACTTAATGACAGACTTTCTTGTCTTCTAGGATGACAAGCTTCAATATGTTTTGGGTCATTTCCAAAAGGACTTTGAGGGTGGTGTTTCTGCTGATAATTTGGGTAAGCCACTTGTAATGATGTCTGACGACTAGTAAATGACACTGTGAGATGATTATTTTCTTGGATACTCTGGTATGAGGCTTGAAATTGTTTGGCAGGGAAAATGTTTGGCGGGTATGGCTCATTTTTACTTAGTGTTGAATGTTCTTCCACTGTCTCCTCTATTTGGCCTGAAGAAAATATTTCACAGAAGATCTCAAGATCACCAAAATCTCCTAACAATTTGTGCCTCAATGTAAGTTGCAGACTGTGAATGGACTTGTGTATCTTTTTGAAAGAGAATTGTGGCTGTTGTTATGTCAGGCTAGGAAACCTTACTTGAGAACTGGTGTTATAATATGATACAGGGTGGCTCCTGGATGTGCAAAGTAGCCCCAGGTGTAGCTCAATCTAGGCATGAAGATACTCCCTGTGGGGCTACTGCATTCAGAAATCCAGCAATGGCATCTGAAAAGGTTTCTGTTAAACCTGATCCGTGTTTACCCTCTACTCAACTGGCTCGGAGGATCAACTCAAGGGATGAAAATCCAAATCAATCATGCAATATATATACCCAAAGGCCACTCAAGCTTCGTATAAAAGTAGGGTCTGTTAATATGGTTCAAAAAAATGCTGCCATATATAGTGGTCTTGGCCTGGACGATTCCCCATCTTTGTCATCTGGGAACAGTATTGAGAAAAGTAGTGATATGTTGCCTGAAACAACTGAAGTCGATGTTTCTCCTACTGGCATTCTCCAGGTAACACCCCTTTAAGTGTGTATTTATTTGCATGGGTACTGATAATGAAACTAACAAGATGAGCATATATATTTACTATTTAGCAGATTATGACTTCTTTCCCTGTTCCTGGGAGTGACTTGATATCGCCTCTACATGATAGTCTGCTTTGCATCTGTAAAAGGGAAAAAGTCTCCAGCGATGCCAAACCCGTTATTCTTCTCAAAGGTAATAAAAAACATCCTTGGTCTTTTTTGGAAGAGTCTGTTTCTCTTCATGGTGATTGGAAAATGGTTGGTAATGAGAAGACCAATTTCTCAGGAAAAAAAGTGGCGAAAACTGGGAATGCTTGTGCGGATGAGCTGAGAAATAGGTTATTGCTTTCTGCTACGTTGAAAGAAGATTCCATGGAGTTAATATCTGCCCAGAGTAGCGGTAGGATTCAGAAGAGAAATGCTCAAAGTTGCTCAAATGAGAAATCTTCGAAACACACTGTGAGTAATAAGGGAATGTTTGTTGAGCAAAGGAAGACTGTCGGTGGAAAATATTGCAAAATCTCTGAGCCTTCTAAAGCTTGTTATGCTGTATGCAATGGGGGAGATCCCAATCTTGAAGTAGGAGTTTCATTGAAAAGTAGTCAGCAAGCTATTGGAAAGAAATTCAGGAACAAGGAATGTGAAACTGTTAAGGCTGGTGGGAGGAAAACAAAACTGGTGAAAGGCAAGAACTTGCAGCAAAATGAAAATGATAGAAATACGTCTTCTCTTACAGTGAAGGAAAGGCTTGATGTAGTTAGTGGTATAGTCTCTAAGCATACAGTAAACATCAGTCATGATGTGTTCAGAAGCAAAAGTAATATTCACAAGTTGACGCCAATAAAGAAGATGACTGAAACTAGAGAAGGTCCGAGAGCTGATGTAGACCCTAAAGTGGAGACAACAAATCCTTCTTGTTATAGACTGAAGGATTCTAGCATCAACACTGTAGAGATGAAACATAGTGAAAAGTTAGAGGAAAAGTTTGGTGTTAAAACAGTTGATAATCTTCAAGCACCTATTCATCGAAAAAAACATCTTCAAATACCTAGGCTGTCTGTCGAAGCTGCTGCGTACATGAACCCTCAGGATAATATGCTGACTGAATTGCTACCTCCTGTATCAGTAGCTGCTCCTGTGTTAATTAACTGCGATTGGGTCCAATGTGATATTTGTGAAAAATGGCGTCTACTACCATCGGGCATAAAGCCAGAAGATCTTCCAGAGAAGTGGATGTGTCACATGTTAACCTGGCTGTAAGTTGTTGTTTAGTTTTCTATGTTCTGATTGGTATGTCAAATATAAAAGTTGTTGCTTAAGCGATTAAACCTGTAAAACATAAAAATAGACTTTACTCTATTCATCAATAGAGCAGACTCATTCTTTGCATGCTTTTTAGTTCATTGGGGTTTTTCTTCAAGGCTTTGTATTTTTATGATTTTTTTAAACTGCAGTGTTGTTTATTGTTTATTTGCGACTTTTGACGAGAATAGTAAAGTTTTCTCTACTCTGATTTTATGATTTGGGAAAATGTATACAGGCCCGGAATGAACTCTTGTAATATCAGTGAGGATGAGACAACAAAAGCTTTTGATGCATTGTATGGTTCAATTAGCCTGCAAAGTCGTGGTGCTGGAGCTGCATCAAAACTACATTTTGCAGTTGACCAATGTGATAGGCGGGACCACAAGACCCTTGACTCTCCAGCGATGTCTTTGCCGGGAAAAAGAAAACACGGTCTTAATGGAACAAAAGCAGGCAGAAACTGTCGTTTGGTAGAGATATCAAAGTTTTCTAAGAGCACCTTGCTGGACTCTGTGAAGAGCAGAAGCTTGAATGATATGAGCCAGCCAGATTCTGAACTCAGTTCAGTGACAGGATGTAGTTCAGTTCAAATGAGTGAGTCACGTAATATCATTGTGCCACTACATTATCTAATTTGAAACAAAACCTCGTTATGAAAGAATTTATTTAGTTTTCTCATGAGAACATGTGTACTTGTTTCATAATATTTATATATGTTTTAAACTTGGTCCAATTGTTGTCAGCAGGTGAAGCTAAGGAACAGAAATTGATTAATAAGAGAGAGGGTCATTATGATCCAGGCAGAATATCTAAGAGATCCGAGACAGAGGATATTGCTGCTCAGCATGACTCGTCTGTTGACCATAGGGTGGCCAGGGTCACTACCAGAGATGGTTCAAATATTAAGGTAGGTGCAACCCAGATGAAGATACCAAAACAACCCTCCATTGTAAAGGGTTTGAAGTGTGGCTCACGGCAAAGGTTGGTGAGACCTGTGAAGGTGGGAAACCAGTCATTGGATGGCTGGACATCTAACAAAGCTGGAAATCCTATGAAGAAAAGAAAATTGATGGAGTGGCAAGAGAATGAGTACAGTGTGGTTACAAATTCATGTGCAGAAGAAAGTTCTGATAGTGGATTGAATAAGATAAAGAAACTGAGGATTTCAAAGACTGTAGTCAGAGAGCCTGATGCCAAGAGTGTTCGGAATAAACCTTACAAAAGAGGAGTCCTTTACCCAGGCAGAAAAGAAGATAAAGTGAATGTTCTTGAAGAAGGTGAAGATATTATCAAGGGTGCCCCTCAGCTGAAAACACAAAAATTGAAGGTTACTTCTCATCAAAACTTGGATGTTGTTAGTGCACAAGTTTTCATGACGGCCAGTTCAAGCTCTTCAAAGATTTCAGGTTCACACAAAACTAGAGGAGCCTCTGATGACATTAGAAAATCACCACTGGGATCAGTATCCTCATCTCTCTATAAGACCATGCTTCGCAAAAAGCTTACCTTGGCAAGAAAGGACAATCTTGGGATGGAGGATGCTGTAAACCACAGGGTTGAGATTGCTGAAGCAAGGAGCGGTGAACTTCATATGTCAAATGCTTTACAACTGCCTGGAAACACCGGCAACAAGGGTGATTTCCATATTTTGGAACAGCTTCCATCTGGTCTCAAAGGGGCCGTAGGTCCTTGTGCTAAGCGTACTGTAAGAACAAATTCCTCAACGCAGATTGCTAATAATGATTTTACAGAATCTGAAAAACGAAGAGACTATACTAATAAACTGAAGGTTGTTTAATTTATGCTGTCCAAGCCCGTTTGGACATCACTATGGGTGCCTGACTCTGACTGATCATTTTCTCTTTATTTTTAGAGCTCTCGGTTGACCGCTGAATGCACGGAAGAAAATTTCCAAGCTGCCCTGTCATTCCTGCGAAGAGCGTTTCTTCGGGAAACATCTTGTTCCGAAGGAGGTAGACATGGTGAGATGCCTGTGGTGCAAGTCTATCATCATGCAGCAAAACTTTTTGAGTGAGTAAAACTTGTTAGAAGTTTTTGTTCTTTTTGTATGTCTTTGATATGGCGCCGTAGAAAAGTACAGTTATGGTGTCTGTTTTCACTTAGTTTATCATGTCCATTGGTTAGTTAGTCATCTGCGTATGCTATTTGCAGTCTTTTCCTTCTTTCCTTGTCCTCTTAGTTTATTAGATATATCATTGTCCTTATCCTTTCCTTATTGTACTAGTTTATGTTGTTTAACATTATTACTGTCTTTATTCAGCTAACCTATATATATATGGCTTGTTAGTCGGCTGTCTGTATTCAGCCTATTTAGATAATATGGATGTGTACTGTTCTGATGGGAAGAACCTACATTGAATACAAATATCGGTTTGGCTTGTGCCTTTCCTTCTCTGTCGACAACTCTTTCTTTAAATCTTCTCCTCCTTATTCTACATTTCTGGGTTATAACCTATCAGTCTTCCACTCTATGAAAGATCTTTAGAATGATACTCTTGGTCTGATTCTAATGTTATGCAAATGGTGATTAATGCTAGCTAGCAAAGGTTCTACTTCCTGGGTCAAGATTTCGCTGCTGAGAATATATTCATCTACTTGTGTTGGAAAATCCCTGAGTGTTCTTGAGTATTAGGTTTGCTGGTTCTGTTTGACTGTCACACTTTATCTTCTGCTTGGCATACGTAGGCTTAAACCTAAGAGCTCACTATTTTTGTGCACTCTTTACTGCATTATCCTGTGTTGATGACTTCTTTCATAGGTGTTACATCAACCTTATCTCATGCAATTATTTTTCTTTTCCAGATCTTGTGCCTCCGAATATGAAAGGCGGCATAAAATGGCTGCTGCTGCTCTGGCATATAAAAGCATGGAGGTCGCATGTTTGCGGATGGTTTATTGCAGAAGTTCTAGTCTTAGTACAGACTTGAATGAGTTGCATGAGAGCCTAGAAACAACTATTGAAGGTAAGCAACCAGAACCTAAGGTCAGGCTTAAGATTTTTAGCAGAGCCAATGGCCACCACGTGAAGATTTTCCATTTCTGTGACGTTAGTCTGAAGTCAATTTTTGCATTCTCCTAATATCATGGAAATGAAAATTATTCATACTTATTCATTAAAAAAAATATATATATATATTCATGCAGTGTTTTGATCTTTAGGTGAATCACCATCCTCCTCGGCATCCGATTTGGATAACTTAAACAATCATGTCACAGTTGATAAGGCTACCCTATCCAAGAGTACCCTCTTTGATGTTGCCGGAAACGCTACCATTGCAGCTGGAAACAATTCAAAGCTTGCTAGAATTTTCAACATTGTAAGTGAATAGATTTATGTTGCTTGTTTTTATCTGTCCTTTGATAGCGTTGTTGTTCAAGTCAAAAGTCACGTGCCCGCCTATGTAGACATTAGTAAACATGCATTAAGAAACTTTGGCTAACCGTACGTGTGGTGGGTATATGCATTAAGAAAATCAAAATTTCCTGTTAAATTTACAACTAGGAGTTGAATTGAAGATTGTAAGAGTTGCTTTACCAAAAAAGATTATAAGAGTTGTTAAGCATGAAATATACAGGATGTGAAAGCAGAGTATGAAAATTGCTCATTGTTATCATGTTACAGACACAGGAGGTAAGTTGTGCCATGGAAGTAGCAAGAAAATACCAGAGTACATTTTCAGCATTTAAATCAGTAGCTGGAGGGTCAGAACATGAAGAATTGGTGTCTTGTATTAGAGGTGTTATGGATTTCAGCTTCAATGACGTAGAAAGGCTGATAGAGCTAGTGCAGGTTGCAATGGGTGCTATAAGCAGCTTTGGTTTCGATGGTATGAAAGATTGAAGTAATCATACCTTGGAGATGCTGGTCAAAAACTGGCCGTATCTTTCTGTACTGTGCATAGCGAGATTCGTACGGTAAAGTATTCTTTTATGGGATAAGGAAAAGAATGATGTCTGGTAATGTAAATACCTTGTGGTCTAAGGATCAGGTAGAGTCACAGAGTCAACACAAGATTTGATAAGAGTCATGTATGTAACAAACGGATCCCTATTTTCTATCCCTTTTAGTGATCCGTCATATCATAGGAGCATGAAGATAATCTGCATCCAACCATTTTTGATAAAGAGGTAGAATGTTGCGATATATGGTTTGGCTAATTATGTGAAGAAGGCAGGCAACTGGTTGGCTGCCAATTTTGGGTTCAAACTGTAACTGTAACTGTATAATTGAAATAGAATGGTTAACTCATTGTCGAGTCTTTAGATTTTTGGAAACTTAAATTCTTTTGAATACTAGATCTGCTATGCCATAACAATGTCTTGTTTGTTAGCCGCAAGCACATAATCCAATGGTAGAGAGAGTAACAATTTCCAATTGACGGATCAAGTCCTTATAGCTGCTGCAATATTTCATAAGCCCATCCTTTTACTTAGCTAGCACGAAGTCATCCTATTTGGTGTGTGTAATTTCCTATTTCTTATTCATTGTAGCCCTACTAATAACAATATAATGCACTTAATTCGCCAATCGAGTTTTGTCATGAATAAGCGTAACAATAGAGTTTTGAACATATATGATCTTGGTATCATCAATTCGCCAATCGATTCTCAACCTAGTATGTTGCCTCTTTTGAGGCGGCTAGTGACCATGTCTTGCCAGCCAGGTTGCATGTCCAAGGAATCAAAGTTCATAGTAATGATCTTTATGGCCGGTGATGAGGGGCAAGTACTAATGGAGGTGGGTCGGTTATGAGGCCAAGACGTTCAAATCAATGATGCTAGCTTATTTGGAGGCTTCAAGTCGAGTGGAACATGACGGACTAGAGGACAAGCTTGTTCGAGTTTGTTTGACAATGTCGGTCCTAATAAACACAACCGTGATCATGAACACGATCAACCAAGGTGTCCAAAAGCCTAGTCGGGTGATCACGACCGAACGACCCAAAGGATGATGATGTTTGATTGTGGGAATTTGATGTCTGGCTGAGATTGAGAGAAGCTGTTACTGCTGGGGCATCAAGGCCGCGTTCGAATTAGTACCAGACAAGGAAGACTGGGGAGAGCCACAATAGAGTCCAAATCCAAAATCCATGTCGGATCAAGAGACCAGGCCGCGCCTTCCCAAGTCGTCAAACTGTCGCCCAAGACTGTTCCATCAATAGTTGGTCTCACTCTAATCGAATTTCTCGTCTTTAGGTTCTTAATAAAGACGTTCGACTCCCTAGACCGGACTTCTACGTTGAGGTTCTTCCGCTTATTTAAAGGTGGGTTGGTTAAAGGGGGTAATATCTTCTCGACGCTAGTTTAAATTATGTCATTTACTTACGTATGTTAAATCATAAATCATCGTGCATGGTTGTTATTTTCATTACGTTTTATAAATGTTGAGTGTGCAAACATCATATAGACAAGTATAGGATGGTTGGATTAAGATGGTAGTACCTCATCGTTGCTTGTTTACTTCACGTTGTTAATGATGTCATGTTTGGTTCATGAATTGTGTTCAATTATTATGAAGTTGTATGCATGATTGAGTATCGAGCCTCATATAGATAAGTAATAGGTGAATTGGTATAAGAGGATGATACATTATCGTTGCTAATTTTATGTTATGTATTTATTATGTTACGTTAAGTTGCGGGTAAATAGCACCAACTACCACTTAACTATTTGGTAGGTTGCACATAAACCACCTAACTTATTTTGTTGCAATTGGTACCACTTGACTAATCATTTATTAGCATCGTTGTCATTTCCATCCAAAAAACTAACAGACATCCATCTTCTTTAATCAATCAACTGCCAACTCAGCATTTGTAATGACTAGGATAATGACTCATCATATCTCTCCCCTTCTCACGTGACTCTAATATTTAATATCCTTTTCTTTTTGTTTGCAGCTTCCATTTTAATTTTTTTGAAGCCACTTCCCTTCCCCGTATAATCTGAATTCCATTTTACTTTTCTTTCTTTTACATAACAAAACAAAAGGATCCCATTTTTTAATTCCCAAATAAGATTTCTGAAGTTTGAATTGTAGTGATTTGGTTATATACACATACACTGCAATGCTAACTGCATTATTGTGTATTAATGAAGCAGCTTCCATATGATAAAACCATTCCATCCTCACCAAAGCATTGCTCTTCCCTTCCTTCCCTACCAGAACCACTGCTCTATAATTTTGCCTACTTTTGGGTCTTTATGATTCAGAATTCAAAATACAGATAATAAGCATTGTCCTCTAATTTGCCTTTGTTTTCCTTCTTCCTCATTTCCCACACTCACTCTCTTCCCCTAAATCATGGCCTTGCTGTCACTACTGCTGCTGTTGTTCGGCCTCCACTTCATACTAACACACAACCTAGAAGAAGTTAAAACAACCATTTTTATAACTTTCCTTTTCAAGAGGGTGTTTCCTCAGATTTGGTAATTATCCACACTTGGCAGAATGGCGTAGTTGTACTGTCGTAATCTTTTCTCCATTATGGGGATTCTGATGCTTGAAGCTTCAATTCATTAGTTTTTATGCATCATATATATCTTTATATAACAAAACAAAAGTTTGATCCCATTTTTTTATTCCCTATACTAAGATGTTCAAGTTTGAATTGCACTGATAATTGGTTATATACACTGCAAAGCTACCTGCATTTTTGTCCATATGATCAAACAGCTTTCATATAAACTGGAGACATCAATTAATTAACAGTAACACTTAACTTGAACTTCAGAATTAATCTTGAATTATAGATTTTAGTTTCATCAAACAATTTTGTTTGAACCGGAGAATGCTCTGCAGACTGCATTCTTGTGCAAAGCTGATTAGTTTCTATTTAAGTTGCATCATAATAGTTGGGTATATCAAGTAAGAAGGGGAGAGATCTGATGAGTCATTATCCTAGTCATTACAAATGCTGAGTTGGCAGTTGATGGATTAAAGAAGATGGATGGCCGTTAGTTTTTTGGATGGAAATGACAACGATGCTAATAAATGATTAGTCAAGTGGTACCAATTGCAACAAAATAAGTTAAGTGGTTTATGTGCAACCTATCAAATAGTTAAGTGGTAGCTGGTGCTATTTACCCTTAAGTTGCATGACCTATATTAGTTGATATACTTCATGTTTTAGTTGTACAATAATATCATATCCATGCCATGTCAGTAATACTTCACATAGATTATTATTAGCTGAATTTATAACGTGCCTTTCTAGTTATGTTGGTGATGAGTTATTTATACGTGTATGTTATGTTCATGGGGTTGGTTACCTAAATAGTCACTGAACTTTGGTCAAATAACCCGGAAGTCACTAAACAAAAAAAATTGCTATTGACATTACCAAACTTTGACCCATTATCCAAATGGTCACTGTTAGCTACGAACATCCATTATTCCGTCCATCCGCTGATGTGGACTCGCCAACTCATCCACCACCTCATTTATTTATGCCACGTCATATTAAATCCCCCCAAGATCATCCTACCCAAACCAATTAATCTCACCCAAACCGGTCCCTTCTTCTTCCTCCTTCCTCCTTCTCCTCCCTCCTCCATAGAACTCACCCACAAACAGATCTGACAAAAAAAATTCAGATCTCTCATCCTCCTCCCTCCTCCATGAAACTCACCCACAAATCCCTAGAACCCACAAATCAGATACAAAAAGTAAAATTGTAGAAATTGCAGAAACGAAGCAAAATTGCAGAAACTAGAATCGAGAATTCAGCGTATGGTCATGTTTATTTGATTAAACATAGGTTGCATTTAGCTAATCGTGCTTCTGTGTTAAAGTAGAGAAAAGTAACAAAGAAATATAGTAGGAAGTACACACTCACCCTATTACAAACTCTGGAGGTAAAACTCAAAGTAAAACACAACAAATGTAGATGATGATGGCTGGTGACGAAGTCTCATTCTCAACTTAACGTCTTCTCGTAGACTTCCCTCTGGCTTTTGGACCAAAATGGCGAGACTTCAATTTCTTCTTCCGTACCAAACCAGAGGCTTCGATACCAGAATCCTCCCTGAACGGCATCCCCATCAAAGCCAGCAGTTTATGGGCTTCTTGATCTGTGTTTGCAGTCGTCGTACATCACCTACACGGCTCGACGAGCTGGCGAAGAGCAGAGGCTGACCCCGATGGCGCCGACGGCGAGGATCGAGGCCATTGCTCTGAGCTTAAGGTTTAGCAAGGATCCTTCGTTTTCCGGCGACGACTCGATGATGTTGCAGGCGACGAAGGCGGATCGAAGGTTGATAAGGAGGAGGACGGAATATGCGGTTAAGGAGATCAGATCCGGATCTGATTTGTGGGTTCTAGGGATTTGTGGGTGAGTTTCATGGAGGAGGGAGGAGGATGAGAGATCTGAATTTTTTTTGTCAGATCTGGGTGAGTTCCACGGAGGAGGGAGAAGAAGGAGGAAGGAGAAGGGACCGGTTTGGTGGGATTAATTGGTTTGGGTAGGATAATTTTGAATGGCGGATTTATTATGACGTGGCATAAATAAATGAGCTGGTGGATGAGTTAGCGAGTCCACATTAGCGGATGGACGGAATAATGGATGTCCGTAGCTAACAGTGCCATTTGGATAATGGGTCAAAGTTTGGTAATGTCAATAACAATTTTTTTTGTTCAGTGACCTCCGAGTTATTTGGCCAAAGTTCAGTGATATTTAGGTAACCAATCCTATGTTCATGTGATTAAAGTTATGGTTGTCAAGTTTCTAGCCTTGCTAATTGAGATTTGTCCACATGTGCATGTTATACTTTTATTCATGTGATTAAGATTGTATGATTAGGATAGTCACACATCTCACATAGACAAGTCATAGGTGGATTAATAAAATGATACTCACTAGCTAGACCTCCGCCCCACCCCAGTTTTCAGTTATAAGGCCACTAGAGACCCAAAGGGCCAGATTGCCCACAGTTTTCAGTTGGACCAGAGAGTCCCTTTTCAGTTGGACCAGAGAGTCCTTTTAGTTGGACCAGAGAGTCCCTTTATCAAGTTTTCATGGGGCGGTAAGGCTAGTTAGTTGAATTGGGGCCTCTAACTAAAAGCTTATCAGAAATAAGTTAAGTCAAGTTATTCATGAAGTATTATGTTCATGTTTCTCAGCTTCAAGTCATGTGTAGTAAATGGAATTCAGTGTTAGTTCAGATCGTTAATGTTCCATGACACTACAACATAACGTTGGTTTTGTCACAGGCAAAAACACTGTTTGTCGCAGGCCGACCTGTGACAAAACACGACGTTTGTCGCAGACGCCGCCTGTGATAAAGTGCGTTTTTGTCTGCGACAAAAACAGCCGCGACAAAGCGCATTTTGTCGCAGGCGTTGTCTGCGACAAACTTTGTCGCAGGCCGTCTGTGACAAACATTTGTCACAGATGGCATGCGACAGACAGCGGCTTGCGACAAAGTTTGTCACAGACAGATTGTGGCAGACAGCCGCCTGCGACAAAATTTGTCACAGACGGGTGTTTGTCACAATTTGTCTGTGACAAATGGAGCCCAGGGCTGGGTGGGCCGGATGGACCTGCAGGCCAATTTAGTGGGGTTTTTTTGGGCCTGGCCTTCAGGTTTTTTTTATGGGCTTCTGAATGGGTTTTTTAAACAGGCTTTTCTTCGGGCTTTTTTCTGCCTTTTTTTCGTAGGCTTTTCATAGCCTTTCTATGGGCTTTTCTGAGATTGGGCTTTTTTTGAATTTCTGTCGGATTGAACGAGAACTACTGTTGGGAAACAAAAATACAACGACGCTAGTACATAAAAACTACTAAAAGCATCAAATGAAATTCCTAACAAACCAGTTAAATTCATAATACAACTAAAATGAACAGACAAACAGTACTCACACAGACGTCAGTAACATAATACAGTATAAGTATGATACAAATACAGTACAAGTACATTACAAGGTACAATATAACTCTTGACACGATGACTAGAAATATTGGCCTTGAGGAGAAGGAGCTCCATTAGCCTGCAATAACACAAAAAGAACATCTAATTGTCAAATACAAAAATTACAAATTAACACTAATATTATCCACTAATTATAAGTACCTGATTCAATGCTTCCAGAAATGCATCGCCATCATTATCATCAAACCACTGACTCAGCTCATCGACACTTAAATCAGGAGCGCCAGGAACGACCGGATGCACGGTCGGAGGCACATGGGAAGGCATAGATGGAGCAGACCCAATAGATGATTGTTGGACCTGCTGCTTCAGAGTAAGCACCATTTCCTACAACTGACCCATCCACTCCCGGGTGGCTGCAAGCTCCGTCTGCGTGTTTGCAACCTTGCTCTCAATGTCTGCGAGCTTCTGGCTGAGATGGTCGTAGGCTGCATCGTGGGCACGAGCTGGTGTCTGTCTGGAAGTAATACTTCCAATAGCCGTCGAGGATGACTCTGCATTGGTCCCAAAAACCTACAATCACACACATAATTAGTTAGTGAACACCATGCATAATTTAAATTAACTTAAATTAGCATAAATTATTACTATGATAATTAATAATTACCAAGGCTTGAGTGAAGCGTCGACCCATCATCTGGACGTGCCCGCGATGCTCTGGCTTGTTCAGAGCTCTTCCCAATGAGTCGTTTGGACTCCACTCTCGCGGACATCCAACAGCCTCCAATCGCCGAATACTATCCTGAAATTTGAATTGACAACAAGACGATTATTACTTCCTCTTAATTTGGAATTTCCCAAACACATTTACTAACAAAAATTTGCTAACCATTATTGCTCAGCATGCACTCTTGGGATCTCCATTCGGCCAACTATAGAACTTGATGAAGACTTTCCCCCTCGTAGGTCGCAAACCCGTCTTCCGCTGCTCCTCCTCAATGTACAAGCTCCACGGTCTAGACCCTCCGGTATGGTTTTCTTCTAGGCATGCTTGGTTGGCCTTGTTCCTGGCAATTGAATCCTGAACGAAAAAAAAGGTATTAAAGGTTCATTTTGGAACGATTATATGCTCTATAAATGAAATGGTTAATTTGGTGAAATACCTTGAATTCTTGACTCTCAACATATGTCATGTATTGTAGCCAATCACTCTCCGGACAACCTTGAGGGGGGTTATGGCGAACCCACTCGTAAGGAAGGTTGTTGTCCTTCGAGTACTTCAGCTTTTCCTTATACGCATCAAGCCTTGCTTTGCCCCAAAGACGCGAGATAACGTGATCCCAGTATTTCCGAGCAGCTGGCAGTAGGTTTGAGTCGCAATAAAACTTGCCCTAAACATAAAAAAGCCAGTTTAAAATGAAATTTCAATTAAGTGGCTACTAATATATATTCAATTCATTGATAAGTTCCAAATTCTCTTACCAAGAAGAACTGCTCGAAAGCACGTGTCTTAGTCGAGTCTAACACATGCTTCCAGGAGGTAGGGTAGATGGGGTAGTACGTCTAGATCCTCGCACACTCACCCACATACTTGCCTATGAAGGAAGCTAGTGGGCCACCGGGCTGGACTCCCAGATTGTCGAGGTTGAACAAGATCTTATTCCCGTCGGAGGTGGCTCGACGGTGGTCCTTGAACTTCATTTTGATGACCTTTGTTTGACCGCCACGATCTGCACAAAACTATGCTTTAAGTAAAGGTTTTTAATATCTAAGTATTTTTAAAATAGATGGTTTTGAAAATTTGACAATACTAACCGACGATGGTAGGCTCATGGGTGTGCTTATCAGAGAAGGAAGGGGTAGAAGAGCTTCTTACAACAACGGCCCCAGTTGGCACAGATCGGGGACTGTGACTCCCGTCATCATCACTACCATCATCCATAGGCCATAATTCTCTTCTAATCTTCATTTCTTTCATGTCTAGTCTTGCAGCCAAGTGGTCTTTTCTTTTGTTCTTATCGTTGAGCAAAGTGAACAAAATGTTATCGCAAACATTTTTTTCTATGTGCATCACATCCAGATTATGACGCAACAGATTAAATTCCCAATACGAAAGATTGAAGAATATACTTTTTTTCCTCCACTGTGGTGCTGGTCCCGATTCTTTCGGTTGTGTCTTACCAAATGTGATATTAATATTAGCCACTTGAGCCAAAACCTCAATCCCAGTTAAAACCTCCGGTGGACTCCTTCTGTCGACTTTCCCATTAAATTTGGACTTTTGGGATCGAAACCGATGATTCATTGGCAGAAACCTCCTACTACTCATGAAACATGGTTATTCCTAGAAGCTTTTAGCCGAAGAGGTTCTGCATCGTACATACAAGTCGGACACGATAGTGCTGTGTGAGTATTCCAACCCGAGAAGTTGCAAAGGCCAGGATAATCGCTTATGGTCCACATCAATGTTGCTCTCAAGGTGAAAGATTCTTTCTTCACCGAGTCATAAGCTTGAACACAACCCACAAAGTTTTTAACTCATCAATCAGTGGCTGCAGAAAGACGTCCAGGTCATTTCCAGGCATCTTAGGACCAGGAACAATGCCAGATAATATAAGACTTGTCTGCTTCATACACAACCACGGTGGAGTGTTATATGGAATTAGCACAAACGGCCAAGTGCTATGACTTATACTCATAGTACCAAATGGATTGAAGCCATCTGTTGCTAGCCCAAGTCTCACATTTCGTGGATCAGCAGCAAATTCAGGGTACTTGGAATCAAAAAAATTCCATGCTTCTGCGTCTCTGGGATGTCTACCCATACCATCATTTGTTATGTTCTCCGTAGCATGCCAAGTCATATCTTCTACTGTGTAAGAGCACATGTACAACCTCTTCAACCGAGGTATTAATGGAAAATATCGAAATACCTTTTCGGGTTGAGGTTTTCGCCTTTTTCCACCTGTATTCTTCCCCACGTCCTTGAATCGAGACACCCCACACACTCGACATTCCTTAGATTCACTATCTTCTCCGGTATATAAGATGCAATCATTCTTACATGCATCAATTCTGGTGTAGGACAACCCAATTTTCTTATTATCTTCTAAACTTCATAGTTAGATTCTAGAATTTTGGCGGTATGAAAAGCTTTGCGTAGCAACTCCAATATATTCGATATTGCTTTATCACTAATTTTGTGCATATACTTGATATGATTAAGCTGATCATGAAAGACAATTTGGTCATGACTTGTGCAACCATCATATAATGGCACTTCACAATCTTTCAATATGCGGAAGAACTCGTCATCTGGTTGCATGTTGGGTATATCTGGCATTGGTACATCACCTTCTTGTGGGAATTCATCATCATTGAGACGCACGTTGGGGTTATCATGTGACTCCCGTATTTCAAATGCGTCATTGACCATGTTCTGAAATAAGTCTGGCTCAGGTACTGGTTCCTCAACTAGAAATGGCACAGTTGCTTCTTGATCACGAATGATTAGTTTCTCAATTATGGAAGTTGATGCTCCAAAATCAGTGATTAATTCTCCATGTAAATTCCATACATCGTATGAATATGGAAATGCCTTTGCCAGCAAGTGTTGATTAACTTCACTTCGTGGCTTCCACTTCTTGAAGTTGCATTTTGGGCAAGGACAGAGTATGTTCACTCCATCAATTGCGTTGGAGATTGCAAAGTCAAGGAATTGTTGAACACTAGCGTAATACTCATGAGTATGATGCGATTTTCGAATTCAAGACTTATCCATCTATATTGAACTAATGAGTGTCAGTTTGAATTTTTTATCAAGTAATGAAAAAATAAAAAAACTTGTAATCAACTTAGCTTTACGCTAAGTTTACCTACTTCTAACAATAACTCGTTCAAATACTGTATTTACAAACTTAGTTTGACATAAGTTGGTAAACGGATACAGTATTGTTAAGTGGTTAAATATATAGGTTACTACCTAATAATTTATATGCATATATTTCACTTGTACATAAAAAAGGTGAATAGTTACTACCTTATAGTTTACGTGCATATATTTCACTTAATCATAAAAAATGGTAATTTACATGCATATATTTCACTTATACATAAAAAAGGTGAATAGTTACTACCTAATAATTTACATGCATATATTTCACTTATAAATTCTAGCTAATTCATAGTTGTATGTAAATTGTAATAGATTTCATGCATATAATTTGTATAACTTATAGTTGTAAATATTGTACTTATAAATTTGTAGTAAATTTGTTAATTAGTACGACATATTTGACTTATAAATTTCATGTGTATAATTTATGTTAATTAAAAAACACAATTTACATGCATATATTTATTTTAAGAACATGAATTATTACAAGAATGTCAAGTTACATGCATATTTTTACATTAATTTCAAACACCTTATTTATATCAAATTGTTACATGCATAAATTAAATCATTAACAATACTTTTTCATAATCAAGATTATTATGTTAAGAGTTGGCATATTTTTCACCATCATGATCATCATGTTAAGAATTTGTTAATGTATTATAGTTTTAAGTCTCGTACCTGGAAATTGAAGAGAGAACTTTATAATACAACCAACGAAGGCTCGAGAACCAAAATATAATACAACACCTGATGCAGAAAAAATGAGGATAATCATATTAGAATACAAAATAAATCAAATTAGTTATGAAATATGATGATCAAGAACAGAAAATTACCGAAAAAAATAACAACAGAATTCCGGAAACAATCTCGACGCACTACCGCAAAAAAAGAACAACCAGCCAATCTCCCCGAAATCTACGAACGAAGGAAACCGATCAGAATCATGCCAAAAAACATTGAACAAGACAATGAAGAACTGCTGATCTTACCTTAGAAAATCGATCTAGTGTACGAACGTCGATTCTAAATTAATGGCGTAAAATCCGTCTTTTGTCAAGAACTCCTGATCTTACCTTGATGAATCTGCGGGAAAGAAGCCATCAGAAACTCGTTTAATATGAAATCAAGAACTCGTTTAATAGTAAAATTGATCTGAGTAGATGATATTACTCACTTGGAGATGGTGGAGATTGACGGTGGAAGCGGCAATACGTCAAAGGGGGGTCTTAGACGTCGGGGGGTGGGGGGGCTATGGGACGTCGGCGGAGGGGTCTTAGCCACCGGAGGGGGGGGTATGGGACGTCGGAGGGGGCTATGGGACGTTGGACAAAGGCTATGGGACGTCGGAGGAGGCTCTGGGATGGCGGAATAGGAGTAAAACTCGTCGGAGGCGTCAAAAGAGAGGAGAGAAAGAGAGAGTTTCAGAGAGTTTCAGAAGAACTAAATGATGCATTTGAACTTCAGGAGGGGTCATTAGTGTTGTGATGAATTGTTTGCGGCGATTTGTCGCAGGCAAATCTGTTTGTCGCAGGCGGCCTGTGACAAAGCCCGTCGCAGACAGAGCTTTGTCGCGGGCTGGCTGTGAAAAAGCTTGTCGTAGACAGACCTTTGTCGCAGGCTGTCTGTGACAAAGCCCGTCACAGACAGGAATTTTCGCAGGCCGCCTACGACAAAGCTGTCACAGACAGTGGTTTGTCGCAGGCCGCCTGCGACAAAGTTGTCACAGACAACGATCAGCCTACGACAAAGCGCACCGCCTGCGATGGGCTTTGTCACAGGCCGGCTCTTATGTCACAGATGGCCTGCGACAAAATGACTCTTCTGTTGTAGTGTGAGAAGTGTTGGGATGATAATGTTTTGCTTAGCTTCAAAGTCACGACTACTACTAGCCAATAACGTATAGAGTATTTATTGCTAAGTTTATTAATGATAGTTGACCCTAACTAAACGTGGATACAATGATGACTAGTTAAGTCTTGAGATGTTATGTTATGCGAAATATGCTTGTCAGTTGCAGATCATGATTAGTGATATGATAAGATTAGGTATGCATGTTGAGTGATGATTAGTGATGCTTTATTAAGTCATTTTACGTGCTTGTTGTGTTATATGGTTGATACATCCTTGTTGAGTACTAGTATGTGATATTATTGAGTTTATTAATAATCCTCTCTATGTTATGATTACGACTTAATCATTATGATTACTACTTAGTCATGTTTAATGAACACTAGTCATTTAAGAGTCATGATGAGTACAAGTCTACAGTTAACACAATTAAGAATGAGAATGTTATGAGAACTTTCTTGAGTTATGTCATGAATAGTGTTATGAATAAAGTTGTGAATTATGTTATGATTAGTTCTAAATGAATGGTTTTGTATCATTGTTATATGATTCTTTACCCTAAGTTCTTGGGATTATTTATGTGGTTCTTTATTGATTTCAGCATGAAAGATTGACCCTGAGCCACCCACTAGGTTATTAGAAGTTGTTTCAAGCTTGAGCCTTGGGGGAGCTGATTTAGGTGGAGTGGTGTCTACAGTAATGTAAGACTAGGACTTGAGACAAATGTTTTCTTGTTTTCTCGAGACTTGTTTTCACTAAAGTTTTGCCGAAGTCTTTAGGGCTCAATTGTTAAGATATTACATTATTACATTTCTATTTTGTTAAAGGTTTTCTAAATTTTATTTTAAGGGGTCGTTTGTTGCCAAGAATTGGATCGGAGAGAATTGAAATAGCTAGAGAATTAGAATAGCTAGAGAATTAGGGATTCTTGTCTATTTCAAAAATTGACCGTTTGGACGAGTGAATTAGGGAGATTCTTGGATTAAAAAAATAAAAAAGATCAAAACAAATAAAATTAAGTAATTTGACAAAGACCAAATTACCCCAACTTATTCCCCACCTCCCTCTTAAAAAAGGTTATTTTTGACAAATAACCATCAATTCACCTTAGAATATGCACATTCCCTCCTTGACATTGGGGAATTCGGAGAGGGTCTGAATTCTCTGGAGGGCCCACCCTGAGAATTCAATTCTAGCAAATTCTCCCACTTTTTTTGCAAAACAAACAATGCATTTCACCCAAATCTCCAACTCATAGAATTGGGGTCCAATTCTAGGCAATTGACCTACCCCAATTCTAGGGAACAAACAACCCCTAAGTGTATTTTATAGTTCCCCGGCTAGGGCATTTTTGTTAAGTATGCTGAAGTCTAATGGAAGGCATTTATAGGGCAATTTTATTCCATACGTTTGAGAAACTTGACGTTTAAATGATTTCAAGATGGATTTATTTCTCCAATGGAAGGCAGAGCGAGTGGTCAAACGACTGACTCGACTCTTGCGGACCTGGGTACGACTCAGACTGGACGCACGACCTTCCCGCTAAATTTTGTCATCAACACCTCAATTTATTTAACCCCCGAATAGCGTGAAGTGTCCGATGCGGTTGTTCTCATTAATCAAATGGTTTCATAATTTGGTTAAGCTTGAATTTTGAAGGAAGGCGGGTAAGGAGTTAATGGAACATGGTTGCAAGGAAGTCAAGTATTCCACTTGGTCGAGTTGGTTCAGGAACTAAACCAGCAACTCAAGGTCATTAGTTCGATTCCCTGCCCAAGCAGTTTTTATTTTTATTTTTCCAGACATCAAAACGACGTAGTTTCACTGAAGGATGACGTCATGGTGACGTCACCATTAGGTCAGCATCATCTTCCATGAACCAAGGCCGCCGTCACATCTTTATTTTCCGGCGACTCCTCTATAGTTCTGGTGAGGGCCCAATCCTCCACATTATTGATGTTTGTCGGGTTTTGATGATTGTAAATCATCACCACGTTAATTCCGACCCCTCCAGCTCCATTATTCGCCTGAATATCGCCAAAATGAAGCTACCTTGTCGGATTCGTCAGGCCACGTCGACCACTCAAATAAACGACCTTCCACTCCTTTCCTTTTCACGACATTGGCTTTTGGGGTACTCCAGAGGGCATCGAGAGGCTTCTGAGTCGGCTATAAAAGCCAACAAGCCTTCGACTTGGAGTCACGGAACCTCACCGTCGTAGCTCCGACGAGAGTTGCGTCGGAGCGTTCCAAGCATGCCCAGCCCATGAAAAATACAAATCCGACATCGTCTTAAGCATGTAAATCTTTTCCAACCTTCAAAAGGTAGTTTCATGCGAGAATTAGGGGAATCCAAGCTTCACCGAAAGGAGGGCGTCGTCTCCTGCAAATCGGAGAAGATGATGACAGAGTTGCAATTTGGTCACCCAAATTCTATAGGTGACAGTCAGTCCTCTAATTTAATTTAAGTACTATCGTGGTCCAAGCCTATTAGTCTTTGTCAGTTTGGCCCCTCAGATATTCTATTCTCTTAGTTTAATCCTAAACTCTAAATGGTGACAGATTTGGCCCAACTAACTTTTCAGTTAGCACAATTTGGCCAGGAAGTAACGGAAGTCCGTTAAGTTCTTATTTCGAACCGATTCGAGCTACAGAATCGATCTTCAAGTCAACCGGCTCGTGTTATAGGTGGGTTGGTTTAAGGGGGTAAATTCCTTGGATTACTTAATTCCTCAATTTAAATAGCTATTTGGTTAAACTTTGTCACTAACCAAATATTGTGATTATTTCCGAATTAATGTTTCGATGGGAACCGAATCAACGAGTGAGGTACTCGGGCCTTATTTTGGACTCGTGCATGCTTAAATTAAGGTCCTTATAATTCTCGTGGTGATTTTACTGCTATCCGAGTACTAACCCATCTGAGTTGGTTTTCCCGATAGGTTAGATTATTCAGAGTAATGAGTGACGCAGATCCTCATTAATTCCAGTTTATAAAGTTATGATGCCTAAGGTTAGAGGGACTTAAGTAGTCCGAGTGACTCCCTACTTACCTGGAAATTGAGACGGAAAGTCTTGGTTTTGATAACAAGGTGTTGTTTCTACGGAAAGTTCTATCTTTCTGTAACCGTCGGTTTTATACCTAATTATGTTTGATTCGACTATGGTTAAATCGTGTGTTATCTGATGTTTTTTGGCACCTTATGTATACAGGTGGAAAGTAAAGCCTCGCTAGCTAGTCCTCCGCCGGGAACATCGATGGATACGGGTTCCTACCGGGTGATGGGAGTTGGGTATTGTTAGCCCCAATCGATTCACGGTAGATGGGTACGGATAGCCCCAACCGGATGATAAGAGTTGGGTGGAATTAGCCTCGACCGGATGATGGGAGTTGGGTATTGACAGCCCCAATCGATTCATGGTAGTTGGGAAGAATAGCGACTCTTGCGAAGTCCCTATTACAGGCTTAGATGTAAGCCTTATCGATGATGGCATAGAGGTTAGCTAGGCGGGAAGAGGGGACGCCCTATTGTTTAATGAAAGTTGATCGAGTTGATCTCGATGTTGTGTTGTACTATTGGAATAGCTCATGTGATGTCTTATTGAATTGTGATTATGTGTGTTAATGTTTCACATATAGGTCGTGATTGGAATATTGGATTAATATTCCTTGTGACAAGTCATTCGATAGATGGTAACGATAATCTCCGTTACGGAAGGATGATTATGGAATTACTGGTTTGCGTTGTTAATTCCATTAAATGTGTTTATTTATGTTTATACGGAATAATCATGATAATGGACTGACCCCGAGCCACCCACCAGTTTTGCAGGAATTTCCTGGACAAGCAACGGACCACCAGAGTTTCTTAAGGCGTGCCGGAGCAGTGGATCATGAGATAGTGTATTGGCGGCTTGGATAATTGCTCTCAAGTCGTTGGGGCCAATTCTGCTGTAAATGATTTGACGGTTAATACCCTAGTTTTATGATTGGTTTGAAAGTAGTTGGTCAAAGTTGTATTTTTCAACCTTTGAGTCATCGTCTGTCCCGGGACACGTTGTCGTTTTACGTTTCATAAAATTGGGGTGTTACATTTTGGTATCAGAGCCGGCTTCCTCCTGTTTCTCGGGTTACCAGAAAACACTGGGAGATCAGTCTGATGCGGGAGTTATTCTGGTGATTTTAAAGAAAAAGGGTATTAAGTTTTGATATATTTTAACCAAGGTTTAAAAGTGAAAGGTTTTTCACAGGCACCGGTCTCAGATCCCTGCATCAGGATATAAGTTGTTATTATGACAATGGTGGGTGTAGCTGATATAGATGTTACAGGATATAAGTAAGAATTTATTTGCTTATCACGCGAATGATAAGGGTTCCGACAAGGATACAAACAACGGCAAGGACTGCTAAGGATGTTTTGTAGGTAACTTCTATGTTTCTATTACGAAAACCACTATTAGCCTTGTTTCTGATGGAAGATGCAGGTGACGCAGCAGTATCAGGAATAGTCTCTCCTGAAATTGCTTGTCTTTCACTTCCGAAGGTACGCTCGTAGATGTTTAATTTTCGTAAGAGATCGTTGATCACGACTTTGGCTCGATGTTGCATCAGGGGATCTAACCATGCAAAGTAACTACAATAGTTGTTCATCCTCTGCCATAAACCAAGGGGATAGATGAGTTTCTCTCTGGTTAGTTTTAAATGATAGTCAAAACTCGTAAACACTTTTGACTTACCGAGCGACGTCTTTTGCAGCTAAAGAACCTTCGCCCTGGATTTTCTTCCGTCCAGGATGTTGTTATAACCGTGGCTTCCCCGCACTGGCAAATGGGAATTGTAGCCATTTCTTTGATATAAAAGCGATGAATGAGGAATTTCTTTTCCAACCTCTGTTGTGTTATCCAAAACATTTCGTTACCGTCTATTTAAAGGGAAGAACCCTATCCACCTAGCCCTTGACTCCTTGGCCACCTCTTTTTGTCCTTGCGTGCTGACATGAAATGAGTGGTGTCACAATTATTGTGACCACTCCCTTCTCGATTTTGGCTCCCATAAAAACCGGGTTTCGAAAACTTGACCACCATCACCATCTCTTTCGTTTTCCCTCCCTTACTTAGTAAACTCTCTCAATTCTGGTAATGTGCTATCGAGAGGATGGCAGTGTGCGTGACGTGGGATTTGTAATCTTTGCCTTGATCATTCTATGTGGTCAAATTTTCGTTATCTGGAAGCTGACGTCAGAGACAACTGAGGAACGACGTGGTGAACTCGATCGTAAGAACTTGCATGATAAGTAGACCACTTTAATTTCGCACTAAATTTTGTTGTGGTAATTCATGTTTCAAGTTGTGATCTTGCGTTTTCGAGTTAGCATTTAGAAATAGGAATAACTGGTTTGAATGCTTAAAGGTGGAAGAGAAGTAGAAATTATCATTAAGAAGGAACTGGGTACATGAACTGGTAGTACAAAATGGCTATTCGGGTCGTGTCTTTTTAGAACTAACTCCGTGAGAGATCCACTAACTCTTTCGGATGCTCTCGCTTCTTTCCCCTGTCAGCCTCCAGTATCTTACTTGCCATTTCTTGAATCTCATCCCTAAACCGTTTCTTTCCACAGCAAATATTGACTGTTCCCGCTTGGTCTGGTCTTCCTCTGATGGCAGCTCCTGTCTGCGCAACATGAGCCATGTTAAGCGGAAAGCACCTGCCTACTTTTGGTACAGAGAGAAAAGGGTTTCCGAAATGGTCAATAATTGTACACCATCCTCCCTTAAATGGAAGGAAAAATTTAGTTCCATAAGCTGGCTCATGCTGATGAAACTACCGGGAATGTTAGAGATCAGTAACACGTCCGGTATGATCAAAGGACCCAACTTGACGAAACCCTTCCCTTTGGACTTTGCCTTGGAACCCCTTCCAAAGGAAACGAGTTGGTTAAAGCTACGATCTAGAGAATTGAAGGAGTTTTCATTCGGAGTCATGTGATTAGGGCAGCTGCTATCTAGTGTCCATTCTATTTTGATAGAATCACAAAAGGGACAGTAATCGATCAAGTAAGGATTACCAGAAGGGAGTGGCGGACTCTCAGTGGTGGGGAAAAAGTTGAGGAATGGAGTCGCTCCTGCATTTTTCCTTCCTTCACCGAAAACTTCCATCTGAACCTCCCTTAAGTACTGACAGAATCCTCTCAGAGCACCATGCGGGTGACACTTGGAACCGAGCTTCATCTGGGTTAAATACCCAAGTGAAGAAAACGTTGATCTCCGACACAAGATCTACGTAAATCTCTCACTTTCTACGAAGACACGTGAACGACTGAGAATTGTCCACCGCATCAGCTCTACTTTTGAGGCTCCATTAAAGCATGAACCTATGTTGTCGTGTCGCTCTTTTTGCTTTTGAATTTCGAGTCCGAACGATGGATTTTTGGGCAAGCTAACCGTAAACTTTTCTTCTTTAAATCTGCCCCTCCCTCTAAGTCATTCTCTAAAGAAAAATGACTTGCTCTGATGAAACGGAAACCTTGAGTGGGGTAAAATTTATCCTTCTGATATTCATTCTTCTCTTCGTGGCTATCACCTTCATCCTAAAACTATGCAAACACATAGACAGACGAAGGCGTCAAGAAAATCCTCCGGAAGGACCAGTTCGGCAAAATCGAACAGAAGTCTCATCCCACATGCCTTAGTATTTCTTCAAGTTCATGTTGTAACCTTATTCTCTTTCTTGTGGTTTTTGCCTGGGACATAAGAATGTATTATCTCAGACCGTGCATACGTTCTTTAATCATTGGCTAGTTGGTAAGAATTATGTATCTCAGAATCCCTGCGGATGGCAGGCGAACCAAGAGATGCCAATAGTTTGTATCGATCTTTTAACTAGCGAATTTAAAAACACGATCTCGTAACCTGCACTTGTTTAACCATACTTGCCGACACTCACAAGTGGGCAAGGCTCAATGATGACACCTCCTCTTCCCCATTTTCTTTAAGAACCCTCTCTTCTCTTCTTTCTCTCGATAGCCGAATCACCTGTGAAAATATTGAAGTCCTCCATTGCAGTCGCTTCAAGAATGAAAAGGGTTTACGACGAGGACTACGCCATGAAAAAGGCTATCATCCTCGGGACAGGATGCCTCCTTCTCATCGTCTCTTTCTTTTACTTTGTGTGCATAGGTTATCGTAGGGGCGTCTTCGATGGACCTGTGGAAGCATTCGAGAAAACAGCGATCATCATCTGTTTAGTGATCTTGTTTCTGGCTTGCCTTCCTTTTAGTTTTCTCGAATGAAATATTAAGTTTTCTCACGTTTGTGAATTGCTCAGGTTTTGTCACCGTTAAAGTTAACTGTCGTCTGATTTCGGGGACAAAATCTTTTTAAGGAGGGGAGAAATGTTACACCCCGAATCTCGGAACCATAATTTTTTTTTGAATTTTATTCCATACGTTTGAGAAAATTGACGTTTAAATGATTTCAAGATGAATTTATTTCACCAATGGAAGGCAGAGCGAGAGGTCAAACGACTGACTCGACTCTTGTGGACCTGGGTACGACTCGGACTGGACGCACGGCCTTCCCGCTAAATTTTGTCATCAACACCTCAAGTTATTTAACCCCCGAATAGCGTGAAGTGTTCGATGCGGTAGTTCTCGTTAATCAAATGGTTTCCTAATTTGGTTAAGCTTGGTTTTGAAGGAAGGCGGGTAAGGAGTTAATGGAACATGGTTGCAAGGAATTCAAGTATTCCACTTGGCCGAGTTGGTTAAGGAACTGAACCAGCAACTCAAGGTCACTAGTTCGATTCCCTGCCTAGCAGTTTTTATTTTTATTTTTCCAGACATCAAAACGATGTAGTTTCGCTGAAGGATGACGTCATGGTGATGTCACCACTAGGTCAGCATCATCTTCCATTAACCAAGGCCGCCGTCGCATCTTTGTTTTCCGGCGACTCCTCTATAGTTCCGGTGAGGGCCCAATCCTCCACATTATTGATGTTTGTCGGGTTTTGATGATTGTAAATCATCACCACGTGAATTCCGACCCCTCCAGCTCCATTATTGGCCTGAATATCGCCAAAACGAAGCTACCTTGTCAGATTCGTCAGGCTACGTCAACCACTCAAATAAACGACTTTCCACTCCTTGACTTTTGATGACCTTGACTTTTGGGGTACTCTAGAGGGCATCGCCAACCACTTTTCATGACCTTGACTTTTGGGGTACTCCAGAGGGCATCGAGAGGCTTCTGAGTCGGTTATAAAAGCCAACAAGCCTTCGACTTGGAGTCACGGAACCTCACCGTCGTAGCTCCGACGAGAGTTGCGTCGAAGCGTTCCAAGCATGCCCAGCCCATGAAAAATACAAATCCGACATCGTCTTAAGCATGTAAATCTTTTCCAACCTTCAAAAGGTAGTTTCGTGCAAGAATTAGGGGAATCCGAGCTTCACCGGAGCTTCACCGAAAGGAGGGCGTCGTCTCCTGCAAATTGGAGAAGATGATGACAAAGTTGCAATTTGGTCACCCAAATTCTATAGGTGACAGTCAGTCCTCTAATTTAATTTAAGTACTATCGTGGTCCAAGCCTATTAGTCTTTGTCAGTTTGGCCCCCCATATATTCTATTCTCTTAGTTTAATCCTAAACTCTAAATGGTGACAGATTTGGCCCAACTAACTTTTCAGTTAGCACAATTTGGCCAGGAAGTTACGGAAGTCCGTTAAGTTCTTATTTCGAACCGATTCGAGCTACAAAATCGATCTTCAAGTCAACCGGCTCGTGTTATAGGTGGGTTGGTTTAAGGGGGTAAATTCCTTGGATTACTTAATTCCTCAATTTAAATAGCTATTTGGTTAAACTTTGTCACTAACCAAATATTGTGATTATTTCCGAATTAATGTTTCGATGGGAACCGAATCGACGAGTGAGGTACTCGGGCCTTATTTTGGACTCGTGCATGCTTAAATTAAGGTCCTTATAATTCTCGTGGTGATTTTACTGCTAACCGAGTACTAACCCATCTGAGTTGGTTTTCCAGATAGGTTAGATTATTCAGAGTAATGAGTGACGCAGATCCTCATTAATTCCGGTTTATAAAGTTATGATGCCTAAGGTTAGAGGGACTTAAGTAGTCCGAGTGACTCCCCTACTTACCTGGAAATTGAGATGGAAAGTCTTGGTTTTGACAACAAGGTGTTGTTTCTACGGAAAGTTCTATCTTTCTGGAACCGTCGGTTTTATACCTAATTATGTTTGATTCGACTATGGTCAAATCGTGATGTTATCTGATGTTTTTTGGCACCTTATGTATACAGGTGGAAAGTAAAGCCTCGCTAGCTAGTCCTCCGCCGGGAACTTCGATGGATACGGGTTCCTACCGGGTGATGGGAGTTGGGTATTGTTAGCCCCAATCGATTCACGGTAGATGGGTACGGATAGCCCCAACCGGATGATAAGAGTTGGGTGGAATTAGCCTCGACCGGATGATGGGAGTTGGGTATTGACAGCCCCAATCGATTCATGGTAGTTGGGAAGAATAGCGACTCTTGCGAAGTCCCTATTACAGGCTTAGAAGTAAGCCTTATCGATGATGGCGTAGAGGTTAGCTAGGCGGGAAGAGGGGACGCCCTATTGTTTAATGAAAGTTGATCGAGTTGGTCTCGATGTTGTGTGGTACTATTGGAATAACTCATGTGATGTCTTATTGAATTGTGATTATGTGTGTTAATGTTTCACATATAGGTCGTGATTGGAATATTGGATTAATATTCCTTGTGACAAGTCATTCGATAGATGGTAACTGTAATCTCCGTTACGGAAGGATGATTATGAAATTACTGGTTTGTGTTGTTAATTCCATTAAATGTGTTTATTCATGTTTATACGGAATAAATGATAATGGACTGACCCCGAGCCACCCACCAGTTTTGCAGGAATTTCCTCGACAAGCAACGGACCATCGGAGTTTCTTAACGCGTGCCGGAGCAGTGGATCATGAGACGGTGTATTGGCGGCTTGGAGGATTGCTCTCAAGTCGTTGGGCCCAATTCCGCTGTAAATGATTTGACGGTTAATACCCTAGTTTTATGATTGGTTTGAAAGTAGTTGGTCAAAGTTGTATTTTACAACCTTTGAGTCATCGTCTTTCCCGGGACACGTTGTCGTTTTACGTTTCATAAAATTGGGATGTTACAACACAGTACATACATAAACGTCTAAAATATAGTACACAAATATATCTAAATAAAAATACAATATACAAAAACAACATACAAATGTCTGAATAAAAATAGAATTACAACTCAAAATTGGCGTAAAAAGTGGACAAATATGAGGTACAATCATTTGCCCTATCATCTCGAGCTGACGGCCAACATGTCATCAAATATTCCAGCACCTGGGGTATGAGCTGGAGTTGGAGAGTACATATGGTGGGGCGATCGGTAGTATGTCCTTGGAGGCGACGGCTGAAATGCAGGTTCCATCGGCATGGGTCTAATGTGCGACATAGAGTACACTAGCGTCGGATGCGTGTAAGCGGGCGGTGGCATCCCATACCCAGGTGGTGGATAAGGGTACGCTGGAGGCGTCATCTAGTAAGCTGGTAGGGGCATCTGGTACAGTGAATGAGTAGTTAATCCTTGGGAAGATGACATCTTTGTCACTAACTGTTGTGCAGTATCTCGCAATTGATGAAACTCCCATCTAGATGATGGGGGAGAAGATTGCTGCCGATGAGATTGATAGCGTCGAGGAAGATGACGAAGAGTCATTGCGGCCTCTCTATCCACCATATAACTATAGATATATAATAATTAGTACTTCAGTTTAGGTTACAATATTAATAATAAATCTAAATTAAATTTTAGACTTACCAACATTTTGTTCTTCCACATGTCACCTGCCTGAACCCGACCGTGATGCTCATCCTTTTTCAGTGCTTGTGCCAATGAGTTATTCGGGCCCCATGCAGTGGCCCCCCCATTAGTCTCGAGATGGAAAATAGAATCCTACCAAATGACCAAAATTAATTATGTAGGTCGATGCTAACAAAATTTATAGAGTTCAAAATATTTACCTCAAGCGCACGCGCTTTCTCGTCACCGTCATCAAACTTGTGGAACTTGATGTACAACTAACCTCTAGACAATTTTATTCCAGTCTTGGGCCCCTGCTCCTCAGCGTATCGCGACCACGGTCTTGACCTCCATGATGATTAGTTTTATGAATACTCCGAGTGCGCTTACTCCTCACAGTATTTGACTAGAGAATATAGTTTGAGTTAGTCTCACCTAACTTAATTACACCAAGTTTAGTTTAATAACTATGTGAGCTTCATTATTTACCTCAACCGCCTCCCCGTACACGTAGGTCATGTAGATCATCCAATCATTTAACGTAATCCCACGTGGAATGAATGATAGGACCCAAGCCTCATCCTTCCTAGTTTCACGGTCTTCCTTCGCCAATTTCTCCCATAACCGTAACATGCTTTGGTCCATGACTGGCCAACTTTAATTTCCCACACCCGACGAAATGGCACCACATCTCATGGCTCGATATGGAAGATGGGCTACAAGGAAACAATATTTTATTTCATTATTAACTAAATTAAGTAAGATGTGCATGACCACAATAAACATTTCTTACCAATGCCAATTGCTCCCAAACCATGTCCTTCAAGCGCTCATCCATTTTTTTTCAATCCTCAACCGATATAGGGTAGTAGCTCCAATTCTTGCTACACTCACCACAATGTGGTCCTAAAAATGACAACAGAGATCATATGCATGATGCCATCATCGAGTAACTCCACCGCAATTTTATTCCCCCCCCGTGCCATTGCTTTCTTGTGATCAGCATATTTGAAACTCACCGTTTTGATTAGGTCAGTAGTTGGGATCTAAACATAAAAGTCAACAATTAGTTGGATATATTAAACGTAAGTTCAAGAACGAACCTAGAACCAGAAGCTCGTAAAAAGACTTCGGCTTATCGGGCTCTGAACTGCTCGTCTGCCCTAGTGATAGATCTCCAATTGACGGATGAGCCTCTAAGCTATCGGAGGACATATCTATAGTTGCAATAATTGAAATTATCAATGTACACAATACAACCTGAATAATGCATTCATTCAAAATCAATTACACAATTTACAAGAACTTGCAACTCAAGGAATATTATCTGCTATAGTCAATTTTTGGTAAGCTAACGGTAAAAAATATTCTCGAGATATGTCTTCCATGTCTCCCATTTCATAATTATCTCTGGGCTTACAATGAACCAGAATACACTACCTGGATCGCTTGTCTCATCGACATAAAAGACCATGCGTGCATTAATGGCGCTTAGGTATGGCTCATTCTCTTCTTTGTCACCCACATCTCTCAAATGGGAGAAATTTACCATTGGCATGCCTAATGCATCCAATACAAAAAAAACCGTCGTTTGGCGTGGTCGGACGCGCGCTTTAGCGTCGGTCACTGACCGATGCCAAAACATATAGCGTCGTTCGGCACGACCGACGCCAGATTCCAGGCTTGACTTATTGTATCGGCCCATTTGCACTTGAACAATGTCATTGAACGAGAGTAATAGTCCAACTCAACAATATCTATTAGCTTTCCATATAACCAAATATGGCTCCGGATCAGATTATTGTTCGAAGAACTTTCCACACTATCAGTGTCAAATGTTGCTGCAACACCACTGTTTTGAGTTTTAATCATCGTCTCACGATCAAGAGTTCGAAAATAATAGTTGTTGACATCATATGCAGTGTATCCCATAGCACGTTCTCTTGGACATCTCGCTAACATAAGGAATTAACAAGCACGTAACGGTGAGCTTGCTTCCACGCCATTTTGGAGAGTTTGAAAGTTTTTCCAACTCGGATAGACACTCTTTTCTCAGGTTCATCACCTTCAGGCTCAGAAATGACATGTTTCATCCGATTATATATTGTTTCAACTTAAAATCAAGTATTGTTGCAGCACAAAAACTTACCCGATTGGCAAACCAGTCCACAATTATTTTGTGAACTACCTTTTGGACAACTGTTTCGTTCACGCGTCACCCTCCCATACTATTTCTTAGCTCAATTTCACACTCACACATGAGTGACTCAACAATTGGGAATTAACAAGCACGTAACAGTGAGCTTGCTTCCACTCCATTTTGGAGAGTTTGAAAGTTTTTCCAACTCGGATAAACACTCCTTTCTCAGGTTCATCACCTTCGGGCTCGGAAGTGACACGTTTCATCCTATCATATATTAGTTCAACTTTATCATTGAAGTACAGAGAAGAAAAATTGAATACCTCCTCATAAATCTGTCCTTCGGCAATTGAACCCTCGAGACGTGCCTTGTTGCCTACAAAAGTCTTCAACTTTCCCAAATATTTGAACAAACGAAAGTTTCATTGTCAAAATTTGTTGGCATGAAAATACTAAGTTAAAAATAATTTTGGTGTAATCGTGTTTAGTATACCTCTCTATTGGATACATCCATCAATATTGCACAGATCCACCTATTCGTAGTTCGTCAACGAGATGGAGTATCAAGTGGATCATTACTGTGAAAAATGACAGTGGAATGATCATCTCCATGTGACATAACGCAAGAACAAATAGATCTTACAATTTACCAAGTCCATCCTTATTTACTATTGGAGAGCACAACTCATTGAAACAAGATCCTAGTTCCACCATGACTATCGATTGAGGGTACATTTCGAATAGCCAGTGGTAGAATATTATGCAACAAAATGTGTGAGTAATGACTTTTGAGCCCAAACATTTTGTGATTTTTAGATCAACACACCAAGATATGTTGCTCGCATATCCATTGGGAAATGACATTCCTTTCAACGATCTTAGTAAAAGATCAATTTTATGTCGATCCCATGTGATGATAGTAGTATGACACATTTTCTCATATAATGGCCAGAATCCTCTTCTTATCTTTAACACTTTCAAATCTTGTCGAGCTTTCAGATGGTCTTTCCTCTTGTTCTTATCGTTCAACAACGTGTACACAGTATTGTCGCATACATTCTTTTCAATGTCCATCACGTTGAGGTTATGGTGCAACATATTGAACTCCCAATACGGTAAATAGAAGAATATGCTTCTATTTTTCCATTGAGAAGCTGGTCTAGACGTCCACATTTGAGTTTTTTCCGAAAGTGACATTAGGTGACACTTGTGTTAAAATATTAGTACCCGATAACAATATCAGTGGATCCCTAGTGTCTTCTATACAATCAAATTTTGCTTTCTACAATCGAAAATGATGACCACGAGGTAGGAACCTTCTACTACCCATGAAACACCACTTTTATAGGCCGACAATTGTAGACTATCAGCACCAAAATTGCATGATGGACATGACAGTTGGGTGTATGTATTCCAGCCAGACAAATTACATAACCTAGGGTAGTCCCTTATAGTCCATATTAGAGCAGCTCTAAAAGTGAAGGTTTCCTTCTTCGATGCATCGTAGGCCTCAACACCAACCCATAATGCCCTCAACTCGGCTATCAAGGGTTGTAAATAGACATCCAAATCATTACCAGACATCTTTGGACCTGGATTGATGCAAGACAATATTAACCCAGTTTGCTTCATGCATAAACATGGTGGCGTATTGCATGACATTAACACAACTGGCCACATACTATGACTTGTACTCATTGTACCAAATTGATTAAACCCATCTGTTGCAAGTCCAAGCTGCACATTACGCGGTTATGCAGCAAAATTCGAATATCTTTCATCAAAATGTTTCCAACCTTCAACATCATTCCATCACTGCTTCCATCGCTTGCATGTTATACCATATCATCAGTGTGTGGAGACATATACAATCTCTTCAACCAAGGTATGAGTGGAAAATACTTGAAAATTTTCTTCTTCTTCCTCACTATGTTACTGGCACCACTTCTCCTTAAACCTTTGATGCCCACAAGGCTAAGATGTTAATGTCAATAGATCAATGTCTATGTACATAAACATCACATTTGATGTAGTTATTATCAATAATAAGTTATTTATCCTACTATTTTGCTCAGTTGTATACCCTGGACACGGGAATTTCTAGGGTGACATAAGGGATTCTTATGTCCCCTAGACATAACCAATGAGAATTCTCCACATAACCTATTTTGGTTATTATGAGATAGGGTAGTTATTGATAATTAATAGGTATCTTTAATAATTATCTATAATATTTTAATTACCTTATTTACATTAATTCAAATATTCTTTTATTTAATTTTTTGAGTGCAAATTTCCCTTTTTATTGTGGGTTTCCTTAGTCTTCTACATCTTTTAATAATCTTGTTCAAACTTCACGTTTTTTTCTAGGTTTATCAGTTGCATAAACAACATCTAAAACTGATACTAGTATTTCATAACGTATACCATATTAACTTTTTAGCTCAAATAATTAAATTGTGATGTGGGTTGCAATCGTGCTCAGTGGTTGGGTAGTTTTGTGGAGCTTCTTTCATTTCCAGGTTGTTTGTGTTATTCCCTGATAATGTCTTGCTGAGTGGGTTTCAATTTTTTGGGCTAGAGGAGGGTTTGGGGCTGCTTGGTGGTTTGAGAAATGGGGTGCATAGCATTAGTAACAATGGTGACAGTTTAGGGTTGATTTTATATGATTGTTCAGCTTGTTGTTTTATATGATTGTTATTAATATATCAAATTACTCATTCATCAAAAGAAAAACAGTAACTAGAAAACATCCACGATATCATATTGTGTTATATATCCATAAAATACTAGTATAAACATCAATACTAGTATTGTGAATACTAGTATTACATATTTAGTATCAGTTTTGGTATAAACATCAATACTAGTATTGGGAATACTAGTATTGGCAGCGGCAGGTGAATGAGACCTCCTTCTGGCGTCGTCTTCGCCGGCAACGACCTTAGGGTTTGAGGAAATAAGAGTTGGGTTTTGGAGCTTTGCGAGGAAACTAATTTGGGTGGCACGATGGAATTGAAAAAAGAAGGAGGTGTGATAAAAGAAAATGGCTACTAATATGATAATTAATCTATTAATTAGGGTAGTAATTGGGGATAAATATATTATTTTGAATAATATGGCTCCTCTACCATTGGATCTACGCAATTGACATCTAATGGCTCTCAAGGGTTATGTCATAGGGACATAAACCCCCTTATGTCAAGCTACGCGCTCCCCCTGGACACAATCTTACCAAGTCAAACGACATTCTCATCTCATATATATTCATCCTATTTCGATTATGGCACATGCTCTATAGATATGTCAGTGCATCTGACCAGTGATGCACATATAGCTTCACAGTAGATGCCAGATCCAATACAAGACAAACACAAACGACGACAAGGATATACGTCTAAAATGGTAAAAATTGTGCCCAGAGTATGAAACCCTACACCCTAAAACTACTTAACCTACGATGTGCACTAAATTAATAAAAATTACTATTAGATCAATTTGTCAAACCGACATAAACTTTTGGAAAAAATACTAATATTTTGAAAAAATTAATAATTAACTATATAAATAATAAATAGATCTTATTTTGAGAATAAATAAAAGTGAAATTGTTAATTACATCTATAGAATAAGAAGATTCTCATTTGCTTATGGAATTTTAATCCTCGATAGATCATCTCGTTCTACTTTATGTCTTACCTAGGGGTCTTGGTGGTCTCATTAATCAGTGCGCCCACGTGACAAAAAGAGCATCTTAATCTTAAAATAATCTATGAGAGATCATCACATTCTTTTTGCCACATAGGACAATGTTATTCTCCCAATTTTCCACCTCATCAACAAATTTTAAATCAAAAGTAAAATTTATATCAACTCTTAATAAATGCTCTCACATTAAGAGCTAATTAATAATTTGGTTAATAACATTTTTGGTCATTCAAGTTAAGGAAATCTATCATATTGGTCACTTAAACTTTCATCTTTAACACATCAATGACTCAAGTTTGATTTAGGAAGAGGTCGATATTTCATCCACTTTTGCTCAATTTTGCATCCAAAACCTTACGGCCAACCATGACAACTAAAATAATATTTTTAAAAGTTCATGTCATCAAACACTCAATCATTAGATCCAACTCATTTCGATCCAACCAAACCCCTTTTAGCATGATTGAAGATTCTCTTTCCTCTATCTTCTTCATCTATAATCTTCATCTTTAGTAGGCTCCATTCCTTCTCGAGTTTAATACGTAAAGCAATGCGTTTACCATTCTCCCATCTTCAACCATCATAATCTATGATGAGTCAAAATTTGGCGACTCAAATCTCTGCAATGAGAGAGATCGATTCATTATATCCATCACACAATACTAATATTTGTGATTGTTTCGGCCATTGCGTCAAAGGCAGCAACAATGACTCCATTCAGTTTGCAGTAATTGGTGGATGTGTTTCATTGATCAATCTCCATGGAATTGTCAAAAAAATATATCCATGGATAACCATTTAAATCAAAAGTATCCCTCAAAGAGAGGTGATTTGCTCACCTACGCCTACAATATACTCCCTTAGTACAGAAAAGGGGAAATACTAATGATTATAGCTATTGAGCACAATAGCCTCATCTTTGTGCGCTTTGAAGAATAAGCTAAGGTCCGAGGCAATGTCATGAATGAGCATATCAGTAGTCCTTAAGCCTACATCAAATATCCGCTTGCACCTCTCTCGCCACATTGAACTCAAAACAACACACCAACAGATTCTCCTCGCACGATTAACAGTTGAGTCCATCTGCCAAGAGTCACATAGTGAAGATGATCAGGCTAGGAAGTGAATTGAACAGCGCCTAAAAAAGCTACACTCAGCAAATAAGTGATCTCTAGATCCAGGGGCAGGTTTGCAGAGAGGACAAGTAATTATCACAACACTATTCCACCTGCATCAAAGGTAATGTGGTGCATTGCCAAATCTCTCAATTTCAGAATACTTCTCCAATGCCAAGAGCCAGTAGTAGTTACATGGCTCCAAATGTCACCATTATTCAGTATGTATTTCACAATCCATGCAACCCACAAGGAGCCACTACGAGCAATCAGATTCCACAAATGTCGGATGATGTTAGCTTCATTCAACCTGCTCAAATCCTTGAGTCCAAGGCCCCCTTCTTTGAAGGGAAAGCCATGTGATACCAAGAAACTTAACTATTTGTCCCTCCCCACCCCCCCCCCCCAAAGGAAGCTAGCACATATATTCTCAATCTCCTTCAATGATTTAGGGAGTATAAACATCGAAAACCAGTATTGTAAAATACCATGGATAATAGAGTTAATGAACTGCAACTTACCAGCATAGTTAAGCAGCTTAGCTTTCCAATCCTTCACTCTACCATTGATTTTATAAACCAGCCCCCTGCAACTTACCAGCATAGTCATGCATATTAATTAAGAAATAAATTGTAATTTTAAATAAAAAGACTTACACAATAATGTCATTTATCACATGCATTAGTTTCATCAAGACTAACCTGAAAAGTAAGTCATTTACTCACGCATATCAAGTTATCCATTTTAGTTTGTTCACGCATATCAAGTTGTCCATTTTAGTTTGTTCATGCATATTTCAAGTATTAAGTGACACAAGAATACGAAAATAACCAAATCAACAATGTTGCATCATGCATTATCAATATTTCAAACATCAAAATCAACAAAAAAAAATTATATCACATATGCACATAATTTTGTATACTGATCCAAAAAAGAGATACACCAACCTAGAACCGAATGAGAAAGGATTTTAAAAGACTAAACACCAAAAGAATGAGCCTGAAAACTCCACAATCTGCACAAAAGAAAGACCTCACAAATCAGAATGAATAAGATATCCAAAAAAACTATGCACAATAAAAAAACTAGATGAGGATTTACCTGGATAATCGGGATAACAACCGAATTTGATCAATAGGATGCTGTCAGGTGGTACGACAGAAGTGGGATGCTGGCCAAGAAATGGATATAGTAAAAACCAGAAAACAAAAGAGGAAATAAATCATGTACGCTGAAGGAATTCGGAATAGGATGTGGATATTACTTGGCCTAACTCAGTCTATTAGAGGTGGAGGCGGAGGTGGTCGGAGTTTTTGTCGGAGGCCACAACAGACGTGTGTTAGAGGCGGCGACAAACGTGTGCTGGAGGTGGCAACAGACGTGTTTCGGGAGGACTCAGAGGTGATCATCGTTGGTATTGGAGGACAGGTAATTGAGAGAAAGTGTTGAGTTGGGAGGGAGATTGAGAGAGAATTAAGAGAAAGGGGAAGTGAAGAGAATGAGGGGTAGAGTTAGAAATTTAGGGTTTAGGGGGTAAGTAAAACATTAGTTAGGGCCAGCCCCCTGACTATATCACTACCCCTGACAAAATTTGCCCCCGGCTATATCAATTTCCCCTACAACATGGCCCCTGACTAATTTAGTATGGGGCCTTGCTCCCCAATAACAAGGTCCCCGACTAAAATGGCCGAGGGCCAATTTTCTCGGGGGCATTCTCCCGACTATATGAGATATAGTCAAGGGCCTGACACCCGACAAAAATGTCCCCAAATATTTTATTGGTTAGCCAGCTTGGTCCAACCAGCTTACTGAATATTGTCAGGGGCCTTGCCCCCGACTATTTTGTTTCTTTTTCTAGGGGCATATCCCAAAAAAAACCCCGACTATACTTGTCAAGGGCTATACGCCCCCGCCCATTATTGGACAGCCCCCAACTAAATATTACAGGGGCATTTGGCCCCCGTCGGCCGGCCCACAGTTATCTATGGTATTTGTGATATCCTAGGCAAATCCCACATCGACAACCACGGGGGAGATCCATGTGCTATGTGGAATAGTTCAACCTTAATTGAAATGACGCGTTTTAGGGTGTAGTGGTGGGGGTTTTGATCTTGAGAGGAGGAGGTCATGGATTCGAATCCCACCAACACCAAAAAACAAATCCGTGAGGGCTGGGCCCAAAGCAGAAAATATATTGTCAGGAAAAGTTGGGATGTTACAAGTGGTATCAGAGCTCTCCCCGTCCCTCTTGAACGATTGTGGGGCAAACCTCAACGAGGACGTTGAGTGCCTGAAGGGGGGGTGTATCACTAAAAAAAGGGTTTTTAGCGTCGCTTGAAGGGAAGAGTTTAGCGTCGGTCGATTAGAAACTGACGCTAAACCCTTGACTCACGTTTGACCAAGGGTTTAGCGTCGGCCGATAAGCGACCGACGCTAAAACATGTCGGTAACCGACGCTAAATTTGGTTTTGGGTCAGAAATCAAGCCAACCAGCTTTAGCGTTAGTTACCGACGTGTTTTAGCATCGGTAACTGACGCTAAATCACGAATATATTTAAACCTCTCAGCCGCCACCCTAACCCTAATCTCATCTCTCTCAGCCTTCTTCTTCTTCCTCCTCCAGCCTTCTTCTTCCTCTTCCATTTTTTACCAGCCTTCTTCTTCTTCCACCACCAGCCTTCTTCTTCTTCCTCCACAAGCCTTCTTCTTCTTCCTCTTCCTCTGCTTCCTTTTCCAGATCTCCAGATCCATCTTTTTCTTCTTCCTCTTCTTCTCTGTTTCTCCCCAGCCATCCGTCACCGCCGTTGTCGCCGCCACCGTCACCGCCGACACCAAATCTGAAAAACTGTTGGCAAATATAAAATGAATAATTGGAAAATATAAGTGACCAAAAGGATGACCTAATAAATCTAAGTGACCAAGTTGCATAACTGGAAAATGGAGTGACCAAATCTGAAAAGGAAAATATAAAATGAATATTAAAAACAAAAAAAAATGAAAACAAAAAAAATTGGGTTGGTCAGCGACCCCTTTGGGTCAACTCATTATTAGCATCGGTCGTGGTTTATTTTAGTGTCGGTCGCGAAAGAACCGACGCAAAAATTTAGCGTCGCTACATTTCGCGTCATTTTTTTAACCGACGCTAAAGCACGGTTTCGACTGACGCTAAATGCTCGGTTTTTTGTAGTGTATGTGACATCCTAGGCAAATCCCACATCGACAAAGCACGGGGGGAGATACATGGGCTATGTGGAATAGTTCAACCTTAACTGACGTGACACATTTTGTGGTGTAGTGCTGGAGGCTTGATCTTGATAGAAGGAGGTG